>CM062816.1:1184365742-1184993242 GCA_031772625.1 Pinus tabuliformis
AAAGCACAAAGCATATGCTCAAAAACGTATGCAAATACATCATCTTAAAAATATTTACAAAACTGGTAAACAAATTCAGAATTGGAATAGAGTAATCAATATTTGTGCTTGAAAAGTCTTCAGTAGTAACTAAGACAGTTACAGTAATAAGAATTGTACCTCGGTTCAAGTGCCAATTATCATAGCTATGACTAAAATAAACAAGAAAGATGTAACATATTTCTAATAGTTGAAACTATTGTTGAACATTCATTTTCATTTTGATTAATAAAGGTATATTGGATATAATATTAAATCCCAAAGATTATCCTTGAAAACTTGCGCAAAACATTATCTCATAATTATCCACAAAATTTGTGAATCGGTCTTTGTGGTTGAGAAGTATTGAATAGTAATGAACAATATTGTACTAATAAGAATTGTATATAGGTTGAAATGTCACTCATCGTAACTATGATTAAAATAAAGGCTATAAATTGAGCAAATATCAGAGATCAAAAACTATTATTAAACGTTCATTTTCATTATCATCAATTACAAAACATTAGGTACAATATAAAAGTGCAAGACAAATGCTCCAAAAGAAGTGCATAACATATTCTCCACCTAAACCTGTGCCAATTGTTCATTGTCAAATCTGATCATTGAGTAAAGCTCATCAAGGCATCATCATCAACTACTTATACAGCAAGTCATCAACAAATTATGAGGGTCAAAATCACTTCTACATATCATCAGCAAATTGTAATCATCATCAATCAGAACGGAAAGGATAATTCAAAATTGACTGAACCATATCAGACCCCTTTTCCTGAGTCTGTCTTACTGCTTCTACATCAAACCAACATATACGCGACGGTGCAGCTTCTAACTCATGTATATACGCGAATTGTCTTCATGATAACTATGAATTAGAACACTGAAATTTCATACATTCAATTCCTCCTCGGTCTATTATGTTTGTATACTAAGCTATGCCACATATTTCTGACTGTACTTCCTTCATCTTCTATACCTTGGAGTGTGACGATGTTTGCTCTTTTTGGTATGTTGGTCAAAATTTTCTCCTGCATTATTTTGCTATATGCCCAAATTTGTTACAATAATAACATCTTATATGTTTCATATTCCTTCTAAACCAGTCAATGGCTTTTTGACCAAACGTATTCCAAGAAAAACAATGTCCCTTTAAGTACCTGGAAGCTTATGATATTTTTGTGTCACGATTATTAGCTTGAACCATTCTACTTCTGCATCTTGTTGCGACATGTCAAAAATTATGATATGCAAAACATTCAACATTATTCATCAGAGGAAAGAACCGATTATCACTTCCATAGTTAGGAGTAAATGATTTTCTTTGAAGTATTTCTTTCCTTGGATGTTGATGGGGTTGACCTGTTATCTCCTTGTTGAGCATTTCAGATTTTTCATTAGAGTTTTGTGCGTCATCTTGTGAGCTAGATTCACCTTCAATAGTTTCATGAAAACCAAGACCAAATTCGATGATAGGAGACCTTTGACTACTAAGAATATTATCCAAAATCTTAGTACTATCTTGAAATCATAACAATTTATCATTTTCTTCTAATTTACCTTTTATGATATTTACTTCAATCTGATATTGCTCTTCCTTTTCTAGATATTTTTTCTTCATGATTTCTTCAGTCTTTATACCTTATTCCACTTGTTTCCTTAATTTGAGTGTCTCATTTTCTTGTTCTTCATCTACTTGTGGTAGTTGTTCATTCTGCTTATTTGAATTTTCAAGATCTTCTTTTAGAGAGACCATCTCAGCTTCAAGAATTTTATAGTAACTTGATCTTTCTATAAGTTTCTTGATTGTTGTATCATTTTCATTTACTTCATTTCTCAATGATGTCACTTCATCCTGCAGCCTTTGACATTGATCTTCCTTTTCCTTGTATTGCTTCCTTACTTTGTTTCCTTCCTCCAACTGAGCTTTTAACCTGGTAACTTCTTATTTTTAGGCACATTCCCTTTTATCAATTTGATCTGTTTGATCTCTAATTGTGTCTAAGAGATTTTTAAATTCTGCCTCTATTTTATTTCTTTCTCTTTCACCCATAAGGGAAAATTCAGTTGTTTCAATGTAAAATTCATTATCTTCAAATTCATAGAGAAATGTATCGCCAGAGGACAACAAATTCATACCTGATAATTCTTTTGCTTATTCTTCTTCATTTTGAGGTGATTCTAAATCTAAAGAGTTGCTTCCGCATAATGGAAAATCGTCTCTTCCACTGTCACATTCCTTTGAGATGTCTTCTTCTTTTGAGGTGATTTCTTCTTGTGCTTCTCTCCCATTGCTACTATGGATCTCCTTCAAGCGATCAAGCTTCTGCCAAAGGACCTGCTTTGATACCAATTGTTGGGAATAATACTGAGAGGGGGGGTGAATCAATATTTACAAATCAATAAATTTTTCATTTTCATAATGAGATTTCTATACGCTACTTCAGTGAAGGTAACTTGCGTGTGCACACAACTGTTCTTAAGGTAACCAAAGTATATCCAATGAACTTATGATTCAGTTAACTCATCATATGTTGATCTTTAATAAGTGCATCCATACTTTATTAAACATTAAACAGTAACCATGTGCAATAATAAAAGAATCAACCATCACACATAAGAAACACACATGAACACTAAGATTTAAGGTGGAAACCCAATTCGGGAGAAAAACCACCTTCTGTTGTTCTCTCTGTCCTCTTTTAATATAAAGAATAATCTGTTTACAATCTTGTACCAGTGCAGACTCATACCAGTACGCAGGCACCCACCTACAGAAGGCTAAAACCTTCCCTCATTCTCCAGCGTGTACTAGAAGGTAGCTACAACACCCTAGCTCTTGTACTAGCCAATATGTTTAATAGTAGGTAGGCACCGACCTACAGAAGGCTACAACCTTCACTCGTTCTCCAACAACTACTGGAAGGGATCTCCAGCCCCCTGATCAAATCACCAGCCACTACTCGAAGGAAGCTTCAACTTCCTCACTGAAGGCTCCAACCCTCAGTATCCTCCAGGGACCACGTTTCATAAATTTTCATACTGGATACTCCTGGCACACAACAACACAATATGTAGGCCATGTTTCATCAAATTTTGACACTGGACCCATGAGTAACATTGAAGTTAAAAATCAATCACCACTGCAATACATCCATGAAATAGATTTGCATCAACCAATCACTGAAACTCAATCATCAATATCTGATATAACTGAAACCCAATCATCAATCTCTGAATCAACAATAACTAAATCAATCAATCACTGAAACTTATGACATACTAAATCAAACAATCATTGAGCCTCTGACACAACAAAATCAATAATTCACTGAAGCCTTTGACACAAAAAATCAAAAAATTGCAACTAAATCAACCATTCATTCAGACTTAATCAAATTCAAGCAATCAACTAGAACGGAGAGATCATTGTACCCAGTACACAGATATGAACCTAGAACACTGCATCAACAACCAAAACTAATCGTAACATCAAAAGTCATGTGTGAGAATGTATACGCTCCTTCAATGTAGCCAATCTGCGTGTATACACTACTTCCCTTAGTCCAACCTACGTATACCTCTAAAGATACAGAATCATAAAACCTTTGAATCACAATTGTACCAACGAGCAACAATCTGAAGATCTATTGTCAAATTACAGGTATCTAAATAGACGAGAACAAAGATCACCCTTCTCACTTAATCAATCAATGAATCATACTCAATCTCCTTATGTAGTCAATTCTACTTTCATATCTAAGAAGACATCATTGACAGACAACAATAAAACAACAGCACTGATCAGATAGATCAATCATCTTTGAACAACAGGATTTTATTTTGCATACGCTTTGTGGAAATGCTGGACAAGCGTGCATACATGCCTTCACCAAGGCAAACTAACGTATATATCTACAATTACTTATTTATAACTTCGTAGCCATTCGAGACGTTAGACACACCCAGATCATGACATATAAAGGATGAAGCATTCATTAGCATTCAGACCTAGCCTATCCATTATCAGATCACATAATGATAAGTCATTATGATCTTGATCCATTATTAGATCTCATCCATTATCAATCACTCAGGTGCATACTTAGTTTAGATTAAGCAAAGCATCAGAAACCCATAACATGCATAATTTCTCTTAATCTAACACTTCATAAGGTATTCATTACTTGTCCACTTAACCCTTTGATCTTCTCCTCCTTATATAATTTTAGCCTTTCTCAACACCTTGGATCAAAACAATGCTTAGAGCATGTGGTATTCTTGGACAGGATCAAATAATCATTACTTTGCTCAATATTGTGGGCTAATACCACGGTATTGACCCTTGCTATTCTTTAATCTCGAATTTCCTTGATTTTCCAACCCATACATGCTCTTCCTCTTGTGAAAGTGCGTGCATATGTATACGCTCTTTTTTGTACATTGAACCCACGACTATACGCTCTTTTTGTACAGTGAACCCACGTATACAACATAACATACTTGAAAATGTTCTTTTTCATCAACTTCTTGATTCTGATGTGTAGTCCTTTGTTCCTTCATCCTATTCATTTGTACCATTACTTTGTTCCCTCTAAATAAACCTATTATAATGTGATTTGCCATTGTCCATTACTTCTAAACTGATTCCTTTGAACTGCCCTGCATTTTGTCACATCTGTAAATACAACTGCCATGCATTCTGTCACATCTGATATTTCTCCTGTAGAGTCATCTAGTTATGTAGATTCATCTAGTTACCATATACAAGTGAGTTGTTCTGCTACAAGTGGGTTGTCATCGAGTACAACACATGGATCATAATGCCAACAAAGTGCATAATGTGTATGAAAGTGCAAACTTTGTGCATATTTGAAATAACTACTTCGTGGAAAATAAGTATATCGAAGAAGTCTACGGGGATGGAAATGTGTGGGAAAAATCAAAATTGAGTATGTGTAGGAAAGGGAAAAACGTAACGTGCATAAGAATGTGTTGAGCCAATTACTACGCTAAATAAAATCATGGCATTGGTTAAGGTCTATTCCAAGGTAAAGAATGTACGTAGGTAAAAGCACAAAGCATATCCTCAAAAACGTGTGCAAAAACATCATCTTAAAAACCTTCATCAAATTGGTAAACAAATAAAGAATTCAAATAGAGTAATCAATGTTTGTGCTTGAAAAGTCTTCAGTAGTAACTAAAACACTGACAGTGATAAGAATTGTACCTCGATTCAAGTGCAAATTATCATAGCTATGATTAAAATAAACAAGAAAGATGTAACATATTTCTAATAGCCAAAACTGTTGTTGAACATTCATTTTCATTTTGATTAATAAAGGTATATTAGATATAATATTAAAGCCCAAATATTATCCTTGAAAACTTGCGCAAAACATTATCTCATAATTATCCACAAAATTTGTGAATCAACCTTTGTGGTTGAGAAGTATTGAATAGTAATGAACAAAATTGCAGTAACAAGAACTATATATAGGTTGAAATGTCAATCATCGTAACTATGATTAAAACAAAGGCTATAAATGGAACAAATATCAGAGATCGAAAACTATTGTTGAATGTTCATTTTCATTATCATCAATTACAAAATATTAGGTACAATATAAAAGTGAAAAACAGATGCTCCAAAACTTCTGTTCAATCAACTATTTCGAACAATGGTTGATAATTCAATCCTATACAAGATATTTTGCAAAAAAATTACCTTTTTTTTTCCAAGGAAAAAACGGTAACCTTTTATTAAAAAAATTAATGAAAAGTTACACTATCACATGCAATGAAGCATTCAGTATGTTGCCACATGGGCTCGCAGCGTTAGTAAACTAACGTGCACAAAGAATAAGAAGGAGAAGAGAAAAGATAACGAAAAAAGGGAAAAAACCTGACTTCCGTTCATGTTTTTCGCCCCTTTTTCTTTTCAACCTTGCGCCACTCTCCCACAGTGGGCTCGGTCGAGGCCATGACTAACTGAGTTGTTTCATTCTGTTGTCCTGTTTCTTTATCTGAATCTGAGGTATCAGAGTGATGCTGCCGTTTGTTGCCTCCCATGTTTTGATCCACGCTTATCATCTCTGACTGATTTTGCTGCTCTGCCTGAAATGAATGAGGTTGTAGCTCCTTGTTGACTGCTGTATTTTCCTTCTGGATCTCCAGATCAACCTCCTCTATGGTGGTATCATCCTCCTCTGCTTCTGTTTCTGCGTCTTCTGATACTGTGGGGGCTTTCTTTTCCGCCGTTCTCTTCTTTATGACATTGTCTATATTCTGCCATCCTTTGTGCTTCCTTTGTTGTGGCTTGCTCTTGTTAAGGCTTTTGCATGCATTGAACAGATGGCCTGTTTGTTGACATCCCCTGCACCTGAATGCTGTGTTCTCATAGTCCAAAGGTTGTTTCCATTGTGAATTGTTGAAGTTCAGGATGATGCTTTCTGGTAACCCCTGACTGAGATCAACCTCGACACAAATTCTAGCAAAAGTAAAAATTCCTTTTAAATGTCTTTCTGTATCAATCTTTAACATTCTGCCGAGGGCATTCCCTATTGCTGCTAAGGATGAAAAGTGCCAAAAATGCATCGGAAGATTATGTAACCTTACCCATACCGGCATTTTTGACACTACCATGGTGTTTGGATCAAACTCCGGGAACCAGGGGGTAACAAATAATCCCGCACTGCCCCAGAACCATGGTCCTTCGGTAAGAGCTTTTTCCTTCTCTTCTTCAATGCGAAAAACAACGATGAAGAAGCCTTTCGAACATAGGTGGATCCGGCAGTTTTTTGTCCATGCCGTGTGTATCCATTGATACAAGGCATCCGATCTAGGCCAGAAACCGTTAAATCTACAAATAACGGCGTTTTTTTGTAGATCTGTGAATATGCCCTTTACCTCTGGGATATCCAACGGAATGGATGGGCTCTCTGGTACTTCATCCACAATATACTGCCCTGGTGGGATATTAACAGTTGCATGTTCTTTCCCCTTTGGCATTTCTGTCCCTTTGGCTGCGTCTCTGTAGGATCCTGTAGGTTTTGATGTAGATCCCTTAGATCCACCTCGCAACCGGAGATTGAGGATAACCGTTGAATCTTTTGCCACCCTGTAATGCTGGAGAGTGTGTTGATTCTGCATGCATAGCCCTGAAAACAAAAGATTTTGTAATGCAACTGGAGTGCCCAGTTTGACCTGTATCTCTTTTTTTAAATCCAATACTGTCATCCAATCCCAGATCTGTACACAAACGTGTCTTCCTTCTGTTGATCTGATAAAAATTTGTTTCAGATCTGCAATATCTGCCTTGTTCAGGTTCCATTTTACTGGTTTGAGCTCTGGATCTGGCTGGCTTTCAACTGTCTTTTTCCAAGATCTGGCCCGATCCGATCGTTCCTCCCCAGGTCTATAGCAAATGGCCCGTTCTGGTGAGCCGTTTCCCCGATCATGGCATCTGAAATGATGCTGGTGGATGGCCGCCTCCCAATCCAGGGCCACCGAGAAACGTGCAGTCTTAAACCTTTGAAGTGCCGGCTCTCGCTTTCCATCCCGCAATAGATCTTTACCCAGATCCATTGGAAGCAGCCGTATTATGGATCGAGATCGCCGAAGTACCAGAAAAGGTAAAGGGAAAAGCGATTCCTCATTTACGCAGACCGGGTTAGCTGTCCCGGTTAAGTCACCAGCAGTGGAGGTCTTATCACTCCGATATTGAGAGAAGGGCGATAGATCTGGACCATATATCCTCGGACAGTGAAACGCCTTGCCCCGATTCGCCCTGAGGCAGTCAGATCGAGCCAAGGTGGGAGAAAAAACCTCGAGAAAACGATTATGTTGAAACGGATCCTGCTGCTCCTCTTTGTTTGTGGATCCGGGCCAAAGCCTCCAGGTGCTATCGAGAGCTATGAAGCCCGCGACCAGGTTCCAATCTGATCCTGCATCCAATGAAACAGTGGAGGCGGCGCCGACGATCAAGAAACCTGCAGAAACCCTATCTTCTACTCCGGCCATTGCTCTCTCCGCAAAAAAATTACCTTACAATTCATCTCCATTCCATTCAATTACAAAATTTTGGATATGGTATAAAAGCTTAAAGCATATCCTCCAAAACATGTGTTTAGTTAATGTTTTTTTGACAATGCCACAAAATTCAGACCTCTACAAGATCTCATGAAAAACATTTACTAAGGACTTTTAAAAAATTGGTAAAAAGGCTCAGAATGAGAACCGAGTAATCAGAATTACAACCAGAATTGAATACAATCTTCATAGCTTCTCATTTACCATTACCAATTCTTTTTTATCTGAGAGTTTGCTTATATTGATAATGAGTTTTTTCTGATACCTAAGCTCAATAGCTTATTCACAATAGTGATCTCACATTTTCTCTCTTTAACATTCCACCCCATAATTTCAAATATAGCAACATTTATTCTATAAAAAATTAAATACACCTAATAGATGATAATTTAAATCTAAAACAAAGTTATTTGAAAATGGGAAGGTATGTGCAAACGGAAGGAATTATGTATATGAGCGGCTTATATTTAGATATTAAAAAAGTTCGAAAGCTTTTGGTGTAGAGAATAATGTTTAATTTGTAAAGTGATTATCAAAATATGTATACTTAATCACAAAGTAAATGCGTTTGTCCCAATGTGTAGTGGGGTTTGGCTCCTGTAATATAAAAAGGATTCTATGAGGAAAACAAAGACGCTACATCAAAGGCTTTTCATATCTTATGATAACATATCGAACAAATTTGAATAATTAGTTAATAATAAACATGAAAATGAATGTTCCAAGATTTAAGAACACTCACAATATGTAAAATCATAAATTGTGTTTATTTGAATGTCACAGATTTTTTAGATTAAAATCATAAATTGTGTTTATTTGAATGTCACAGATTTTTTAGATTTACAATTTACTCAAGGAATTTCCTTCATTTATCCTGGATGTAATTCTTCACGGAAATGAATCGAATGTCTTATTCGGTATATTGATGGAATATCTCCTTCTAAATTTCGCTAGCTTCTTCTCGCAATTGTGCAACCAAAGAAAGTTTTGGTTGATTAAGATTTACAAAAGTTATTAGCCATTTTCTAATTTCCTCTATGGTAAAATAAGTTATACTATCGAATTCTATTGCTTTTGACTATTTTAGCTTATCTAATTCAACCATCAGTGTCTATCTCAAAATTAATCCAGAGTCACATGTGATGTGTGGACTGTTTAGATCCCACACAATCGGTATGGTAATTATATAGGCATCATCTCTTCTGCTCTACATGTTTTCACATTCAGAAATAATGTTTTCAAGTATTCTGGTTCTCTCAGAACCTGAAACTTTGGTTTGCTTCATTCGATTAACATTTGAAAATATCTGTTTTTTTTTGATAAATTAGAAAGTAAATCAAGCTTTTGACTAAAATCACATAATTCATTGTTTAAGAAATGTTTGTCTCATTCGAGGTCATATTTAATGCATTTGAAAAATGACTTAGTTCTTTGTACTAAATATTACAAATCAGAAGTTTCATTCCAGCGTGCTGAATAATTTCAATATTTTGAAAATATTATAGCATACTATGCAATTACATCACTAGTAGCTTGATACAATTTCATGAGTCTCATGGCTCTAACCTTAGACAAATAAGCATGCATTTATGCTTGATCAATAACCTTTTTTGTTATGAACATTTACTTTTTCAATTTTTAAATTTTACTACCCCGACCATATTTTTCATTTTGAAATGTGACACGACAGTCATGGAAAGTAGTGACTTCTTCAACAATTTACCCCGTTATTTTCTAATTTTCTTCTAAACCCAATCAGGTGGCATAATTCTATCAACTTCCACGTCCATAACTTGTTCAATGCTTACTATTTTGAGGGGACTTCTCGATTTGGATGATTCATCTATATGCGCTCTTTCTGGAGTGAATCTCTAAGGAGGCTCTTAGTCATCTCCACCACCTAATAGCAAATAATGAACGATTTTTCTATTTATAGTATTTTTTCTCTTCTCTTGACTCAAATATGAACTACGACCAGTATCGACTATGGAATGTACCGATTGTTGTGCAAAATTTCTGCCTATTTTCATGTATTCACATTTCGTATCGATGTTTTTTCTTCAAAAACTTCTTCAGTATCAATTAAAAACCCTTAATTATTTTTAAATGCATTTGGACTCTCCTTTCTTTGCTCAATAACTCATGGAAACAAGTTTTTGTACTTAACACTTTCCAAATGTGCACTAAATAGATCTTTTGTAGAAAATTCTTTAATGCCTTTAGCTTCACTTAAGTTAAAAGAGTATAAAGTCTCTAAAAACCATATAAAATGAGTCCCATTCTTCAATAATATTTCTCCAACAGTAAATGGAAAGGAAATTAATGTTATTTTCCTTTTTCGTTCAAATATAAGCAACTAGTCAAGGTATTTCCTACAAACATTAGCAACAAAACAACTACCCATAAAATTTTTTTGAAGCAGCAATGTCTTACCTTCAAACCCATAAATTCAAGTTACGATATTACTTTATCTTTCGTCATTCATACCTTTTCCCCATAGGAAAACCTATGACTATATAGATATTTTATGGGGTTCTTGTTTATTTATCATGTAATTGACTTGCTTTTCAAAAACAATTTGAATTACACAAAAATTTATAGAAGTTGTATTCTTCCATAGTATGGGAGACCATAACAAAATAGGTTATTGGTTAACATTGAATTTAGGATTATAGGGAAAGTTGCAAAAGACAGGGTTAGAAATGAGGGTTGGTATTACATATGCTATCATGAAGAATATATTACTCCTGGATAAATTGGCTAACTAAAAGTCTAATTTATTCGAAATGATATCATCCTTGCCAAATATATAATTTTTTTATGACTGATAAAACTTATTGAGAAGGAATTTTAGAACATTCATCATAGTCTCTCAACCCATCACATGGGCACAAAGTTAACAAGTGTCTATAAAAGATTTTTTAAACAAAGAAATATCTAGGACTAAAAGATAAAAAGAAATATGAGAAGTTGGGGAAATGGATTCTCCAATAATGTTAGCGTTTCATGTCTTTGACATTAGGAAACTATTTGCGTCTAACAATTTCAAGCACTTATTACGCTTTAGTAGCTTGAATATCCATTTGAATAACTTGGCATTTAGAGTAATATTTTTCATTAGTAGCATAATTCTTCTTATTCTTGAATAAAATATTTTTTGAAAAATGAACAATTTCCCTAAAACTAAGGGCTTCTTGAGCACATGCAACATTTCCCAATCCACTAGTCCAGATCTTGTTACCATTAGAAGATTCACATACTCCTCATACGTAGTTGACCAGTAAAATTTATCATCGATACGAGCAAGTGATTTAATTATATTATGAAAATAGCTTATTTCCTTGATATATTAGCCATTTCCATTTTGTACCTAAGAATATTCTCTCAATCAATAATGTTCTCAATGCAAGTTAGCTACACAATTTTTCGGTTCTGTATATAATCACAAGTTTTTGCTACTACAAGTGTGAAATATCTTACACAAGGCAGTTTAAATAAATAACAATTGAATATACCAAAGTTATCATTTTACGTAAAGTAGTGGAAATAAATCTTGAAATTCCAAAATCATCTCATCCATTTACTACCCACTTTGCTCCTATATTAATCTCATAGATATGCGTGTCCTAAGTGAGACAAGTTTATGATGTAAAATAAATATGAATTCTTTGTGATGATGACAATTTTCTTACATGATATCAATAATAAATATTTGTCCAAAAACGTGTAAGAACATTTGCAAATAAAAATTATGTAGACGTGTGCTCAGTTACGTATACTAAGATGCAACTTGATTGCTTGGATTGTCTTCACTATTATGTTGTTATCAATTTTGATTTAGGAATATGACATATGTTTTTGAAAAACTTCAGAGGCACATGTGACTTTCTCCACCATTGAAAATTTCTTCTCTCTTAGATGTCAACTATAATTTTTCTTTGTTTAGAAATATGCAATCTAGTATCAGTTGTTCAAGATTACTTACCCCTAAATAAAGTTTAGTTGAAAAAATAATCCCATTAAGAAACATTTCATGAATGTATGTAATAAGTGATGCATTAGATGGTAGTGTGCAAAAAGGATGTGTGAAGTAGTGAATATGTATAGAGGAAGGAAGATGCAAAAAGACACATGCACTTCCACATATTTTGCACAATAGTTGGGCATATTTTACATCTTATAGTGAGTGCTCTGTATTTGATATACTATTACTAGAGAGATCAGCTTACATCATGGTAGCTGAATCAAGAAATGTGAATTATCAAAAGCTAAAAATGGGAGAAAAAATCTAGAAGATATAGGAAGCCTAATAGCAGATGAAAGAAAGAAATGCAATTGTTGAAGCATTGGTTGTTTTCTACATTCCCGATTTCTAGCAAAGTGGATCTTTGGTTTGAAATTGAGGCTGAATGACATCTCTAAAGTGTCTTATCTCTCTCTAATAGGGAACATCAGATACAGCGAACCCAAAGATCCTAAGTTTTGGACATAAGAAAGAATTTCCATATATTAAAATACAAAATTCTAAACAAAAACTATGTGCACTTCTTTGAGGGGATTGAGAAGGAAAGCTTTGTATGAAAACGCACAACGAATGTATTGTTGATGAATAATCTCATTCACTTTCACCCTCACGAATATTTGGATAGCTATGAAAAGAACTTCGATATTGTGGCCAGTTTATAGCCTAAATAAAACTATAATACAACTTCAAAGTAATCATAATAAACCTCTACAAAGTGAAAATGATAAAGATACAAAAGTAAAAAAATTTATATATATGAATTGGATATTAAACAAAGGAGAAGATCGAAATGATAGAAATTGTAATGTGAGACTAGCAAACATAACTATAGTTGAGTTATGAACTTATATTTGTTACTTCATTTAAAATGGCATTCCATCAAGAACAAAATAATAACGTGCAATGTACATGTAACTGTAATCAAGAAACATAGAAATAAAAATCATAGAAAAGTTACACAAGATGGTATAAATAATAAAAAATCATTATTTGAGTCCATTACAAAATTATGTTTAGATATTATAATAACAAAATTGGAATATCGAAGTCTACACAAGGGTATTATTAACAAATTACTTGGTTTACTAAACCATGCTGGTCAAATACCAACAACCACAAGGAACAACTAAATCATACTTGTGCTCATGAACTCGAAAGGTGCTTTTAGAGACTAATATGTTACTCTGATAAAAAGAAATTTTATTGTCCTCAGTATATGTTTCTATTTAAAAGAAGCCCAACTTGTGTTGCAATCTAGAGATCTCGTCTTCCTTTGGTGAGCCTACATTTGTAGTCTTAAACTTTGAAAATAATTTCATAACAATTTCTTGTTAATTAATGTAGTTAACCTTGTATATTAAGGCTCAATTAGTTTTTAAGGTGAGACAAATATGGTTGGGCTTCTAAAAAATAAGGAATGAATCAGAAAGGGGAGGGCCCATATCTATCAACATTTGAACATATAATCTTTTAAATAATTGAATTTAGGCTTTTGTGATCCATATCATGAGAAGTAAGAAAACTTTCCGCAAAAGCCACATCATCAAAGTTTTGTCGATGCACTTTGAACCATTGAGTGTGCTTTATCGGCAAGACAAGATGAAGAACCAGATCTTGGCATCAAGTTAAATAGATGAAGAGACAATTTTTTAGTCATTATAATATAACGGTTAGACTTGACTAAATAAATAATATTTTACTATAAAGAAATAATTGTTAGAATATAGTTTTTAATATTGAATTAAGGATAATAATTAATAAAAAAAAAAAAAATATCAATATAGTCGAAATATCATTTAAATATCAAATTCATGATAATTAACATATACTCAAAATATATGTATATATCATGTAAAAAATGTCAACTATAAATTTTACCATCCAAATATCTTCGTATGCATATATAATACAGTAAAAAAATTGATTATTTATGTTTCCACAAAATAAGAATTGTTTAGTCATAAACTATGTCTCCGAATTTGCACACAAACAAAAATATCATTGTACGAAAGACCTACAACCATGTCATAATTTATAAGAAAAAATGACTGAATTATTATTGGATTATGTCAACAAACCTTACATCAAAAAGTTAGGTCATTTTATCTCCATTTGTTGTTATTATGAAGTAGTATTTAAGGTAGAGGTCATGGATTCAAGAAATACTTCTAGAATGCTTCTTTGATGAGCCTTCTTTATAGGTCTAGTTTTATTAGAACTAGAAGAGAGGGACTTGGAATTCAGAGACCTATGGGCTCAAGTATTAATATGGTTATCGATCAAAGCATTTTCATATCAAACATGGTCATTTGGAGTAGAAAAAATAGTATTTTTTTAATTGCAATTTAAGATAAGGTCTTTTAGAGGGCAAGGAAGAAGTGTGGATAGCAGAAGAGCAAGAACAGTTTGAAATATGATGAGTAAACTTAGGATCATTTCCCCAACCCCTATTATTAGTCTCAAGTGCATTCAAGGAAAAGTACCATCCATCATTGACATTTTTAGTATTGTTATTAGGTTCATTTGGAGGGATTTCCTGTATGTTGGGATGAGGCCTCATAGATGGAGTTAAAATATTTTTATACATGAGGGATGCATGAAACATTGGGAGACCAAAGATAGAGATGACCTGTGGTGGCTAGTTGGTGAAATTTATCCGAGTCTATGTTAAAGTGGACAAGAAAACATACATTTTTAGTTTTTCCTGGGTCCGACAAACCATGAGGCCGATCCCTTCTTCCCCAACCTCTACCTTGTCCTCGATTACATAAGCTCATTATACAAACAATAAAAATTACTAATATTCATGCAAAAAAGGTAAATCCAATTCGTCAACTCATCTCTCTCTACAATCAATACACTCCAGCTGTATTAATCCAAGGCTAGTTAATTCTCGTCTAGTTTGGAAAGGATAATGAAAAAATATCTAAATAATGAAGTGGATGAAAGGGGAAAGAAAGTCGAGAATCTGAACATTGAAACCTAAAATTTCCCTTTTTTTAATTTTCCTTACTGGAAAGAAACACAATGAAACTACAGAAAAAAACCTATTCATCGCAACGGATTTTAGCATCCTTTTGTATGGTTTAATTCATTGTAATAATTCCATATTTATTTGAGAGGGAAGCAATTCTTCCTTTTTAGATTCATTGACTAGGGTTTAAAACAAAGTCTGAATATTGAAAAGTTGTGGTTTTGATTCCCAGTGCAATGATTACAAGGGAGACTGATATGATAAAAAGAATGAATGATGGAGCAGAGGGTATAATACTACATGTAAAAGAATGAAATAAATATTCTCACAAGCACTTCGGTAAACCATGTAATCACATGCAAAGCGTCTGGTGTTAGTAAACCTTTAAATATATTCTTTACTTAGAAAAATATTTTTATAATAGAAACTGATTGCAGAGATTAAGATTCGAACGGGGTCTTTGAAACAAAGTATGATTCCATGTGGGATTCTCCCTCTTTTTTTTTCTATGTTAAGACTAACCTAAGTACCCACGGGGGATTTGAACCGGTGACCTATCGCAAGGAGTGTCTTAACAAGACACCCATTCACCGTCAATCCAAAGCCCCGTGGGCAAAAAGTAGTGGGCTTGGCCCGGTTTAGACTAACTACTCGCACGACGAGCTACGACCTTGCTCGGGATCGAACACAAGACCGGTCCGTCATGACGAGGCCGACTTTACCACTACGCCGCCTCCACGACCTTGTGGGATTCTCCCTCTTAAATATCATTCAGAAGTTAATTTTTTTTTAGGGAAAAGAATAATGCTAAGAAGAATAAAACAATGAATTGAATGGAGGTTATATCCTCGAATCCTTCGTTCATTTGTAGCAAGGAGACGAAAGGTGACCCTTACCAATTTTTTGCGTCAGGTTTTAAACAATAACTTTTAAAAATGTAGAAATAAAATGACTTTGAATTTTGGAGGTACGATGTTTAAAAATGAGAAAGAAGAAGTGACTACCATGTATATAAGGGAGGTGCAAGATAACAAACAAAAAAAAAAATAAACACACAAAGATTAGACAACCAATGAAAATAATGCAGCGAAATGTGAAATAAACCATAACAACTTACCTATAATATGTCTCAATCACTGAAGAAGGAAGTAATTCCTCCACTCGACCACCTATAACCCTTAGCTAAGGGTAGTATCTTTAAATAACTATGGAGGTTATCCATGCAACGAAAATTTAAAATAAACCCAAGAAATGAAAATACAATGGCTAAATGCAAACAGAGTAAATATCCTTGTTAATCTGGGATGTAGATTAGGATGAAGACCCATGTTCACCATAGATTGGCATATTTGAGGAGCATTAAAATTGGAGGATGGAATTATGAGTTTCAAGGGGATTCAATTAAAGCATAGGGAAGCTTGGGATCCATACAAGCTTGTCAAAAAATATAGAGCTTAAAACCATGTCAAATACCATATTATATCACCATGCAAATTCATATGACGGATGGCCATGTCATGTGATTACCAAGGGTGAGTTTCTAATTTCTAACTTCAGCATGATACCATTTAACAGAGTTCTGACATGTTAATACATTAATAGAATGATACCTTTATCATTTTCATGATCACAATGTGACAAAAAAAAATGCAATATCAACACATGCACTTACAATATGACTAACAATGTATTATTCATAATGCCAAAATTATTTGGTATCCAAATAATCATAAGTATTGTTGTGTTATTTCACCAAACATATGAAATTAACCCATTGCAAAACCATACAATAGATACATCACAAGTGCACCAATGCTTAGAATGCAGTGTTCCATGATGTAAGTCCTCACTACGTGAAATTCACAAAAAATTGATTCCATTAAAATATCAATTAATAAAGCATTGTAATTATGCAAGGTAAAAGTTCATCAAACCATCCATGGATATTTATACCATAGAACCATAGTAAAATAATGTATGGTTCACATATAATATCGAATTTTATCACAACACTATGACAATACATGCAACCATTACATCAAAATTTATACCGCAACCATATAAACTTGACACCATCACTAATACTATAGCACTTAATCAATCCCAAGGGCCTGATATGTATATATGCATTCAAAATATTCATTTATAATTGTTTTAATGTAACAAATATCTCCATTAAAAAAATTGAGGTCACACAAGCCATGAATAATTTTAGAGTGTAATGCCGGTGTTACTGCAATAGAAATCAAAGTAAATTTGTAGTTGCAGGAATTCAAATTTCACCCATACACAGAATCATCAATATTTTGCTTTAAACAAACTCACATAGGCATTGGCATGTATATTCTAGTAAGAGTGGATGTAAGGTCAAATGAAAATATTTGAGTGGTCATCCCCTTTTGTTCATGTGATCTAGGTAAATATTGGTGGCCATATGGCTATTCCACTTGGGTCCCCAACTTTGTTTCCTTTCAGTTTCCTAATTTCCAGCATAGTTTCCTATTTCGACAATTTTCTATTTTTGGTAGTTTTTCGGGTCCTAAACTTTTCGAGCTCTTTTTGAGGTGCTAAATGATGTTTTTAGGAAACATAAAAAATATTAGCTATAATGTATGATTACGGTCGAAATTTGTTTTCCTCAAATAGACCTTTGCAACAAGCCATCGTGTATGTCAAATGGAGATTTTATGCCAAAGTTATGACCCCGAGAAGTTGTAATTCCAAATAACCCTAGCAGGGCCCACAACTTTTCGTGCTTAATCTCCTAAGGTTAGGTTTTTGGATGTCTAGGGTTTCCCATTATTTATTCATGGAAAAGGTGCCTAAGAGCCTCATTGTAACTCAATTCAAAATGCCTGTAGCCCTGACATCTCTTCTTATAGATAAGCTACCATAAATCGAGCTAGTTTTCTTCATTTTTCTATGTAAATAGTTTTCAGTAGTTGCTATTTATTGATTAAAAATTCTCTTCGTTGTATCTATGTGTTTTTTCAAATATGTATTTCATTTTGTTCCTTCATATATATGGATCAATCATATCAGAGTGGTCTACTCTTTCTCTCTCTTTTTGTCCATGTCCCCAATGAGGTCGGGGTATAAGGATTTGGGACTTGAACTCGTTGAACCCTCACAAGATTGGCCTTACTGAGCCCAACTACGTCCCAGGGCGGAAGAAAACAAAGATGAGGGAGTAGGAGATCCTTCGAAATTGTTGCTTGAAAAGACCCTCAAGTGATAAAAGAACGAGATGATGAATAATTTTTCCTAGGTCCTTTAGAGTATATCAGTGGGTGAAACATATTCATCTAGTAGTCACTTCTAAGTCACTGCCCACTTTAAGTTACAAGTTAACTTTTATAGTCCAATATTTGAAGGCCAAATATATACAAATTCTCTAGATTGGTGGTTAAATTTGGTGGAAGCATATTTTTTGGTCCATAATTTTTTCGATAGGGACAATATTACATTTTCACACCTCAAAGTTTCCCCGCATGACAAGGACTAGTGGGAAGCTTACTATGAGAAGAGGGATGAGGAGGAACCCTCACTACTTTGAGTTGCAGACTATTGGAATTATTTCTAAGATGCTTTCAAGGAACAATATTACGCTATCGAGAGCGAATATAAGTACATAAAATGGACCACACTACAGTAGCAGAGGGACCAGGATGTGCCATAGTTCATAAATATTTTTCATACCCTACGCATGAATTTGGGTATCAAGGATTTTGAGTGGCATATGGTACTCAAGTACCGTATTTGTCTACACAAATAAATTAAGGAAAAAATGGAATTCATGGACATCTCCTTTCTTGTGGCAGCGTACTGATATGCTATCAATATTGATCATATATTTAAACAGAAGAAGTGACATTTTGGATCTATGAATCCAAACTAGGGAAAATGAACCTCCAAACCATACAAAAAAAGACAAATCCAAGGTCGAGTGACCCATCATAACCCGTTGGAGCCACAAGAAAATAATAGCACCATGAAGACGAAGAAAGACACATGAAAGTGGCATGAGTTCCACAAGAGCCCCACCCACAACACAAATGAGTGTCACACCAAGTAGTCATTAGTGGTCAAAATAAAATCCTCAGAGTCAGATACATATGTTCCGACTATGAGCTAGAACCTAATAAGGGGAATAGATTATTGATGCAAAACCCAATTCTAATGTTTCCATCACCAAGCTCCACAAGATTGAGCCCAAAGATCTAGAGGGTGGAGTATCTCTTCCACTCTCAAATGTGGGTGAAGGGTTCTCTACTAAATTTCATTGTTGACAGTGGGATGCAAAGGAACCTCATCTTAACGAACATCATTAAGTGGTTGGACCTACTTACCACATCACACCTAGAGTCGTACAACATCGGTCGGCTCCACCAAGGGAGAGATCTCTGCGTCAACCAACAATGTCGCCTTCCCTACAACATTAGGCCCTTGACGGATGAGGTAATGTGTGATATTTCTCCCCTTGAAGTTTTTGATTTTTTATTTAATAGGCCAACCATAGATGTGGAAGTGTCATGTTTTGTATGAGTCTAATTCTCGTACTGTTATTATTACTTTGGTAGTCCTGCCTACCACCATTTTTTTATCTTTGCTAATAAATGCAGTGAGATCATCACGCAGACCGAGAAATTTGTTTTCTTTTTTTTTGTCTCTTAATATAGGGGGAAGATCATGCCCAAATCCATGGTCCTCAGAAATGTTTTCTCTTTATAGTAGAAGAAAGTTCATAAGGTCATGGAAGATTACAGGGGTATTTTCTCCTCACCCATAACCTTTAACTTTTAGTTCAAGCATTCGATTGGCCTGAATCTTAAAATAACTCTACCCAATGGCTAATATATTCTCAATATATTATATAAAATGAGGAAACCAAGCGACAAATCTAGGATTTGCTACAAAAAGGGCACATCCAACCCAGTTCCTCACCTTGTGGGAGCCCAATGGTACTCATATAGAATAATGATGGAACTTGGGGACTTTGCATTGACTAGCGCTCACTGTATAAAATAACTGTTAGGAACAAATACCTGATACCATGGATTGATTACATTCTTAACCAGCTCAAAGGGACCATGTATTTAAGCAAGATTGATTTCAATTCTGGCTATCACTAAGTTCCAATAAAACCAACAAATGTATGGAAGACCACCTTCAAATCAAAGGAGCACCTATTCGATCGGTTGGTCATGCCATTCGGGTTAACAAATTCCCCTGCAAGTCTTATGAAGTTGATGAATGACATATTGTGACCTTTCACCTACTCATTCATGGTTATATATCTAGATGACATCCTCATATTTAGCAATAGTTTGGAAGAGCACTTGTAACATATTCAGGAGGTCCTTCAAACCCTGTGGAAATCCAAACTATGTGCCAACTTGGAGAAATTCCCTTTTGGCATGAACGGGGTAAAGTATCTGGGGTACATAATTGATGAGCAAAGAATGCTCGTGGATCCACCTAATATCCAAGTTATTTTGAATTCGCCAACCTCGACAACTCTAAGAAATATTCACAACTTTTTGGGCCTTTCCAATTTCTATCGAAGGTTCATGTTGGGGTTATCTCACATCACTTGGCCTTTGAGTCCAGTTGCCAAGAGTAGAGAAAAAATAAAAAATAAATAGGTATATGTCACAACTTAAGGAATTTTTTCAGTTAAAACATCACCTTTTCTCTGCACTAATACTCAAATTCCATACCTGTAACAACCATTTGAAATTGAGACATATGCCTTCGACTATGCTATTGGTACAGTTCTCATCCCACAAGGGCATCTAGTGGCCTATCACAGTGAGACGCTCTCTGATACGATTAAAAAATAGCCCACTTATGATAAGGATATGTATTTGATCATGAAAGTGGAAACATTACATTTTGAAGAAGGAGATGATCATCCACATAGATCACCGAACTCTTTAGTTTATGCAAACATGATGGAATTTGTGAAACGATTTCCATCAGAAATGATCCATATATTTGAAATAATTCCATTTGAACATTAAATATCAGAAGGGAAACACCAATAATGTTTCATATTGCCTCAATCGGCCCCTGGTTGTGGCGTTAAACATTGCTCTCAAATCTTGGGGGAATGAGACTTTTTAATAACGACAACTATATAAAACTGATCTTGAATTTCCCACCACATAACAGATGATGATAGATGGAAAGCAAGTACCAGACTTTGTCCTCCAAGATGCACATTTATGCTACTTGGGGAACCTATGTGTTCCTTCAAGTGAGTATGCCAAGATGATTTGCAAGACACACTGCAGTGGATTCGCATGACACTTTGGTATGGTGAAAATAGTGGTCATAGTATAGAAGTATTTTTATTGGCCAAAAATCTAACAGGATATTGGAAAATATACCAGATCCTTCACTTCCTATGTCATCGGTAAGTCAGCACTTAAGAACCAATTCTTGTATACTCCTTTACCTACTCTTACTCAAGCTTAGGAATCCATCTCCACTGACTATATGTTTGGCCTTCCTTCTACCAAGCATGGTAATGATTGTGTATTTATGGTCATTGATATATTTTTGAAGATGACTATATTTGTTGACTGCAAGAAGAGTATCACAAGAAAAGACACTGCCAATCTCTTCTTCGAATGAGTGGGTACATTTTGGGATCCCTCGGGCCATTATATCAGATTGGGATAAAAGGTTCATGAGTAAATTTTGGTTGATCCTATAGTCTTTGTTGGACACACAGCTCACTAAGTCGACTACATTCCATCCCTAGACTAATGGCTAGACATAGGTCGTTAATAGGATGATAGCACACATAATACACATGTAGAACTCCCAACATCCATGAACATGGGATGAGAGTCTTCCTTATGTGTAACACAACTATAACAAAGCTCTCCATAGGCTGATTGACCACAACCCCTTTCAAGTCGGTCAAGCATTCCAACCATTATGCCCCATTGACATTGAAATGCCTCTTGAAACTACACAAGAAAAATATACACATGTTCATTTTGAAGTTGATAAAGACAAGAAGTTTATTGAAAGCAGTCAACACATCCTTCAACAGGTTGAAGATATCCTGGATAAATTCAATTTCATGTATAAGAAACATCATGATCAACATACGGAACCATATAAGTTTCAATTGTGTGACAAGGCGTGGATGCTTTTACAAAACAAATGCCTTGTTGGATCCCATCAAAAGCTTTGACCTATTTGATATGGGCTTTATAGCATCACCAAGGTTGTGGGTTAAAATGCTTTAAAGCTAAGCATCCCCCCATTCCTTGGCCTACAACTAGTATTCAATGTGGATCGCCTTCGCGCACACTTTCAACCATTGTCGGACACATCAGACATTGTTGAGTAGCTAACACTAATAGAGTTGAATCCATATTGAATTAAGCAAGCCACAACTGATTGGATCATTGATAAAAAAATTAATAACACGCACCAATAGAGGATCTAGTTGTATTGGTTTATCAAAGTTTTCCAACTCCTACACTAAGTCGAGTGGCTCACCAAGAGCCAAGTTTAGTAGAAATTTCTCCATCTCATGGAAACACTCAACGCAATGGGAACATTGTTTCCTAAAGTGGGAGGAATGATCTAGGTTTTTATTGGTGGCCACCCACCTATTCCACTTATACGCCAATACTTTTTCCTTTTAGTTTCCTAATTTCCTACACAATTTTCTATTTTGGTAGATTTCTATTTTTGCTATTTTTTTGGGTCTTGAACTTCCACAGCCATTTTGAGGCCCTAGCTGATGATTTTGGGGAAATAGAAAAATGCCATCCTTTGGTTGACATTTGTAGTCAATTTTTTTTTCCTCAAATTAACCTTTCTAATAGGTTGTCATTCACTCCAAACGAAGACTGTATGCCAAAATTATGACCCGAGGAAGTTGACATTCCAACTGACCCCAGCAAGCCCCAAAATATATTGATGCTTCACTTCTTAGGGTTAGGTTTTTCGATGTTTAAGGTTTCCCATTATTTCTTCATGATAAAAATTCCTAAGAGCCTCACTGAAACTCAGTTAGAAGGTACATAATTGTCACATCTCTTCTCAGAGGTAAGCTACAATCGCCCGAGGTAGTTTTTTTCCTTTCTGTATGTAAACAATTTTTAAAACTTATTGTTTATTAATTAAAGTTTTGTTTCAATGTATCTCTATTCTTTTTTAATATTTATTAATTTTGTTCCTTCATAAATCTAGATAATCATGGTAACAAAAATATGTTCAAGATGGTGAAAATAAGGTTCATAATGGCCAATTAGGGTGCAGCCAAGCATGCCATATGTGGAGATTTTTTATCTATTGCAAAATGATAAGATTTCAAAAGTGAGTTTCAACATCTGATGACTCCACGGGGAAATAAAAGTATATATATTGAATTCAGAATATGTGGTTTCATAGAACTAAAAAGGCGTAGAAACTGAGTATACCCAATTCCCTCCCCCTCACTGAAGAGTATAAGAGGCACACTCACCTATCATTTGAAATTTACAAAATAGAGGTTGTTAGGGTGACCTTTTCCTAGATAAAATTGGAGTCATATGTCATGATCTTGTTGGAGTATTAATAATTCATTATAGATACTTATTCATTAAATATGATATGATACCAGACTATAGCTATGACGATGCTACCTTCACCATTTGACCAGGTTGTAGGTAAGTAGAAACAATTTGTTATTTGTGTAAATATTTCTCAAAGATATATATTTTAAATTATCCAAACAACTAAACAACAATCATCAATGCAACAATAAGGAAATAAATTAAGAAAAAAGTAAAATAATATATAAAAAAAGAACAAAAAACATGGAAATTCATATCAGAGGTAGATTTAGGGATGAACCAATCCTACAACAGGATCAGTGAAGTGTTTGATATATGATCCATATATAGGATAGGATAATAGACTACCATCACCATCCTTCAATAGATAGGAATTAACAACAACTTGCCACTGTGACAAACACCCTCCAAAATTTGCCTCCATTTGAATTTTGGAGCCTACTGTGGATCCTACAATTGGTCATTCTGTAGTCACTTCTTGGTCAGTGATTCTTTTGGGCTACATTCCTAGATTGGAAGTGTCAAAGTCACTTTCTCACACATGCTTGATCCGCAACAAGTGCACAAGCGCATTTTTTTATGCAAGCTTGAATGAGCATAGCACTGTCCAGCAAGACTATGCTTGTGCAATGTCTAATCCATGTCAACATTCAGTGTGCACTAACATCTACAGTTTCTCACTTCTAGCTGCATTTGTATTTCTATTTTGGTGGAGTTCTACAAATTGTCGCTTCCGTGCACCTTTATTTTCCTAAGTGTTATTTTCATATTTTTAGTTGCCGCTTTCACTTCATTTCACTCTTACTCTGGCATGTGTTACTTTCAGTGTCATTCACATATCACAATGTTGTTCACAATGTAGAAATCATCATCTTTTTTCATGTTAAGTGTCTCATGATGTACATGAGATTGTTTTGGTGGTTTCAACAGGTTATCTTTGTGAAAATTAGTTTATCTTACCATGTATAAATACATCGCACTCATTTCCAAAGTTTTAAGAACGACCGCACAAGTGTCTTAATTGTCGTCGCAAAGTGTATCTTTAGTGTCACACTTGTTATAAGTTGTCACAAAAGTTTTCACACTAATTGAAGTATGTTCTCGTGTGTTCCAAATGATCTAAGTTGTGTTGTCAAATTTCTATGTGTGTGATCACAATCAAGTCCTATCACTGTTCACATTAGTTTCACTGATCCCACACTTAGCCAAATTTCTAAAAGTTCCTAGCAACTTAGCCTCGTCTGGCCTTCTTGAACTCTGCATTGCATAGTCCCAGCCATCAAGTTGCAACCTTACCTCTTGACACTATGCAATGCTCATTTCTTACCTCCTAGGATTGTTCGTTGTGCAGTTTCAGTGCTCAAACCCAAGCCTTGACCTCCAAAATTGCTCAATTCATCCATCCAGCTTGGCCACAACTATGCATTGCATAATCTCTGAGCTCTAGATCAAACCTTGAGTTATTGAACTGCATAAATACATAATCACCAGGTCTGCTCAACCTCCTAGAATTGCACAGTTGGATGAAGTAGGGAAAAATCCCTCACCCTGACTCACTAACTCCAAAAATTGTGCCAATTCTCTCTCTTGCCCAATGTGCGGTCTCAAGGATTAATGATACGGGTTCCTTCAGCTACCGTGTTGTTGGGAAAAGTATCCAATTTGGAATGCCCCTATCCCACTCTAAGAGGTGATAGTGCCTTAGCAACAAACAGGTAAACTTATTTGAGTATTCTTCTTTATGAAATGTAAGTGAGGGAGAAGGATCTAACTAACCTGTATCTTCCACTAGTTTGTCGATCCAAATCACTCCTCTCTTCAGTAGCTCCCAGCTTCTTGCTCCTTCACCGGCCCAGCTTCACCGAATTCCTGCAAGATCACAAGAGAGAGAAACTACACAAAGATACAGATATACATTCATAAAAAGCTCAAGACCAGATTAAGCTAAACATGTAAGCATAACAAAACATCATTGGTAAACAACATGTAGGATAAACTCAAATAGTTTATTGATGAAATAAGAAAGTCCAAGAGGAGATACAACCAAGTGAGTTCCGATCCAGCATCTACCTCCCAGCAAAGGAATCCCTTCCTCTCCTCCAACAAAGCATAAATCACCCAATGTGCTAATCTCAATCTCAAACCAACAGCAATTCTCTGCAAAGTACAAAATTCCAGCCCCCTGAACCTCTGGGTGAGAGATCCATATATAGATTTAAGCAAAGAGGATGAGTCAGCTTATGTTTTGACTTGTGGCTTCTCTTTGTCGATTCTTGCTTCCACTTGGAGGTTGAGAACCTCTTACTCATCACTAGTCGAATTCATTGAGGCAAGTGTCATTGGAGAAGATTCTGGAAGCTTCCAGGGTCTTTCCACCTCGTTGAATGAGCTTTCCATTTGTCATTTCCAGCTCAGCGCACCCTGGTAGTGCTTCCACCTGCCTTGCAGTGCACCTGGCCAGTGCAGACTTTGCATTTCAACGCAGACAGCTAGTGGAGCCTCTGAATTGATCCTGAATTGACTGTTTCTGAGTGGTTTTTGGTGGAGAACTTCTGGGAGAAGCTGTCATTGGTTGACCTTGTTCCTTTAGGAGCTGTAACAACATCTTTAGGGACTTTGGATCCTTTTAATTATGGACATTTCATGCTTATAGCTGTAAGGCACAAAAATGTCTATAACAGTTGCCCCCTAAAGTATGAGGCCCTTTATCGAGTGAAATGCTTTATTAGGAGGATCCGAAGTTCATTCAATGCTGAGAGGAGACCTGTAATAAGATACAATACAATACATTATTTTTCATACTGTTCTCATGATCTAGCTGAGGCGGGCATTCCCATGCTCAGCTTTATAAATTCATTTTTGTGTACATAGGACAGACAATTGTCTGATGATAGACTGATGATCCTGCTGAAATCATCATCCTTTGGTAGGATGATTGTCTGTGCTGCAATGCTGTACATGTCAATGTCTTTATTTTTCCTGAATATATATCGCAGCCCGGATGGATGAAACTAGATCCGGGGTCTTCAAACTCGTCCGATCTTCACTCTAAGTACAAGTCGATCCATGTGAGAAATGTTCTGAAGTTGAACATGGAAATACATCGCTTGACTACCGGTCAATGAGGTAAACCGTTAACAAGCGCGAGAGGAATCACCGATAATGATAATGACCCTAAAGGTACTGCAGTACAATTCACGTGGTGTGAATAAAGGACTTGGCGTCGAACACCAAGCAAAATCTTTCGGTCGAAGGTCATTGATGTATACCTATCGCCGGAAGTGAGAAACTTGTCGTTGAGGCATGCAAGCTTCAAAGTACTGAAGGGGTTGTTCCTAGATCAACTTCTTGGATAATGAGCTGATGTCAACAAGAAGAGATCCGTCAAAGGAGGGCCTTAATGTATCCCACATCAGTGACACGGAACTGAGCAAATGATTTTGATGGAGGTGAAAACGATCTGATGATATATAGTTCAGGGTGGCGGTCATGAAAGAATGAAGGATAATGTATGGTAGTGGACGGGACACGGTTGACTTCTCTGGATGACTTCTCTTGAACATATCGGCGACACTTGTGTGATGGATTGGTAGCATTTACCCCAAAGGTGGATGGTATGGCGAGACCATGGTGATGTGACTGGTGAATGAAACAACCCAACCCGACTCAGGCACGGAGTGGAAGTGTCATGTTCAAGAGCGACTTGCTACCAATAAAGTTCTTTGAGTTTCTTCCCAATTTTTCCCCAGTCATTGCTGACCAGTACCTCTTTATTTTTGTCAAGCTTGAGGAGGATAACATGTGCTTGTTCTATAATTTGCCCTTCGGGCAAACCCATCGCTATGTTTTAACGAGCCTAGCGATAGTGAAACTCGTTCTCGTCTAAAGACAAGTTTGTCGCTATTTAATGTTTTAACGAGTCTAACGACAAAGATAACTCGGTCCTTTTCATTTTTAGAGAGTCTAAAAAGGTACCTAAAGTCAACTCCAAAAGTCCTTTTTCGTCATCTAATCCCTTAAGTCCGAAAAAGTATAAAATAATACAGAAGGGATGAGTTTTCGATAGTTTTAACGAGCCGAACAAAACAAGCACTCGATCTTTTTGTGCAATAATCCCTCAGGTCCAAAAAGATTAAAATCTAGAGGACGGATAGCACTTCCGGTCGTTTTAACGAGCTGGAAGGCCAAAACTCGGCAATCTTTTCATATTTTACGAGTCAGATGAAAAGAGCTTAAAGAAGACTCGTCTTTTGAGGAACGAGTGATAAAACAGGTTAGCAGCTGATTCCAGGTAAAGGTTGGAATTTTCCAATCACAACAATGTCACAAGGATGGCTAGTGAAATCACTCTTCGCAGCTGTTCCTCAAAATGGGTAAACAATCATATGGAGGTGAACGATCGGCCAATGGAAAAGTGGAGGTGACGGTGCAAGCACGACTAAGGCTTTAATGGCTGATAATGTTACATTCACGGTGGTTATTTACCGAAAGATAGTTCATTTTTTAACGAGCTTAAACGCGGAAAAACACTGCTCAGTCTTATGTTTATTTTTTAACGAGCATGAACTATGTGCTAAAACTGCTCAATCTTATGTTTATTTTTTAACGAGCATGAACTATGTGCTAAAACTGCTCGATGATCCAGTCATATGATAAGAATGTCTCATGTAAGATGCCATTTTTTATGGAGCTTGAGCCTTACCAAAGCTATGCCCCGCATCCTTTCATTATGCATGTTCGGAAACAACTAATCGTATGAGTTTAAAGGGTTAGGCCTACAGGTTTAAAGGGAGGACCTAAAAATTTAAAACATAGATAGTCGCCCCTTGCTTGCACTCCAAAAGGTTTGCATGCCCCCAGGTATAAAGTACGATTTCAAGGTTACCCCTCAATTTGCAGATAAAACATTTGTTTTACCAGGAAAGGCCTACCTTTTTCAGGTTACCCAAAGATTGTTTCATCAATGCAGTGAACAAAACACTTCTTCGGCGATGTCTACCGAGATAGACAAAGGTGAGTGACAAAGAGCGCCAAGCACATAACTTTGAAAAAGGAATCTTATTCTAGAATAACCCCTCTTCCAAGACGGACGGGGTACAGACTAGTCATATTCTCCTGCGGAAACCTACCCTATACCCAAAGTTTTCCTGCCGAAGCAAACCAGGACGCATGCCCCCTGGGTTCCAGTCATATCCCTCCGAATTACTCGCGCTCATCGGGAGGACGGACCGTGGGTTGAGACATTTCTTGCATGAAGAGACCATTTAGGGACGGTATATGACTATTTGCGATGTGTGATCCCGGAAATGAAAGCTGGTCCACGAGCTTGACCACTCTTCCTTCGTGCGGAAAACACATTACTCTAAAGAGTGAGGAGACGATGGCTCCCATGCAATATATATAGTCTCGTCCAAGGAGTAGGTTATAATCCAAGGGTCCTTGAATGACCATCACGTTCATTTGAACGATCTTCCCTTTCAATGTGATAGGCACATTGGGGAGGATCCCTAAAGGTCGACTGGTTCCTTTATCAAAGCCTGTCAGATTTCTCATTTCAGGCAAAAGCGCTGGTGAGGCAAGCGCTTTCCAAGCAGTGGAGGAAAGGATACTCACAGATGCCCCTTCATCAGTGATGGTGCCAGCCATGACCATTCTGTATATTTGGACGATAATTCTGAATGGTATGCTTGCTGGCAACCGGGGTCTGCCTAGTTGGTTCCAATCGAAGGAGACAACTAGGTTGCTTGGCGGTGGGACCGAGTAAATGGTCGGGTATCACTCTGACGAACTTCCTTCCTGCGATAAAGGAATGGGAGGAGTGCCCCCGTGCTCGTCAGAGTCTTTGTTGATGAAGAGAATTTGGATGGTGTCATCTTTATCCTCTTCAGTGACTGTATCATTCGAAGATAAATCCTCTGAAGGCAAGACCAGGTCAACTGCCGCCTCGACCTTTTGACTTTCATTGGGTATGGATTCAGCTGGTTCATCTTCAATGACCGGCGCTTCAGCTGACCACTTGAGCGGGCCAGCTGGATTTTCAACTAACGAAGGACTCGGCAAGAGATTTTTATATCCAGGAGGAAGTCGTAACGGTGAGACCGGACGATCATCGAAAACTCTTTTCGCTTCGTCTAAGAAGGGACAACGGTGGATGGCGTGGTTTCCTTCGCACAGTCTACAGGGAGATCTAGCTCTCCGTTTTTGTCCAAGGACTTCACTCTCGCTAGTTGACGGTAAGCATTCAACATGGCTATCAGAGGTTGATGCCACCAGATTATGCAAACGGGGAGACCAATCCCTTAGTATCCGAGGGATGTAGGGACAATCTCTGTCGAAGTGGTCTCCCTTGCATATGACACATGGCGATTTAGGCCTAGTCAGTGCTGTGTCTGGATTTTTGTCAGACGACACTTGTTTGCCCCCAGTCGCTTTTGGCTCCTTCTTCTTCTTCTTTTTCTTCTTCTTTTCCTTCTTCTCCTTAGGAACTTGGTTTTCTGTTTTACCAGTTCCGTCAAGCGAAGAGGAAGGAGGAGAGGAAGAATTAGAAGAAGTAGAAGGCTGGTGGGCAACTCTGGACTGGTCTAACTATTGATTCGACTGTTCAGGAATAGTGGTGTTCTGAACGACATTGGTTGAGAAGAGCCAGACCGGCAAGCCAATTGTCAGTCCTGGAAGCGACAATGTGGCCATATGGGGCGCACCAACATTTCCCCAAGAGGAGAAGGGACTAGGATTTCCACCAAGGGGAATTCCTTGGTTGGTGGGTTCCATTTTCTCAACTTAAAGATCAACGCATGAAAGAGGGGTGATTGTTCCGTTTAAAATAAATTTTAACGACGCTTTAGACACAACTTGCTTTGCAATTTTAAAGAGTCGAGAAAAAGCTAAAGATGACTCTAGTCTCTTTTGATGTTTTAACGAGCCCGAAGTGACAAATGCTCGGATGGACTTTTTCCGTTATAGAGTCTGAAAAGGGCCAAAAGGAACTGCTCTGGAGTTCTAGGTAGAGGGTGTGCCAAACTTTTTGCAAAACCACAAAATACTTTTTAAGGTACGGGCGGTCAATCTTCCCGAATGCTGTGTTCAGTGCATTGCGAACAGTAGGGTGGCCGACACGGCTTCCAAAGGATAAAGGTTTTATGCCTATAGGGGTCTCCCAATATATACTCGACGGTACGTGGGAGCACAATCCGTACTGGCGCTATCGTCCCTCAGGAGGAATCACCCAACCATCAGCGAGATTGACAGTCACTAGGTTTTACGACGCCAGAACACGTCTCTAGCCTAGAACTCTATGTTGTGTGTTATGTTACAAAGCGTTGTTAAGTTCATTCAATTTATTTTAGGTTGATCTTTCTTAGAAGTTTGCCTTTCTGGATCACCACGAGATGTATGATACAATTCCTAAATGCAGTCTAAAGATGATAAGCAAGCTTTTATATCTTTTCAACAATGAAAATCCTAGCTACAAGGGGAAAAGGAAGATACAAACTTTTCTCAAAGAGCATAGAGCACACTGTAATGCACTTTTCCCTAAATCAAAGCATGCAAACTATCAAAATGCAAATGCACAAATGCATGTATTTGTTTTCGCTTTCTTAATATTGATGCCTAAAAAGAAAGCTGTTGTACAAATTTGAATTCGATTTCAAGTGAAAACATAAACAAGTTCCTTTTTCAAAATCAAAAAGATGATTACGACACTTTATGATTTACTTGTTTCGACACTAGAAATGCATAAATTCAAACCAAACGACAAAAGTAAAAGCTCAATCAACTGTGAACAACAAACAAACTCACTCCTAAGATCAAAACGACACTTACGACAGGTCTAGATCTAAGGGCGACAGTATCACTAGTTTACTTTTGTAATGGGAAACTGCAAATGATGTAACAAATACACAAAGAACAAATACAGTTTCTTTATACAACTGAGGCGGAATTGAGGCAAGAAAAGGGGTTTCAGATAGGTACACTGACAGATAACAGGCTGCAAAAATAGAGATGAAACTGAGCAAAAGGAAGCAGGGAACCACAGCTGCACAAGGCAAAGACTGATCAGCGCACCCTCAGCACAGAGAAACTGAACTTCAGCGCAGGTAGCCTTCACGGGACCTGCGTTGAAATGCAGAACCTCTTCACAGAGTCTGCGCTGAAGCAGAAACGAGAATTGTTTCTGGGTTCTGGGTTATGGTTTGCAGTTAAATCTACAGTTTTTGGCCGGATCAAAGCTATCAATTAGGTACAATTAGGAGGATGATTTAAAGGAGGACTAAGATCTATCACAAAGGCCTGTTAGAGCACTTGTGGATCAGTTTGTTCAGATCATAAAAACAGGCCCAATGAGTGGGCTAGAGTGGCAGATCTCTACTTTGCATTTGAAAAGTGCAAATGCATTTCGATTCGGCACTTCTGAGTTTATGAGAAGAACAACAATAGAAACACAAATAAAATAACAAGATACTGTCCCCAGCGGAGTCGCCAATTTGTTGTTGGGAAAAGTATCCAATTCGGAATGCCCCTATCCCACTCTAAGAGGTGATAGTGCCTTAGCAACAAACAGGTAAACTTATTTGAGTATTCTTCTTTATGAAATGTAAGTGAGGAAGAAGGATCTAGCTAACCTATATCTTCCACTAGTTTGTCGATCCAAATCACTCCTCACTTCAGTAGCTCCCAGCTTCTTGCTCCTTCACCGGCCCAGCTTCACCGAATTCCTGCAAGATCACAAGAGAGAGAAACTACACAAAGATACAGATATACATTCATAAAAAGCTCAAGATCAGATTAAGCTATACATGTAAGCATAACAAAACATCATTGGTACACAACATGTAGGAGAAACTCAAATAGTTTATTGATGAAATAAGAAAGTCCAAGAGGAGATAAAACCAAGTGAGTTCCGATCTAGCATCTACCTCCCAACAAAGGAATCCCTTCCTCTCCTCCAACAAAGCATAAATCACCCAATGTGCTAATCTCAATCTGAAACCAACAACAATTCTCTGCAAAGTACAAAATTCCAGCCCCCTGAACCTCTGGGTGAGAGATCCATATATAGATGTAAGCAGAGAGGATGAGTCATCTTATGTTTTGACTTGTGGCTTCTCTCTGTCAGTTCTTGCTTCCACTTGGAGGTTGAGAACCTCTTACTCATCACTAGTCGAATTCATTGAGGCAAGTGTCATTGGAGAAGATTCTGGAAGCTTCCAGGGTCTTTCCACCTCGTTGAATGAGCTTGCCATTTATCATTTCCTACTCAGTGCACCCTGGTAGTGCTTCCACCTGCATTCCAGTGCACCTAGCCAGTGCAGACTTTGCATTTCAACGCAGGCAGCTAGTGGAGCCTCTGAATTGATCCTGAATTGACTGATTCTGAGTGGTTTTTGGTGGAGAACTTCTGGGAGAAGCTGTCATTGGTTGACCTTGTTCCTTTAGGAGCTGTAACAACATCTTTAGGGACTTTGGATCCTTTGAATTATGGACATTTCATGCTTATAGCTGTAAGGCACAAAAATGTCTATAACATACCGAAATCATCCAAGATATTTTACTTCCATGATTTTGTTAGAATTTCATTTTAACAGAGCATAAATGAACATATATGCATACTTAAGCAAATGGAAACATAATGACAATCAACAAATAATAGACATGAGATGTTGATAACGGAGTTCTTCCTGTGTGGACTACGTCTTTGGGCCTCGTGTCAAGATGGTGTTGGTCGCTTCATTCAACACTGGAAATGGTAAAGATGTACATGGACTATGTTTTCTGTGATACAAGGACATGTGCCCTCTACATGAGTGGAAAATTATCTCCACGAGACATTCTGCTATAGGAACTATCACTCACAATAGACCTCCTATCATCATGACATAATCTTACACATGGTGACAATGATTTTCCCGCCATCATGGCATCAAAAGGATCTCAACCAAAACATCCATGGTGACAATGAGTATCCCGTCATCATGGAAACAAATGGGTCTCAATCAAAACATACATAACAATCCATGATGAATACATGTCACATGAAATAGACACAAAGATTATATAGCATACATCAAGCAGGAATCAAAATAACATAATAAATCTTAGAGAACATGATCAAAGAAGTACATGAAAAGAACAATTCATATACCTCAACTTTGATGCTGGTTGAAGAATAGCATACTTAGCTGCTAGATCCGAACGCACCATTGAAATTGTGGCGTCGAATGGCATAGAATCGACTGTCCATGCTTTGCAATCTAACACTGTCACTCCAACATAGAAAATGGAAGAAAAATACAAGTCTCATCTACAAAAACTGACTACACCACTGAATTTTCATCGTCGAGAGGTGTAAAATTGACTTTCCATTTGTGGAATTTTGACGCAGGCAAAATCTGTGCCTGTAGGAATCTTTTAGATTCCCCCATGATTCTTCAAAGATTCCCTCCTCTAGGCTGGCTGGAGATTTACAACTCAAATCAGAAAACTGATCTCACCATTGAGATCTTTGCGAAATGATGAGAATAATGAGTATAAAGTTGGTTTCATTGTGGATCTGGGAAATTTTAGCCTCCACGAAATTTGGAAGATTCCCTCAAAATTCTCGAAGATTCTCCTCTACTGGGAATCTGAAAAGCCGATGATCAAAAGGTGAATCTAACCTCGCCATTGCATTTACTGTGAAAATATGAGAAAAATGACTGTAAAGTTGATAACATTTTGCCAATGAGAAAAATAACCTCCCAAGGAATCTCCGACATCAAAAGAATATTCTCTAAGAATCTGTCTCGAAATGACTGTCAAGGTTCCACCTCTGGCCTACAAAGCATGATTCCTCCTGGAGTGTGGTTCCACCTAGGCACAGTTATGCCACTCAGAATCTGAACCACATACTCCATTGGAAGTTTGCTACAATCTCTCCTCCGTCGAACCTTGGAATGAGGCTCAAATATGCTTTCTCGAGTGGGGTTACCCAGGAGGCCATTGTGACCCGTTGGTAACACCTTCAACTCTCTTGGTGGAGGATTAGGTTTGAATCCCCTTGATGGCATATTACATGGTTTTTATGGCAAAATATTTTGGGCGGTTGCATATTTCTATAGTTAAATGTGTTGGGGCGGATTCACACATGGTACTTGTTTGCTTTTTTGTGTGTGCATTGGTGTGGGCGACCGAGTGGCGATCTGGCCATCCTAGCTGGGCTGGTTCAAACGATACCACCCATGGAGTACAAGAGTCATGGCGTAAGGTGGTTGGGTGTGGGCTGAGTCTACCGGAGGTGGCCCGCCCAATAGTCAATGCATATATATTTGTCATTTCATGGTGGTTGGGGCCAGCGGGGGTCATAGCTTGTTGGCCCATTTTTTAAATTAAATTTGTTTTAATATATGGTTTGGGAGGGGGGTGGTAAGGTTCATGGCCCGCCACCTCATCACATACATTTTTTTTTTGTTTGTTTTATAATGGTTAATTTCAGTTTTAACGAAAATAAGGGATATTGGGCATCTTAAAGAGGCAACAATTTCACCCGCTTTCAGGAGCTAAGTTTCCACACCAAATGATGGTGAATTTGTAGGACAATTAAACCTCGCCAACTACCCAACTTTGACCGCAACTTTGACCGCAACTTTGACTGGTTCTATCTCCTCCATACGAGCACATATTTGAGTTCTGTTTGCACTATTAGAATTAGGGTGATGAGCACTTCGATCTTGTGCTAGTTTGGGAGCAATCTTACCACTTTGAAATATCACCATTTCTGAGCCCCCTTGGACTTCTGCATGTCTTTAGAGCCACCTGGATCAATCCTCCCCACTGAGGAGATTTTGGTCCTCCAAAAGCATGAAATATAATCAACAACTTCTTTGTACATTGTCTGCACCACAGGTGTCTGATAAGTCACCCTTCCTTCTCCTCGACCTTTGTTGTTCGGAGCCATAAGCAATGAGCCGACACCTGCATCCCGTGCAACCCTGTAGTACTTTTTTTTTCAAATTACATGCTTGATTTACAAGACCAAATAATGACCCAAGCATCCCATACTTGTCACGAGTTTATAACACAAACTCGGTGGTCATGCTTACATCAAAATGGAAACAATACCCCAGCTATCAAAACAAGGCCAAAATATCATCATTCTTCAAAATTTGATGGGAAATGCATCATCACTACAACACATAATTTACAAAAATAAGGCCAAACACTATTTTTTATTTCACAAGTGATGGAAATGCATCATCACTTTCCCAGTTTAAAATGCAACACAAAATAAGTCTAGATATCTATGTTGCTGCAACAAGTGATGGAAAACACATCATCACTTTTGAAGTTTAAAATGCAACACATCATTGGCAAAAATAAGACAATTACATTCTACCACACCTATAAGAACCATTTCTCACTTATCAAAGTGAATGGATCATTTCCTTGTGGTGCATTCGCTAGTCGAACAACGGTTTCACCTGGTTCATGCACAGATTCTTTGTCCTTGCGACACTGCTAGAGAGGGAGCCTCCAACATGTGGCCCTTTGATGACCACTTATGTTGCAATGACTACAATAAGTCTTCTTCCTCTAGATCTACTTTACCCTTTTCTTTGCCTTCTCTTGAGAGGGTCTTTCACGCCTCATCTTTTTTTGTGATGCTATTCTTTTCCAACACTCAACAAATATATGGTTATGTAAACCACAAAAGGTACATTTTTTTCGATGCCATGATTTATGTCCATCATTAACAAGAGGATTTTAATCGAAATTAACATTCGAATATTGAGACTGGTTATACCTTTCCTTGCTGTCTCTGGCGTAATTATGACTCTAAGAGCTTGCATCAACTCTTTCTTTGCAATGTGCACTACCATGGGATGATGGAGATGTGTTCCCATCATTCTTTTTCCTCGATGATTTCAACGATGTCTCAGAAGCATATGACACCTTTGAGCATTCTCCTTCGATGTGTCCCAAGCTTGCAAATCGAGGTCTTTGCATGACCTCCAATGGCTGGGTAATGCCTTGGCTATTAACACCAAGTTCTTCTTCTTCCTTGTACTTCATCCCAGTAAGGAGCCTCAGGCTTTTCCCTATAATTGGTATCTCCAAATTTCCAACAGAAATTATACTATGTGAAGATGAAACTGAAGGGAAATCAACATCTTTTATCTCAATTGTTGAGTTGGAAAGAAATAATGAGTGCTTCACATCATCTATTGTTGGTGGTTCGTTGGCTGTCTTGGAGCATTCCAAACTTTCTTCTCGACATACCCAAGTCCTACCTGATGGGGTAATTCTTCTAATTTGATGGGATTGACAAGGCCTTGGCCATTAATGCCCAAGCCTCTTCCTTGACACCCCATTCCCTTCAGCTGTTTGGAGCCAATTCCTATAGTATTATTTTCAAAAACAATGAAATCATCATCAGGAAAAATACATGAAGTCAGAGAATTACATTTTACCTTAGAGCAGTCACACTGCAACTTTTCCAATGCCTCGTTCTTATCTTGCAGCTACCATAGCAACCTCTATTTCTCCTCTTTCTCTTCCTGTAGAAGCCTCCTTAATTCAGCAAGCTCTGCTTAAATACTTTGGTTTTTTTGCTTCAATTCTTCAAAGTTTGCCTCTGCGGCTTGCAACTGAAGCTGCAATCGATGATTTTCCTCTGTCTCTTCTTATAGAGCTTCACACATTATGTCCGTCTTTTTGGACACTCTGAGCATGGTCTCATGCATCGCTTTGTCATCCTCCATTGTTGCACGTTCCATTGTTCACACTCACAATTCACATTCACTCGAAGACTACTCTGATACCAAACTTCATCTGGGTTCCTCCAGCTATCAAAATCATCCAAGATCTTTTACTTCCATGATGTGGTTAGAATTTCATTTTAATAGAGAATAAATGAACATGTATGCAGGTTTAAGAAAATGGAAACATAATGACAATCAAAAAATCATAGACATGAGATGTTGATAACAGAGTTCATCCAGTGTGGACTACGTCCCCGGGCCCAGTGTCAAGATGGTGTTGTCCACTTCATTCAGTGTTGGAAATGGTGAAGATGTATATGGACTATGTTTTCTATCATACAAGGACATGTGCCCTCTACATGAGTGGAAACGTCTCTCCACGAGACGTTCTGCTACAGGAACTATCACTCACAATAGACCTCCTATCAGCATGACATAATCTTACACATGGTGACAATGAGTATCCCGCCATCGTGGAATCAAAAGGATCTCAATCAAAATACCCATGGTGACAATGAGTATCCCACCATCATGGAAAATAATGGATCTAAATAAAAACATACATAACAATACATGATGAATACATCTCACATGAAATAGACAGAAAGCTTTTGCATCATACATCAAGCATGAATCGAAACAACATAGTACATCTCATAGCAAATGATCAAAGAAGTACATGACAACAACACTTCATATATCTCAACTCTGATGTTGCTTGAAGAATAGCATACTTAGCTGTTGGATCAGAATGCACCATCGAAATCATGGCGTCAAATTGCATGGAATCGACTCTCCATGCTTTGAAATCTGACACTGTCGCTCCAATCTGGAAAATGGACAAAAAATAGAAGCCTCGGTTTCAAAAACTAAATGCACCACTAAATTTCTGTTGTCGAGAGGTGTAAAATTGACTATCCATTTGTCAAATTCTAACACTGGAAAAATCTGGGCTTCTCAGAATATTTTACAATCCCCCGTGATTCTCCAAAGTTCCCTCCTCTGGGTTGACTGGAGATTTGCAACCCAAATTAGAAAACTGATATAGCCATTAAGAGACTTGCGAAATTCTGAGAAGAATGACTATAAATTTGGCTACATTCTAGATCTGGGAAATTTCTGCCTCCACGAAATCTGGAAGATTCCCTCAAGATTCTTGAAGATTCTCCTCTGCTGGGAATTTGCAAAGCCGTTGCTCAAAAGGAGAATCCAACCTCACCATTGCATTCCCTGTGAAAGTATAAGAAAAATGGTTGTAAACTTGGTAACATTCTCACAGTGAGAAAAATTACCTCCCAACGAATCTCTGACGTCAAAAGAATATCCTTTCAGAATCTGTCTAGAAATGCGTGTAAAGTTTCCAACTCTGACCTGCAAATCATGGTTCCACCAGGGGCATGGTTCCACCTAGGCACAGCTCCACCACTCAGAAACTCAACCACGTACTTTATTAGAACTCCGCTACTCTCCTTCCTCCATTGGATTTAGAAATGAGGCTCAAATATACTTTCTCGGGCGGAGTTACCCAAGAGGCCGTTGTGGCCCATTGGTAACGCCTCCGGCTCTTTCGGCGGAGTACGGGTTCGAATCCCCTTGATGGCATATTACATGGTTTTTATGGAAAAAAAAAATTGCTGGTTTCATATTTTGGTGATTAAATGTGTTGGTGCAGATTGGCACATGGCACTTGTTTGTTTTTTCGTCCGTGCATTGGTGTGGGCGCCCGAGCGGCAGGCTGACCGTCCCCGTCGGGCGAGTTCAAACCGCACCGCCCATGGAGTACAAGAGTCATAACATGTGGTGGTTGGGTGTGGGCCGGGTCCACCAAAGGTGGCCCGCCCAATATTTAATGCATATATATATGTCATTTCATGGTGGTTAGGGCCGGCAAGGGTCATGGCCTGTCGGCCAATTTTTTAATTAAATTTGTTTTAATATATGGTTTGCGGGGGGTGGAGGGGGTCATGGCCCGCCACCTCATCACATATATATTTTTTTATTTTTATTTTTATAATCGTTAATTTCCATTTTAATAAAAATAAGGGATATTGGGCATTTTAAAGACGAAACAATTCTCCCGCTTTCAGGAGCTAAGTTTCCACATCGGTTGACAGTGAATTTGTAGGACACTTAAAGTTGGCCCACTACCCAACTTTGACCACTACCTTTATTGGATCTATCTCCTCAATATGAGCTTGGATTTGAGTGTCATTCACACCGTTGGGATTAGGGTGATGAGCACTTTGCACTGGTGCTCGTTTGGGAGCAATCTGACCACTTTGAACTCTTACCATTTCTAAGCCCCCTTAGACTTTTGCATGTGTCTGGAGCCACTTGGATCACTCATGGCTCAACCCTAAGCTCTTGAACTATGTAACTACGTCATCACCTGGGCTCCTCTATCCTCCATAACTACATAATAGGTTGATCCCATGCCCATGCCCTCAGCCTGTCACATTGAGCTCCGAGATTACACAATTTTCTTCCTCAGTACAACCTGAACTACACATTGTGTAGTCTCAAGGCTCAAGCTTCACCCTTGACTACCTGAGCTACGCAATTTTGTAGTTATTGATCATCTTTCCCACCATGTACGTCAGTTTTTTCTCAATTAATGGATCAATATGAACCATATTAGACTAGGGTGTTTATCGGATTGATGTTATCTTGTCATGAGTGGATTGCAGGCACAAGTACTCTATCATGCTATGGAAAGATGATGAAGAAGGAGATGGAGAAGGAGGACATGCTAGAAGACACATATGGGGCTGAAGAGATAAGATAATCATCAGGTGAGAAGGCGAAGGAACACTAGATTATAACAAAAGATGAAGGATCAAGATCACATGGAAGACCCCTCATTTTCAAGTCATAAGGAGAAGGGAGAAGAAGAACATGCAACATCTTTTCATGAATACACAAAGAAAGAAAGAGAAAAATAATGGCTTGACATTTACATTTCATAACTGTCATGTCATGTCATGTCATGAGTGATCATGCACCACATCATTTTTTGGAATATTTAATTCGATATTGGAGAAATGTATTGTATAGTGGAAGTCCAAAGGACATGTAAAAAATAGAAGAGTTATGTAAAGTCGAAAATTCATGGGAAATAAAACAATCATGTGGGTAGTCAAATATTCACAAGGAAGGTGAAGCATCACCTCCCCATTAGTTATATATACACCCTCATTGTATGATCAAAGGAATTTTCACCTTGGCTCCTCCCGCAAGGAATTAGAGAGACAAGTGAGTTCTATTGGGGAGAAAGGAGTGGCTCTAATGCTCCACTATTGGAGCTAGTGGTGTTCATTGTAAATATGTGCCTTGGAAATTTTACTTCATAACAAAAGCCTTATGGCTAACAGGTTATTTGTGCGTGGATTATGTATATTTTTAAGACTATTATGTGGATGTTTGTAGTTCATGTTTGCTTTCATCTATGCTAAAGTAATTGTTCTAGTTCGGTCATTTTAGTACTTATCATATTGTTGGCATTATGATACATGTGTTGTACTTGATGGAAACCCTCTTGTAGCAAAACAACTCACTTGTACATGGTAACTAGATGAATCTACAGGAGAGATATCAGATGTGACAGAATGCATCGTAGTTGTGTTTACAGATGGGACAAAATGCAGGGCAGTTCAAAGGAATCAGTTCAGAAGTAATGCACAAAGGCAAATCGCAGGTCTATTCAGAGGGAACAAAGTAATGGTACAAAAGAATAGGATGAAGTAACAAAGGACTACAGATCAAAATCAAGAAATTGAAGAAAAAGGAAATTTTCAGGTATGTTAAGTTGTGTACGCGGGTTCACTTTACAAGAAGAGTGTATACACGTGAGATCATGGAACAGAAGAAGCGTATACTTATGCATGCACTTTCACAAAAGGAAAAGCATGTATGGGATGGAAAATCAAGGTTTTTGTCTGAGGTTTTGGTCCAAGGTATTGGTCTGAGGTATTTGGTCCAAGGTATTGGTCGAAGGTATTTGATCCGAAGTATTGATTCAAGGTATTTGGTCTGAGGTATTGGTCCTAAGTGTTTATGGTCCAAGGTACTGAGAAATGCCTAAAACTATATAAGGAGGAGAAGATCATTAGGAAAAAGTGTGCAAGTGAATAAGATTCTAAGGAATACTTCTATCTGAAGTATATTTTATGTTGCAAGGTTATGTTTGGGACTAGATATGAAATATTTATTTGCACCTTGAGTTCAATATTGGATCAGGATCATGAGACCTAAAATGGCTTATTCTTGAATGATATGATATTTGTTGAGGCTAGATCTGATGTTTTGCTTCTGTGTTATTCATCATCTATCGTGATCTGGGTTTGTCTGATGTCTAGAATTGCAGCAAAGTTCTGAGTCAATATTTGCAGATCTGTACACAGGTTCGTCTTAGTAAAAGAGTGTATACATGTAGGTTTTGTTATTTCAAGTAGTGTATACAAAAGAAAGGCTTGATGTTCAAAGATGACTGATCTATCAGATCATTATTGCTGATTTATTGCTGCTATTATTTTACTATTGTTCGTCAATGAAGTCTTCTTAGATCTGAATGCAAATCCGAATGCATAAGGAGGTCGATATTTGATTGATTGTATAAGTGAGAAGAAGTGATTTCTATTGCACGTCTGTGTAAAGTTCTGTAAGTTGACAATAGAATTTTAGTACACTGTTGGTTGGTAGAATTTGTGATTCAGAGATTTTATGATTCATAATCTTTAGAGGTATACACAGGTTGGGCTGAAGAAAGTAGCGTACACATGCAGGTTGTCTTCATTGAGGTAGCGTATACAGTCCGACACATGAATTTTTGAGGTTTCAGTTGGTTCTGAATGTTGATATAGGTTTCTGGGTTCAACACAGTGTTTTGATAACAATGATCTAATTGTTTTAGATTAACTGCATGTTGGTTGGTGAAGTTTGAGTTTCTAAATTTCTGATGGGTTATTGATGAGTCAAGTTCTTCACATGTTTTGATATGTGCCAAGAGCATCCAGTCTGAAAATTGATGAAGCGTGGTCCCTGGTGGGAGAGTGGAGTTTTCTGTAGGCTGGCACCTATGTACTAGTAAACATATTGGATATTACAATAGCTAGGGGGTTGTAGCTCCCTTCCAGTAGAAGCTGGAGAACAAAAGAAGGTTGTAACCTTCTGCAGGTAGAAGCCTACGTACTGGTATGGGTCTGCACCAATACAAGATTGTAAACATATTTTCTTATTATTAAAAGAAGACAGAGATGAAAGCAGTGGGTGGTTTTACACCCACATTGGGTTTCCACCTTAAATCTTGGTGTTCATGTGTGTTGCTTATGTGTGATGGTTTATTCTATTATTACTACACATGGTTACTGTTTAATGTTTAATAAAGTAATGATGCACTGATTAAAGATCAACATATAATGAATTAACTGAATCATAAGTTCACTGGATATACGCTAGTTGCCTTAAGAACAGTTGCGTGCACATGTGAGTTCCCTTCGTTGATGTAGCGTATATAAATCTGAGTATGGTAATGAAAAGGTTATTGATTTGTAAATACTGATTCACACCCCCCCTCTCAATATTATTTCCAACAATTGGTTTTAGAGAAGGTCCTTCAGAAGAAGCTTGATCGCTTGGAGGAAGATCCATCAAGATGAGTAATCATGAAAGCATGGGATCCATCACACTGCCAATCTTCGATGGGAGCAACTTTGTTTATTGGAAAATAAGAACCACAGCCTATCTACAATCTCTTAGAACAGATGTCTGAGAAATTATGGAAGGAGGATATAAATATCCAACAGCAATTCCTACAGACACGACAGATAAAAAGAAATATGAAACCAATGCCAAAGTTGTCAATACTTTATTGGGAAGTTTGTGACAATCAGAATTTGTCAAAGTCATCTAGGTCAAATCAACCAAAGAGATATGGGACAAAATCGTTCAGAGCTACGAAGGAGACTCTCAGGTAAAATGTGCTAAGCTTCAAACTCTCAGAATTTAGTGTGAAACTCTTAAGATGCATAGTGATGAGAGTATAGTTAGTTACTTCTTACGTGTAGATGAGGTTGTTAATTGTATGAAGAAGTTGAGTGAAGAAATAAAGGAAGTTATCTTAGTTGAGAAAGTTTTGATATCCTTCTCTGCTAAATTTGAACCAAATGTGTCTACCATAGAAGAAAAACAAGATCTGTAGAATATCACTATGACATAGCTTCACAAATCCTAACTACTTTTGATATGAGAAAAGGAGGTCCATCAGATATGAGAGAAGTTGCATTTAAAGATTCAGCAAAAGGAAAAGAAAAGGAAGAACACAATGAATCAGGACAGATTTCAGAAGAATAAGATGCAATAAATTTTGTCAAGAAGCTTTAATAGGGTTCTGGAAGGTTCATAGGTAAGCTACCTTTCAAATGTTTTGCTTGTGGTAGAGTCAGCCATTATGCTGCCAAATGTCCTCATCAAGATAACTATGAAAAAGGAAAGGAATATGCAAAAGGGAATAGTAAACAAGTTGTGAATAGAAGGAGTTACTCTACTCATGAAGATAGTGATGGTTTATCTAATAGTGATGAAGATGAAACTGGTCAAGATTACATACTTCTCATGGCTTATGATAGTAATGATTTTTGGGATAGTTTAGAAGAAGATAGTGGTGGTTTATCTAATAGTGATTATTATAGACTTCTCATGGCTTATGACAATGATGATTTTTGGGATGCTTTAGAAGAGGAAAACTTTCATGAAGAAATCTCTGAACTAAAAATCTATTTAGAAGAAAAGAATATGATGATAGATACCTTGACATACCAACTTTCTGAAAAAGAAAAACACAATGAAAAACAAGAATGTGAAATTGTGTGTCTAAGAAAAGATCTTGAGAAAACAAAATCTCTCAGCCTTAGATTTGCTAAAGGATTAGAAACTTTAAATGAAATTATCAATGTTCAGCATTCTCCACTGATAAAGATAGGTCTTGGATATACTGAATAAGCATCTCAATCACAAAAGCCGTCAACCTCCACCAAAGCGATCTTGATGCAGCAAAGACTAGTGAACATTATGAAAATCGTCAGCAAAGGCATAAAGTTGATCACCATGTAAATCATACTAAACTTGCTCCAAGGATGAATATCAATAGAAGCCACAACCAACCTCAGGAAAATCATACTCAATTTTCTCAAAAGATGAATATCAATAGAAACTACAATCAACATGTAAATAGATTTGATGGTCGCAGAAACTTCTTTAATGGGAAATGTTTTTCATGTCATAATTTTGGGCACAAAGTTTCTCAATGCATTGCTTAAAAAACCATCATGACTAGAGAAGCATGAAATCAAAGGAATGTAACAGGGATCAAGAGAAGTTCCTATAATAACTTTTCTCCTCTTGAAAATGAAATAGAATGCCCAATTTGTAACAACTTTGGTTATGAAGAATCTGAATGCAGGAGAAAATTTCAGCAAACACCTCAAAAGAAGCAAACGCCATTAAATCCCAAGATATGGAGAAGGAAATAATATCAAACATAAAGATGTGGTATAGCCTTATATGCAGAAGGACAAGAAAATCATTGGTACATCGACAGTGGATGCTCCAAACATATGACAGGTGACAAAGAGAAACTTCACTCATATAATGCCTTAGAAAAGGAAAAGAATGTCTCATTTGGAAATGACACTCCAGCTATCATAAAAGGTAAAGGTTGTGTTTTCTTGAAAGAAAAGGTTAAAACTAGAAATGTTATGTATGTAGATGGTTTAAAGCATAACCTGTTGAGTGTCAGTGAAATGCGTGATCAAGGAAATGAAGTGGTGTTTCGACCAAACGAATGTGTTGTTCGTGAGCTTGATACAGGAGATACTATGATCAAAGTTACAAGAACTCCAAACGGCTCATACATACTCAAAGGAGGACAAAAATAGTGCTATCTAAGAAAAAATGATGAAACCTGACTGTGGCATAAAAGATTGGGACATCTAAGGATTTCTTAAATAAGAAAAACATGCAGACTCACGGCTGTTTGTGATCTTCCAGATATCAGGATCGAATAAAATACAATATGAAAACCATGTCAAATTGGTAAGCAAACCAAAGTTCACTTCATGGGAAAAGAAGGGTCAGGTAGTAAGCCTCTTGAACTTTTCAATACTAATTTATGTGGACCAACAAGGAAAAAGTCACCTCATGGAGAAGAATACTTTATTTTGTTCATTGATGATTTTTCCAAAATGTGTTGGATAGGTCTTCTGAAGCACAAAGATGAAGCATTTGAAAAGTTCCAAGGCTTCAAAGCTTTGGTTGAAAATGAATCAGATAGAAAAATCAAATGCCTCAGATCTAATCGAGGAGGAGAATTTATATCGAATGAATTCTTTGAATTTTGTGAACAACATGGAATAAAAAGGGAATTCTCCACTACAAGAACACCCCAACAAAATGGTGTAGTACAAAGGATGAACAGAACAGTTCAACAAATGGCTCAAGCCATGCTAGATGAATCTGGAACTCCTGCAACCTTTTGGGGTGAAGTTACATTCGCTGCCATGACTATTCTTAACAAAGCAAATGTTCGGGTAAATAACACTCAAAATCCACATGAAATTTGGTATGGTAAGACTCCTCCTGTAAGATACTTTAAAGTTTTTGGAAGCAAATGTTTTATCAAAAGGACTGATGAAAAACTTGGTAAGTTTGAACATAGAGCAGATGAAGGGATTCTTCTTGGTTATTCTTCCAGAAGTAAAGGATATAAATGTTATAATAAAAGAATTGGGAAAATTGATGAAAGCATTGATGTTGTAGTTGATGAATCATGGGGAAATCCAAAACAAATAAAATCAATAGAAGATTATGACAATGAGGAAGATGGGGATTACTTTCCCACATCAAATCAAAATTATATTGAAGAAGAAACCAATGAAGCACTAGAAGAAGATATAATGGTAGAAGAAAAGACTCCGTCCAGGTATGTTCAGAAAAATCATCTAGAAACTCAAATTTTAGGAGAGAAGGAGGATGGTGTACAAACAAGGAGAACTATTATAGGGACCTCAATCTATCTAGGATTACTATCCTCCATTGAACCTCAAAATGTAAATGAAGGATGTAAAGATGAATGTTGGCTCAAGGCCATACATGAAAAACTTGAGCAAATTGAAAAGAATGACACTTGGGAATTAGTTCCTAGACCTCATGATAAAAATATTATAGGAGCTAAACTGATATTCAAGAAGAAGCTGAATGAAAATGGAGAAGTCATTAGAAACAAGGCCAAACTTGTTTGTAAAGGGTATGCTCAACAAGAAGGTATAGATTTTGAAGAAACGTTTTCACCTGTTGCTACACTTGAAGCCATAAGAATGTTTCTTTCTCTTTCAAGTTTTCGTAAATTCAAAGTATACCAAATGGATGTAAAATTAGCGTTCCTTAATGGAGATTTATAAGAAGAACTTTATATTGGATAGCCAGAAGGATTCATTCTTGGAAATGATACAAATCTTGAATGTAGATTCAAAAGGGCTCTCTATGGTCTGAAATAGGGTCCAAGGGCTTAGTATTACCACCTTGACAAATATCTACACCAATAAGGTTTTACAAATGGTTCTACAGATAGCAATTTATATACAAAGATTGAAAATGAACAATTGCTAATTATTATTGTTTATGTTGATGATATCGTTTTCGGAAGAAATGAAGAATCCATGAGTCAAATTTTTTCTTCAGTAACGCAGCAAGAATTTGAAATGTCCTTGCTTGGTGAACTTACCTATTTTCTTGGTCTACAAGTTCAGCAAACTAAAGATAGAATTTTTCTTACACAAACCAAATATCTCAAGCAGTTCTTGAAAAAGTATGAAATGGAATATTCTAAACCTGTGTGTACTCCAATGATAACAGGATGCAGTCTTAGCTCAAACGATGAATAAGTAGCAGTACATCAACCAACTTACAGATTCATCATTGGCAGTCTACTTTATCTAACAGGTACCCGACCTGACATCATGCATGTAATAGGAATAGTTGGAAGATTCCAAGAAAATCCAAAGGAATCAAACCTTCAGGGAGTCAAAAGAATTTTTAAATATCTTCAAGGAACTCAAGACTTTGGACTACAGTATCCTAGATATGCAGATCTTACTCTTCATGCATATACAAATGCAGATTGGGCAGATAGAAAAAGCACTAGTGGTGGTTCATTCTATATGGGTTCATGGTTAGTTTCTTGGTTCAGCAAGAAACAAAGTTCAATTGATTTATCTATAGCTGAAGCAGAATATGTGACTATTTCATCTTGGTGCACACAACTACTTTGGATGATGCAAACTTTGCAAGACATTAAAATCACATGTACTCCACCCATCTACATTCTATGTGATAATACAGGTGCCATCATTATTTCAAAAAATCTAGTCATGCACTCCAATGCCAAGCACATACCAATCAAGTACCATTTTCTACGAGAAAAACTACTTGAACAAAAGGTCAAATTATAGTATGTCCCCTCCAAAGAATAGGTTGCTGATATGTTCACTAAAACACTGCCCAGAGAAACATTTGTATATCTCAGACAAAAGTTGGGAGTAGTTGCTCCATCATCCTGTTGTTAAATCTAGTTTTTCAGAGGAAGGTTATTATACGCGGGTTTCATGAAGTATAGTCGCGTATACACATGGGTTTTTGTGGCTGAAAAAATGTATATTTCTTTCTGACAAGAAAAGCAATGGGTCAGACTCTAATATGCGTGCTCTGTCTGATGTTGATGATTACAATCTAATGATATGATTTGTTCATTAATTTTTATCTGACTGAAAAAGATGCCTTGATTAATGACTTGTTAACAATGCACAGGTAGCACAGGTTCAGGGGGAGCCTTAACCTTCACACATATTCTGTATTGTTGGCATTATGGTTACTAAGTCTAGCTATGACTTCAGATGTTTATACCATTTGTTGCTTATGTCCTGTAAAAGTCTAGGGTGTGATATGACTTCTGATACATATGAATGAGTCCTATTGGATAAATGATGAAATTTGTAGCCCGACTTTGCATGGGATGGATGATGTAATATTTATTGTATTTCTGTCATGTATAAACAATTGGTATATCCCCACTTGGTTGGGTGGATGAGTCAAATTTCTTATATCCCCACCTGATTGGGAAATTGATATATGTATGAGTCATTGGTGATAGGAAGGTCAAACTCACATAGTTGAGTTATAGAGTCATGTTATTCTTTTGGAAAACATTTTGTAGACTCCGCATGTGCTAAGGGGGAGCATGGATGGTTTAGTGCATCACAACATGTACAAAGGGGGAGTTTAATCAGCAAATTTAGCATGTGCATAGGGGAGCATGATCAATGTTTATATTTAGTTGTTCAGATATGAAGGCCTTCACTTTGGTCAGCCCTTTGCCCTTGCTATCAAAGGGGGAGAACATCTTGGTCCGCCCTTTTCCCTTGATGTCAAAGGGGGAGAGTATTTTGGTGTTACTTGATATCTCTAATAGTTCCTACAGCTTGCAATAATCAACAACAACATGGTTGCCATCAAGTCCAAAGGGGGAAATTTTTCGCATTATGATACATCTGTTGTACTTTATAGCAACCCTCTTATAGCAAAACAACTCACTTGTACATGGTAACTAGATGATCTACGTAACTAGATGAATCTATAGGAGAGATATCAAATGTGATAGAATGCATAGCAGATGTGTTTACAAATGAGATAAAATGTAGGGTAGTTCAAAGGAATCATTTTAGAAGTAATGCACAATGGAAAATCACAGGTCTATTTAGAGGGAACAACGTAATGGTACAAAAGAATAGGATGAAGGAACAAAGGACTGCAGATCAAAATCAAGAAGTTGAATAAAAAGGACACTTTCGGGTATGTTAAGTTGTATACGCAGGTTCACTGTACAAAAAGAGCGTATACACACGGGATCATGGAACAAAAGAAGCGTATACGTACGCATGCACTTTCACAGAAGGAAAATCGTGTATGGGATGGAAAATCGAGGTTTTGGTCTAAGGTTTTGGTCCAAGGTATTGGTTCAAGGTATTTGCTCCAAGGTATTGGTCCAAGGTATTTGATCCGAAGTATTGATCTAAGGTATCTGTTTTGAGGTATTTGTCCTAGGTGTTTTTGTTCCAAGGTATTGAGAAAGGCCTAAAACTATATAAGGAGGAGAAGATCATTAGGCCAAAGTGTGCAAGTGAATAAGATTCTAAGGAATACTTCTATTTGAAGTATTTTTATGTTGTAGGGTTATGTTTGGGACTAGATCTGAAATATTTATTTGCACCTTGAGTTCAATATTGGATCAGGATCATGAGACCTGAAATGACTTATTCTTGAATGATCTGATATTGGTTGAGGCTAGATCTAATGTTTTGTGTCTGGTTTTTTCGTTATCTATCATGATCTGGGTTTGTCTAAAGTCTGGAATTGCAATAAAGTTCTGAGTCAATATTTGCACACTGTATGCAGGCTTGTCTCAGAAAAAGAGCGTATACACGCAGGTTTAGTTCTTTCAAGTAGCGTATACAAAAGAAAGGCTTGATGTTTAGAGATGACTGATCTATCAGATCATTATTGCTGATTTATTGCTCTTGCTATTTTACTGTTGTTCGTCAATGAAGTATTCTTAGATCTGAATGTAAATCTGAATGCACAAGGAGGTTGATATTTGATTGATTGTATAAGTGAGAAGAAGTATTTTTTGTTTCATGTCTATGTAAAGTTCTGTAAGTTGACAATAGATGTTCAGTACATTGTTTGTTGGTACAGTTTGTGATTCAGAGATTTTATGATTTAGAATCTTTAGATGTATACGCAGGTTGGGCTGAAGGAAGTAGAAAATACACGCAGACTATCTTCATTGAGGTAGCGTATACAGTTTGACACATGATTTTTTTAGGTTTCAGTTGGTTCTTAATGTTGATACATGTTTCTGGGTTCAACACAGTGTTCTGATATCAATGCTCTGATTGTTTCAGATTAACTGCATGTTGGTTGATGAAGTTTGAGTTTCTAAATTTCTGACGGGTTTTTGATGAGTCAAGGTCTTCATATGTCTTGATATGTTCCAGGAGCATCCAGTCTAAAAATTCATGAAACGTGCTCACTGGTGGAAGAGTGGAGTTTTTTGTTGGCTGGAACCTATGTACTAGTAAACATATTGGATATTACAAGAGCTAGGGGGTTGTAGCTCCCTTCCAGTAGAAGCTGGAGAACGAGAGAAGGTTGTAACCTTCTGCAGGTAGAAGCTTGGGTACTTGTATGAGTTTACACCAGTACAGGATTGTAAACAGATTTTATTATTATTAAAAGAAGACAGAGATGAAAATGTTATTGATTTGTAAATATTGATTCACCCCACCCCCCTCTTAGTATTATTTCCAAAAATTGAGAATGTTCTATAATGATTGTTATCATTTTCCCATCCTTGTAGACTATTCTGCAAGATACTAGACATATCTTTCTCATTTCTTAACTGTAATGAACGTCACATATTTGGTGGACTATTCCATTGGATGTTAGACGAATCCTTCCTGGTTGTGTGTGTCTCTACTAGGGTGGTACTGTTACCTCTCCCTTAGAGGCTCAATTATTTCTCTCCCTCCGTAGTAGAAAAACCTTGACACACTTGCAACCAAATACTCACCAGGTACACTTACTTTTCAAAGGCACATATGCATTCCTCTTTCTTGGTGACAGTTAGAGCCAAGGAAAAGTTCAAGAATATATGGCATTCAGGCTGATATCTTGGATGGGGATCTTATTCCAAATGGTGTGAGGTCTAATTGGGGCTTCATATTGGGAAAACCTCCCTTGGTTGATTTTCTAGCACTGTCAACCAATGCAAGCTCATATGGGAAAATATGAAGTCTCTGGAATTTAGTATTTTTTCCTTTATTAGCATGAGAAGGTCCCATAACAAGACTTTCTAGCCTATTTCAAAGGTTACATATTTAGCCTTCTTATCATGGTATTTATTTATTTATTTATGGATTTAAGGATGAATTTATTTTCTCATTGAGAGATAGGAAGGAGTAATATGTGTTACTTAAGTGTGATTCCTTAAATCCTTCTCTTTGGAAGGATAAAAGAAAAGAGGGTAATTGGAGTTAAATAGGCATCTCAACTTCTTTCCCATAGACAATTTGAAAGGGGGTAATATTGGTACTGACCTTACTAGTAGTATGATCTTCCCATAAGGCATAAGGGAGTAGAGGATCCCATTTCCAAGGGTTATTACAAATAATCATTTTAAGGATTTTGACTAGGTTTGTGTATTTATTGATTTAGCTAACCCATTTCCTTGGGGGTAGTAAGAATATGAGGACGTGTATTTAATATGAAACCTATTACAAAAAGTTGTAAATTTTATGGAAATAAAAGCCAGTTCGTTATAAAAAAAAAAGTGTATATGTGTGTTGAATCTAGGTCGTAACGTTTATTCAAATAATTGTAATATTTGATCCTCAATGGCTCTTTTAAGTGGGATTACTTCAAACCAGATAGTAAAATAGTTTTTCATAGTCAAAATGAAGAAGTGACTCGCTGAGGAAGGTAGGTTGATTGGTTCTATGAAGTCTAGCTCAAATTTAACAAAGGGACAGTTGGTGATGATGGGATCCAAAGGCATGGAAGAATATTGTAATTTTCCAGTTGCACAATGGCATTCATTACATGATTTGATAATTTTGAAAGTATCATGGAAGATGTGTGGTCAAAAATAGAAAATTCTCAAAATCTTATATGAAGTGGCTCTTCCAGTGAAGTGGCCACAAACATGATTGAATTGTTTTGATGAGCCATTAGGATATTTTGAAATATGAGCCATGAATTTCATCTTAGGAGTACATCTTCAATGTTATGAAACCAACTCACAAAAATATAGAAAAGAAAAATCAATGCCTTAGAATTGAACCTCTTCGAGGGGCAACCTCCTTTACATTACACAAATGAACAATTCTTGGATGATACAAATGACAAGACCTCCTTTATATATATAGGAGCCTAAGGGGTCGTAATATAATCAGAGTCGAAATAACAATAATAATGTAAGGGCACAATAACAACAATAGTGGGCTTCTATGGGGCACAATAATAACAATATGGGGACTACATGGGCAGAAAAATATAATAATGAGGTTGTAATAATAACAATAAGGGGTTACACTAGTATTATAGGGACCTAACATTCAAGAGACTTCCTGAACAAGATATTACAAGCAAAAACATATTTTGAAGCATCCAATCAAAGTTTCCTCGATATTTTTTCAAAGTTTTTTGGTCATCTCTTATGAATCAAATAAAATATGATATTATGATACCAAGGATGATGATAATGTTTAGACTAGTCATCCTAGACAAATAATAATTCAACAAAATATTTATTTTGGGATTCAACTTCCTTCGCATGAACCAATTCTTGGGAATGATGTAAAGCCAAGTCCTTATATTCTAGTGGTCGTGGTCATGATAAGATTGGGTTCTTGTATTTTGGTTAACCCGTGTGCCAATTTAACAAACATTAAATTTTGTGAAAGAAGAAATTTTACGGTTGGTAATGAATTCCTTACCTCAGTATGCTTTCCAATAATAATAGGCCTAAACTTCTCAATAGCCTTTACAAGGGAATAATCATGTTTTTCAATGAACGAGGATTTGATAGCTTCATTAGGTAAGCTCTAGCTTAAAAACACTATAGGTTGTTTTTGTCACTGATTATGTTATGAACCAACTCACAAAAAGATAGAAAAGAAAGATCAATGCCTTAGAAATGAGCTTCTTTGAGGGGGCAACCTCCTTTACATTACACAAATGAAAAATTCTTGGATGATACAAATGACAAGACCTCCTTTCTATATATAGGAGTCTAAGGGGTCATAATATAATCAGCGTTGACAAAAAAATAATAATGTAAGGGCACAATAATAACAATAGTGGGCTTCTATGGGGCACAATAATAACAATACAGGGACTATATGGGCACAAAAATATAATAAGGGGGTTGTACTAATAACAATAAGGGGTTACACTAGTAGTATAGGGACCTAACATGCCTCTCCCCTTTAAAAAGTGTTGTCCTCAATGCTTGAGTAGTTGTTGATGCTTCTGTATAAAATTCTTGTCCTCCCATGTGGAATCTTTAGCGAGTAATTTCTTCCACTTGATGAGATACACTGAGAGTGATCAATTTCATAGTTATCGTGTTATTGTTTCTGCGACTGCTCCAGGTTCCAATATGATTTTTCCTTCGTCGTCAAGTTCTGGCAATATTGTTTGAACTGGGATCTTCTGCAACATTTGAATCAGTGGCCACATTTCTTCGTCCTTCTTCCATTCATCCCTTGCTTCATTTATCCAATCAGGTTGGATAATAGAAAAAGCACAAAACAACGATTCCACATCCTCATCCTTCCTTGAGAGTGCATCTGCAACAACATTTTTCTTCCCTTTTTTTAGATGATTTCAAATTCATAACCCAACATATTTGTGACCCATTGTTTCTATTCTTTTAAAGATAATCTTTGTTCTAAAAAGTATTTAAGACTACCATGATCCATTTTTAACTTGAAGTGTCTTCCCATTAGGTAAGGTCGCCATTTCTTAAGTTCATGTACTATTTCCAACATTTCCTTCTCATAAATAACTTGCTTGAGATGTATCCGTAAAAATACCCGATTGCCTACATCAAAACTTCTTTAACTGCGATGTTGATCTGCCTATTATTTCATTCTATTCTGCACCAAAGTGGTGTTGTCCTTTAAAAGTCGTAGAACTTGTTATTGATGCTCGATGTGATATTTCACTGCTTGAATATTTTTCTTCTTGATATTTCCTTCTATCTTGAGAGTTTGAGGAGTGGTAATTTCTTCCAATGCATTACAAGATATGGTCAGATTCATTTCTTGATGCTCGATGTGATCTTTCACTTCTTGAACATTTTTCTTCTTGATATGTCCTTCTATCGTGGTAGTTTGAGGAGTGGTAATTCTGGCCAATGCATTACAAGATATGGTCGGATTCATTTCTTGTTTCTCGATGTGATGTTTCACTTCTTGAACCTTTTTATTCTTGATATGTCCTTATATCTTGATAGTTTGAGGAGTGGTAATTATTTCCAATGCTTTACAAGATCTCATCAGATTCATTTCTTCTTTCTCTAGGGTTGGTTCCTTATGTATATGCTCTTCTTTTGATCTTTCTTGATACTTTTCTTCCTCCTATTCATAATATATGTAAAATAGTTTCTTCTCAGTGCACTTGTGACCTTTAGTGTATTTTCTATGACAATTGTAACAAAGCACTTTCTCTCTTTTTTCTTCCAATTGTTGTGGTGTAAACCTTGTAGGTTGTGGAAGGCTAGGAGCAAAACCACTTCCATATTTATAGTTGTGAGTGTTATGAAACCATCTCAGAAAAAGATAGAAAGATATATCAACGCCTTAGAATTCAGCCTCTTCGAGGGGGAAACCTCCTTTACATTACACAAATGGATGATTCTTTGATGATTCAAATGAAAAAACCTCCTTTCTATATATAGGAGTCTAAGGAGTCACAATATAACCCAGACGACCTAACAATGGTAATAAAAAGGCACAAAAATAACAATAAATGGATTCTATGGGGCACAGTAATAACAATATGGGGACAATATGGACACAACAATATTAATAAGGGATACAACTACAATAGTAATGGGGTAATCACTAGTATTATAGGGACCTAACATGCCCCTCTCCTTCAAAAATGTGTTGTCCTCAATGCTTGAATAGTTTTGGATGCTTTTGTATAAAATTTTCATCCTCCCATGTGGAATCTTCAGCAGATAAGTTCATCCACTTGATGAGATACTCCGAAATTGATCGATTTCATAGTTGTTGAGTTCTTGGTTCTGTGACTGCTTCTGGTTCCAATATAATTTTTCCTTCCTCTTCAGGTTCTTGCAATATTGTTTGAACTGGGAGTTTGTTGCCTATAACCTTCTTTAAACATGAAACATGGAAAACTGGGTGCACTCGAGAAGCTGCAGGAAGCTCCAATTTGTATGCCATAGTACCAATCTTTTGCAACACCTTGTATGGACCATAATACTTTGGTGATAATTTATTATCCTTCTTAGCTTGCTTGAGGGACATTTGTTTATATGGTTGTAGCTATAGGAATACCCAATCACCTACATCAAAACTTCTTTCGCTGCAATGTTGATTTGCCCATTGTTTCATTCTATTCTGCGCCAACATGAGGTTATCCTTTAAGAGTTGGAGGACTTGTTGTTGATGCTCGATGCGATGTTCCACTGCTTGAACCTTAGAATTTTCTCTTAAATATGATGTGATGGATGGTGGCTGATATCCATAAAGTTCCATAAATGGGTTCATTTTTGTTGTTGTATGGAAGGAAGTGTTATACCACCATTCTGCCAGAGGCAACCATTTGACCCATTGTTTCTGTTTATCAGATGAAAAGCAACGAAGATATCCTTCCAAACATTTGTTTACTATCTTAGTTTGCCCATCAGATTGAGGATGATAAGATGAGCTACGAGCTAACTGGGTACCGAGAAAAGAAAATAATTCTGTCCAAAAATTTCCAGTGAGAATGGGATCTCTATCACTTACAATAATCTTTGGGTTTCCTTGTAGCTTTTGAATTGTTTCCATAAATGCAGTAGAAATTGTACTTCCTAAATCAATCAACACTATTACCTTTTTCTTCTTGATCTTCACAATCTACCAAATGTTAAAGATTACCCTCTGATACCAAATGTTATGAAACCAGCTCACAAAAATATAGAAAAGATAGATCAACGCCTTAGAATTCAGCCTCTTCGAGGGGGAAACCTCCTTTACATTACACAAATGAATGATTCTTTGATGATTCAAATGACAAAACCTCCTTTCTATATATAGGAGTCTAAGGAATCACAATATAACCCAGACGACCTAACAATAATAATATAAGGGCACAAAAATAGCAATAGAGGGATTCTATGGGGCACAATAATAACAATATGGGGACAATAGGGGCACAATAATATTAATATGGGATACAACTACAATAGTAATGGGGTAACCACTAGTATTATAGGGACCTAACAGTGAGTGGTATGGTTCCTTGTTTGCATAATTCCACTTTCAATTTTTCTTGCCAACCTGAATGCCTTCTCCAATGAATCATGTTCCCAAAGATGAACTTCATGTTGAATGTTATCCTTTAAAGTACCTATGAAGACATCAATCCTTAGCTTATCTCGAATATCATTTACCCTTATATTCAATTTTTTGGAGTCCTCAATCTTCTTTTCCATTAAACCCTTTTGTTTGAGATTTATCAATTGGCTAAAGAAGGTGTTACTCTTTGTATCCTCATAATGTGCTATAATTGCCTACATGAAAATTGACCAAGTGACAAGTGGTTTACGAGAAAAAAGCCATTAATACCATAAAAATTGATTCGGTTCTAAATATAAAGATGCAATATGTACATTTTGTAACAATTTTACACCATGTAGATCAAAATAATGCTCCATTTGTAGTATCCAATTTACCAGATCCTTTCCATCAAACTTCCTCATATCGTTTTTTCTTGATCTTCAATCTGCTTTATCTGTGTAATTTTTGATCTCCAAGGTCTGAAATTGTGTCCTACAGTAGCCCTATGAGTTCTCTTTCTGACGCCACAAGTCTGATCAAGATTGGATTCTCCAATAAAGTGTTACACCCAATCTCCCAAGATGGCCTCATTATATACTTTTTTAGTAAAGCGCACTTGTACAAAGTGCCACGTGTCACTGTTTCAACCTTCAGACCTGAAACAGATATACAGGAAACTCCAGACCATCTCCTTTCTATAACATCTTATGAAATTTCAATCTTATACTCAAAGATGAAGATTTTCCCAAGGTCACATGTTTGGGATGTGATTCGGGAGCATGTAGAAACCCTAAATGTATCTAACTATATCTCCAAAAATATAGAAAAACAAGACCTGAAATTCAGACCCGAGCTTCACCCAATTTTCGGCTCAAATGGGTTTTAATTTCAGAGTCTGAAACTTTGTAGAAAAAAATAATAGTGAAAATTCCATGATGACTTGTTTGAGATGGAATTCTAGAGCTTCCAAAAACCCTAAATTCCTCAGATCATATCTCCAAAACTATAGCGAGCCAAGCTCTAAAATTCGAACCGTAGGTTTAGACCGGTTTTTTCTTAAATGGGTTGTTCTTTTAGCTTCTAAAACTTCCTAGAGAAACAGTTACAGTGAAAATTCCATGATGACCTGTTTGGAGCAGCGAAACTCTATAATCCAAAGCTCTCATACCAAATGTTATGAACCATCTCACAAAAAGATAAAAAAGAAATATCAACATCTTCGAAATGAGCCTCTTCGAGGGGGAAGCCTCCTTTACATTACAGAAATGAACAATTCTTGGATGATACAAATGACAAGACCTCCTTTCTATATATAGGAATCTAAGTGGTCATAATATAATCAAAGACAACATAACAATAATAATGTAAGGGAACAATAATAACAATAGTGGGCTTCTATGGGGCACAATAATAACAATATGAGGACTAAATGGCCACAACAATATAATAAGGGGGTTGTACTAATAACAATAAGGGGTTACACTAGTAGTATAGGGACCTAACAGATTATTTTTCTGCATTAAGATAACAAAAATTGCTTCTTTTGTAGCATTAGTATATATGATAGAATCATTAGTAAAATCAGGAGTGGCAAAAATGATATTTGTTGAATTGGCATATTTAATGTTGGAATTTATTTGGAGTGGAAGCATTCCAATTAGAGGGTTGATTATTTTTTAACAAAATATGAATTGGTTTGCAATTTTTGCAAAGTTGGTAATAAATATCCTTATGATTTTTACTTTTCCCATGAATGATTGGATATATTACTTTGCAGGAGGGAGGAAGAGAGATTTAATAGTGGATAACCTTTCGACATATATATTTTATTCTTGAATCAGAAACAATGTGTCCACATAACTTACCTGATTTGACACCAAAATAAAATTTACGGGATATAGAGATATTCCATACATTCTACAACAAGTAAAAACATTTTCAAGTTGGTAAAAATGATCAAATCGCTACCTAGAATAGACTGTCAAATCATCCAAATAGACTTGGTCAATTATTCCTATCAAGTTGCCAAAAGCTATGTTCATAGATCTCTGAAATGTAGTGCCAACATTTATGAGGCCAAAAGGCATATGGCTGAAGGAAAAGGTTCCCCATTTAGTTGTGAGGGTCATCTTATGTCTATCACTCTTTTTCAGGCAAACTTGGTTGTAGCTTGAGAAACCATCCAAAAGTGACATCATGCTAGAGCCGACTAGCTATTGCAAAATCAATCCCATATTAGGCAACAGGAAATTATCCTTCACACTACCCTTTTTCAAGGAATAAAAGTCAACACATAGGTGAATTTGACCATTTTTCTTTCTATCATGTACTAAGTTAGGCACCCATTTTGAATGTTCTATTGGGTATATAATATGAGCAACAAACATCTTACCTCATTTTTCACTAATAGTTTCTTCAAGAGCATGGTTAAAAGGGTTTTACTTCTGCCTCATAGGTTGGAAATCACTCTTAATTCAAATGCATGGATGATTATGGAGGCATCAAATCCTTTTAAATCATTGTAAGGCCAAGGAATGAAATTTGACAAATCATGAAAATGGAAACAAACTCATTTATTTCTTTAGTTGAGTTGGTTTCAGAGACATATAGTATTTTATGACCACTATCAGTTTTGATGTTTAGCTATATGGTCTTGTCAATAGTTTTTCAGGGTACTTTGTTTATACTATGAGTTTTAATGGCATAACTTACTGAAAAAACATCCCCCAAAGGGACAAGACCCTTTGGGTATTTATTTTTCCAAGGTTGATTATTTGATATGATTCCTTGGTTTCATCTATGAGGAAGCTTAGAAGATGTTGGTCATCTTTGAAGAATTGCCAAGATTCATCATTGTCAAGTAAGTGTGGTCTTTACAATGTCACCACAACACAATCAAGTTTGTTAATAATTTTTAGGCACTGAGGCCTTGAAACGTACATTTATAGGTTGTTGGCTACAATTTTCATGCTCTGGCTGACATGCATGGTATTAAAAAAATTAAATTTATAAATAACATCTGAAGAAAGGGTAGTATAATGCATGGGGGCTTCGCTTAATGAAACTCTGACAAATCATGTGCATTTGTGTAATATCAAAAAATACCCTTATTTTCAGTACATATTGGAAAATACCTCTACAAAAAAAATTATTTAACCACCTAATGCCTCATTAGCTTGGTGGATCGAGTGCTTTGTGGATAAATTCCTTCTTCTAACAGAAGCAAGCTCCCTAGACCTAGTGTCTTGATTTAGAAACAAATGAGACAAATACTCTATGTTTTCCTTGGAGAAATTTGTAATATGGAAAAAAGAATCACTTGGAAACTAATGTAAACTGTCTTCTTCTCCTTGCTTGCAAGCTTTAACTCCAACTCCAAATGCTATAAGTGGAACGTACAAAACATCTAAAACAAGCAAGAGAACGAAAACATACAAATAGCATATACAAAAATCTCTAAATAATCATACAAGGATTCACTGTTCTAAATATGCATAAATGGGACATAATGTATAGAAAAAAAGACATTTTTGTGTTAATAAAAATAGGAGAAGGTCACAAAACTTGAATATCTTGACTTTGTAGATCTCTCCCAGCTATTTGTCCTTCCTTTGTCCTAATAAAAATTATTCAATTACAGCTCAAGTACATCAATGGATTATGGACCTCTAGACAAAAATGGGCAGCACAAGGGCATAACTAAGAGTCTCAAAAATCCAACCCATTCCTAATAGCAGGTAATGCATTTATAGGAGAAAACAGGAGGTTGTAGACCCATTAAAATAGGGTAAAATCCACTTTAGAAGTGCAAAAACTCCATGGGATAAGTGATAATACCTCAATTATAGGAATTCGAGGACATGTTTAACAGTGGATGGAATCTTCCATGACATAATCCTCTAGAAGCAAAAGCTTTGAAATTATATTTAAGTTTTTCCTCATTTCAAGGGTCATTGCACTTGTAGTGAAAGTAATCTGCACTCACCAGCACTTTTTTTTATGCGACTTGCATCATCACACTTATTAAACTATGTGTGTTGATAAAGAAAAATAGGATTTTAGCCAAATCTAATGTGGGATTTTTGGAACTTTTGGAAAGGATATGATTTTCGCTCTGTAAGGGATGATTACAGTATTAATGGATGATGATTGATTCAGGTTCAAGCCCATTTCAAATTGGATGCTACAAAATGACCTGTAACATGGGGTATAAATTATCTTAACTCAATTCAAAATTAACTTAGAGTCTTCAAAGAGAGAGATGTTTTTGAATTCCAAGCTGAAGGGAATTATCGAATGGAAGGAGTAGATCTTTAAACTCTGTAATGTTGTTAGTACATGAACAATTTAAATGATAAGAAAACTAATGTGATTTGCCAAAATGATTTCATAATAATATATCAACACCATTCCCTTCTTTTGATCATGATCTATTAGAAAAGATATGACAAATTAAATTATAATATGAAGGAACATCCAAAATAGTCTTCTTGCGAGCCTCCTCTTCACTCAAGATCAATTAAAATCCTAGGTCATCCCCTATATATTTAATAGAAGGTTTGGGACTATCATCAATATATGGGACTATTCTTTATTCCTCATACACAATTACATTATCAGGACACTTAGGAATAATAATATGAGCACCATCCATAGAATAGGAACCCTTTGTTAGTGACTACTAGTCTCTACCAAGGATTATTGAATAGTTACCCACATGCATGTCAATGACTTAAATATTACATGTTGTATGTATTTCAGTGCTAGAACATAACCAATGTGAAAATTTTATTTCACCAATAGTAGATTGGTTATGCTTGTTAAATGCAAGCATGTTTCTGGAGACTTCGTTGGTACATGAAAGTCTAAGTTCCTCCATGATTGTTTTATACATCACATTCGGACCAAAACCTCTCTCTGTCAAACATAAATGAGTAGTATTATCAAAGATCTTGATAGAAGGTGAAAAACGAGGTCTCTTAGGTTGTTTGTAGTTTTTTATCTCTCCAAATTTTGGGTTTGGAAAAGGATAATGGTCATATTCCATCCTGGTGATAGATATAGAAAAGGTTGGTGCTCTTGTTTTCTTATCAAGGAAAGCTTTTTAAGTTGGCAATCTACTCGGGGGTCTGATCTAGATAAAGTAGTGTGGTATTTTCTTTTATCTTTTACAGATATTCTATTATGTTGTATTTTTTAGCATCGTTTGCAAGATTTTCATTTTGATTAGATCATTTTCCATATTTAGTTTTTGAGGAAAATTGCTTAGAGAAATGATTATGTTTAAAGGAATTATTTTCAATTTTTTATTGTAATTTTGGGCACAGGTATTTACATGTTGTTGTCATTGACGTTCCAATCAATAATGTTCACAACAATGTTATAAGTAGGAGGCATGGGCTTCTTTACAAAAATGATCTCCTTACTAGATTTCATGACTTCACAGGTTTTCTCATCGTGGTAATCTTTGCAATAATTTCACCAATGGAAATTGACAAGCAAGAATCTTGGTGTAGATAAAATAGGAGTAGGCTAACATATAGATGTGTGAGAAGGTTGGGTAGGTGTGTAGGATACTTTAGACTCGAAATAGATCATCCTATTGTTCATATCTTGCATTAATTACAAGATCAAATTCAACTCAAATATTTTAAGTGATTTAGTTAAAGGAATGCCATTTCGTAAACTTTTATCTTTGAATTCAAGGCAAGTTTGTAGGTCTGATGCCAAGCTATTGGGATTTTTTTCTTTCATCCTATTCCTATAAGTGGGAGGAATGATGTTATAATAGTGTATCATAGTTTCCTGGTTGGGTGACCTTATCGGGTCAAGAATCTGATTATAGAGCTTGGTAAGTCTTAGACTAAAATATGTGATAGCTTCCCCTAGTTGGAAAACCATACTACTATATTCTTTGAGCCGGTCCATAGGAGTTTATTGTTTCCCATAATTGGATTTAAACGAGTAAGATAATTTAGCCAAGGTAGAAAAGATTTTAAGAGGAAAATCATAAAAATCTGAGGAAATTTCTTCCCTTTCAATGAATTGTAAGAGAGTCTCATTAGTATATCCTTAGCATTAGCCCCAATGTTATTGTAGGAATTCGAGAAAGTAATCAATTTTTTATGGACAATGCATGTCCCATTACTATAAATGTTAGGTAGGTAATCTTTAAATTTTCGTCATGGTGCAGTTTCAAGAGGTAAGTTCAAGGGAGATAGTGCATGACATGGGTTTGTGCCTAAGTATTCTTCAAATACAAATAACCCATATTTCTTGATGATTAGATTAGGATTATAGGAATCATGGTGGGATTGTAATTACTATAGATGCTTCCTAGAGGTGGTACAACCATTTTAAGAGGTTGTATATTAAATATAGGAAGTTAGATAATAAACACAGTATTAGATTCCACAAGAGATCTTCTGAGAGAATGTTTCAAATTTTCTAAATTTTTATCATGACCCCTAATAACAGATAACAATTTTTACTCTTATGACATTCCCCTTAGCCGACATAACTATCGGTGCGCTTCACGTGTTTGATGTAAATATATGATTAATAAGGCATTTCAGGAGTATAATGTGAATATCGACATTCACACAAATGTGTGGGAATCCATTGGTAGTAGAAATAAATTAGGCTATAATTTTGCAATAAAAAAATCCTAATTTCTCATCAAAAACTTCAATATTGCAAGATATAGCAGCCTAAGACCTCTCTATTTCTTCTCTAGCTTTGGTAGTGTCTAAGGAAAGATTAAATAAATGAATTAAAATACCTTTTTGATTACTAAAATTTCAATAACATAGTTGACTTAATGAGTGTAGGAATATTCATTTGAAACTAAATATACTTGTTTGATACCACCTTCCCTTTCATATAGATATCTTAAAAGAAAAATAGTAAATGCATTTAATTGACCTTGATTGAAATTTCTAGCCGAAGTTGCTTTTAATCAAGATAATAATGACAAGGCTATATCTTCATGATTAGTGCTTGGTAGAAAAGGTTCAACTATGGTCATGATTTTAAAATAAAATCAAAGAAAAACAGTAATAGGAATCATGCCAAAACAACAGTTAGAAAGGACAAGTCAAATTGTGTTTGGATCATACAAAACCATAAAAGATAAAATAAGATTAAAAGGTGGAGATCAATTTTCATCCCCCATAATGGTCACAAAGAAGGACTTCGATGAATAATCTGATTCACTTTCACCCTCGTGAATCTTTGGCTAGATAAGCCAAGAACTTGGGTATTGTCCCAAGTTTATGGCCTAAATATTTAAACTATAATACAACTTTGAAGTTAACAAAAGAAACCTTTACAAAGTGAAAATGATACTTAAAGATACTAAAGAGAAAAGGAAATATACAGGAATATGATATTATACATAGCAAAAAATAAAAATGGTAGAACTTGTAATGTCAAACTCACGAATAGAACTATAATTGAGTTATGAACTTATATATCTTATTGCATTCATTTAAAATAACATTTTATCAAGATCAAAATCGTAACATATAATGTACATGTAACTGTAATCAAGAAAAAAGAGAAATACAAACAATAAAAAAATACAAAAGATAGTAGAAATAATAAGACATCGTTCATTGAGTGCATTAAAGAATAATGTTCAGATATGATAATAACAGACTTGTTATATCAAAGTCTAGACTATGGGTCTTAACAAATGACCTCATTTACTAGAATTTGTTGGTCAAATGCCAACAACCACAAATAGAAACTAAACCAGAGTTGCTAAAATGAAATCAAAAGGTGGATTCAGAGATTAGTATGCTACTTTGGTAACAAGAAATGTTATTGACCTCTATCTATGTTGTTATTTAAACGAATACCAACTTGTGTTGCAATCGAGAAGTTCCATCTTCATTTAGTGAGCCTACATTTGTAGTCTTAATATTTGAAAACAATTTCATAATTATTTCCTTTTAATTAATATAATTAAACTTGCATATTAATGAATGCTAAATTAATTTTGAAGGTAAGATAAATATGGTTGGACTTCTAAAAATTAGGGATTGTCTCATAAAGGGAGGGACCCACATACACCAACATTTGAACTGATAACCATTTAGATATCAAATACGTGATAATTATAATATATTCGAAATATATGCATGCATCACATAAAAATTTTCAACTATAAAATTGACATCCAAATATCTTTGTATGTATATATAATAGAGTCCAAAAGTGATTGTTTATGTGTCCATCACAAAACTAGAATTGTACAGTCATAAATTGTGTGTAAAGATGCACATAAACGAAAACATCACTATCCTTCCACTAAAAAACTAGGTTTCTTTATCTCCATCTCGTGTTTTTCTTCAGTATCCTTTTAAGTAGATGTCATAGAGTTAGACACTACATTAGGAATGTTTCCTTAACCAGGAGACTTTACAAGGTTATTTTCATTAGAACTATAAGACATGGAATCAAAATGGGTAGACTTATTAGCTGAAGTATTAATAGGGTTATCCATCAGAGGACTGTCAAATTGAACATGGTTGTATGTAATAGGAAATATAGTATTTTTTTTAAGTGCAATTTAGGATTCGGTGCTTAAGAGGCACAGGAAGATGCATGGGTACCATAATAGTGAGAATGACTAGAAATATGTTGAATAAACTTAGTATCATCTCCCCAACCCCTATTATTGGTATCAAGTGCATTCAAGACAAAGTTCCAACCATCACTAACATTTTTAGTAGTGGTATTAGGTTAAGGTGGAGGGATTTCCTATCTGATAGGATGAGGCTTCAAAGATGGAGTTTCACTATTTTGATTCATAACAGGGATACATGAAATGTTCAAAAACAAAATATTTAAATGATTTCTAGTGGCTAGTTGGTGAAATTCATATAATTCTTCATTAAAGTGGATACCAAAAAAAACGTCTACCTCTCTCCCACCAAATAGGAGGCCTATTCCTTCTTCCCATCCTCTACTTTATCCTCTAGTACTTGAACTCATTCTACAAGTAATAAAAATTAATAATATTGGTGCAAAATAGGTAAATCCAAATCATCAACTCATCTCTCTTTAAAATCACTACATTCCAACTGCATTAATCAAAGGTTAGTTAATTCTCATGTGGTTTGGAAAGGTTATTGAATGAAGATCTGAATCATGAAGTGGGTGAAAGGGTAAAGCAAGGTGAGAATTTTAACATTGGGAGTATCAAAACCCATTACTGAAAGGATTGTGACCCTTTACGTATTCCTTAAAATTGAATTTTGCCCCTTTTTTCCTTACTAGTGAGAAACATATTGAAAATGTAGATAAAACATTTTTATGGACAAGGGAATTTAGCATCCTTTTAAAATGTTTAATTAATTATAATATTTCCACATTTAGCTTAGTGTGTTTCTTCCTTTTTAACTTCATTTACTAGGGTTTCAAACAGAGTCTGAATATTCCAAGGTTATGGGTTATATTCCCAGTGGAAAGATCACAAGGGAGATTGAGATGATGAAAGGATTGAACGATGGAGTAAAGGGTATAAGACTACATGCAGAAGCATGCAATAAATCTTCTTGCAAGAACTTGATTAAATCAGGTATCACATGTGAAAGGTCTATTGTTAGTAACCATTCAAATATATTCGTTACTCATAACATTGTTACTAAAACATAACACAATTGCAGAGATTATGTTGCAGAGTATAGAGGTGGGATGGGGTCTTAGTTTCATTCATAAGTTAAAAACTTTTAGGGAAAAGCATAATGCCAAGTAGAATGAAACAATGAATTGCATGGAGGTTATGTCCTTGAATCCTTTTTCATTTTCAACATGGATATGAAAGGTGACCATTAACAAATTTTATGGGTCTGTAAGGCTTTAAACAATAAATTTGAGAAAATATCATAAGAAAAATGACTTTGAATTGTGCGGGTAGGGTATTTGACAATGGTCGAGAAGTAGTGACTACAAGGTATGTGAGGGAGGTGGTGGGTAATAAACTAAAATGTAACTAAATTTATACAGACCTACCTACCAGTGAAATAAATATAGTGAAATGTGTAATTAACAATAAATAATTACCTAATGTGTCTCAAAGACTAACTAAGCACATAATCCCTCCACTAGGCTACCTATAACCATGAACTAAGCATATCTCTTTCAGTGACTATGTATGTTCTCTATGTAGTAAAAACATGAAATAAACCCTAAGTGATGAAAATCTGAAGGCTAAATTCAAATGGAGTAAAAACCACCATTAATCTGGGTTGTATATCAAGACCAAGACCCATATTCACCATATATTAGTGCAATTGAGGAGCATTGAAATTTTAGGATGGAATTACAAGTTTTAAGGCCTTGCAATTAAATCAGAGGGTGATTTTGGTATCCATACAGGCATGTAAAAAGATATAGATCTTAAAACCACATTAAGTATCATATGATATCACTGTGAAAATTCATAAGATGGATGGTCATGTCACGCAATGCGTAGGGGTTAGTTTCCAACGTGTAATTTCAACACAATACCAATTAACAAAATTTTGACACGTGAATACATTAATACAATGAAGCCTTTATCATTTCAATGATCATAAAATGACAAATAAAGAAAAATATAAATTCTTTCACTTACAATATGAATAATATCATGCCATTTATATTTTCAAAATTGTTTTGTATCTAGCTCAGCATAATTCTTGTTGTGTTATTTCACCAAACGTATGAAATTTACCCACAAAAAATCCATACAACAAATACGTCACAAGTGCACCAAATTATTCATCGACTACAACATTTTCCATGATATAATCCCTCATTACATATAATTCACCAAAATTTCAGCGCATTAAAACGTCAATGAATGGATCATTGTAATAGTGTAGGCTCAAAGTCACTTAAAAAATCCATGAATATATATCCAACAAAACCATAATAAAACAAGGGGAGTTGCAAGCAACAAGTCCCTGCCGTGCTTAGTAAGCAAACCTAGGCCAAGAGATTTCCAGAGATAGGAACAAGTCCAGTAAACTTAGACAGTCGTTGCCATTCAAATCCCTCGCCGGTGGAGGAAAGGCAGTTTTGTTATGGTGCATTGCAGATCGATCAACAGGACGCTTTTGTTGATTACCTGACCTCGAACTGGAAACTAGTACTAACTCTTACACAATTAGTACTAGAGATTTGTATTACGTGACTAATGCAACGTACTACAGCTTCAATATGCACATATTACAACTTCAATAAGCCAGCTTCAAGCACCCATCACTTATCTGTTTCTTAGTAAAAGAAGGATGCAGCTTCTCCAAATGCCCATTATTGCATGATCACACTGATGAAAGGAATGCACGAGACCATGGAAAATTTAAGAAGTAGCCCTGTAGTCCATGCTTCAGGTAGGTAGGCATAAATGGTACACCAGAGAACTGATGACTATATTGGGGCAAAGAATTTGTGTTTACATAAAGCGTAATCGATGCTTAATGCTAGCATATTATCAATTCAAGACACTAGTAACATGAAAACTGCCTTGAAGCTTACATTTAACCTTGAAAATAAGCATTTCTTATGACAGACGGTAACATGTGAAGAATACAAGACAAGCGCTTCAGGTAGGTAGGCATAAATGGTACACCAGAGAACTGATGACTATATTGGGGCAAAGAATTTGTGTTTACATAAAGCGTAATCGATGCTTAATGCTAGCATATTATCAATTCAAGACACTAGTAACATGAAAACTGCCTTGAAGCTTACATTTAACCTTGAAAATAAGCACGATAACATGTGAAAAATACAAGACAAGCACGAATGCTAACAATTAGGACATTAGACCGGCATCCGTGCAGAAACGATAGAAGCATAAAAAATGTGAGTTGCACGACCATGGAAGATCCAAATGCATATTGGAGGCATCCGTCGTAGACCTGTAACAGAGAAGGAAGCGGGGAATTAAGACAACGCGTAAAATAATGCAAAAATAGGTCTTCGTTCGAGATGTTATTTTTTTTTCGGTTTCTTTTTTCTTTGTGTTTCGACTTTTACGATGTCAATAATCAGAAGAGCCATGAGAACAAGTGCTAAGAGAAACAGTGCCGCGAGTTGAGTAAGTTGGCTTATGCTAATGGATTCCATGTTATGTGAAACAGAGAGATGTATGTCAATATCTAGGTGCAGAAGGTTGTTTTGTTTTGTAAGCGAGAAATTAGGCATTGCTTTTGCGAATTTATAAAAGAGTTCAACGTGTTTGCAAGTTGGTTTTAAGTGTGAATGGAACCGGGTTTTTGATAATATTTTACTGTACAACCAAATAAGGATAGGCATGCTAGATCGTGAGAGTTGAATGCGAGGTAGATTCCTGACATGTGCAGAAGTAAGTACATATGCGGATTGATTTGGAATGGAGCTGGAATACTTGAAAATCAGATTGGAGGGGATATAATCCAATATGAGGAGCATTTATTGGAGCAGGCCAGTATTTAATGGTCGGCATAAATCAGAAAGCTTACGTTAAGTGAGCAATTGGTGCAATTAAGTGATCGATTTGACATGGGGGCAAATGGCATATGAAATGATGTATGTGACGACAGAAGTAAATGCGAAATTAGGTGATGTATCTGACATCAAGGGCAAATCTCAAATGAAATCTTGGTGGTAGGTTGGGCCAAGCTATTCTAATAAATAATTGGCTAAAGAGGACAAGTAATGAGTGTCACACTACGTCATATGACTCTAATGCAGATGACTGGACTACTTACTTATGCAGGTAGCTCTCTGAGCAGTGGCAAGCTAAGAGACAGATTGATATGTGCTCCACATAAGCGTGAGTAAGAGCACTAACATGTGCTATCACATTGGCTTGTATACAGAAGGTCAAGCCTATTTACTTCCCAAATGGATTCAGTTATCGAATAAACCTGTTCACGAGTTACCAAAGTTTCACCATCTGTTATTTTACCTACTGCCCACGGGTAGATATTAAACCTGTTCCCATAACAACCTGCTTTTACCGAAGAAGCTATGGGCTGCTCATGGATATCTTTTAGACTCAGAAACATAAGCCTAAACGCAATGTTGGGTCATTATTTTCTTGTATAATTACTGACACAAAGTGGGAAGGTTAGAGAAGGAAGTGCAAGCGAAAAATCTAGCAGAAGATGGTATATCTATATATAAAAGCATGAGTACCTGAATGTTGTGGCCATTACAAATTCAGAACCGTGTGCAAAAATTTAAACAGCAGTTGTAGAGGCCTTGACTCCTCGCTTACTCACAAAGTGCAAGAACAACAATCTGGCATAAGATACCCACAAAGTGCAAGAACAACAACCTGAACCGTGTGCAAAAATTTAAACAGCAATTGTAGAGGCCTTCACTCCCCACTTACCTACAAAGTACAAGAATAACAATCTGGCATAAGATACCCACAAAGTGCAAGAACAACAACCTGCCAGAAGATCGTAGAAGTCAGTACGGTCGTTCATTTCGTTTTTGTGAGACATTAGAAAAATATGAATTACATTGCAGAAATTGGAACAACAGTTGTAGAGGGCTTCAATCCCCACTTACCCACAAAGTTCAAGAACAACAATCTGGCAGAAGATGGTAGAAGTCATTAGTGGCTATTTTTTTCTGTGAGACACTGCAACAGAGGCTCAATATGAATCATCTTGCAGCACTTGTTGTGAGACTCTACAAGGCAACTTGCTTTCTATGTTAGATGAAGCTTTGGAAACTACTCCTGTAGTAGTATGTGCACTAGCCAATTTTGTCATACAAGTCTGACAAAGTCACAATTGTACATAACTGCAAATGTGCAGGGTCGTAAGCATGGGTGCCCCCGAAACTTGTATGAATCCCTTTTCATGAAAAGGTAAAGGGCATGCTGTGTGCTCGTTGACCCAAGAAACTGATCAAATATTTCTAATTTTTCGTACCTCTTGGTTAGAATTCTTGATCGACTACCTAGGCTATGTGTGTAACATACCGGATCAAATAATGTAATGTCCTGAATTTAGCAAAGGAGACTCGAGTGGACTACAAGCATTACCTCCCACACTTCTAATATCTTCGATTGACAAGAAGCATTGGTGGAATACGAATAGCTACCATTGCAAGTCTCGTTTACTGCCTGCAGGAACAAGTATGGAGAAGTTCTATATTCAACACCTGCTGAAATGCCAACTGATTTAAATTCTCTAAACATAACAGTAAACAACTCGTAAAATAATACCATATTAGACTAGTAGTCAAATGGCATCCTTAGAACTACCATCCTTGTATGAAGAATACAAAAATTGTGCCTATGATTCTATGGTATCTTATTTTACTGTTGCAGGGTACACACCTGGTATAATTCATCTGAAATAAGTCCCTTTCCATGTGCAAAAGGCACCTGTGTGTTGTCAAATGCTTCATCTGTAATTCCATTTCCAACTAGATAACCTTGAAAAACTAGCCATGCAAGAAGTCAGACAATGAGAAAACGTAACGTAGTTTCTAGTCATCAACATATTTTGGAGAGGCCTGAATGAAGGCTATGAATTTCAATTAGATTAGCAAAGAGTTTTGACCTTAAGGTTCAAGGTTGGGTACTTAATACCAGCTGCATTTTCTGTCATAGACAATATACAACACATATGAAGGAAACCCTCCTCTTTTATTGCATATGTCAGTTGTCAAAAGCGTAATTTAGGCTTTAACCTTTAATTACAATCAGTAGATCTCGACCAAAAAATGATTCCTTGGGAAAGGCCCACTGAATCTAAATTCTATTAAATTGGCTTTGGGAAATGTTTATACCTTTAGCTTCTGCAACATCATGGACAAGCACAACAATGCATGAAATCCTAAGAACTGAAAATTAGCCTGCAGTTAGCATTTCATATGGAATTAAAAATACGTGATACCCTCCAAACAATACAGAAATTTGTAAATAGATTTCGGCCAGAAATCATATTTCCAGAAACTGTTGGCCTATGCTTGCACCTACCATTACATTAAAAGTAACACTAGAAGAAAGCCCACATCTTCAGACACGCAGAGAAAAAAATGATCCTCGTTGGTTCAAACTTCAACAAATAAAATCATGGTGGGGCAAACCTGGCTAAGATGCAACTCAGTAGAAATTGAAAAAATAGTTTCCCTCTTATCGTCCCTTTCTTGAGATAAAGACTATTTAAAACTTAAAAGAGTACTTTTCTTTGAGTTTGTCCTCATGAGTCATAACTGATACTCTGCATAAACTCTAGCAACTAACTGGAATCCACAAATACAGATAGGTGTTCAACAGGCATAAATATGTGAGTCTGAATGTGTACATAAACCTTCATTGACCCATGTTGATTTTAATTTTTTGGGAGAAGCTGCCTTGACAAACGATCCCCAAGGCCCAGTCTACCCGCACAATTTTATGGACCTTCTTCGGCTTAGATGTTAGGTGTGAGCTCCACCAAAATTGCCCCTGTCCCTCTTCCATTTTTTAATCTTGTCATTTGGTGAGGCAGACCATGGCAAGATTGGAACCCTGCAAGATGCTTAATACTCCTTTGACCTCAAGGCTTACACCAGTAAGCCAAGACCTCATTGGCTTGATTTTGATTTTCAGCTGCAGAAAGCCAAGTCTCAAACATACCTCGATGCTTATTTGACATCCACATTCTTTCGCACAATGGCTTGGGAGCTCAGTACCAGCCACTTGCACCCCACTCACTGTCTAACAGTAGTAAAATGAAAATCTTCAAACAAGGGTAATATTTCAAAGTACTGTTGTTTCCTGATGCAAGTTGTGTTGAGCTGTTTGTATAAAAAACACAAGAATTAATTGGCCAAAGCTTTCGTGGCCCATCAAAGTTCAGGAAATCCATGACTAAGGAGGCAGAGCAAAAGAACTACAACAATATGTGAGCTGTTTGTATCAAGAAGACAAGAATTAATTGGCCAATGATTTCATGGCATACCTTTATGTTCAGTACTGTTGTCTCCTGATGCAACTTGTGTTGAGCTGTTTGTATCAAAAACACAAGAATTAATTGGCCAAAGCTTTCGTGGCCCATCAAAGTTCAGGAAATGCATGACTAAGGAGGCAGAGCAAAAGAACTAGAACAAGCACATAAAATTTTATCTATACCCAGGAGCAGGCCCAGTTACGGATCCATTACCTACATAAAATTCAAATCAATTCCAACAATAAATACTCTAAGGGATAATGGAGAACTCGCATTTGCACCAAAAATACTAAATTACCTGAACATGTGAGCAATCTATAAATTTTACGAAATCATCAAGCCTTATAACATCGTCATAAACATAACTCCAAACCTATTGCAAATATTGTAATTTCGATAGGAATATCCACAAGAAGATGCAAATATTGTGGAAACATGTTCTTCAAATCAAAAGACAAAGAATTAAATAAAAGCTGGCCTCACAAAAAATGATGACACTTTAGCCCTAGGATATGGAAATGTGAGAATGAAAAAACTGACATTTTCAAACCTAAAAAGCAGATTTGAACCCTGAGACATGAACTTTAGAAAATGCTTGTTGAACCTCGGCTCCGATAATAATGCTTTAGTGAAGATGATGCCCAGTAAATTGAATTCAGTCTTTCCATTCAAATGAAAAGACATTTGGACACTTATAAACAAATACATCCCGCTGTTGTAGTTGAATCCCAGAGGCTTGCTCATATGCAATGCAAGAACATTACTATGATATTTGGAAGCCTAAAAAGACAATAATGAAGGTTCAAGAAGCTTCAATCAGTTAGTTTTCGAACTTAATTAACATGAATTTATGGAATTTGATGCTAAACTTATAGTGACAGTGTCATGTCACATCACGAAATACAGATTCTAGAAAGCAGTCACCGACCTTCACAAGGTTAAATTTGTTGTTTATTTTCATGAAAAAATCTGAACAATCGCTTGCTGATGTACAAAAGTACGGATATGGCTATGTACAGCCAAGCCTGCATGATATTTGCTGAGTTATCCTTTAATAAATATAATTTGTTGGTAAATCGTTATTTTGATTGAGAAAGTGAAGAGAATCTGTGAACCTATGTACCATTTTCTTGTACCATTGGTATTTGAGATACATTAAGATGGATTGAATGATAAGCAGAGTGCAAACCTTGAATAAACAAATGGCGAGCATACCAGAAAGCATTGAAGCCGACTAGCTTACGCAAAGGCCACGGAAGTTTGATTATGTTTGACCAGTTTAAGCACCACCAGTAGCACTTGTAGACCGAGCAGCAGTAGAGCTTCCAGTTCCTGATCGAGACCTAGTTCCTGTTCGTATTTGGGCGGATCCAGTGGAGGCAAAGGCAAAGATAGCAGCATCTAATCTAAACAAATTAGAGAGCCGGTTGAAGCATGCGTTGAATCCGCTGGAAAGGATTCTGCTAGGCCAGGGCAGAGACAACATAAGTAGACGCAGGGGTGACAGAAGCTATTGCAATTTCTCTAAAGCCACAAGCGGGCACACAACTGTTTGCCAGATTGAGAAAATAGATACGAATCATCTAAACTAAAACAAATTCCAGTTTTCCCTGTATCGATTATCATAGTGGTGGGTATAATCTATCAATACAAAAGCCTTCAAACAGTTTGGATCATATATTAATTTATCCAAAGAAAACTAAACAAAAGCTAAACACCGTCTATTAAGCGTGTTATTTTTCAACCAAGTAATTTATTATATTTAAACATAAATTGAAGTTCATTAAAATTATTAGTAAAGTGAATATGCCGGTTAGAAAAATGAATACGACAGGCTGCCAAATGTTGCATGCACAAAGAAACGTGGCCACATGTTAGCAACGTAAAGTGTCTTCTCGTACACAAGACCAACTAAACAGCAAGAACCAACTGCTGCAAGCTGTGGTTTTGTGGACCAAGCATTTGTCACAAGAGACATAAATCCCTCTTCAGTTGCTAGAAAAGCATTCCATATCACCTCAGCAGACATTCCCCACTGCTCCAGTGCAAAGTCTGTGAAAACACAGTGCGCATCTGTCTCTACCTGCTGGCTCGCTAGAGCTGCTCAGGAACCCCCATTGTGATTATCTCCAGGCTCTGTCAATGTGTCTGAAAGTAAAGGGCGTTCTGCAACGTCTGAGTATAGTAGCGCGGGCGCCCTCCCTCGTTGGGGTCGGGAGCATGCTGTACCAACCCTTCCAAATGCCCCCAGTCACGTAAGGAATGCCCCCCAGTCACTTCCTGCCCAATGAAGAAATCCATCCTTTCACTCTCGCTGCTACCCTTTCACTCTCGCCTTTACCTTAGATAGGTCTGGCTGGCTTTCTGGCTTGTGCTGGCTCTGATGCCTATCCCTTTGTCTATGCCTTAGCTACTGATGCTTATGGATATGTTCCCGCCTTCGCTACTGGATCAATAAGGTAAACTGACCCTGCTGCTTATGGTGTTGGTGCTAGATCTACCGAAGCTACTGGCTCTGTTCCTATTTATGATGCCTTTACTTGTGCCCTAGCTGCTTTAGGCTCTGCTTCAGTATAAAGCCGAGTCCAAAAAGTGAGAGCCAGGAAAGCATAAGAAGTTCACTTCCTTCCCATTCCATTATTTTTCATAGATTTTTTAAGGTGCGAAGCCTCCCTCCGGGGGGCAAGGAAAATAAGAAAGCATGGCGTTTGCAGTTTTCGGCATCCTTTCCTCCCTGTTTGGTCGAATTTCTGTGTATGTCATCCTGGAGCATAAAGCCTGGACTGCCGCCTACGACAAGTGTAGAGGCCATGAAGGCCAAGAAACCCTAGCTTTAGGCTCTACCTTTTTCTTTTATTCAGTAGTTCGGGCTGCTTCTGGTGTGCCGCCCGCTCCTTTTTCCTTCCCTGCGTGCGCATCGGTATGGCCCGGCCCGCCGCCTAAAAGCCTCTTAGTTCCCTCCGTCACCCCCAAATGAGCTGAATGCCTCTGAGACGAAATCATAAACCACTTTGCTCTAGGGCCGCCGCTCCCTGAGCCCCGTTTTGGCCTTGAAGGATGAAGTTTCAGAAGATATGATAGGCTAGCTTTCAGATTCTGCCACTGAAGCACCAACCTCGTCAAGATCTGGTTGAAGCAGTTCGAGAGCCCTAGCCTATTCCAATTCCATATCCAATTTAGAAGGGTAGCAGCAGTTTCTACGCCCTTCCTGAAGCAAAGCGTTCATCCGAGCCATCAGGGGCAAAGGTAGCAACAATAGCTATAGGTGGTCAATAAACCCTAAGAGCCCAAGCAGCCACGACTGCTCTGCTCAGCTCAGTGTTCGGCCCCCGGAGGCATGATAGGGTAGGGGCGCCCACCTGATTAGTTGGGGAGCAGTTAAACCCTGCTTGTTTGAGAGCCCCCCTCCCGCCTACCTTACTACTTTCCTTACTGAACTGCCCTCCTGACTTCAGATTCAAAGACTCTGCTGAAGGCCGGACTCTGCTGAGCATAGCGAGCGGGTACGATGCCATACCGGACTACTACAAGTCTAGTTCTTAGCGTCCCATGCCCGACACCTCCCGCCATGCACGGACACCTGCAGCACCTGCTGCACAACACCCGTTAACACCAAACCTTAGCATACCCTGCAAACAATTCTGCAGATAATACGAATTAATCGAATTAATGTTAACATTAACACGAGACCGTTGACGGTTAGCGATAATGAACCGGGCGTAAAAGCAATTTAGGCTATGCTCGAGCCTCTTCCGCCTCGGGAAGAGGCCAAATAAGATGGCAAAGCCTCAGCTCGAAATAAAACTTTGGCTATCTCGGCACATCCCCGCACAGCACGTTTGCAAACCTTATGATAATCACCGAATAACACCGGGCAGGGACTAAAAACTAATGCTAACTCAGACCTGTTCGATTACTATAGTCCCTGCCGATTGCCAGATGGCAGGGACTAATAACGTCTAGTTTGAACCTTATGCATTCAAACTATTCAAATAGATTTTTTTTAATATTACTAATATGTCCATACAAATTTATAAGGTAGCACAAGCCACAAATAATTTTAGAGCGCAGTGATAATGTTGCTGCAATGGAAATCAAATTAAATGTGTAGTAGTTGCAAGCATTCAAATTTTTCCCATACAGAGAATCATCAATAGTTTGTTTCAAACATAGTCACATAGCCATTGACATGTGTAATAGTGGATGTAATGTCAAATGTAAAGAATCTGAGTGGTCCTCTCCTTCTGGTCATGGTAACAAACAATGGTTCAGGATGGTGAAAGTAAGGTTTTCGATGGCATATTAGGGTGTGGAAAGCATGACAGAGGTGGGTATCTTGTAGCCTATTAAAAAATCATAATATTTTAAAGCGTGAGAATCAACACGTGTGTCTTTCTATCATATTCAATATAGGAAGAAATTTGTAAAGCAATGAGTATGTGCAGATAGAGCGAGATGCGGAAGAGACACCTGCATTTTTTCTTATCTTTGGCACAACACCTCAACATTTTCCGCATATGTTGGCAACATCACAAGGAAGGTTCCCTACATTCGATAGACAACAACCATAAATTAGCTTAGGTTATGATAGCACCAGTAACAAATATGAATCATCAAATGTTGAAAGAAAAAATTCTTAAACGTTTTAGAATACTTATATGTTAGAAGTATATACGATTCTTGCAATCTATATTCCTTATCACATTGTCACAATTAAATTAATTACTTATCCATTCTATACTTTGGATGATAATGAACAAACACATGTACCATTTTTGGTTGAGAAATTTTTTTTTTTTACAAAAGCTTGTTTTAATAATTTCAAGTGAAGTTCACCACATCAAAATAAAATGCATAGCTTATGCAAGATTATAACCACATAAATTATAGTGAAGCATGAACTACATCATGATCACTACAATATGAATGTAAAATTTGAACATTACATTGTTGTTTAGGAAACTTTGCCAAAATGTGATCAATAATTTTCTTATTCCCAGAAATACAATTCTTGTTACTTCTTGTAATTGTTCAGAGTGTGTGTGCTCTAATGACTATTTACTTCATTTTCTATTTGAATTGATTTCAGTATTGAAATATCCAATAGCTATAAAAATGCAATCACTAAGCATGAGTTCTGCCTTTTCTATTGCAATTGCTTCAATAACTACTGAAATAGGGACAAGTGGCACAACTAACACATTTATTATGCATATTCGGCATTGGAAATAGAATTCTAACAAAACAAGTTTGATTATGTTATTTCAAACATTCTTGATTGATATTATTTCTATGTTTTCTTCTATGCAAGCAATAACTCCATTAACACAATTTGATATCTTGAATTTGAATTTGCAAAATTCATTGTTTGACAATAAAATGTTTGGATGTGCTTCTTGGATATAAAGAATCATAACATTCATTACAGCTTAATCACGTACAATGTCATTGATATGAGCATGTAGACTTGCATTTTCTATTGGCTTGTGTATGTATTCTGGTTTCCATGACAGTTGAGTTCTTAAGTGTTTTGTTTCTTCTAATATTTTATTATTCACAAAAAAAAAATTTGTTAGTTTCTAAAGAAGATATAGTTATTCCATGGTTCTAACATGGGACAATGTTGTGTACACTAGTCCATTTGTCATTATACCACTCAAATCAAATGCAAGTCCATCCAATGTTAAACCCTATGGTTGATGAATTGTCTTAGCACAATCTAACTATATTGGAAATTGTTTCCCCCCTATAGTTTTAAACCTATTAATATGACATGCCAATGGTTTTTAAACATCTAATATTGGATTCCAATTTGATGAAATTTTTTCGTCATATAGTTCATGATACTTGCTTCTTTCTAGTTTACCAATCTCTGGATTTACAAAATCTATCTATATTGCATCAACATTTTTGCTATCTTTTCTATATATTTTGCATATTCTCTCTATTCTATGAACAAGTTCATCCTCCATATAGATCAAGAAGAACATTTCATTGGATAAGGATTCTTGGTTCTAATCTCATTGTTTTCTTATATGGTACTTAACTTATTTCCTTATTGTCATATTTGACAATCGCATCAAGAACTATTAGTTCTTCCTTTACATGTAACAACATTTTCTCATTATGCTTCTGTACATCGTCTTCCTACAAAATAGGTATGGAAACATTAGATCTAGTGGATAAGGTCTATAAAATTTATTTTTTATATATTCTATTTCTTGATTAGATTGCTGATTTACTTGCATTTTCTTGACGATTTCAATGAATTTTTTATTTTTTTAATGAATTGTGGTATGTAATTCATAATTACTTTTTCCTTCTAGAAATTTTATGTTGTTTTTTCCTTTTCTAAAATTTTTTGGTCACAAATTAGAGAATATTTTATCGGTTTCACTTAGAATAAGTGTTACACAATATTTTGTCACACCTCCTACACTTCCCTATGTCACAGCCCGAAGTGCCCAAAACTTGACAACTATGCAGTATACCCATCCTGATATGCAGTCCAAATCCTGCCTGAAAAACTAATGAAAAGTTTCCTTGAGTAATTGTTGAGGAAAATGAGCTCAAAACCCTCATTTCTGGGTCAGCGCAAGTGCAACACTGCCCACTCGTGTTGATGGTGGGTTGAACCACATGAGTCTCGCACTACCAGCGGATTTCTCTTAGATACTTGTGTCGATCCCAATAAGGAAATTTTTCCCAAAGAGGAGGAGAAGCTTCGTGATGTAGAGGCTTTGAGAATGGCGAGTTGGATGATGTTAATTGTGGATGTGGTCGAATTATCCCAATATTACCCTTTGATCTTATGCCTATGAGATTCCTCGTTGAGATGAGTACCTTCCCCTATCTTTGGTGAGATGCTAAGTCACTCTCCCTACCTATATATTCATTCTCCTCCATTCACAAATGGTTGGTCTTCGATTATTTGTACCCTTATGTTGAGATAGTACCTACATGCTATTCACTTTGGCTTGGAGAAGGAGTGCTTGGAGAACTTGAGCTTGGACTTGGACATTCACTCAAGGAGGGCTACTAATATCAAGGCTTGGGTTGTATGCTTCCTCTTTTGTTTATTAATATATATGACTACTGGTTCAATTTCCACAAATTATTGTGTGAGTGCTTCATTTATCTTAATGTTCCTTGATCTATTAAGTGGATTACATTTGGTTATGCTTATTGCACTTTATGCTTTCTCGTGTCTTCGCCCTCTTATGCAGGTATTCCAATGCTGTGAACAACAATGACTGATCCTGAGGAGCAAGCAATCAAGACCTTCTAAAAAGGAGTGCATTATAGAATCAGAGCGAGGTAGGTCCCCTCCCTCTTCTCTTGTTTGAATTGTAATCTAGGAAAGTGTCTCGTAGATTATCTTGTTTGTTGCTAGACCCACTCATTAGGCTAGAGGGATCATCCCTGTCCGCAGAGGAGATTTACCTAGACAACAAAATGGTGATTCCACTGGGGATGTTATAACCTTTCCATCACTTTCTTCGATCTGATACTCTGATTAGTTTGACCAACCGTCGATTTCTCAGCTTCTCTGCATCACTGTAGGTTTATACAGTCACTAGTTTTTGCTTGAGAGTGTTCAGTCTGGTCTGATTTTTGAGAATTTTTGCTTTTTCCTTCTTTTCGTCACCCAACACGTTTTTTGGTCTTAGATAAGCACTTCCAACGCTAATTTTAGATTAACAGTCGCGATGCTCTACCTTCTACCACTACTTTTCCTTTCACAGGCGCGTTGATCCCAAAGGCTAGAAAATATTTGGCGTTTCTTCTTATTTTCAGTGAGTCTCAACCTTTGTGAGTGTTTTTCTAGTGTGATCGCATTGTGTTTACCTTGATTATTGTCCTCTAATGGTTACAATTTTCTATTTCCTTCTGTTGGTGTGTGATTGAAGTTGGATTATCTTCTAGGGTTTCTAGGTCTAGGTCACCCTTCATTCATCACTTGGCTTGTCTTTGTGAGACAGACTGCCTCCATTTAGAAGGTTTAATGCGATCAGGACAACATTTTCAAGTTTCTTTCAGTTCACATTTGTAGAGTTGTTTTCATTAGTATTTGATCATATTTGTACTTTAAAAATTACTTTTGCTCTATTGTCAAATGTAGATTACAATTGTTTGCTTTGGCGAAACAGAAAGTATAGGCTTGTTTTGATTTCAATTGTTTCAAAAAGAAAAGTGAAAGGGAATCTTCATTTAAGTATTTTTGAAACGTTCTTTTTTATTCGAAACCAAAGTGAATGAAATTTTCATTTTAGTTGTTTTGAAATCCATTTTTTCTTTTCTTATGCATTAGTGTGCATTTTGAATCAAAGTGAAAGAAAAAGAACAAAAAATTAGTGCATCTTAGTGAAAGAAAGTGATTTAGTTTCTGATAAGATTTCATTTTGGAATTTCATTTGTTAATGAAAGTGAAAGAGTAGTTTTCATTTTCTAGATATTGCATCCAAAAAGTTAGGGAGATATGTTTTGATGCATTTTTATTGACTGATGGATTGTTTGGTTGTCTCTTTTTCCCTCATTAGTTTAGCTTTCATTGAAGGAAAATATTTCCTTTTTCTCTTAGTTGCATAATAGGGATTTCGCTGACATCGTTGAGCCATAAAATTGAAACTTAATTCAAGATAACCTTAAAATTTACCTCAATTAACCTAAGGATCATTGGTAACGTAACACAAATATCTAGAGTTCTAGGCTAGAGACGCGTTCTGACGTCTTTAAACATAGCAGTTGTTGTTAACTACCTGCATTATATCATGGGGGTGAAATCCCATTCCAGTATAGAAGTATATCGAAGATTCTCCAGTACTTTCATATATATAGGAGGCACTTCAGTATGGAAAGTATATGGGAAAGCTCTCACCAAACGGTTATGAATTAGATAGCACTAACATGAACTTGTGTTCCCCATACCATCGACTATATATTGAGAGACTCCACTAGGTTGTTATCTTTTCGCCAGAGATAACTGATTCTACCACTTTGTAAATGTGATACACCGAACACAACATTTGGGGAGATTTGTGACCATACGTCATGTCCTTGGTTTTGGCTAAGGTGTTTATTGCGGTTCATGGATACTTGGTAAACCCTCTTGCCTACTATAACCCTTTTTTATTTTTTTGTTGCTTTGATTTATAAAATTGACATCCAACGATTATATGTCGAACCCATGCAGTTGCTTCTTGGCCTCATATTGAGTAATTCCTTGCAAATTTTAATTTAAAAACCCTCAACGAACTCATCTCTTCTTATTTTTCTTTTTAGAGAAAGTCATCGTGGCTTAACCATTGCATTCACCTCACCATTCCCCTTGATCATCCGGTACTCAAGGGTCATCACAAAGAGTTCATCCAGAACTTTCACAGTCACTTGAAGCTCAGGGATTTGAACTTGGAAATGTCCCAAATATCTAATTCCTTGCTTCTTTCCCCCCCCCTCAAGACTCATCGTCATCCCAGAAGTCTGATTCAGAAACCCCTAAGAGTCCACAGAGGTTTGTTTTTTTACCCTCCCAATCCACTTTTTGATTCATTGGTGATATCTCCTCAAAAACCTTATAGTCCATATGATCAACCTAGTGTTCCTTTGGAATTATCTACATGATCATCTCATATTCCCCCTTGCCAACTGTTTCCACCTATGACATCAAAAGGTGAGTTTCCGACCTCTCCTTGAGGTCCTCCGGAGGTCTGAGCTACTGACACTTCTAGTGTTGATAATGATTCTGAAGACAACTTTCCACCGGAATGTTTTCCTTATGTGGGAAGAGTTCCATTTCAACCACCTCCTAAAAACAGTGGGCCTACAATTTTACATGGTTATACCACCTTGTCTCAACTAGTTTCAGGAATTGTTAGTCCTTCTTTGTTATCCCAAAATCCAATTTGTTCATCGAATGTGATGCCTACTTCTGGTTCGTTTATTCCTAAATTTACCTCTCATATCCCTGTGCTAATTATTGTTACTTGAGTTCTGATTCAACCAACTATTTTGACACAACCATTACCTTCATTCAAACCTACAATCCCGATGCAAATGAAAATTTCAATTAATGTGTTTGTAAGTTCCTCAATTCCCCCATCAAGTGGACGAAATGTGCCACCACCTCATTCGCAGCATGGGGGGGAATTTCCAAATATCACTCTTATCTCAAGTGAAACCCATGTGAGTGGACCACAACCTCACATGGTTGGAGTGAGTGGTATTCCTAATACCACTGAATCATTTATTCCAACTGGAGTAAGTAATTTCCAGTACAAACAACCTTATTAAGCTCGTATACCCTACCAACTGTCTTATGTTCCATATGGTTCACAAGCACTTCAAAATCCACCTTATATTCAACAAGCAGGTCCTCATATGCAACCTGGTCACTATTCATGACACATATGGTCAATTCCCAACTAGAGCTTATCAATACCAACAAGGAATTTCTCAAGGAATTGTTCAACAACAACCTTTACAGCAGCAGGGGCAACCTTTGCAACAACAAGGGCAACCTTTGTAGCAACAAACATATTTTGTCCAACAACTAAATAAACCATTGTATCTACAAGGTCGACTGCTACAGCAGCAAGGCTAGCCCTTGCAGCACCAAAACCAACCTTTATATCAACAAGGTCAATCCTTGCATCCATAAGGCCAACTCCTCCAATAGCAGGGCTAGCAATTTTATCACTAGGGTCAGTAGTTACAACAACGACCTTATAATCCATATGCCACACAAAATGCTTATCCTCCTTATGGTTCTCAATTTCCTATTGTAGGTTAGTATCAACCTTACCCTGGTTAGAACCCAACTTTGTGGGGACAGAATCGACCTTATGGTTAGGGTACCCATTAGTTGGAGTAAAATCAACCTCCTTATGATTAAAATCTGCGACTTTGGAGGAAAAACCCTTACCAACAAGGATGGAATCTGCAAATTGGGACTTATCAAATTCCTTACATGCCTTTCAAGCCGTAATTTTCATTTCTAATGACGTTGGAACAGATGGATATCTCAAGGCTCACTAATGATTCAAAACTTCATTTGCCTTATTGGCCTCGAGTTCCCACTAAGATTCCTATATATTGCCCAAAATTCGAAGGAAAAGCTAAAGAAGACCCCCATGCCCATATGATGACTTATCACTTATGGTGTTCTTCCAATTCCTATGTTGACGACTTTCTTCGTCTACGCCTCTTTCAACTGACCCTGAAAGGTATTTCCACAAAATGGTACATTGATTTACCTCGAGGTACCTATTTAGACATCAATTCTTTGGCCATGGCCTTCCTCACTAACTTCCAGTTACCGACTCATTATGAAATTGGTACCCATTTTCTTACATCGCTGAAACATGATACTTATACCCATATCTCCGATCACATCGATGAATGGAGACCTCAGCGTTGGCTCATCAAACTTAAATACTTGATGAGTTGTTAACTGAATGGTTTACCAAATCATTCGTCAGCAAAATTTATGCAGACACAATAATGGGAGGTTATCTTACTGAATATCAAGCCAATGCTCATGTCCGGTATTGAGATTTGGTATATTCCCCATATAGCACGTTATATGAGATCTTGCCTGATGCTCCAAGGCCATCTTCAGATCCAACATATTTGAATTCTCATAATGTACCACTTGTTGATGGTATTATTGGAGAACTATCTCAAAATTCCAATAAATCTTACTTAAATCAAAAACATGTTTCAAATATTGCATCCAATTCTCCTTCGAAATCCTATTTGAATCTTGGTAAAACCTCTGAGTTAATGTCGTTTAGTCTATCATAGCAGACAAAGCCTCAAATGGTAAAAAGAAGGGTAAAGGTAAAGCAAAATCTGATACCCCAAAATAGGATTCTCCTAATCCATATTCTCATGATGTCTCCAAACATAAGCATAAGTATCCTTGTCTCATTTGTGAGGAAGATCACTATACCAAGGATTGTCCCCATCGTGCTGAAGTTAGTCACTTATTGAAGGGGACACTGGTTGTATTGAAAGATCCATGTCCATTACAGCAGACCCAATTGGTAGAACAACCACAATCCTCTGCCTCTTCAAGTTCTCAGGTTTACATGAGTGGTACAGTACCTATTTTTGGTTCCACCCAGTCGAAAGATTATCAAACTCCTCAAAAGAAGACGGTGGAAAAGGAAGCCACTGATACACCTTCTACTTCTGCTCCACCTCGTTTTGGTCCTCTTTATATCGAGAGACCTAATAATGAATCTATCATCCGATCGTCTCCTAAAGGTGTGCTCAGAAGTCATCTTATAATATGAATGCTAGAGCTACTCAACATTATATTATTGTCAAAGATCTAGCTCAAGTGCCTTCAGCGATGTCTTCCTTGGAAGTTCTCTAAACTTTTCCAACACAGCGGAAATAACTATTATCTTCTATAGGAGGAATCAATCCTACAGATTTGAATTTTATCACTTTTGATTTGGAAAAACATGTTCCTCGTCTTCCCCATCAAATTTCATTTTTATTCCAAGTCATTATAAAAGGGAAGACGATTCATCGTAATTTCATTTATGAGGGTGCTTCCATCTGCATCATGTATATTTCATGTTGGAAATCCATTGGATCTCCACCTCTCAATCATTCTCTGAACACCTCAGAATACTTTGATGGAAGAGGCTCCCGTCCTTATGGTATTCTCAAACGTTTTCCCATCACCTTGGAAGGGAAAATTGTCAAATTAGAAGTAGAAGTCATAGATGCAAATCCGAATTACAACCTTCTACTTGGACGAAGTTGGACTCATGCCATGTTTTGTGTGGTTTCCTCCTTGTTCCATGTGCTCCGTTTTCCTCATGAAGGGAAAAACATCATCGATGATCAATTGGCCTTTTTATCTTCTTGCTCTTCAAATGGAAATGTCCCATATGTGGGAAATACCACTATTCCCTATTTGAGTGTGGGGGTAGGTATTTTCAAATATTCCTCTTTAATGGAAACTTTTTCTCTCCCACCTCTGCATGTCGCCTCGGTTAGCATGATCTCAACCTCAAGTGATCCATGGATCATCCCTACTCTAGATCAGGTTGATTATCTCGATGATGTTATGCCACTAATTCCTTTAGGACAAGCTTATCAAGAAGTTATTTTGGCTTCAACGGCTGCTTCTAAAAGTCATACCATTCTTAGTATGCACCTAAACACGTATTCGCAATCTCCTTGGCTTGGTTCTTGGGATTATCTAGATCCCTTGAATGAGATATTTCCCACCAACGAGATTATTGTTGAGGTTATGTCTCTTGATGAAACTCCTTCGAATGATGCTCATCATCATTCCTCGTTTCTTCCAAGTCTTAGTGATATTTCTTCATGTCTTGAGACTTTTGTTTCTCATAACTTGATGCATCCACGTCAAACACCTGTTTTGGTGCATGAATTCCTATCCGAAGGTAATATGAGAAATATTAATACTACCATGCCAATCGACATTTCCATTAAACCGGGATTGTCAAGAACATTGACATTGGGGTTTCCTATTCTCTGAAAGAGATCAATGCTTACACTAACCTTTTTGAAGAGTTTCACGATGTCTTCTCTTGGTCATATGAGGAAATGCTTGGTATCGATCAAGTTATAGTGGTGCATGAAATACCCAATTATCCTAATGCAGAGCATGTTCGTCAACATCTCCATCTGGTGCATCCTAGAAAGGTCATTGCTATTAAGGGAGAAGTTGAAAAACTTCTAAAGGCTAGTTTTATTTTCCCCATTCCATTGACAAATTAGGTTTCCAAAATCGTACCCATCAGTAAAAAGCAGGGAACAATTCAAGATTGTGTTGATTACCTGATAACAACCATGCATGTCCTAAAGATCATTATCCCACTCCCTTTATTGATCATATCATTGATGAGTGTGACGAGAGTGATATTTTTTTATTTTATGGATGTTTTCTTTGGTTATAACCAGATTAAGATATTACCTGCCGATCAACACAAAACTGCTTTCATCTATCCATTTGGAACTTTTTATTATAAGAAGCTCCCTTTTGGTCTCAAAAATGTTGGTTCTACCTTCCAGAGAGCGATGTCATATGCCTTTCATGATATTAAACAGATTTTTCAACCTTATTTATACAACTTGCCATCTCATTCTTCTAAGCGTCCTGACCATCCAAACCACCTTCGAGCAATCTTTCTACATTGTCGACACTATCATATTCATCTCACTCTGCATAAATGTGACTTCTGCGTCAAATCCAGTAGCCTCTTGGGTTTTTTTGTGTCCAATGAATGCATCTAAATAGATCCTTTGAAAGTAGATGCTTTTGTAAATTTACCCCCTCCTTCATCCCTAGACCAATTGTAGAGTTTGCAAGGGAAGACCAATTTTCTTCGTTGATTTGTCCCTAATTATGTTGAGATTGCCAAGAGATTTACTCGGTTGCTTCAGAAGGGGATCCCATTCATTTGGGATGAAGTCGCTCAATAATATTTAGATTCTCTAAAGAAGACACTCATTAGTTATCCTTTATTGCATCCCCCCAATTACCACCGCGATTATTTCTTGTACTTGGCCACGGCTGACAATACCATTGCCATGGTACAAGTCTAGGATGATGACGATGGCAATGAACATGTGGTTTATTATTTGAGTCAAAATCTTATTGACACAGAAACTTGATATCCTCATGTCGATAAGCTTTCCTTGGCAGCGGTCCATGTTGTACAATGATTTCACCATTATATTCTTCTACAGAAGACCATAGTGATTTTTGACTATAACCCCATGACTCATATTCTGACCCTTGAGTTACTTAGGGTAAAATACTCTAAAAGGATCATTCTCCTACAGGAGTTTGATTTGTAGTTTACTGCCGCCAAATCAAAGAAGTCATTAGTTTTTGCCAAATTGATTTGCGCCCTTACTTATACAAACACCTCCATTGATTTTACTAAGAAGATTCCTGATGAAACCTTGCTTCTCATCAGTACTCATGACCCATGGTACAAACATATTATTCTTTATCTTCACACCCAAACTTTTCGAATCGAGTTTTCTCGACCTAACTATTGCTACATCTAGCGTCAGTCTCAACCCTATCAAATTATTGGTGATACGTTGTACAAAGTCGGTGTTGATTATGTTATTTGCATACGTTTAACACTTAAAGAGACTCAACGAGTCCTAAATCACGACCACTCTAGGGCATGTGGTGGTCACATGGCAGGCTATGCCACTGCTCAGAAGATCCTTCGCACTGCTTATTTTTGGCCATCTATCTTCAAAGATTGCATTTTGGCAGTTCAAAAGTGCCATGAATGTCTGATATATAACCTTAAAAAACACACCCGCCAACACCCTTACACCCAATTGTTATCGTAGGCCCATTCACTACATGGGGAATCAATTTCATGACCTGTAACCCTTGCTCAGTTGGGGGGCATGGCTATATCATTGTCGTCATCGACTATTTTACTAAATGGGTCGAGGCGATGCCCACATATAATGTTAATGGTACAACTGCTGCTTAGTTCCTCTTTAACCAAGTCATATCCCATTTTGGGTTCCCTCAAGCTATTATCACTGATCAGGGATCCCATTTTCATTAGCACATGATGGAAGAGCTTACTGCTCAGTTGGGACTCTGTCACGACAACTCAACTCCTTATTACCCATAGGCCAATGGCCAAGTTGAAACGGTTAAGAAAGCCTTGGTTACTATGCTTCAGTGTATCATTGGGACCCATAAAAAATACTAGCATCTCATGCTTTTTGCAGATCTTTTGGCTTACCAAACATCAGCTAAGATAGCCACTGGTTTCACTCCATTCCAATTGGTATATGGTGTAGAGGAAACACTCCCTACCGAGTGTGGGATTCCTTCGCTAAAACTAGTTATCGAACTACTCTCCGATATATCACTTGAAGAGGAACGTTTACTTTATCTCGAACGACTTGCTGAAACCCGTCGTATTTTTGCGATGGTTATCGAAGCACATAAAAAAGGAGTTAAATCTCATTATGATAAAACTATTTCTCCACGTGCCTTCGCTGAAGTTGACTTGGTCTTGTTGTATGGCGAAGCCAATGATAAGTTGGGAGTTGGGAAGTTCAAACCTATGTGGCATGGGCCATACATTGTTAAACGTGTTTTGTAAAAGGGTGCCTATGAGTTGGTTGACTACGAAAATAATGTGTTAGCGCAGCCCCGCAACAGAATTTATCTGAAAAAGTATTATGCGTGATTTTCGTATAATTACTTTTGTACATTAGTGTCTGAATTCATTAGTGTGCATTTTGATTTTTGGTGTGATTGTTTGCTTTGCAGACATGTTTCTCTGCTTACCTTGTGCTCCACTCAATTCACAGATGTCGTCAAACCATTATGTTGGTTTTGTAGATGGTGCTTTTCGTAGCACACGGAAATTATCTTCAGCAGCTTGGGCACTCTGCACCACTGATGGCCAGTTAATCAATTTACAAGGTATTTTCTTGGGATGAACAACTAATAATATTGTCGAGTACAATGCAATTATAGAACTATTATCATAAGCAGTTGCTCTCGGAATCAGAAATTTGGTTTTGAAGTTAGATTCACAACTAGTTGTGCTACAATTAAATCGTCATTATTCAATAAGTAATCCACAATTTTTGTGCATGTATCTACGTGTTCGATTACTAGAAAGAAACTTTGATTACAATACGTATCAACACATTCCATGAAATTTGAATACGTTAATAGATGTTTTGGCAAATTATGGTTTAGATAGACATTTGTGTCACATATAAAAAAGCCAAACACATCATCATATGAACACATAAGTAGACAGTAGAAACATGCATATGTATATATCGAGTTTGTCAAAGTTTTCTATACCAAAATCTCAAAAAAGAGTGTTCTAAGACACAGGGCTTTAAAAAACAACAATGAAGATAACACAACTAGGAATAGTCTATCACCCACATGATGCTCATGATAGCATGACACAGCTCTAATCACGCGGCCTAGCAACTAACGAAGTTTCATGGATACTCCCACTATGTGCCTCTGGTACCTCAATGACACGTCATCTATAGTAGTGTACCTTGGAATTACCCGAGTAATACTTCTAGAATTCACTCCATCTCCAGTACAAGTTTGCTCCTTCCTCTTTCGGAGACTCTTCCTCTACTAGGGGTGCTACTCTCCAAGCTATCAAACACATTTTGGGAGGTATTTCCAGTCCCACATGTGCACAATTATCATAAGTAAACTCTTAAATACACTTCAAAAAAAATTATAAAACTTGAAAAATTCCAAAAAACAAGTTTTTACCTGCATCGGTCCATATTACACAAGGTGGTAGAGGAAGATCTGAGTCTCCTCTAAATTATTTGCCAGCATAGGCATAGTCATCTACCACGATCAATTGTTAGCATAACCAACCAAAGAACAGGAGAGAGAAATGCATTTGTTGACCTCCTCCACCTTGAAGCATAATCTCACTCCATCTGTGTAATGTTGGGTCTCTAGGAGCTAGATCATCCACCTCTACCCACTCGTAATGAAACAAAGGCACACGCTCCAAGCAGAATGTGACTAAGATTGATCCAAAACCAAACTGCTTCAAACGAACTGTTTTGCACTTGGTCAAATATCTTTTCATTTTGACCAACAATTCTTCGCACCAATTAAATACTATTGGATTGAGGCAGTCTACTCTGTATTGGAAGTGAGATTTTGTTGCCTCATGCAACACTCATGCCTCAGGTATATAGGTCGTGGTATGAAAAATATTCCTCAAGGGAAGGTTGTCTGTGGTTTCTATATTAACCTTTCCACTCACGGTTGTTTCTACACCCGGGCAGTGCCTTCTTATTAGGGTCTTAGTGCTCTCTCCTCCAGTAAAAGCTCCAAAGAGTTGGACCCTCTCTCCTCTCTTAGAAAGTCCAGTGATGAAGTAGATTTCAAATACCTCTAGGTCTAGTTCTTGATTTCCAATGGTGAACATCTCGCGATGAAATCCCATAATCCTATGAGATACTATAGTAGTTCATTCTAAGCTCTGAGTCTTGGGGTCTAAAATAAATTAAACAACCCACAGTCCCTCAAAGTGTCAACACATGATTCACTTTCGGCAGCTTGGTGGTCTTATGCCTCATGGTTTCTCTCCTTCCATTCGATGGCCATATCCATTGAGATCTCCCAAAAACAATCCATAAACAATATTTAGAAGCTTTTCAATGGATCAAAATTTTAGAAAAACCAATTAAGACAGAGGGTTTCGTGTTTTATTTTTCACTCTGAACCTAGAACAACTGTTCAAATTGTTTTTGCGCTGGTAGCAGAGGGTCTTTTATGCTATGGGGTGATTAGCGCGGATTCGATGATCAAACTCGTGCTGATCATCCCTGATAATAAAAATGAAAATCCTCCTCCTACAGAGTCAAAACTTCTGTGAAATGGATTAAAAATGGTATGAAAAACAAGAGAAAGGGAAGAGCTCTTACCTCCAACTAATGGTTCATGAAATGGTCCCCCGGATCTGCCACACCGCTTTCCTGAAGAATTAGAGAAAATAGGGTAAAATGCACTCTCCAAATTACTCAAAGTGAAATGGTAGAATGTTTAATAATTTTTCTCTATTTATAAGTTTTCAAATACATTTTTGCCAATACTTTATTTTTTTCTCAATATCAGTGATTTGTGGTTGTATTTTTGTAGTTACTGCATATTTTTTTTATCTCCTTTTCGGACTCATTAAAAATTAAAAAAAAAGGAACCCCCCTGGAGTCATATTTAAGCTCTTTTCTCACTCTCGAAAAATGAAAAGATCATTGACTAATTCTCTTTTAAAAATTATTAAATTAAATGAATTGATGTCATGTGAGTATACATTTACCCGTTTTCCGGGTTGGGATTGACTATTTATGAAAAAGGAACACCTTGGTCACCATGATCAAGAGGTTATCTCAAATATTTTTTTCTACCCTTTCGGGTTTGAGACAAAAATTACAAAAAGGGACATGATGGATTTTTATTTTTTGCCTCTTTTCAAACTCTCTAAATATGAAAAAGACGTTGAGTTACTCTCTCGTCAAACTCGTAAAAATTAAACGACGAAAGACTTGTCACCATGACGAGACTGAGTTTCTCCTTCCTAGGACTCGTAAAACTTATTAGGATAAATTCATTCAAAGAAATAACTTATACAACAAGAATATGCTATCCCCTTCAAGCTTGTGATTAAAAATAATTGGGGAACTCACTAGAAATAGTGGGGAAAAAGTGAAAGTGAATCATCTCTTATATAGGTAGAATGTCACTCTTGAACATGAGACTCATATGTTTCTGATGTTGTGTTTGGGATATCCTCACTCAGTCACTTGTCCTTCTAGGTTTGGGTGATCCATTCTTCCTCTCATCTAACTATTCCACTTCGTCATCATGACCCTTGGTCCTATTTTGAGTCAAACGTTGCCACACCTCGGAGTCGTGTCACCGATATGTTCAAGGGAAGTCCTATCTACAGTTTACTACCTATAAATTGTCTGACCCTTTGCCATAGTCATGGATCATACTCATTTATTCCACTTTATTCCTTGTTTTGTATTAATGATGAGGGAATCATTATGGTCCTCCTTCGATGAGTCATTTCCTGTCGACTTCAGCTCATTACAAAGAAGATGACTTAGGAAATCCCTTTCAGTGCCTTAGAGATTGCATGCCTTAATGACAAGTTCTTCTCATTCGACAACAATTTTTCATCATTTCCCTTCGATCAAATGATTCCAGGAGTGTTCAACTTTAGCTTCATTTTCACATTCATGGATTGTACTATCGCACCTTGAGAGCCATTGCTATTATTGGTGGTTTCTCTCGTGCTTGTTAATAGTTCACATCATTGGCCAGTAATAAGGTGGTTTTCTAGTATGTTCAACTTTGACACATTCATTCGCATGTTAGAATTTGTATTTTGATCAGGTTGGGATGGAACGCAAGACCCTGAGTTTTGTCTGATATAACTGAGGGTGCAAGGAGTTTTTTGTTATTCATGATTGTATACATGTTTGATCTATATGGATGGTTGTGACCATACCATGGGACCTTATATATATATGATGATGATGATGATCCTCCTATCTCGGGTGGTTGTGTCCATACCATGGATCTTAGACTTCCAGATGATCCTTTTCATTCGAATGGTTGCACCCATACCGTGGATCCTTTCACAGGGTCCTTTCTATCAAAATTGCTACATCCATACAGTGGATTCATGTTTTGGTATATATGAAAGAAATATTTGATGTGTATATGTATATGCATCCTTGATTTGTGGGTCTCGTGATTGTGTTTGTTCTCGTCCTTGCAATAGCTCGTAAACCATCTTAGCCATCACTCCCTGTTTCGACATCATGCTTTACGGGGCATCTGTTACGCAATATTTTTTCACACCTCCTGCACTTCCCTATGTCATACCCCAGAGTGCCCAAAACTTGACAACTATTTAGTGTACCCATCCCAATATGCAGTGAAGATCCTCCCTGAAGAACTATTGAAAAGTTTCCTTGAGTTGTTCTTGAGGAAAATGAGCTCAAAACCCTAATTTTTGCAAATGTGACACTGCCCAATCGTGTTGATTGTAGGTTGGTCCATATGAGCCTCGCGCTGCCAGCATTGATTTGACATGGATACTCGCGATGATCCATAATAGGAAAGTTTTCCCAAAGAGGGAGAAGCTTCGTGATATAGAGGCTTCTATAACTGTGAGTTGGATGATATTCATTATGGATGTGGTCGAATTCTCCCAATATTACCTTTTGATCTTATCCCTATGAGATTCATCCTTGAGATGACTCACGGACCCCCCCCCTATCTTTGGTGAGATCCTAACTCCCTCTTCCTGCCTATATATTCATTCCCCTCTATTCCTAAATGGTTGGTCTCTGATTATTTGCACCCTTATCCTAAGATAATGCCTACATGTTATTCACTTTGGCTTGGAGAAGGAGTGACTAGATATATTGAGCTTGGACTTGGACATTGACTCGAGGGATACTAACATCAAGGCCAGGGTTGTATTCTTCCTCTTTTTTTTAATAATATATATAATTGTTGGCTCACTTTCCATAAATGTTTATGTCAATGCTTCATTTATCTTAATGCTCCTTGATCTGTTAAGTGGATTACATTTGGTTATGATTGTTTCACTTTTATGCTTTATCATTTCTTTGGCCTCTTCTGTAGGTATTCAAACGTTTTGAGCAATGAGGACTGAGCTTGAGTTGAAAGTGATCACGATCTTCTACAAAGGATTGCATTATAGCATCAGAGTGAGGTAGGTCCCCTCCCTCTTTTCTTTCTTTGATTGTAATCGAGGAAAGTGTCTCATAGATTATCTCATTTGTTGATAGACCCATTCATTGGACTAAAGGGATCGTCTCTTTCTGCAGAGAGAATTTCCTTAGACAACAATAAGTCACCTGAAAATATTATATGAATATTCCCAAAATAAGCAAACACACTATGTTTTATTTCCATAAACATTTTTCAACTTGGTATAATAATGTTGCATGCATCACTAATGCCTCATCAATAAGCATCACACAAAGTTGTTCACAATGTTTTGTCAATGTGTATAAATTTTCACCTTTAAGCAAATGATATTCTAATTCATTAGATGAAAAATGAAAGGCATAATGCACTGTTATACCACCTACATATGTTTTTATGATTTATTTTAGCCGAGACGGATCATATTGCAATATGTTGTTATATATGAAAATTAGAGATTAGAGTAATGCTATTACAAGAAATGTTTTTTCAATGCCGACACCACTTGTTACAAATACATATAATGGCCAATCTGGTGTTTTTTTGTCAATTTACACAATTTTTTCTTTCTCTTTGTTGATCATTTTCAAGATTATATAGAATTATTTTTGTTCTAGTATATGTGGTTGTTTTATGACTTGATATGGTCTCTCAACTATTGATTTTACAATTATGACCTTTTGGAAATATTAAAAATCTAATTTGATATCGTATTCTTGATAACATTTTATGTTATTTGTTTTAAATTTACAGATAGTATCTGAAGCAAGGGTAGTATAATGCATGGGGGAATTCGCTTAATGAAACTCTCACAAATCATGTGTATTTGTAGCATATTAAAAAATACCCTTAATTTGACTACATATTGGAAAATACCTCTAAAAATCAAATTATTTAACACCCCTTATGCCTCATTAGCTTGTTGGATGGGGTGCTTTGTGGATAAATTCCTTTTGCGAATAGAAGCAAGCTCCCTAGACCTAGTGTCTTGATATAGAAACAACTGAGACAAATATTCTATGTTTTCCTTAGAGAAACTTGTAATGTGGAAAAGGGACTTACTTGGAACCAAATGTAAACTCTCTTCTTCTCCTTCCTTGCAAGCTTTAGCTCCAACTCCAAATGCTATAAATGGAACCTGCAAAACGTCTAAAACAAGCAAGAGAACTAAAACATACAAATAGCATATACAAACATCTCTAAATAATAATCCAAGGAGGCACTCCTCTAAATATGATTAAATGAGACAATGTATAGGAAAAAAAGACATTTTTGTGTTAATAAAAGTAGGAGAAGGTCACAAACCTTCAAGATCTTGACTTCGTAGATATCTCCCAGTTATTTGTCCTTCCTTTGTCCCAATAACAAGCCTTCAATTACACCTCGAGTACATGGATGGATTATGGACCTCTAGACACAAACGGGCACCACAAGGGAATAACTAAGAGTCTCAAAAATCCAACCCATTCCTAATAGCTGGTAATGCATTTATAGGAGAAATGAGGAGGTTTTAGATACATTAAAATAGGGTAAGATCCACTTTAGAAGTGGATAAACTCCATGGGATAAGTGATAAGAACTCATTTGTAGGAATTCAAGGACATGTTTAACAGTGAATGGAAACTTCCATGACATAATCCTCTAGAAGAAGAAGCTTTGAAATTATATTTAAGTTTTTTCTCATTTCAAGGGTCATTACACTTTTAGTGAAAGTAATCTATGCTCACCAACACTTTTTTTTATGCGAATTGTGTCATCACACATATTAAACTATGTGTGTTGATCTAGAAAAATAGGATTTTAGCCAATGTAATGTGGGATTTTTGGAACATCTTGAAAGAATATGATTTTTTCTTTGTAGGGGATGATTATAGTATTAATGGATGACGATTGATTCGGGTTCAAGGCAATTCCGGATTGGATGCGACAAAATGACCTGTAACATGGGGTATAAATTCTTTTAACCCAATTCACAATTAACTTAGAGTCTTAAAAAATAGAGATGTTTTTGAGTTCCAAGCTGAAGGGAATTATCCAATCAAAGGAGTAGATCTTTAAACTCTGTAATGTTGTTAGTACATGAACAATTTAAATGATAAGAAAAATAATGTGATTTTCCAAAATGATTTTCTAATAAGATATCATCACCATTCCCTTATTTTGATCATGATCAATTAGAAAACATATGCCAAATTAAATTATAATATGAAGGAACATCCAAAATAGTATTCTTGTGAGCCTCCTCTTCACTGAAGATGGATTAAATTCCTAGGTCATCCTCTATATATTTAAAAAAAGGTTTGGGACTATCATCAATATATGGGACTATTCTTTATTCCCCATAAACAATTACATTCTTAGGACACTTAGGAATAATAATATGAGCACCAACAATAGAATAGGAACCCTTCATTACTGACTATTAGTCTCTACCAAGGACTATTGAATAGTCACCCACATGCATGTCAATGACTTAAATATTACGTTGTATGTATTTCAGGGTGAGAGAACATAACCAGTGTGAAAACATTTATTTCACCAATAGTAGATAGGTTATGCTTGTTAAATGAAAGCATGTTTCTGGAGACTTCGTTGGTAGATGAAAGTCTAAGTTCCTCCATGATTGTTTTATACATCACATTCGGGCCAAAACCCCTCTCCCTCAAACATAAATGAGTAATCTTATCAAAGATATTCATATAAAATAAGAAATGAGGTTTCTTAGGTTATTTGTAGTTGTCCATTTCTCCAAATTTTGGATTTGGAAAAGGCTAAGGGTCATCTTCCATCTTGGTGATAGATATAGAAAAGGTTGGTGCTCTTGTTTTCTTATCAAGGAAAGCTTTTTAAGTTGGCAATCTACTCGGGGGTCTGAGCTAGATAATGTAGTGTGGTATTTTATTTTACCTTTGACAGATATTATATTATGTTGTATTTTTTAGAACTGTTTGCAAGATTTCCATTTTGATTAGATTAGTTTCCATATTTAGTTTTTGAGGCAAATTGCTTGGAGGAATGATTGTGTTTAAAGGAATTATTTTCAAATTTTTTATTGTAATTTTTGGCACAAGTATTTACTTGTTGGTGTCATTGACATTATAAACAATAATGTTTACAACAGTGTTATAAGTAGGAGGCATGGGCTTCTTTACAAAAATCATCTCCCTACTAGATTTGATGACTTCACATGTTTTATCATCATTGTAATGTTTGCAAAAATTGCACCATTGGAAATTGACTAGGAACAATCTTGGTGTAGATAAAGTAGGAGTAGGCTAACATATACATGTGCGAGTAGGTTGGCTAGGTGTGGGGGATACTTTACACTCGAAAGATATCATCCTGTTGTTCATATCTTGTATTAATTAAAACATGACATTCAACTCAAATATTTAATTGGAATTAGTTAAAGGAATGTCATTTCTTAAATTTTTGTCATTGAATTCAAGATGAGTTTGTAGGTCTGATGCCAAGCTATTGGGAATTTTTTATTTAATTCTATTCCTATAGGTGGGAGGAATGATGTTATAATAGTGTATCATATTTTACTAGTTGGGTGACCTTATTAGTTCAGGAATCTAATTATAGAGCTTGGTAAGTCTTAGACTAAAATATGTGATAGTTTCCCCTGGTTGCAAAACCATACTACTATATCCTTTGAGCCAGTCAGTAGGGGTTTGTTGTTTCCCATAATTGGATTTAAACCAGTAAGATAATTTAGCCAAGGTAGAAAAGGTTTTAAGAGGTAAATCATAAAAATATGAGGAAATTTCATCCCTTTCAATGAATTGTAAGAGAGTCTCATTAGTACATCCTTAACATTAGCCCCATTGTTATTGCAGGAATTTGAGAATGTAGTCAATTTTTTTATCGACAATGCATGTCCCATTACTAGAGATGTTAGGTAGGTAATATTTAAATTTTGGTAATGGTGCAGTTTCAATAAGTAAGTTCAAGGGAGATAACGCATGTCATGGGGTTGTGCCTAGTTATTCTTCAAATTCAAGTAACCCATATTTCTCGATGATTCTATTAGGATTATTAGGAATCATGGTCGGATTGTAATTCCTATAGATGATTCCTAAAGGTGATACAACCATTTTAAGAGGTTGGATATTAAATACAGGATGTTAGTTAATAAACATAGTATTAGATTCCACGAGAGATCTTCTGAGAGAATGTTTCAAATTTTCTAAATTTTTATCATGACCCCTAACAACAGATAACAAGTTTTACTCTTGTGACATGCCCCTTAGCCGACATGACTATCAGTCAGTTTCAAGTGTTTGATGTAATTATTATGATTAATAAGGCATTTCAAGAGTATAATGTGAATATCTAGGCTAACACAGACGCATGGGAATCCATTGGTAGTAGAAATAATTTAGGCTATAATTTTGCAATAAAAAATCCAAATTTCTCATCAAAAACTTCAATATTGCGAGATAAAGTAGCCTAAGACCTCTTTATTTCTTCTTTGGCTTTTGGAATGTCTAAGGAAAGATTAAATAAACGAATTGAAATACCTTTTTGATTACTAAAATTTCAAAAAAATATTTGACTTAATGAGTGTAGGAATATTCATTTGAAACTAAATATACTTCTTCGAGACCAACTTCTCTTTCATATAGATATCTTAAAAGAAAATTAGTAAATGCATATAATTGACCTTGATTGAAATTTCTATCCGAAGTTGCTTTTACTCACAATAATAATGACAAGGTTATATTTTCATGATTAGTGCTTGGTAGAAAAGGTTAAACTATGGTCATGATTTTAAAATAAAACCAAAGAAAAATAGTAATGGGAATCATGCCAAAACAACAGTTAGAAAGGACAAGTCAAATTGTGTTTGCATCAAACAAAACCACAAAAGATAAAATAATATTAAAAGGGTGAGATCAATTTACACCCCCCATTATGGTCACGAAGAAGGATTTTGATGAATAATCTGATTCACTTTCACCCTCATGAATCTTTGGCTAGATAACACAAGAACATGGGTATTGTGCCAGGTTTATGGCCTAAATAAAACTATAATACAACTTTGAAGTTAACAAAACAAACCTTTACAAAGTGAAAATGATACTTAAAGATACGAAAGGGAAAAGGAAATATACAGGAATATGATATTATATGTAGCAGAAAATAAAAATGGTAAAACTTGTAATGTCAAACTCACAAATAGAACTATAATTGAGTTATGAAATTATATCTGTTATTTCCTTCGTTTAAAATAACATTATGTCAAGAAAAAAAATGGTAACATACAATGTACATGTAACTATAATAAAGAAAAAAGAGAAATACAAACAATAGAAAAAATACAAAATATAGTAGAAATAATAAGACATTGTTCATTGAGTGCATTAAAGAATAACGTTCAGATATGATAATAATAGACTTAACAGATCAAAGTCAACACAAGGGGTCTTAACAAATGACCCCATTTACTAGACTGTGTTGGTCAAATGCCAACAAGCACAAATAGCAACTAAACCAGAGTTGCTAAAATGAAATCAAAAGGTGGGTTCAGAGATTAGTATGCTACTTTGACAACAAGAAATGCTATTGACCTCTGTCTATGTTGTTATTTAAAAGAATACCAGCTTGTGTTGCAATCGGGAAGTTCCATCTTCATTCAGTGAGCCTACATTCATAGTCTTCATATTTGAAAACAATTTCATAATTATTTCCTTTTAATTGATATAATTAAACTTGCATATTAATTAAGGCTATATTATTTTTTAAGGTAAGATAAATATGGTTGGACTTCTAAAATTAGGGATTGTCTCATAAAGGGAACGAACCACATACACCAACATTTGAACTGATAACCATTTAAATATCAAAAATGTGATAATTATAATATATTTGGAATATATGCATGCATCACATAAAAATTTGAAACTATAAAATTGAACATCCAAATATCTTTGTATGTATATATAATAAAGTCGAAAAGTGATTTATTATGTGTGCATCACAAAACTATAATTGTGGAGCAATAAACTATGTCTACAAAGATGCACATAAACAAAAACATCACCACCCTTCCACTAAAAAAATAGGTTTCTTTATCTCCATCTGGTGTTTTTCTCCAATAGCCTTTTAAGTAGATGTCATGGAGTCAGACGCTGCTTTACAAATGTTTCCTTCACGAGGAGACTTTACAAGGTTAGTTTTATTAGAACTATAAGACATGGAATCAAAATTGGTAGAATTATCAGCTGAAGTATTAATATGGTTATCCATCTGAGGACTGTCAACCTGAAAATGGTTGTATGTATTAGGAAATATAGTATTTTTTTAAGTGCAATTTAGGATTTGGTCCTTAAGAGGTAGAGGAAGATGCATGGGTACCATAAGAGTGAGAATGACTGGAAATATGTTGAGTAAACTTAGTATCATCTCCCCAACCCATATTATTGGTATCAGGTGCATTCAAGACAAAGTTTGAGACATCATTAACATTTTCAGTGGTGTTATTAGGTTAAGGTGGAGGGATTTCCTATCTGATAGGATGAGGCCTCAAAGATGGAGTTGCACTATTTTTATTCACAAGAGGGATACATGAAATGTTCAAAGACAAAATATTTAGATGACGTGTGGTCGCTAGTTGGTGATATTCATCCAATTTTTCATTAAAGTGGATACAAACATAAACTTTTTTATTTCTACCTCACTCCCACAAAATAGGATGCATATTCCTTCTTCTTGTTGGGCCACTAATATGTCATTATTATTATCACTTTTTAACACCTATTTCATCCATTTCTACCCTTCTTTATCATGTCATTTTTCATGATTTATCATATAATTCCATTTTATAATTGTTTATGCTCTTATGGATAAAAATTATTTCTTGTCCTTTATTTTTAATAAATTAATGATTATTATGCATGATCTTACCAATGATGGTTTATTAATAAATTTTTCGTAACATCACTCACCATTTTAGCCTCCAAGATATTTTTCAGATTGCAGATTTGATCTCCAACTCATCATTAAATATTCCAACTCAGAAATTCACTGGAATAAGAAGTGACAGTTTTGCATTGGACGTTTCGGGCAAATGGAGAAGAATCTGGAAATTTCGAAACATGGATTTTGTTCAGAACGGACCGAAATAGTTTCAAAATGTGCAGTTTTCCCAAATTCGGTCCGTATTAAGAGAAACAAAAGGTTCTCTGAAGATGCTTTTCTCAAATTCGTTGCAACCAGTTTCAAAATTATCTCAGTTGCAATACCAAATTCGACCTATTCCTATTGAATGTTGATGGAAAGATATTTCAGACATGATATTTCAGATCAAGTTTTTGTGAACAATCCAATTTTGTTATGGGAATCATTTTGTAATCATCTTTGTTGTAACTTTTCTCTGCTCTCTATGTATTTAAATGAAAACAGAGATCAAAGAAGTGGATAGATTAGAGATAGATTAGAGATAGGATAGGATAGGATAGGGGAGAGGGGATAATGGAGAGATTTAGCTTTTTGCTTGGGACCTCAATTGTAATTTCAATATACAGAATGTTATTATGAAGGATAGATCACATTGTAATGAGGAGTGAATTGAATGATTAATATATAATTTGTGTTGTTGGTCATTCGAATCTTTTGAAGTAGCTCAGCAGTATTCGTTGGTGTCTAGGGCCCGGTCTCTGGTGGATCTTACTGCTATCCCCTGTTTGATACTTTTCCATTTCCTGTAAGGATATTCTGTTTTATATCTTTGCATTTCCTATGAGTTTATTCTGTTTTATATCTTCTAATGTCTTCTGAGTTTACATTGCACTTAGTTTACTTTCCTTTATTCTGATCTCATGTACTTCGCAACTTTATCATTTGATTTCATTTATGCTAAATGCATATTGAATTAATTATCAGTTAAGACATTGATTTTTGGTTGATTACGATAAGACTCTTGTTAGTATAGAATCAACTGAAAGAGATTGGTTAATACTACTAAACTCTCCGTTGACATCATTTTCATTCGAATTGGTTAATTGAGATAGAGTGTGATTTATATAGAATCAGCTGAAAGAGATTGGTTAATGCTACTATGCTCTTAGTTGATGCTATTTTCAATTGAATTTCTTGCTTCATATTTGAATATGATTTCAGTTGAAGATTAAGTCTTGATGACTAGATGTAATATTCCCGTTAACAGTTGCAAATTGAGTTTTATAAATGCATCTGTTTACTCTTGTATCAAGTTTTATAGTTCAACTTGAAAAGCATTACTCTGGATTTATACCTTGCACATATTGTGTACACTCTTGAAACAAAAAAACTTACCCAGGTTTATAATTAATATGAGGCAATTAGGAGTTCTAAAAGACACCTTTTAGCACCCAACATTTTGGCATCGTTGCCTTTGAGCATTATTTATCAACGTTCATTCCACATATTTACCGCTTCCCATTTTCTGGAGACATATAATCTTTCATTTTGGAGGAGTTTTCCTTACATTTATTTCTTTATTATGACCATAACATTATTATTCTTTATCATCCATTCCTCTTCTTATTCATTCTCAACACCTCCCGTATTCCATGTTGTTTCACACCAAGCACAGATTTCAACAGATTGTAGCAACCACCTCAATTTGATTTTTAACATCGCATGAGGGCATGCTAATTCTCCAGTTTGGGGGAGGAACTGCTGCACATGAAAAGTAATAAAAATTAATAAGATTTGTACAAAATAGGTAAATCCAAATGATCAACTCATCTCTCTTTAAAATCACTACATTCCAACAACATTAATCAAAGGTTAGTTAATTCTCATGTGGTTTGGAAAGGTTAGTGAATGAAGATCGGAATCATGAAGTAGGTGAAAGGGGGAAGCAAGGTGATAATTTGAACATTGGGATTATCGAAACCCATTACTGAAAGGATTGTGAACCTTTACATTTTCCTTAAAATTGCATTTTGCCCCTTTTTTTCCTTACTAGCAAGAAACATAATGAAAATGCAGATAAAACCTTTTTTATCGATAAGGGAATTTAACATCATTTTACAATGTTTAATTCATTATAATATTTCCACATTTATTTTAGTGTGTTTCTTCCCTTTTAGCTTCATTTACTAGCGTTTCAAACAGATTCTAAATATTCCAAGGTTATGGGTTCTATTCCAAGTGGAAAGATTACAAGGGAGATCGAGATGATGGAAGGACTGAATGATAGAGTAGAGGGTATAAGACTTCATGCAGAAGCATGCAATAAATCTTCTTTCAAGAACTTGATTAAATCACGTATCACATGTGAAGGGTCTATTATTAGTAACCATTCAAATATATTCTTTTCTCAAAACAGTGTTACTAAAACATAACATTATTGCATAGATTAGGTTGCAGAGTATAGAGGTGAGATGGGGTCTTTGAAATAAAGGTTGATTTCATCCAAATTTATCCCCTTTTAAATAATATTCGTAAGTTAAAAACTTTTAGGGAAAAGAATAATGCCAAGTAGAATGAAACAATGAATTGGATGGAGGTTATCTCCTTGAATCCTTTGTTCATTTTCAACATGGATATGAAAGGTGACCCCTAACAATTTTTTTGGGTTTGTAAGGCTTTAAACAATAAATTTGAGAAAATCCCATAAGTAAAATGATTTTTAATTGTGCGGATAGGGTATTTAACAATGGTCGAGAAGAATGACTACAAGGTATGTGAGGGAGGTGGCGGGTAATAGACTAAAATGTAACTAATTTCATAGAGACCTACCTACCAGCGAAAAGAATATAGTGAAATGTGTAATTAACCATAAATAATTACCTATAATGTGTCTCAAAGACTTACTAAGCACATAATCCCTCCACTAGACTTCCTATAACCATCAGATAAGCTTATCTCTTTCAGTCACTATGGAGGTTCTCTATGTAGTAAAAACTTGAAATAAACCCCAAGTGATAAAAATCCAAAGGCTAAATTCAAATGGAGTAAAAAGCACCATTAATCTAGGTTGCATATCAAGACTAAGACCCATATTCACCATATATTAGCACAATTGAGGAGCATTGGAATTGTAGGATGGAATTACAAGTTTTAAGGCCATGCAATTAAATCAGAGGGTGATGTTGGTATCCATACAGACATGTCAAAAAATATAGAGCTTAAAACAACATCAAGTATCATATTATATCACCATGCAAATTCATATGATGGATGGTCATGTCACATAATTCCTAGGGGTTAGTTTCCAACGTGTAATTTCAACACAGTATCAATTAACGAAATTTCGACACGTGAATACATTAATACAATGAAGCCTTTATCATTTCAATGATCATAAAATGAAAAATAAGGTAGAATATCAATTCTTTCACTTACAATATGAATAATATCATGCCATTTATTGTTTCAAAATTGTTCTCTATCTAGCTCAACATAAGCCTCCTTGTGTTATTTCACCAAACATATGAAATTTACCCAGAAAATCCATACAACAAATACATCGCAAGTGAACCAATACATTGACTACAACATTTTCCATGATATAATCCCTCATTACATACAATTCACCAAAATTTGAGCACATTAAAACATCAATGAATGGACCATTGTAATAGTGTAGGCTCAAAGTCACATAAAAAAATCCATGAATATATACCCAACAGAACCATAGTAAAATAAACTCTAGTTCACACATAATATCGAATTATGTCATGATATTATGCCAATCTATGTAGTCATTACAGCAAAATTTATAGCACAACCATATAATGTTTGCACCACATTAATATTATAGCACTCAATCAATCACAAGACCATGATATGTATATATGTGTTATGCCCCAAATGCGGATAGGTGTTTGAAAGTTATGAATTCAAACTATTCAAATAGAGTTGTTTTAATATTACTAATATGTCCATACAAATTTATAAGGTAGCACAGGCCACAAATAATTTTAGAGTGCAATGATAATGTTGTTGCAATGGAAATCAAATTAAATTTGTAGTAGTTGCAAGCATTCAAATTTTTCCCATACACAGAATCATCAATATTTTGTTTCAAACATAGTCACAAAGCCATTGACATGTATATCATATTAATAGTGGATGTAGTGTCAAATGTAAAGAATCTGAGTGGTCCTATCCTTCTGGTGATGGTAAAAAACAATGGTTGAGGATGGTGAAAATAAGGTTTTCGATGGCATATTAGGGTGTGGCCAAGCATGACAGAGGTGGTTAGCTTGTAGCCTATTAAAAAATCATAATATTGTAAAGCATGAGAACCAACATGTTTGCCTTTGTATCATATTCAATAGAGGAGGAAATTCGTAAAGTAATGAGTATGTATGGATAGAGCCAAATGCAGAAGAGACACGTGCATTTTTTTATCTTTGGCACAACACCTCAACATTTTTCGCATATTTTGGCAACATCACAAGGAGGGTTCCCTACATTTTATAGACTACAACCATAAATTAGCTTAGTTTATGATAACACAATTAACAAATATGAACCATAAAATGTTGAAAGAAAAAGATGCTTAAATATTTTAGAATACTTATATGTCAAAAGTATATACGATTCTTGCAATCTATAGTACTTATCACATTGCCACAATTAAATTAATTACTTATCACAAGAATATTAATTTTTGTTAGTTTCTAAAGAAGATATAATTATTCCATGGTTCTGACATGGGACAATGCTGTGTACACTAGTCCATGTATCATTATACCACTCAAATCAAATACAATTCCATCCAACGTTAAAACCTATGATCGATGAATTGTCTTAGCACAATCTAACTATATCATATTTTATTTCCCCACTATAGTTTTAAACCTCTTGATATGACATGCCAATGGTTTTGAAACATGTAATATGGGATTCCAATTCGATGAAATGTTTTCTTCATATAGTTCATGATACTTGCTTCTTTCTAGTTTACCAATCTCTGGATTTACAAAATCTATATATTTTGCATTAACATTTTTGCTATCTTTTGTATATATTTTCCATATTCTATATATTCCATTAACAACTTCATCCTCAATATAGATCAAGAAGAACATTTCATTGGATAAGGATTCTTGGTTCTAATCTCATTGTTTTCTTATATGGTAGTTAACCTATTTCCTTACTATCGTATTTGACAATCGTATCAAGAACTATTGGTTCTTCCTTTACATGTAACAACATTTTCTCATTATGCTTCTATACATCCTTGTTCCTATAAAATAGGTATAGAAACATTAGATCTAGTGGAGAAGTTCTATAAAATTTATTTTTTATATATTCTTTGTCTTCATTAAATTGTTGATTTACTTGCATTATGTTAAGGATTTCAACGATTTTTTTATGTTTTTAATGCGTTGTGGTATCTAATTCATAATTGGTTTTTCCTTCTAGAAACCTTATGTTGTTTCTTCCTTTTCTAAATTTGGTTTCTAAAAAATTAGAAAATATTTTATCAGTTTCACTTAGAATAAGTGTTACACAGTATTTTGTCACACCTCTTGCACTTCCCTGTGTCATAGCCCGGAGTGCCCAAAACTTGAAAACTATGCAGTGTACCCATCCTGATATGTAGTCTAGATCCTCTGTGAAGAACTAATGGAAAGTTTCCTTGAGTTGTTCTTGAGGAAAATGAGCTCAAAACCCTAATTTTTGGGTCAGCGTGACTGCAACACTGCCCACTCACGCTGATGGTAGGTCGAACCATATGAGACTTGCGCTACGAACTTGGATTTCTCCCGGATACTCGTTTTGATCCCTAAAATGATTTTTTTTCCAAAGAGGAGGAGAAGCTTCGTGATCTAGAGGCTTCCAAAATGGTGAGCTAGATGATGTTCATTGTGGATGTGGTCAAATTCTCCCAATATTACCCTTTGATCTTATCCCTATGAGCTTCCTCCTTGAGATGAGTACCTTCCCTTATCTTTGATGAGATGCTAAATCCCTCTCCCTACCTATATATTCATTCCACTCCATTCTCAAATGGTTGGTATCTGATTATTTGTACCCTTATGCTGAGATAGTGCCTACATGTTATTCAATTTGGCTTGGAGAAGGAGTGCTTGAAGAGCTTGAGTTTGGACTTGGACATTGACTCAAGGAGGGCTACTAATATTAATACTTGGGTTGTATGCTTCCTCTTTGTTTATTAGTATATATAAGCGCTGGTTCAATTTCCAGAAATTCTTGTGTGAGTGCTTCATTTATCTTAATGCTCCTTGATCTGTTAAGTGGATTACATTTGGTTATGCTTGTTACACTTTATGCTTTGTCATGTCTTTTCCCTCTTGTACAGGTATTTAAACACTATTAACAGCGATGACTGAGCCTGAGGAGCAAGCGATGAAGACCTTCTACAAAGGAGTTCATTTTAGCATCAGAGAGAGGTAGGTCTCCTCCCTCTTCTCTTGTTTCGATTGTAATCTAGGAAAGTGTCTCGTAGATTGTCTTGTTTCTTTTTAGACCCACTCATTTGGCTAGAGGTATCACCTTTGTCCACAGAGGGGACTTAGCTAAACTGTCAGGCCAGGGAGTAACTCTCCAAAGGCAGTAAAACTGATTCATCTGTTATTCCATAGGTAGGCTATTCTTATATAAAATAGGAGTGATTGTTCAGTTCATCTCCCAATGACTGTTCACATTCCTAATTTATTTATTTACACAAATTCCCCCAATCATGAAGATTAGGTGTCAACATTCACCCCCTTAATCTGAAGGGATGTTGGTGAGTCCAAGCATCATTTTGAATCATTCAAGCTTTTCCTTTCCAAGTGCTTTGGTGAAGATGTCTGCAATTTGCTCATTTGTGGAACAATGACGGAGATGGATTGTTTTGGCCTCAACATGATGTCGAATGAGATGATATTTAGTATTGATATTATTTGATTGATCATGGAGCTTTGGGTTCTTGGCCAACTTTATTGCAGAGGTGTCGTCAATCATGAGTGGAGTTGATTGTACTTGTTTTACCTGCAAATCTTCAAGAATTTTCCTAAGCCACACAATTTCTTTCGTTGCTTTAGCTGCTGCCACGTATTCAGCTTCTGTTGTGGAATCTGCTAGAACTGATTGTTTGCGTGATCTCCAAGACACAGCTCCTGATCCAAGACTCATAGCATATCCTGAAGTAGATACCCCAGTCTCTCTGTCTCGATCGAAGTCTGAATCAGAGTATCCAATCAAGCTGAAGTCATCCACCTGTGTATACTTGATTCCAAGGTCTTGAGTTCCCTTCAAGTACCTTAGAACTCTTTTTGCAGCAGACCAATGTCCCTCACAAGGCTTTTGCATAAACCTGGAGAGGATTCCAACAACAAATGAAATGTTTGGTCTGGTAGTAGTGAGGTAGATGAGACTTCCTACAAGCTGTCTATACTTTGTTGCATCCTCAAATTCCTTTCCTTCAATAGATGTGAGCTTTAAGTTTTGTTCCATTGGAGTAGAAAGAGGATTGCACTCTGTCATGCCAAATCTGTTCAACAAATCTCCAATGTATTTCTTTTGAGAAAGGAATATGGATTTTGGATGTTGGGTTACTTCAATGCCAAGATAGTAATGAACATAGCCCAAATCAGTCATTTCAAAACTTTTCCCCAATTCCTTCTTTACGGATGCAATGTAGCTTTCATTGTTCCCTGTCATTAAAGGATCATCTACATATACCACAAGATATAAAATTGTTTTTCCAACTTTCTTGACAAATAAAGTTGCATCATCAAGATCAAAATGATTGAAGTTGAGTTTCAGAAGATGCTCAGTTAGTTTTTCATACCAGGCTCACGGTGTTTGTTTGAGGCCATACAAGGACTTCACAAGTTTACATACTTTACGTTCATGTCCTTTCACAACAAATCCTTCAGGCTAGGAAATAAAAACATTCTCTTTTAGATCTCCATTCAAGAAGGCAGTTTTTACATCCATTTGATGGACTTTCCAATCGTTCTAAGCTACTAGTGCAAAAGAGTGTCTAGATGGTGGCCGATTTTGTTGTGGGGGAAAAATTTTCCTCATAATCGACCCCTTCCTTCTGTGCAAAACCTTTTGCCACAAACCTAGCTTTGTGCTTGTCAAGTGAGCCATCAACTTTGTACCTGTTCTTGTAGACCCACTTGCAGCCAATTGGTTTGGTTCCAAATGGAGGATCAACCAGCTTCCAAGTTCCATTCTTTATGAGGGCATCATAATCCTTTTGCATCGCTTCTTTCCATTCATCATGAGAAGCAGCTTCTTTGAAGGAAGTTGGTTCAAAATCTGTAGACAAGTTCAATTCACAATCATAAGTAACATCCATATCAACAGGTGAATTAGAGTCATCTACATCACCTCCATTTTTTCGGTTTGAATTTATGGTTCCTTTTTTTCCAATTTTATCAGGATGAACACTTTCAAGTGTCTTTGTCAACCACATTGAGGGACCTTTATGAGATGGTCCAGGTTGCTCTATTGATTGAGTTGGCACTGAATCAAGATTGAGTCTCCCAATTCTATCAATTACATCACTTAAAGCATCATCCGTTGTTCGAGTTTCATTCGGGGGAGAGTGTTCTTCAGAAGAAGATTCCACATGTTGATCTAGTATAGGAATCCCCCCTTCAAGATGTGGAATCTAATTATCAAATTCTTGAAATGATTTCATTTTTGCTAATCTATCCAAGCGATCAAGTTGTCGCTCAACAACATTGTCAGATTTGGATGATTCAAGAAAAATTACATCTCTAGATACAACAAACTTTTTATTTACTTCATCATAGAGGCAGTATGCTTTGGAGGTGTTTGAATACCCCAGGAAGATACACTTACGACTTCTAGCACCAAGTTTGTTTCTATGTACCTTTGGTATCAAAGCATAACAGGTGGAACCAAAGATCCTGAGACGTTTTACCGAAGGAACATGTCCATACCACAATTCATAAGGAGTCTTTTTTCTTATAGCATTAGATGGACATCTATTCTTTATATATGCAGCACATAGAACAGCATCAGCCCAAAACATTATCTTTACATTTTTGAAGAAAAGCATGGATCGTACCATATTCAAGATTGTTCTATTCATTCTTTCAGCTACACCATTCTGTTGGGGATTATAAGGCACAGTTGTTTGATGTTTGATCCCATGTTGGCGAAGATAGTTTTCAAATTCATTTGATGTATATTCTTTTCCATTATCAGTGCGAATAGACCCAATATGAGATTGTGCATCATTTTCAAACCATTTATTAAAATTCTTGAATGTTTGAAAGGCATCAGATTTGTTCTTCAATAAATAAACCCAACACATTCTGGTGTAATCATCAATAAATGTCATGATATATTTATTTCCATTTGTAGAAGGAACAGGCATTGGACCACATAAATCTGAATGAATGAGTTCAAGCTTTCTATGTGCTCTTGAATGTGAATCATGAAAAGGCTGTTTGTTATGCTTTCCTAGAATGCAAGCATCACATTGCTTATGTTTCCTAGGAATTGTAGGCAAACCAGCAACACCATTTTTCTTCAATAAGCGGAGATTGTCATAGTTTAAATGTCCAAATATAGCATGCCATAATAAACTTGATGGAAGTGTACCTTCTTCATGATGAGAAATATATGAGAAATGTTGTGCATGAGCAGAGGTTCCTTGCAGTTTGAGAAGCCTTTCTTCTTCTATTCCCCTCATGACAAGTGAGTGGTCAGATGCTTTTCTTACCTCAAGGTTGCCATCAAACATATGAATGGAGTGACCTTGCTGGCAGATGTGAACCAAGGACAGCAAGTTTCTTTTGAGCTGTGGGAGATATAGAACATGATCCAGAAGAAAGTCTGGAAGACCAGGCAGTTTAAGCCTGATTGTGCCAAGCCCTGATGGCTTGATTTTTGACTGATCTGCAAAGTATACTGCTCCATCAACATTATCAGTGAAATCTTCAAAAAAATATTTTCTATGATTCATATGACAGGTTGCTCCTGAATCAAGCAACCAATCATTTTTCGAAGAAGCAAGTGAAGCATTAAACAAATCTTCATTTTCTCCAATGTTACACAGTGCCTCAATATAGTGAGCGGATTCAGGTGCTTTACCTTTGTCTGTATCATCAGTTCTACCTTTCTGTTGGTTTCTTTTCTGCTCAATTTTGTCCCATGGTAGCTTGCATGTAGAAGCATCATGTGATCCATTTATTTTGCATCGAATGTAGTGTAAGCCTGCCTTTTCTCCTTGAGAATGTCTTCCCCCCCTGCCTCTGAAGTATCTTCCTCTTCCTCTTCGTCCACCTCTTCCTCTTGTAGAATCTTGAGTAGAATTCTTTTCTTTATGAGCAAGGCACACAGTTTCTTCAGAAGATTCAAGGGCTGTCTTCTTTCCAAAAGCTTTCTCTCTTTCAGCAAACTTTTTCACAAGAGAGTCAAAGGTTATATCTTTGAGATTTCCATTTTCTTGCAAAGACTCAAGATAATTGGAGTAAGTAGGATAGAGTGCCATGAGAAAAGCAATAAGAGGGATATCCAACTCAACCTTAGTGGAATTGATATCATGCATTATAGACTTTACTTCAGATGCAAGAGCAAGAGGATCATTATTTTTCAGTTCAAGAGTGAAGAGTTTAATCATGAGCTGAACAACTTCAAGTGCAGTATCTGAGTCATAGAGTTCTTTCAGCTTTTGTAAGGCTTCAAAGGTAGTTGAATATGACGAAATATGGTGACTCACCTCTTCATTTACAGATGCTACGATTAACGCATAAGATTTGTTGTTCTTGTTTTCCCAAATGACGAGCTCTTTGTCTGAGGTAGGCTGTACTGGGTCTTTGTCTCCTTCTCCGGCACACACTCCTTTCCACAACTCATTGAAGTTGAGGGTGTGTTTTATCATCCGAGACCATTCAGGATAGTTCTCCTTGCCAGTGAGAACTATTCCTACCATAGAGATGATTGAATGCATTCTGAAAAAAAACTTCTACTGATAGAAAAAAATACTTCTGTTGATATACAATGAAATTGTACTCAAAAGGGAAAAAAGATTTCAAATACTTTTATGCACTATGTTTCTTCAAATCCCTTCAATGTTTATAAAACGATCCTCATATAATACATCCAACATATTCCATCCATTCAACGCATTCTAATATCTACAAACTCAGTTCATAACGCATTCAAATGAAAACCATAATATATATATGCTGGTCAATGTATATCTTTCTACGCATAGACCCACAGTGCACATATAATCACAGCGCACATCTTTAACATATAAACCACAATGCACATACAACACACATCTTTAATATATATAAACCATAGCGCACATATAAACCACAGCGCACAGCTTTAATATATAAACCATAGCGCACAGCTTTAATATATAAATCACAGCGTAAATATGTATTCAATAAACCGTTGCACATATGTATAAACCCACAGACTTCAGCGTGTACCCAACAAGCAAGTAATGCGGTCAACAGTAGTGCGGTCACAGCGTGTCAGGAATAATGAAATTTGAGGATAGTAAGCATAATTTCTCCCTTTTGCATCTCAAATAAACTCACTCACCGAAGAATTTCTTGTGTATAACAATAATTTCGGTTTCCGCTGATCCATGCGTATGAAGCTTTGATGTCAGTAAAAAAAATTATCGGTGTTCAATTGGGAAGAAGAGAGCTTCAATTATGGCTCTCCAAGAACATGCTCATCCCCTCGATATGCTCAAAGAAGGCCCGACATCTCGGGTTCGCATCTCCATTCGACCTGCGATAATGTAACGTGACCAGGTTTGGGATTTACGGACTCAAGCTCATGGCATCTCCGCGATACCATGCATCTCTACACGAGTAGACTCTAAACGGAAACCAGTTCAGGCCAGGAGTGCGTTACTACAGTTCTGTGTGTTCTGAGTTTTGGGCAGCAACCATTTCAGAGATGTAAAGATGTTGGCAGCGGGTCCGAAAGAGAATGAGAAGGCTCTGGAAAAATCACATGGTTCACCCCCAAACAGGCAGAGATTGCGCATTTACACTTCTCAGAACCTAGAGCAGATGCAGTACCATGAAGGACAATGCTAAAAAATTATGAAGCGTTTATGTCAAGATAGCCAGAGAGTGATTAATGTATTCAAAAGAACAGGTAGGCACAAGCTTGGGTTGAGACTCACAACGAATCCATGCTTATAACGCATAGCAAAATGGAACTCACACAGAGCAAAATTATTAAATAATGACTAAGATTTCGCAGGGATATGACAGACATGTCAGCCTGTAGTACATGGGTAGAATATGAGCAGACTATGCAAGAGGGAGTTACAAAGAACAAGAGCTAAAAAGAAGCTGGCTCTGATACCATGTTAGGCCAGGCAGTAACTCTCCAAAGGCAGTAAAACCGATTCATCTATTATTCCATAGGTAGGTTATTGTTATATAAAATAGGAGTGATTGTTCAGTTCATATCCCGATGACTGTTCACATTCCTAATATATTTATTTACACAAATTCCCCCAATCATGAAGATTAGGTGCCAACATAAACAAAAAAATAGTGACTCCACTGGGTAAGTTATAACCTTTCCATCACTTTCTTCGATATGTTAGTCTGATTAGTTTGACCAACCGTCAATTTCTCAGCTTCTGTGCATCACTATAGGTTTATAGAGTCACTAGTTCTTACTTGAGAGTGTTCAGTTTGGTCTGATTTTTGAGAATTTATTTTTTTTCCTTATTTTCCTCACCCAACGTGTTTTCTTATCTTAGATAAGGACTTCCAGCACTGATTTTAGATTAACAGTTGTGATGCTCTACCTTCTACCACTACTTTTCCTTTCACAAGCGCGTTGATCCCAAAGGCTAGAAAAGTTTTAGGGTTTCTTCTTATTTTCATTGAGTCTCAACCTTTGTGAGTGTTTTTCCAGTGTGATCTCATTGTGTTTACCTTGATTATTTTCCTCTAATGGTTATAATTGTCTCTTTTCTTCTATTGGTGTGTGATTGAAGTTGGATTGTCTTCTAGGGTTTCTAGGTCTAGGTCACCCTTCACTCATCACTTGGCTTGTCTTTGTGAGATCAATTTCCTCCATTTAGGAGTTTTACTATTATCGGGATACCATTTTCAAGTTTCTTTCTGTTCACATTTGAGAAGTTTTTTTCATTAGTATTTGGTAATATTTCTACTTTCAAAATTACTTTTGCTCCATTGTCAAAGATAGATTACAATTGTTTGCTTTGGTGAAATTGGAAGTATAGTCTTGTTTTGATTTCAATTTTTTCGAAAAGAAAAGTGAAAGGGTGTCTTCATTTAAGTATTTTTGAAATGTTTTGTTTTATTCGAAACCAAAGTGAATGAAATTTTCATTTTAGTTGTTTTTAAATCCTATTTTTCTTTTCTTATGCATTAGTGTGCATTTTGAATCAAAGGGAAAGAAAAAGGCCAAAAATATTAGTGCATCTTAGTGAAGGAAAGCGATTTTGTTTCTCATAAGATTTCATTTTGGAATTTCACTCGTTATTGAAAGTGAAAGAGTAGTTTTTATTTTTTAGATCTTACATTCAAAAAGTTAGGGAGATATTTTTTGATGCATTTTTCTTAATTGATGCATTGTTTGGTTGTCTCTCTTCCTTGATTAGTTTAGCTTTCATCGAAGGAAAAGCTTTCATTTTTCTCATTTAGTTGCATGATATGAATTTAGCTGACATCGTTGAGCCATAAAATTTAAACCTAATTCAAGATAAACTTAAAATTGACCTCAATTAACCTAAGGATCATTGGTAACCTAACACAAATATCTAGAGTTATAGGCTAGAAATGTGTTCTGACATCTTTAAACATAGAAGTTTTCATTAACTGTGTGCATTTTATCACAGGGATAAAATCCCATTCTAGTACAGAAGTATATCGAAGGTTCTCCGGTACTTTCATATATATAGGAGACACTTCAGTATGGCAAGTATATGGGAAAGCTCTCATTGAATGATTATGCATTAGACAGCGCTAACACGGACTTGTGTTCCCCGTACCATCGAGTATACATTACGAGACTCCACTAGGTTGTTATCTTTTAGCCATAGGTGACCGATTATACTGCCTTGTAAACATGATACATCGAACACAGCATTTGGCGAGATTGGTAGTCGTATGTCACGTCCTTGGTTTCGGCTAAGGTTTTTATTGTTGTTCACGGATACTTGGTAAACCCTCTTTCCTAGTATAACACTTTTTTATTTTTATTTTGTTTTGAGTTATAAAATTGACTTCCAATGATCATATGTCGAACCCATGCAGTTGCTTCTTGACCTCATATTGAGTAATTCCTTGTAAACTTTAATTTTAAAATCCCTCAGCGAAATCATCTCTTCTTATTTTTCTTTTGAGAGAAATTCATCATGGCTAAAACGTTGCGTTCACCTCACCATTCCCCTTGATCATCTGATACTCAAGGGTCATCACAAGGAGTTTGTCTATAACTTTCACAGTCACTTCAAGCTCAAGGATTTAAACTTGGAATTGTCCCAAGTATCTAACCCCTTGCTTCTTGTCCCCAACCTCGACACTCATCGTATCTCAAGAGTCTGATTTAGGAACCCCTAAGAGTCCACAGAGGTTTGATTTATACCCTCCCAATCCACTTTTTGATCCATTGGTGATATCTCCTCAAAAACCTTCTAGTCCATATGATCAACCTAGTTTTCCTTTAGAGTTATCTCTATGACCATCTCAGGTTCCCCCTCACCAACGTTTTCCACCTATTGCATCAGAAGGTGAGTTTCCAACCTCTCCTCGAGTTCCTCCATAAGTCTCAGCTACTCACACTCCTAGTGTTGATAATGATTCTGAATACAACTTTCCACCAAAAGGTTTTCCTTATGTAGGAAGAGTTCCATTTCAACCACCTCCTTAAAACAGTGTGCCTATGATTCCACATGGTTATACCACCTTGGCTCAACTAGTTTAAGGAAATCCTATTGCTTCTTCATTATACCAAAATCAGATTTGGTCATCGAATGTTATGCCTACTTCTCGTTCGTTTATTCCTAAGGTGACCTCTCATATCCCTGTGAAAATTGTCATTACTTCAGTTCCGATTCAACCAACTATTCCAACACAACTATTACTTTCATTCCAATCTACAATCCTGTTGAAACTGACAGTTTCGGTTAATGTGTCTGTAAGTTCCTCAATTCCCCCATCAAGTGGACAAAATGTGCCACCACCACATTCGCAACATGGGGGGAAATTTCCAAATATCCCTCTTATCTCAAGTGGAACCCATGTGAGTGGATCACAACCTCACATGGTTAGAGTGAGTCAACCTGTTAGTGGTATTCCTAATCCCATTGAATCATCTATTCCAACTGGAGTAACTAATTTCCAGTTTTAATAGCCTTATTGAGCCTAGATACCCCACCAACAGTCTTATGTTCCATATGGTTCAAAATCACTTCAAAATCCATCTTATATTCCACAAGTAGGTCCTCATATTCAACCTGGTGAAAATCCTATTCCCAACACATATGGTCAATTCTCAACTAGAACTTATCAATACCAACAAGGAATTACTCAAGGAACTATTCAACAACAATCTTTACAACAACAGGGGTAACCTTTGCAACAACAGGGGCAACCTTTGTAGCGATAAACACAATTTTTCCAACAACTGAATCAACCATTGTATTTGCAAGGTCAACTGTTGCAGCAGTAAGTTCAGCCCTTGCAACACCAAAACCAACCTTTATATCAAAATGGTCATACCCTGCAACCATAAGGCCAACCCCTGCAGTAGCAGGGCTAGTAGTTTTATCACTAGGGTCAATAGTTGCAACAACAACCTTATAATCCATATGCTACACAAAATGTTTACCCACCTTATGGTTCTCAATCGCCTATTGCAGGTTAGTATCAACCATACCCTGGTCAAAGCCCACCTTTGTGAGGACAAAATCCACCTTATGGTCAAGGTACCCCTCAGTGGGGGTAAAATCAAGCTCCTTATTGTCAAAATCTGCCACTTTGGAGGAAAAAACCTTACCAATAAGGATGAAATCCGAAAATACATGCCTTTCAACTGGAAATTTTTGTTTCTAGTGATGTTGGAATTGTTGGATGTCTCAAGGCTCACTAATGACCCAATACTTCATTTTCCTTATTGGCCTCGAGTTCCCACTAAGATTCGTAGTGATTCCCCAAAATTCGAAGGAAAATCTAAAGAAGACCCCCTGGCCCATGTGATGACTTATCACTTGTGGTGTTCTTCCAATTCCTACGTTGACGACTTTGTTCATCTACGACTCTTTCAACTAAGCTTGAAAGGTGTTGCCACAAAATGGTACATTAAGCTACCTCAAGGTACCTATTCATACTTCAATTCTTTGGCCATGCCTTCCTCACTCACTTCCAGTTACCGAAACGTTATGAAACTGGTACCCCTTTTCTTATGTCTCTGAAACATGATACTAATACCTACATCTCCGATCACATCGATGAATGGAGACCTCAACATCACCTTATCAATCTTAAATACCTCTTGATTTGTTAACTAAATGGTTTAGAAAATCATTCCTCATCAAAAAAAATTCATAAACAGCAATGGGAGGTTGTGTTACTGAATATCAAGACAATACTCATGCCCAGTATTTAGATTTGGTATATTCCCAATCTAGCACGTTATATGAGATTTCCTGATGCTCCAAGGCCATCTTCAGATCGAGCATCTTTGATTTCTCAAAATGTACCGCTTGTTGTTGGTATTATTGGAGAAGTATCTCAAAATTCCAATAAAGCTTACTCGGAGAAAAAACACGTTTTGAATACTGCATCCAATTCTCCTTTCAAATCCTCTTCTAATCCTGGTAAAACCTCTGAGCTTAATGCCATTCGTTCTACCGCGACAAAAAAATCCTCAAATGATAAAAACAAGGGTAAAGGTAAATCTAAATATGATACCCCAAAATAGGATCCTCGTGAGCAATCTTCTGATGTTGTCTCCAAACATAAGCATAACTATCCTTGTTTCATTTGTGAGGAAGATCACTATACCAAAGATTGTCCCCGTCGTGCTGAAGTTAGTCGCTTGTTGAAAAGGACACTAATTGTATTGAAAGAGCCATGTCCATCACAACAGACCCAATTGGTAGAACAACTACAATCCTTTGCCTCTTCAAGCTCTCAGGTTTACATGAGTGGGGCAGTACCTATTTCTGTTTCCACCTGGTCGAAATATTATCAAACTCCTCGAAAGAAGATGGTGGAAAAGGAAGCCACTGATACACCTTCTACTTTCGCTCCACCCCGTTTTGGTCCTCTCCATATAAAGAGACCTAATAATGAATATGAAATCCGACTTCCTCCTAAAGGTTTGCTCAAAAGACGTATTATAATTTGAACACTAGAGCTGCTCAACATTACAGTATTGTCAAAGATTTGGCTCAAGCGCCTTTGGCGATTTCTTCCTTGGAAGTTCTCTAAATGTTTCCAATGTAGTGGAAATAATTATTATCTGCTATAGGAGGAATTGATCATATAGATTCAAATTTTATCACTTTTGATCTGGAAAACCATGTTCCTCGTCTTACCCATCAAATTGCATTTTTATTCCAAGTTGTTATGAAAGGGAAGATGATTCGTCGGAATTTCAATGATGAGGGTGCTTCCACCTACATCATGTATGTTTCATGTTGGAAATCCATTGGATCTCCACCTCTCAATCAGTCTCTGAATGCCTTAGAATACTTTGATGGCAGAGGCTCCCATCCTTATGGTATTCTCACAAGTTTTCCTATCACCTTGGAAGGGGAAACTATCAAATTAGAAGTAGAAGTCATAGATGCAAATCTGAATTACAACCTTCTACTTGGACGAAGTTGGACTCATGCCATGTTTTGTGTGTTTTCCTCTTTGTTCCATGTGCTCCATTTTCCTCATGAAGTGAAATCATCACCGACGATCAACTGGCATTTTTATCTTCTTGTTCTTCAAATGGAAATGTCCCATATGTGGGAAATACCGATATTCCCTGTTTGAGTGTGAGGGAAGGTATTTTCAAATATTCTGCTTTAATGGGAAGTTTTTCTCTCCCACCTCTACATCTCTCCTCATTCAGCATGATCTCAACCTCAAGTGATCCATGGATCATCCCTACTCTAGATCAGTTTGATTATCTTGATGATGCTATGCCGCTAAGTCCTTTAGAACAAGCTTATCAAGAAGTTATTTTGGCTTCAGTAGCTACTTTTGAAAGTCATACTATTCTTAAGATGCACCTAAACACATATTCGCAATCTCCTTGGCTTGGTTCTTTGGATTATCCGGATCCCTTGAATAAGATATTTCCCACTAACAAGAGTATTTTTGAGGTTATGTCTCTTGATGAAACTCCCTAGAATGATGCTCATCATCATTCCTTATTTCTTCCAAGTCTTAGTGATATTTCTTCGTGTCTTGAGACTTTTGTTTCTCATAACCCGACGCATCCACTTCAAATACCTATTTTGGTGCATGAAGTTCTATTCGAAGGTAATATGGGAAATATTAATACTACCATGCCAATTGACACTTCCATTAAACTTGGGATTGTCGAGAACATTCACGTCACGGTTTCCTATTCTCCGAAAGAGATAAGGGTTTACATTAACCTTTTTAAAGTTTTCATGATGTCTTCACTTGGTTGTATGAGGAAATGCTTGGTATCGATCCAGCTATAGTGGTGCATGAAATACCCACTTATCCTAATGCAAAGCCTGTTCATCAATGGCTCCATCTGGTGCATCCTAGAAAGGTCACTGCTATTAAGGGAGAAGTTGAAAAAATTCTAAAGGCTGGTTTCATTTACCCCATTCCATTGATAGACTAGGTTTCCACTATCGTACCCATCACTAAAAAGCAGGGAAAAATTTGAGTTTGTGTTGATTACCGAGATATCAACCATGCATGTCCTAAAGATAATTATCCCACTGCCTTTATTGATCGGAATATTGATGAGTGTGATGGGAGTGAGATTTTTTATTTTATGGATGGCTTTTTCGGTTATAACCAGATTAACATATTACCTATTGATCAACACAAAACTACTTTCATCTGTCCATTCAGGACTTTTTCTTATAAGAAGCTCCCTTTCGGTCTCAAAAATGCTGGTGCTACCTTCCAGAGAGCGACATCATATGCATTTCATGATATTAAACACATTTTTCAACCTTATTTAGATGACTTACGATCTCATTCTTCTAAGCGTCATGACCATCTAGACCACCTTCGAGCAATGTTTCTACGTTTTTGACACTATCATATTCATCTCACTCCCCATAAATGTGACTTCTGCGTCGAATTTGGTCGCTTCTTTAGTTTTTTTGTGTCCAAAGAATGCATCTAAGTATATCCTTTGAAAGTAGAGGCTATTGTAAATTTACCCCCTCCTTCATCGTTAGACCAATTGCAGAGTTTGCAAAGGAAGGTCAATTTTCCTTGTTGATTTGTCCCTAATTATGTTGAGCTTGCGAAGAGATTTACTCACTTACTTCAGAAGGGGATCCCATTCTTTTTGGATGAAGCTGCTCAAAAATCTTTCGATGATCTAAAGCAAACAATCATTATTTCTCCTTTATTGCATCCCCCCAGTTACCACCACGATTATTTCTTATACTTGGCCACGACTGACAATATCATTGCCATGGTACTAGTCTAGGACACTGATGATGGAAATTAACATGTGGTTTATTATTTGAGTCGAAATCTTGTTGACACAGAAACTCGATATGCTCATGTCTATAAGCTTGCCTTGGTAGTGGTCCATGTTGTACAACGATTTCTCCATTATATTCTTCTACAGAAGACCATATTGATTTATGACTATAACCCCATGACTCATATTCTAACCTGTCAGTTACTTGGGGCAAAATAATCTAAATGAATCATTCTCCTACAATAGTTTGATTTGGATTTTACTGCCGCCAAATCAAAGAAGTCATTAGTTTTTGTCGAATTGATTTGCACCCTTCCTTCTACAAACACCTCCATTGATTTTACTAAGCAAATTCCTGATGAAACCTTGCTTCTCATCAGTACTCGTGACCCGTGGTACAGAGATATTATTGTTTATCTTCACACCCTAACTTTCTAATCTGAGTTTTCTTGATTTGACTATTGCCACATCCAGCATCAATCTCAACCTTATCGGATTATTGGTGATATGTTGTACAGAGTCGGTGTTGATTATGTTCTTCGCAGATGTTTGACACTTAAAGAGACTGAACGAGTCCTAAATGACTGCCATTCCAGGGCATGTCATGGTCACATGTTAGGCTATGCCACTACTTAGAATATCCTTCGTGCCGGTTATTTTTTGCCTTCTACATTAAAAGATTTCATTTTGTTAGTTCATAAGTGACAGGAATGTCAGATATATAACCGTAAAAAATGTGCCCTGCTAATACCCTTACAGTTATTTGTTACCGTAGGCCCATTTTCTAAATGGGGAATCAATTTCATGACTTGTAACCCTTGCTCGGCTAGGGGGCATGGCTATATTATCGTTGTCATCGCCTATTTTACTAAATGGGCTAAGGCGATGCCCACATATAATGATAACGGTACAACTATTGCTCAGCTCCTCTTTAACCATGTCATATCCCATTTTTGGTTCCCTCAGGCCATTATCACTAATCACGGATCCCATTTTCATCAGTACATGATGGAAGAACTTACTGCTTAGTTGGGTCTACATCACGACAACTCAACTCCTTATTACCCATAGGCCAATGGTGAAGTTGAAGTGGTTAATAAAGTCTTGGTTACTATGCTTCAACGTACCATTGGGAACAGTAAAAAATATCGGCATCTCATGATATTTTCAGATCTTTTGGCTTACCGAACCTCAACTAAGATAGCCACTAGTTTCACTCCATTCCAGTTGGTATATGGTTTAGAGGAAACCTCCCTATCGAGTGTGATATTCCTTTGTTAAAACTAGTTATCAAACTACTCCTCGATGCATCACCTGAAGAGGAAGGTTTCCTTTATCTTGAGTGGCTTGATGAAACCCGTCGTATTGTTGTGATGGTTATCGAAGCACAGAAAAAATGAGTTAAAGCTCATTATGATCAAAATGTTTCTCCACTTGTTTGCGCTAAAGGTGAATTGGTCTTGTTGTATGACGAAGCCAACGATAAGTTGGGAGATGGGAAGTTCAAACCTATGTGGAATGGGCCATACATTGTTAAACATGTTTTGTAAAAAGGTGCCTATGAGTTGGTTGACTATGAAAGTAATGTGTTAGCACAACCCCCCAATGGGCTTTATCAAAAGAATATTATGTGCAATTTCCATATAATTACTTTTGTACATTAGTCTGTGAATTCATTTCTCTGCATTTTGATTTTTTGGTGTGATTTTTTGCTTTGCAAACATGTTTCCTCTTCTTACCTTGTGTTCCACTCGGTTCATAGATGTCGTCAAACCATTATGTTGGTTCTGCTGATGGTGCTTTTCAAATTATCTTCTACAACTTGATCACTCTTCGCCCCTAATGGAAATTTAATCAATTTAAAAGGTATTTTCTTGGGACGAGCAACTAATAATATTGTTGAGTACAATGTAGTTATTGAACTGTTATCATAAGCGGTTTCCCTCAGAATCAGAAATTTGGTTTTGAAGTTAGATTCAAAACTCGTTGTGCTGCAATTAAATGGTCATTATTCAGTAAGAAATCCACAACTTTTGCACATGTATCTATGTGTTAAATTACTTTAAAGAAACTTTAATTACATTACATATCAACACATTCTATGAAATTTGAATATGTTAACAAATGCGTTGCCAAATTATGGTTTAGATAAACATTTGTGTCACCGGTAAAAAAACCAAACACATCATCATATGAACACATAAGTAGACAGTAGAAACATGCATATGTATATGTCGAGTTTGTCAAAGTTTGTTATATCAAAATCTCAAAAAGGAGTGTTGTGAGACAGAAGGCTTTAAAAGCCTACAACGGTGAAGATAACACAACTAGGAATAGGTTATCCGCCCACATGATGCTTATGATATCATGATATAACTCTAATCACTCGACCTAACAACTGATGAAGCTTTGCAGATACTCCCACTGTGTGCCTTTGGTACCACAACGACGCATCATTTATAGTAGTGTACTCTAGAATCCCCTGAGTAGACTTCCAAATTTCACTCCATCTCCACTATAGATCTACTCCTTCCTCTTATGGAGCTTCTTTCTCTACTAGGCATTCTACTCGCCGAGCTATTAGAGACATTTCGGGAGGTCTTTCTGGTCCCACATCTGCACAATTATCATAAGTAAACTCTCAAATACACTTCAAAAAAATTATAAAACTTGAAAATTTCCAAAAAACAAGTTTTTACCTGCATCAGTCTCCTCTAAAGTCTGTGCGTGCATAGGCATGGTCATCTACCACGATCAATTGTTGGAATAGCCAACCAAAGAACGAGAGAGGGAAATGCATCTGTTGACCTCATCCACGTCAAGGCATAATCTCACTCCATTTGAGTAACCTCAGATCTCTCAGAGCTATATCATCCACCTCTACCCATTGGTAACAAAACAAAGGCACATGCTCCAAGAAGAATGTGACTAAGATCGATCCAAAACCAAACTGCTTCAAATGACCTGTTTTGGGCTTGGTCAACTATCTTTTCATTTTGACCAACAATCCTTCACACCAATTAAATATTATTGGAGTGAGGTAGTCTACTGCATATTGGAACTGAGATTTCATTGCCTCGTGCAACACTCGCGCCTCGGGTATACAGGCCATGGTATGCAGAATAGTCCTCAAGGGCAAGTTGTATATGGTTTCTATCTTAATCTTTCCACTCATAGTTCTTTCTACACCTGGGCAATGCCTTCTGATCAGGTTATTAGTGCTCTCTCCTCCAATACGAGCTCCAAAGAGTTGGACCCTCTCTCCTCTCCTGGACAGTCCAATGATGAGGTAGATGTTAGATACCTCTAGTTCTAGTTCTTGATCTCTAATGATGGAGATCTCGTAACCAACATCCCATAATACTATGAGATACTCTAGTAGTTCATTCTGAGCTCTGAGTCCTGGGGTGTGAAATAACTGAAACAACCCATATTCCTTCAAAGCATCAACACATTCTTTGCTTTGGGTAGCTTGGTGGTCAACCGCCTCATGGTCTCTCTCTTTCCATTCGATGGCTATATCCATTGAGATCTCCTGCAAATAATCCATAAACAATATTTAGAAGCTTTTCAATGGATCAAAATTTTAGAAAAACCAATTAAGATTGAGGACTTCTCATTTTATTTTTCACTCCAAGCCTAGCACGACTGTTCGAATTGTTTTCATTCTGGCAGCGCAAGGGTCTTTTATGCTATGAGGTGATCAACGTAGATCCAATGATCAAACACATTCTTATCATCCCCGATAATAAAAATTAAAATCCTCCTCCTACATAGTCAAAACTTCTATGAAATGGATAAAAGATGGTATGAAAAACAAGAGAAATGGAAGAGCTCTTACCTCCAACTAAGGGTTCACAAAATGGTCCCTCGGATCTGCCATACCGCTTTCCTGAAGAATCAGAGAAAATAGGGTAAAATGCACTCTCCAAATTACTCAAATTGAAATGGTAGAATGTTTTTTACTTTTTGTCTATTTATAAGTTTTCAAATAAATTTTTACCAATATTTTATTATTTTTCTCAATATCAGTGATGTGTGGTTTTCTTTATGCAGTTACAGGTTCTTTTCTTTTATCTATTTTTTGGACTCATTAAAAGTAAACAAAAAAGGGAACCCCCTTGAAGTCATCTTTAAGATCCCTTCTCACTCTCAAAAAATGAAAAGATCGTTGAGTACCTATTTTTTTGAACTTGTTAAATTAAATGAATTGACATCTTTGAGTATACGTTTACCCCTTTTTCGGGTTGGGAATGGCTATTTATGAAAAAGGAACACCTTGGTCGGCATGGTCAAGATTTTCTCTCGAATACTTTTTTCTACCTTTTCAGGTTCGAGAGAAAATTTCCGAAAAGGGACCTGATGGATTTTTCTTTTTTGTCTCTTTTTCAAACTCTCTAAATAAGAAAAATACGTTGAGTTACTCTTTCGTCGAACTCATAAAAATTAAACGATGAAACACCGGTCACTAAGACGATACCGAGTTTCTCCTTCCTAGGACTCGTAAAAATTACTAGGATAAATTCATTCAAAGAATTAACTCATACGAGAAGCATATGTTATCCCCCACAATCTTGTGATTAAAAATAATTGGGCTACTCACTAGAAATAGTGGGGAAAAAGTGAAAGTGAAACATCTCTTATAGAGGCTTGATGTCACTCTTCAACATGAGACTCATATGTTTCTCATGTCAGGTTTGGGATATCCTCACTCAGTCACTTGTCCTTCTGGGTTTGGGTGATCCATTTCGCCTCTCATCTAATTATTCCACTTCATCATCATGGTCCTTGGTCCTATGTTGAGTCAAATGTTGCCACACGTCAGAGTCATGTCACTGATATGTTCAAGATAAGTCCTATCTGCAGTTTACTACTTATACATTGTCTGACCCTTTGCCATAGTTCTGGATCATACTAGTTCATTCCACTTTATTCCTTGTTTTGTGTCAATGACGAGGGAATCATTATGGCCATCCTCCGACAGGTCATTTCCTGTCGACTTCACCTCATTATCGAGGAAGATGACTTAGGAAATCCCTTACAATACATTAGAGCTTGTATGCCCTAATGTCAAGTTCTTCATATTCAATAATAGTTTTTCATCATTGGCCTCTGATCAAATGATTCCAAGAGTGTTCGACTTCATCTTCATTTTCACATTCACGAACTGTACTATCGTACCTTAAGAGCCATTATTATTATTGGTGGTTTCTCTCGTGCATGTTAACAGTTCACATAATTGGTCGGTAATCAGGTGGTTTTATAATACGTTTGACTTTGACACATTCATTCGCATGTGAGAACTCGTATTTTGATCGAGTTGGGATGGAACGCAAGACCCTCTGTTTTGTCTTATATAACTCAGAGTGCAAGGAGTTATTTGTTATTCATTATTGTATACATGTTTGATCTATATGGATGGTTGTGACCATACCATGGGACCTTATATCTATGATGATGATGATGATCCTCCTATATCGAGTGGCTACGTCCATACCATGGATCTTAGACTTCTAGACAATCCTTTTCATTTGAATGGCCACCCATATCATGGATCTTTTCACATGGTCCTTTCTATCTGAATGGCTGCATCCATACCGTGGATTCATGTTTTGTTATATATGACATAAATATCATATATGTATATGTATATGCATCCTTGATTTGCAGGTCTCATGGTGGTGTTTGTTCTCATCCTTGCAATAGCTCGTAAAGCATCTCATCCATCGCTCCCTGTTCTACCTTCATGCTTTATGGGGCATCTGTTACACAATATTTTTTCACACCTCCTGCACTTCCTTGTGTCATACCCCGGAGTGCCCAAAACTTGACAACTATGGAGTGTAACCATCTTGATATGTACTGAAGATCCTCACTGAAGAACTAATGAAAAGTTTCCTTGAGCTGTTCCTGAGGAAAATGAGCTTAAAACCCTAATTTTGCGACTGTGACACTGCTTAATAGTGATGATGGCAGGTTGCACCATCTGAGCCCCGTGCTGCCAGCGTGGATTTATCCTTGATACTCATGTTGATCCATAAAAGGAAAGGTTTCCTAGAGAGGAGGAGAAGCTTCGTGATATAGAGGCTTCCAGAATGGTGAGTTGGATTGTTTTTGTTGTGGATTTTGTCGAATTCTCCCAATATTACCCTTTGATCTTATGCTTATGAGCTTCATCCTTGAGATGACTCAAGGACCTTCCCCTATCTTTGGTGAGATCCAAACTCCCTTTCCTTGCCTATATATTCATTCCCTTCCATTCCCAAATGGTTGGTCTCTGATTATTTGTATCCCTATGCTGAGATAGTGCCTACATGTTATTCACTTTGGCTTAGAGAAGGAGTGCTTGGAGAGATTGAGCTTTGACTTGGACATTCACTCAAGGAGGGATACTAACATCAAGGCCTCATTTGTATGCTTCCTCTTTTTTTTTATTAATATATATACGTGTTGGTTCACTTTCCATAAATGCTTGTGTCAATGCTTCATTTACCTTAATGCTCCTTGATCCGTTAAGTGGATTACATTTGGTTATGATTGTTTCACTTTTATGCTTTGTCATTTCTTTGGCCTCTTGTGCAGGTATTCAAACATTATGAATAATGAGGACTGAGCATGAGGAGAAATCGATCAAGGTGTTCTACAAAGGAGTGCATTATAGCATCAGAGCAAGGTAGGTCCCCTCCATCTTTTCTTGTTTCGATTGTAATCTAGGAAAGTGTCTCACAGGTTATCTTGTTTGTTGATAGACACACTCATTGGGCTAGAGGGATCGTCTATGTATGCAGAGAGAATTTCCTTAGACAATAATAAGTCACCTGAAAATATTATATCAATATTTCCAAAATAAGCAAATGCACTATGTTTTATTTCCCATAAACATTTTTCAACTTGGTATAATAATGTTGCATGCATCACTAATGCTTCATCAATAAGCATCACACAAATTTGTTCGCAATGTTTTGTCAATGTGTATAAATTTTCACCTTTAAGCAAATGATATTCTAATTCATTAAATGACAAATGAAATGCATAACGCAATGTTATACCACCTACATATGTTTTCATGATTTATTCTAGCCGAGATGGATCATATTGCAATATGTTGTTATATATGAAAATTAGAGATTGGAATAATGCTATTACATGAAACATTTTTTTAGTGCCCATACCACCTGTTACAAATACATATAATGGCCACTCTGGTGTTTTTTATCAATACACTATTTTTTCTTTCTGTTTGTTGAGCATTTTCAAGATTATATAGAATTATTCTTCTTCTAGTATATGTGCAGGTTGTTTTATGACTTGATAGGGTCTCTAAACTACTTATTTTACATATATGACCTTTTGGAAGTATTAAAAATCTGATTTTATATCGTATTCTTGATAACATTTTTCGTTATTTGTTTCTTGACACATAGGTATATCCCTTTCAAACAATTCACTCTCTTGTTTTTAAATCTTAGCTACTATCATATCAGTGTTAGTCCACCTTGTCATAGTTTCATTTGCGAACATTTGTTCATTGCATTTTATGATTTCTTTAAATAATAGATGCACATTTTTCCAAGTCAAATATTGTTCTTTAAAACTATTCGCATTAATATGATATGGAACATATAACATAAATTTCTCTTTGAAATGGTTTTTAGGATCGATATGTCTATTATAATTTATGTATCTTATAATGTATTGCCTCTCCACACCTCCTCTTTTTCCTTGTGGTGTATGACACGATTCAAATTTTTCTAAACATACATGTTCAATGTTTCCTATTCATTGTACATAGAAGTTGATAATTAATAAACATGCAATGTTTTCTAAATCATACGGTTCACGCTCCAGCTCTTTTGTTTTCTTAGTGAAAATGTTTGATCATCTATTACAAAAATAGAAATAAATATACATTTTCTTGAACTAGTGTTCAGCGGGAGTGACAACATTATATATATATATATATATATATATATATACATATATATACATATATATATCTTGTTGTGCAGACATTTTGTTGCAAGTTCAGTAAAGCTTTTTAAATTCTTGCAATTATTTCTATAATATCACCATCATTTTTTTTTACATTCATTTGATAGATGTTTAAACATCAACGCCATTGTTTTAGCTAGCTTTGTCATATATGAACTACAATAATTAGTTACAACATATGAGTCAAGTGAAAATTGAGCATCAATATTTCCACCCCAGATTAACGAAATATGTTGAGCAAAGCTATTACTCCATATGTCTATTGGCTCTCTTTTCAATAGAATTGTTCTTCATTTCATAGTACATTGGATTGCATGTATGTAATCACATCTTCTTATACCTATTATTTCAAGAAAACTATCAACTGTATATACCTCATCATGTTCCATATTTTCAAGTGCATCAAATATCGTCCTTGCATTCAATTTTGATCTTCCATTGTCGAATTCCATAGGCTCAAGTATTTGTGTCTTTCACATTGGTGGAATTGGAAATTTGAAACTGTAATGCATCTATTTTCCTTTCCTACAAGTTTTTGTATGACGATAATGTTGAATAGTTGTTGGATTTTCTGGTAGTTTAATATAATCACAACACATGTACTTGTCCAGGAAAATTCTAATTTCAATATTTGTACTTACTCCATAGATGGGATTTTTTTATCCATGTAAATCCAACTTCATGGTTTGCTTACTCGATTTGGGAATTCTATTACAAATAAATAATCAATGACGTCATCAAAGTACTTAGAATCATGTAGAATTAACTAGCATAGAGCATTCATTCTACTTCTCTAATATCACATTCAAGTAACAAGGTCATTTCTAATTAAGGTATCAATATCATCTTCCTATACTTTGATTTCAGTGAATGATTTTTTCTCTCGGTTAATTTGTTGCAAAGCCTTTACTAAAGGTTCTTATACATGTTTATCATTGCTAAACGAAACAATGAAAGTTGGTGGACACAATTTTCATATCATTCCATATAAGTTCTTGCGCAAATGAAAAAACTAGTTCAGCGATATTGTATTCATCTAAAATCCATATACCCAATGTTTGACGCTATAATGCATTTCAAGTTTTCTTTTGTACTAACATCTTTAGTTTTTATCTTGTTTCCTTTTAACTGTCCTTTTCTTATTCGAATACAAATACAATCGAATATTTGAGTGAGGATAAATCACATTTTTTTGTAGCACAAAATCCATATCTTGATGCAAAGCTTCTCATCGAGCAATATCGTGTTTTGTAAAGTTTTTTTGTAACTGTGTTTGATTTATTTTTCATATAATTTTTTTTTATAAATCTCATCACCTCTGAATATGTATCCCTAAATATGCCCAAAGGCCTATAGACTTCACTAGGGGTGATGTTTATTTGCTAATGATGAAGATCATAAATACTATATGAATTACTAAATCCATGTAATGGTGTTTCTGCGACTGACTCATCATCATAGTCACCATTATCATCATTTCTTTCTATATCTGTGTCACATGCATATGTATCCTTGTTTGGATTAAATACATGTTTCCTATTTTCACTTATTCTGACATTCTCTAGTTTGTAAAATGGGGTTTTAGACAATCATTTCAATGCCTTCATGAATTTATGAACACATATTCTCCTAACATCAAATATGCTTTTGAACACTAAACATCTTTTGATGGCCACAACCATTGTACGAGATTATTTTATCTCACAACAAAGTGCAATTTGGATTCAAGATGTGTTGTAAGGTACATTGATTAGCCCACCAGTCAATGCCAATTGTGGTTTTCTAAAATGCTGCTCAAGTTCCTATATTTACAAAAAAGGTAATCTTAGCGACATTAGTCTTTCTTCTAATTCATAGAGTTCCTTCACTATGGATATTTTTTTATTACACCTAATCCACTCCTGAACACAAAATTTATTAGTTTTTCCATTTCCTATTTTTTTTTTTTTCATTTATTTGATACACACTTATTTTTTGACACATTGGTCAATTGTTTTTCTATGACATATTTTTTTAACCAAGTTTGATTGCAAGTTACATAATCATAAACAACAACATCTTGTATTTTTTTCAAATATTGTTGTTTGACCACTGCTTCAAATGTATAATTGAACATTTATAACAATTACTTGTGTTTATTTGAAAATGTCATGTTTTGTCTTGATTTTGGTCACTTCGATGGTTTTCTAATTGGACTTGTTTACAACCTCATTATTTCTTGTATATATATATATATTTTGGATGCAATGAAAACTGTGATCTCTTGTTTCCATTGATAGTCTATGCATTAGGTTCCATGATATCTTCATGTATGTTGATGTTTTTAAATCTATTCACATTATCCCCATTATGTTTTCTATAGGGTTCTTTTACATATTGATTTTCCTTAGTTGTTTCAATATAATGCATTTTTATTCCCTATTTATGTTTATTTTAAAGATTATGAATGAAAATGATTGATATTTGTATAAAAATTTGATTGCTTGCATGGTTTTATATGTACACTTGTTTTGACAATGTCCTTGTTTCTTATATGTTTTCTAAGTTGATCCAATGTTAACTACAATCTCTTGTTTTCATTGATAAGATTTGTATTAATTTCTATGATGTCTTCATCTATGTTAATGTTTCTAAAGCCATTCACATTATCCCCATTATGTTTTTATAGGATTATTCCATATATATCTCTTTGTTAACAGATTCAATACCACATAAAAAAATTATCTATTGTACTATTTCCTTTAGAGGTTCATAATGCAAATGAATCATATTCATTAAAAATTGCATAACATGCAATATTGTTGTTTCTTCCTTGAATGAGAAAAATTCAGGTACAAAATTAAACTTATCATCAAACCATATGTATATAATTATATTTAAGATATACCATATCCAATAATAAACAAAAACGCCACCATCTATCTTCCATTTTTCATATGGCACTGCCAATTGTATAATGTATCCTTTCCAATCTACTATTCTAGGTAATTGCATGATTGCATTTCCATTCATGTATTTTCTATGCAATTCAATTCAAACGAATCATTATGCATGATCGCATTTGCAAAACATTGGCATTATTATGCATTGTAAACAAGAGACATCATATTCATTCTATGTCAATTGACATAATGTTTCAAAACAACTTTCACCATAGATACTCTTGAACCCGAAAAACCTCTCAAACCTATGTCTCTTAATTATTTCCTCTATTTATGTCCATTTCTATTTTTTTCTTCATACTTTGTTATATTCATCATATGTTCATGATTAGTTCTCGTTAACATTTTTTCTTGCACAAAAGTAGTTCAAAATTTTCAACAATTGGGTTTCATCATGGAATAGTATGTCATAACATTATTCACACAAATTTGAATTAAAATGCAAAGAGATTTTAATTATTTTATTTGATCAAAGTATTATCTAAATCTTTAGCCAACTCTATAACCGATGTATACAAAATATGTCACCCCCATAGTCCTTGTTCTTTCACAATCATATAAGTTGAAGTTGATTGTGTCCTTTGTTGTAGCTCTGATACCAATTGTTGTAGATCTAATCCAAAAATATATGACAATAGAGAATAACCCAATAATAACAAGATAGAAATAGATAGAAATGCTTCTTTATTATCAAACCCTTAAGGTAGAGCAACACCATACATTCACTCCTTAAGGAAGGAGAACACTCCACAAGCCATATGCCTGTTCATACAATAATTCTTCACTATCTCCCAAGTGGAGTCTCTAGCCTCTATATAGTCCTCATACATTCAATACCATGGGTCATTACCATGGTTCCCTCATACCATCAACTAATACCATGGGCCCATTACATTATTATTAACTACTTGTGGTCCCTTAAATGATGTGGGTTAACCACCTTATTTATTACTATGGCCCATCCCATTATTACATTATTACCTTGGGTACCTCCCTTGGTACCCCATATTATCCCCCGTAGGTATATAACATTCCACCCCCCTAAGCATGTTTCGTCCCCGAAACATGAGAAGAACACAAATAATAAGATCTACTCAAAAGAGTAGCCCATTGGTACCATGCACGTGCATATAGCCATCCAAGAGAAAGGTGAACTCGTGATCTCGCTGGTGCGTCGCTCGCTTGAGATGGAAGTTGACTATGGTAGCTCTTCTGTGTGGATGTGTAGTAGGTGAATCTTCGCTCCTCTCGATTTGTCGTGCGAGGGTTGTTGTCCATGTGGCTAATTGGTTGCCATCTTGATGGTTGTCTTGCGGCGTGATGTGGGTGATGATATGATGAAGTTTTAACCCATGATGGCTTTTTCTTTACTTCACCCTGTTGTGGTGCCTGTTGTGGTGTCCTCTTTTTCAATATGATTTCAACCACTGAGCCCTCCTCAGATGTGTCAGCACCTATTACCTTTTCATCTTCAGCCTCTGTTTGTGTTTGATTGTCGACCATCAACTGCTCATCATCTGATATTTCATTCCCTGGAACATCTTCTGCTTCAGCCTCCTTGGACTCTACCTGTTTATTAATGGAAATATCCTGTAATGTAATTTTCTTCTTTTTATACCAGAGCTTCAGGAATTTCTTTTGCACATTAATATTGATAGCACCCACTAATTCCATCCAAGGGTATCCCAAAACAACATCCATGGTATTCATATCTAAAGCATAAAAATCACCATGAAACACATACTTATCCATAGAAAGCTTCAAATTCTTATAAATTTGAACATCCTTATCATCAACCTGTGTATGTTCAATTTGTTTTGCTGGGACTTGCAATTTTTTTGCCAAATTAACACTGATAAAATTATGTTTACAACTAGGATTGGTAGAAAAAATGATCTTCTCTTTCTGAATCAATCCATGAATCTGCAATAAGGATAAACCAGTAGGAATTAACCCTTTATATGTCTCATTCTCCTTTTTCCTAGCCCGAGACCATTTGTCCAAAAAGACTTTTTCAAATTCTGCATCTGAAATTTTGTTCAACCGCTCGTAGTCAAGTAATAAATTCCATTTTCGAGCCTCACCTCTCATATTAGATAGCATTTGAAACTTCCAAAATGTCCCATATGTGGACTTGTATCTTTGTATGCATTCTTCAATAGTAGGACCATCATCTTTTCCTGTAAAATATAGAGTCGCCATGAAGAAAAAATTCACTTACTTGGAGAAAATTTGTAATTGTCACAATTTCGTCAATATTACTCAGAATCTCTATTATGACCTGTTTTTAGAAATGGAACAATCATTCTGCATCTGCCCATGTGATAGAAATCCTAATCCAGGCACTAGAATTCCAGATCTTTGCTGCTACTCTCCTACCGTCACCAAACTTTCTGCAAAAAGAGCTGATTTTAAATCAGCGATATCTCCATCATCCGGACTCGGATTCGACTGATTTTTTTTTTGAAATTGGGTATTTTTTCCCAAAGAATCCATATCTGCAATTAGATTTTGCAGATCTTGTACCAGGACGTCTAGATCTGCGCCGCAAAATCGCTGCCCTGAAAATTGTCTGCAACCCCACTGATTTTTAGATCAGTGATATCTCCTTCATCCGGACTCCGATTCAACTAATTTTTTTTTTTAATTCGACTATTTTTCACAAAGAATCCATATATGTAATTATATTTTATATATCTTGCACCAAAATGTACAGATATGACCTGCAAAGTTGCCACCCCAGAAACCCTGCAAAAAATAATAAAAAAAATCTCCACTTTTGTGCCCAAATAAAGTGCTCTGATACTAATTGTTGTAGCTCTGATACCAATTGTTGTAGATCTAATCCAAAAATATATGAGAATAGAGAATAACCCAATAATAACAAGATAGAAATAGATAGAAATGATTCTTTATTATCAAACCCTTAAGGTAGGGCAACGCCATACATTCACTCCTTAAGGAAGGAGAACACTCCGCAAGCCATATGCCTGTTCATACAATAATTCTTCACTATCTCCCAAGTGGAGTCTCTAGCCTCTATATAGGCCTCATACATACAATACCATGGGTCATTACCATGGTTCCCTCATACCATCAACTAATACCATGGGCCCATTACATTATTATTAACTACTTGTGGTACCTTACATGATGTGGGTTAACCACCTTATTTATTACTATGGCCCATCCCATTATTACATGATTACCTTGGGTACCTCCCTTGGTACCCCATATTATCCCCCTAGGTATATAACATTCTCCTTTCCAAATAAACATTTAGTCTATTTATACCATGCATCTATATCAATGCATCTATGTTCAATTCATGTTGGTAAAATAACGATGCTTCAGAGTTCCATCCATCTAAACAAATTTTGAAATGTTCTATTAAACTTCTCGTAATTCTATTTACGTGTATCTGAAATAAAATAGTATTTACTTATCATCAAATAATAAATTTGATTCAATGTATGAAAATAGATTATATAGTCTTCAATTGCATTCGTACACCCTCTTTTTAAAACAAACAAATTCTTCTCCATTAATTCCTTAGCAATCACGCTCAAAACATGTTCTAAATTTCCTATGATTTATTTCTCCATGATAAGCACAACATATAGAAAATTCAAGGAAACTAACAAGATGATATAGATATACCCAATAAAGCCATAAGATAACAGATAATATACACATTAATAGCATATGAGTATATCCACATCGATGATGCAAATTTACATGTAAAATAGTGGTAAACTCTTTTGTAACAACCAAATTTGGAAGTTAATTATAATAAACTAAGTCATGGATCTAGACAACCCCAAATACTATTACGTATGCTATGGAAACATTGTAAGGACTTACTTTTAGAAAAAGACCAACCAAAACATACCTGATAAAGTTATAGTAGAATATGTCCCTTTCTTTGAAAAAACTTCTCTGCATATTTTTTACGCTAACAACCAAAGAACACAACACTTACCACAACATTTATTACTGCTCATTTTGACAACTAGAAAAATGAGAACCTAACAGAGAACATAGTAAAGAAGTTTGGAGAAAATCATTTGTAACAATCCCCCTCGAGAACTAATCAAGTATGATTTGGAAATGTGCATGCCAAAAGGTGCATGATGAACACGTGACCAATGCAACTACAGACACATTACTTTTTAAATTTGCATTACTTTCCCTACACTAATATAGATTTATGTTCATCCATAAATATAGTAGGATGATATAAAAAAAATCATATAGTTATTAATACATTATGCCGAGTGTAGAATTGTGAAGGAATTAAATTCCATGAACTTATATTTCTTTAATAATTTGTGAACATTTATTGTCCAATATTAAATGAGATGTGTTTTTAATCCCTGTGAGAAGGAATTGTTTTGCGGGAGAATGGATGTGCATAATAACAAACACAATATTTCTTCTGCAATTTTCTGCACTTCCAAATACATTCTTCCTCCCCACAATTCTTTCATGCACTTCTCTTTAGCACAATACTGTATTTGGAAACTCTTGTTCCATGTTTTTAAACGATCAAAGCCATCAAACATAGTTTTGAGAATGCACATCGGATCATCCAAAAATAACAACTTCCACAACTCCTTTGCATCTCGATATCAATTAAAATGATCCCACCATTATTTCACACCTAATATACCACCCAATGAAGGAAAATGAGATCAGAGCCAAAAAAAAAATTATTATCGAAGATTTGTAGTTCCTTTTACTATAAAGTTTGTAACATGTTATATGTATTAATATTTTAAATTTATGTGAAGTGCGAATATATATAACAATTTTTCATTGTCCTTGTCTTCACTCATCCAAACCAATCCAACGAACATAGTTTTGAGAACTAGAAATCAGACAACCCACAAAGCAATCTCACCAGGGCTCTTTTACATCCTTATATCAAATAAAACTAGCCCAGATCGACATAGTAGTCCACAGAGTTTATATAAAGCTCAACATATATTTTACGTTCTAATCATTTAAATTTATGCAGAGTGCGGAGGTGTGGAAGAACATTTCATTGGGTTTATTTTGTACTTGCACATAACTACACCTCCACACTCAAAGCCACCCATAAATCAATTTCTAAGCACAATTTATTGCTTACCCTTATTTTGAAATAAATTTGTTGGGGGGGGGAGGTTTTGAAGCTACAAACGTTGTAGATAAAATTTTATGTTGTTTGTTTTGCATACAGATTCTCCCACAGAACACTTCTTCCTCACACACATTTACCCACCCTTATTTCACACTCGATATATACGTAACCAAGAATTTTCATGCCCAAAAATTTTGTAGTTCTTTTTATTATAAACTTCAATATATGTTATATGTTCTGGTCGTTTAAAGTTATGTGAAGTAAAAATATGCGGAATAAGTGTTCATTGTTCTTCTTCCACGTCTCTACACTTAGAGCCACCAGACATATTTCCTATAATGGGACGTTGGACTAAACTAAACTTACATCCATGAAACATCAATCAGCCATGGAGCCCTCGAGCAAAGGGAAACATGAGTAGAGACAGCTTTCATTATTTTCATTATCGAAGCTTTGTAGTTCTTCTTAATGGTGGAAATTATGTTTGTGAGTGCTCTGAAACTAACACTATTATTCTGCTGCTTTTACCAGTGATGACAGAACTTATGCAGTTGTATGCCCCTAAAATAGGTCAGGCTTCACCAAGTCAATACATTATGCAGAGTGCTAATATTTAGACGAAGAAATGAGGGATTGCAGGGATGTTTGAATAAATATTCCTTTTTACCTTAGCACTTTGAACAATGTATCAAAATTTACGGTCGGCACAATTAATTTCAGTCAGTATTCGATCATGAACCAAAAACGAAGTTGACCATAATAGTTCAAAAATGACAATAAAATATGCCTGACTGTTTGAATGCAAATCTAGAAAGATTGCAATTAAGACTTCCTAATGTCATCCTTGTATTTTATGACGTGGAATCCTATATTTTATGATGGACATAGAGAAAATATTTTTAGAATAAAAGAATTTGAGCATATGAGATGATAGACTGAGGAAATCGAACAAATGAATGTGTATGGCTAAATTGTGTACATATTTTTGAAAATGTAAGTAGTGTTGGTCTTCAAAATGAAATGAAAATGTATCATTGATATACTTATTATTATATTCATTTATTACATTCTTTTTTATTATTTTATCACTAATCAAAGCATGTTCTTCGTGCTTTTAGGGTCATTGAGTCAAAAAGAAAATTATTATGACTCAAAGAAATATATTTGAGTTAAGGTTCCATTTGGACTTCTTGTAAGAGAAAAATAAATTCTTGGGTCAGTAAGAATCAAAATGTCATACATGGACCAAGTTGGTCATCCTAGACAAGTCAACTTAAAATATGTAGCCATTTGAGCTCCGGGACATGTATAAATACAAGATAATTCAACCTCATTTGACAAGAAATCAATTACATCGATTTTTGTGCAAGAATAAGAAGAATTTTAGTGAAATTCAAAGGAAAGAGAGAGTGAAATGGAATGAGATATAAAGTTCTATTATATGCCCTAATTCGTCAATACATGCAATACTTTCTATGATTTTTTAGAACCGTCATAGGTTTGAAATTCAACTATCATTGCAGATCCAAAATATTCAAAGGTTTGAGCATAATTGCAGAAGTTTGACAAGCGTTGAATTTGTTGACTTTGACTTTGTTAGGGAGGGTTTTGAAGGAGGGATGACTTGAGTCTTGTGGCAGTCTTTGACTCACTTTGGTCTAATTCTATAATAACAAGATTTCTTAGGTTTTCCCCATGTGGGGTGTTTCCCTGGCTTGGAGCCTAAGTCTCTTGTGTTTGTCTCTTGTGATCTTCATGTTTTGTAAATTTTGGGTAATTGCTTCATGAAGAGAATATAAATATAATAAAAATCCAAAAAACATTCACAAGTAATTATCACGTTAAGAGAAATATACTCTAATTACAAGCATATTGATTTGTTAACATGGTCTCAAAGCTAAGGTGGAGTAAGGGTGGCTTGAAGATCACATTTTGTTGGCATAGTTGAAGACATCTCTACATTAGTCATCTCACTCTCAAGGCACCTCTATTTCAACTACATTCATGGACACTACTTGCAATATTTATACTTGAATATACTCTTGCAATAGGAAAAAGAAGACGAAAAAATGGTCATCATCATTATTCACTCTCAAAGAAAACATTATAGCAACGATCTCTCTCTTTTGGCTCTATTGAAGGCTCTTGGAAGAATTTCCAAGATCTTTCTCATCACCTGTCATTGGAGACATCATAGCAAATTGAAGACATCACTAGAACAACCATCACTCCAAAACACATTTGGAGTATTTTAGAAGCATCATCAACAATCTTGGAAGCACTCTTATAGTAACCTCTTTGTAACACTCTCCTCCCACATTTACCCAAGATAACCTATCCACCAGGGTAAACATGTGATGAAGAGTTACTATAATATCATTCAACTACACATGTATAGTTAAGGAAGTGGAATTGATGCAACAAAACCAAAATTGGCCTTCCTCGGAAGCTACAGGACCCCTAAGGACTAACCAACAACTCCAAGTGCCCAACCTTTGAGTTACCATGTTTTTTAACTTAATTAGATCCCCACTCGCTCCTATGACAAGCCTGCATGTGACTAAAACCCTCCAGTTGATCCCACAACAAGGCCTCCATGCCACTACAGTATTTTTCAGGTAGTTTTATGCTAGCAACCCCGGAATCTCAACAACTTTTTTAGGTCTAGGACCCAAACCTCTTCCCATAAATTGATGAAATTCTCATAAATGATAAATAATAAGAAGACACGGCTTATAATGCAAAAATGGAACAAGGACCTCACTTGAATCATCTTAACCATGACAGGAATTTCGTCAACCATATCTTGAACACGTAATGTACAGGGCATAAAAGCACATCTATACATAGGGGCCTCATACATCTTTGAGATTCGTTAAGAAGGTATGGCAACCTCTCAAAATAGTTGCATTATCATCTATTAGGTCATACATTCATTTATATTTCATTTACTAATGAAAACATGATGAGAGCCATAACTAAAATATGTCATGAAATCATGCCTATAACCAACATATAACTAGAAAAATAACAATGATAGAACAACCATTTAAGCCACATATTCACAAGCATATTTACTCACGAAATACAATCGGAAAATATCTCTTATTAACATATGCAAAATCCAACCAAGTCATGGGCTTCCACGTACCACTTGACCATAGATTCGGCTGAACCAAATCTTTCATTCAGTCAATCACCCTTGTGCCATATTCCAAGCATGAATGTGGGAGTCACAACAAAACCAACCAGGGATTGTCAGGATCTACCTTGTATCCTTCCATTATCGTTCAAGGGATTCCTTGGCCTGAAACCCTCATCTATAAAACAAGGCTTTACTGTGTATCTCGCTATTACTAGTGAAGGGATTCCTAGGTCCCAAAAATGAACATAAACTACAGGCTTTATCACAATCTTGCCATATAACGGTCAAGGAATCACTAGGCCCTAAACAAGCATGGATTCCTTTGGACCTATCCACCAAAACCGTGAGAAATATTCCTATATCCACCCTCAGGCTTTACTTTGTATCTGGCCATTACCGTTCAATAAATTCCTAGGTCTTTGGGAATTTTCCTAAGACCACCCATCTCAGTTTTGAAACCATTTAGCAATCCATCTCAACAAAATGAAAAGCCCCATCACACCATGGTTATCCAAAAATGGCAAGGGAAGGCTTAAATCAATGTCACACATGGCTAAACCCATGCCAATGATAGATAGAGAAACAAATACACACATGCATGTACAATTTCTGCCAAAAATAGCAAGAAAATCATAAATTTAACTCGATATTGGCAAGTAACCTTGTTGTGGTCTCTTGATCCAACTCTTCATTGCTTGGTCTTTGCTTCCCTTTGCTTCCTTGTCCTTCCTTTGCCTTCCTTTATCCAATGCTATAGTGCTCCATGAATTATGTAAGTGTGCAAGAGTATGAGAGAGTGTAAAGAATAGAGGGGGAGATCCAAAATTGAACCAACAAAAGGTTGTGAACTAATCCTCAGAAACATTTTTATCAATGAGGCCTCTATTTTCTTAAATTTTCAATATTTCCTTCAATTTCTTCCTCACATGAAACATGTGACCTTTCACCTTACTTTTCTCCTCATTTCCTTTATTTTCATAAATAAAATGCCAATTAATGCCTCTTGCCTTTCCAAAGAATTTTCCATTTCCTATGCCAGTTTCCCCTTAGCCATAATCAACCAAATGAACACACACTAGGATGTCTTTCCCGAAATTCAGCTTGGAATATGTGTCACATGACATTGGTCTTATTTTTCCTTTATTAACTTTATTACATGGATTTTTAACCGAGGGTTGTTACAAACCCCTCCCCCTTAGGGGAACCCCATCCTCGGTGTGAAATGATACCTACGATTCGCAAGATGATTGAAAAAAAAAATTATTGTCCATGGAGCTTTATAACTTAGCTCGATGTAGTATTTACAATGATCAAACTGCTGAAAATAAAACCATCATGACAAGCATACCAACATGACACCCATATCGCTTATTGGAGATTTATAACATAGATCATTTGTTATGAAACTAGCTCACAAAAAGATAGAAAAGATAGATGAGCGCCTTAGAAATAGGCCTCTTCAAGGGGGCAACCTCCTTTACATTACACAAATGAACAATTCTTGGGTGACTCAAATGACAAAACCTCCTTTCTATATATAGGAGTCTAAGGGGTCACAATATAACCAAGCCGGCCTAACAATAATAATATAAAGGCACAAAAATAACAATAGAGGGATTCTATGGGGCATAATAATAACAACATGGGGACAATAGGGGCACAACAATAACAATAAGGGATACAACGACAATAGTAATGGGGGAATCACTAGTATTATAGGGACCTAACATGCCCCTCTCCTTCAAAAAAGTGTTGTCCTCAATGCTTCAGTAGTTATGGATGCTTCTGTATAAAATTATCATCCTCCCATGTGGAATCTTCAACGGGTAAGTTCTTCCACTTGATGAGATACTCTGAAATTGATCGATTTCATAGATGTCGAGTTCTTGTTTCTTTGACTGCTTCAGGTTCCAATATGATTTTTCCTTCCTCATCAAGTTCTGGCAATATTGTTTGAACTGGGAGCTTGTCACCTATAACCTTCTTTAAGCATGAAACATGGAAAACTGGGTGCACTCGGGAAGCTGGAAGCTCCAATTTGTATGCCATAGTACCTATCTTTTGCAACACATTATATGGACCATAATACTTTGGTGATAATTTGATCTAGGAACATGAGGCTTGAAGGCAAAAGGCTTTGAATTTATTCCAAAAAATACAAAAAAAAGCTTACAAGCGTAGGAATGGGATCCTTTATCTGTCAATTTACAAGTTTTCTATATAGGATTTGAGCTAGGATTTAGGGACTGAGTGATTTTGTAATTAATTCAAGTAGTTTATATTTAGTTGAGATTCTCGAGGAGAATATCAACCATATTAGATGTTGTTTAAGATTAGGCAGATTCGATCCAATGTTTAAGGATCTTATTGTTAGGATGAAATGGTATTTATGTAACTTCTGAATGATTGTAAGGGGATTTTGACTGATTTTGCTTGTTTTGGCCATATAAGATTGAGATACAGAAAATATATCTTTGTGTATTTTTATGTGTAATTGGTCAATCCCAGAGGTGTTTCATCCCTTTGAGGTATCTCTATGTATTATTGCATTTCTAGTTTGGCTTGAAAATTTAGAGTTTTGTATGATCCGGTGTGATCGTGTTTAATTTCTCTTTTGCCTTGTATAAGATTTGGGTGATCAGCAACTGCGGGGGTGGAAGTGTACGAATTTCTTGATCGTGGTTGAATCCTTGCACTCACTACTAGCTGTCGATCTCAATTTCAAAATTTTAGGTCACAGTCAAATGCGGGGGTTAGGCCTGTTTTTAACCCGTGAGCTAGTTGAAAACCTGCAAGCCGTAGGATTTTATGGCCTCTGTTATCCAATGGATATCAGGTCATCAAGTGCTCAAAATTTAATTCCAAAAATGGACCCAAACTTTTATAGATCAAGGGTTTATATTCCTTATTAGCTCTGTAAGGATGGTTAACCCTCGTGCAAGTGCCTCAACTGATATCGTTGTTAACCATTCGATCAAGTGCGCTTGATCAAACAATGGAGGATCGCTGATTTGTTTCGCATCACAATATTTCATGAGTGAATGAACCTTGGCCTTAAGAAAATGTGATTTGCAATGTGTGATGCTTAGAGGACTTGTAAAGCACTTATCATTTCGGCTAAAATTAAGCAGTTCTGCTAATTTAGCAGAATGGTTATGTTTGGAGGTAGATGACTGATACTCCAAAGGAAATCCAAGAAGAAATTCCACTTGAACTTGCAGAAATCATTTCTGGATTTTGAACGATTTTCCATTACACCTGCACCCACGCCACCATTTGTGGTTTCAGAGGAGCCTACTGACACTGAACAGGATCTCAAGAATCAGAAAAATAAATCCAACATGGCTTTCAGAGTTGGAGGAAGAGGTGGTGGTCGAAGAAGAGTACGATCAATTGCAAATGCTAAAGTGTTGGAGGCTATGCAACAGATGCAAGCTAGATTGGAAGCAATGGAAATGGGAAGAGATACAGATGTCGGGGATGTTAGTGAACCTGAAGCTGAAGCTGCAAAAGAAGAACCTGCAGATGTAACTCCTGAAATGAGATTCTTTAAGTCAGTATTGAGATCCACATCCAAGCCTAGACTTGAAGTCTCAATCTAGACAGGAAGCTTATGCCCTGAGGTATTGATAGACTGGATAAATGACATGGAGAAATTCTTCAAATTATGAAGAAACAAAAGAAGGAAAGAAGGTGAAGTTTTCTGTCACAAAATTGAAAGGACATGCAGCACTTTGGTGGGATGGAGTGTAGGCAGAAAGAAGAATTGGCAAAGAAATAATTAAGAAATGGAAGAGGATGGTGGAAAAATTGAAAAGTAAGTTTTTACCAAGTGATTATCAACAAACATTATTTAGACAGATGCAGAATCTTAGACAGAGACCTATGACAGTAAAGGAATACAGAGAGGAATTCTACAAAGTGGGTATAAGAGTAGGAAAAATCCAAGATGCAGATGAGAAGGTTGCAAGATATGTGAATGGTCTTAGAATGGACATCCTAGATGAGATAAGTGTGATGTCTCCTAAAACAGTAGAAGAGGCTTATCAAATGGTACTAAAGGCTAAAGAAAAACTCATGAGGAAGCAGTCTTCCAGAAATAGAGGTACTTTCCGAGGAAGGGATAGTCAAGGTGATAGAAGAAGATCTACAACACCTAGAGATGGAGCTAGCAACAACTCAAGTCAGCATGCACCCACAGGAGGTGATGCAAGTGGCAGAGGTAGAGGAAGAGAAGTTAGATGTTACAGATGTAACAAGCTGGGACATAGAGCTTATGAGTGCCCAGAAAATATAGGAACGAATCATAGGAATGCAATAGTTGCAAAAAATAAAGAGGAAGTAGCAAAGGTAATAGACGAAGAGAATGTACCATAGAAAGGAGAATCTTTGGTAGTGAACAAAATTTTGTTAAAACTAGCTAAGGAAATTGTTGGACCAGCACAAAGGAAAACCTTGTTCAGGACTATGTGTAAGGTTCAAGAGAAGTGTTGTCAGATGATAATAGACAGTCGTAGTATAGAAATTTGGTCTCCACAGAAGTGGTGGAGAAGTTGAAATTGAAAACAAAGAAACATCCAACACCTTACAAGGTGTCATGGCTTCAAAAGGGATATCAGTTGGTAGTGAATGTGCAATGTGAAGTGGAGTTGTAGTTGGGAAAATACAGTGACAAAATTCTGTGCAATGTGATGCCTATGGATGTGCGTCATATATTGTTAGGTAGACCTTGGCAATATGACAAAGGAGCTATGAATGATGGAAAGAAGAACACATACGAATTTAGCAAAGATGGTGTCAATCATACATTGGTGCAAATAAAAGAAGAGGATACATCAAGGAAACCTGATCCAAAGACCCTTTGTGCAAGTGGAAAGGAGTACTTGCAGCAGGTGGAAGAAGATGAGGTAAGTTTTGCATTGGTTTGCAAACCCAAGGTAATAATTACTTCCACAAAAGTTTCTGATTTACCAATTGAAATTCAAGAGATACTGGACAGTTATTGTGATATCATTGTAGATGATTTTCCTGATGAGTTGCCACCCATTAGAAAAATTAGTCATCACTTAGATTTGATTCTAGGAGCAAATCTACCTAATAAAGCAACTTACAGGATGACTCCCACAGAGAATGAATAGATCAGGAAACAGTTTCAGGAACTATTAGATAAGGGACTGGTTAGACAGAGTTTGAGTCCTTGTGCAGTGCCAACAGTGTTGAGCCCAAAGAAAGATGGAGTCTGGAGAATGTGCACTGATTCGAGAGAAATAAATAAGATAACGATCAGGTATAGATTTCCTTTACCTATAATCAAAGATTTGATGGATTGTTTAAGTGGAGCTAGATATTTTACAAAGTTATATTTAAAAAGTGGTTATCATCAAATCAGAATTAGAGAGGGAGATGAGTGGAAAACTACTTTTAAGACCAATGAAGGATTGTGTGAATGGATGGTAATGCCTTTTGGGTTACCAAATGCTCCTAGTACATTTATGAGACTTATAAATGAAGTTTTGAAGGAATTTATTGGTAAATTTGTAATAGTATATCTGGACGATATATTAGTTTATAGCAGATCTAAGGAGGAACATGTGAGACATCGCAATTATGTCTTACAGAAACTACAACAAGAAAAGTTATTGTTAAATTTAAAGAAATGTTCATTCGTGAAGGAGGAGTTGGTGTATTGAGGCTTTGTTGTTTCTGTTGATGTGTTAAAGTTGGATCCAGAGAAGATCAAGGCTATCATAGAGTGGCCTTCACCAAAAAGTGTCTTTGAGGGAAGAAGTTTTCAGGTTCTTGCTAGTTTTTACAGGAAATTCATAAGGAATTTTAGTAAGATTAATGCTTCAATTATTGACACAATAAAGAAGGACAGACACCCATTTAAATGGACTGTTAAAGCAGAAAAGAACTTCCAACTATTGAAGAGAAAGATTACTCAGAAACTTATTTTGATTTTTCCTGATTTTAATAATCCTTTTCAAGTGAAGTGTGATGTTAGTGGACAAGCCATTGGAGTTGTTTTGAGTCAGGATGATAGGCCTGTAGCTTAATTTAGTGAAAAGTTGAATGAGACAAAGAAGAAATATTCTTCTTATGACAAGGAGTTTTATGCAGTGGTGCAGTCTTTGAAGAAGTGGAGACATTACTTGATGTCCAAGGAGTTCATATTGTATTTAGATAACCATGCATTACAGTACATTATGCAATAGCCAAAGCTTAACCAGAAGCATGGAAAATGGGTAGAATACCTGCAAAGCTTTAATTTTGTGTTAAAACTTATTACTGATTAATCAAACAAAGTAGCAGATGCCTTAACTAGAAAAAGAATTTTTGTTCAAGAAATTCAAATTCAAGTGTTGGGTTTTGATTTTCTTAAAGAGTTATATGAGAAAGATCTAGATTTTAAAGAGGCATTTGAAGCTTGTCAAAATCCTGTTTTGTTAGGCAGAAGCAAGTGCCTAGATTATTTCCTGCAAGAGGGACTAGTGTTTAAAATTAATCGACTGTGCATACTAATTTTTTTTGTGAGGGAGAATTTGATCAAGGAGAAACATAGTGGAGGACTTGGAAGGCATTTTGGTGCAGACAAGACTTATGAGCAGTTGAACCGGTTTTATTTTTCACCAAAGATGAGGTCTAAAGTGGAAAAGTATGTGAAAATTTGTAAATTCTGTCAGTGTGCGAAGGAAAGGAGTCAAAACACAGGTTTGTATGGTCCATTACCTATTCCAAATAAACCTTGGGATATGGTAAGTATGGACTTTGTTTTGGGTTTACCAAAAACTCAAAGAGGAAATGATTCAATTTATGTAGTAGTTGACATATTTTCAAAAATCGCACATTTTATTCCATGTTATAAAACCAGTGATGCTACTCATGTTGCTAATCTGTTTTTTAAGGAGATTGTAAGATTACATGGGTTACCTGAGGATTATTTCAGACAGAGACAACAGATTTGTTGGACATTTCTGGAGGACATTGTGGAAGAAGCTTAGAAGAAAACTGAGTTTCAATTCTGTTTATCATCCTTAGATTGATGGACAGACTGAAGTTGTAAATATAAGCTTAGGTAATCCTCTAAGAAGTATTGCAGGTGAACATCCAAAACAGTGGGATCAAGTATTGGCATAGACAGAATATGCATATAATGATTCTCCTAACGGGAGTACAAGGTAGAGTCCATTTCATATAATTTATGGAATGCACCAAAGAGGAGTGTCTGAATTGAGAAACTTGGGAAAAGCTGAAAGGAGAAGTGCTAAAGGAGAATATTTTGATACAGAAGTTCAAGCAATACATGAACAGGTACAACAACAACTACAGGACAACAACATAAAATACAAGAGCAGAGCAGATTTGAAGAAAAGAGTAGTTAATTTTAAGGTTGGAGATTTGGTTTTAGCACACCTGGGGAAATAAAGATTTCCAAAAAGGGAGTATAATAAGCTAAAGTTTAAGAAAATTGGACCATGTAGAGTCTGAAATTTTCTGCAAATGCATATGAAATTGAATTACCCTCTAATATTGGAATATCTCCAATTTTCAATGTTACTGATTTGTATAAGTATGAAAGTGAAAATGCAAATGAAACAGCAGAGGATCAAGAAGAACAAGAGATTGATAGGGTAAAACAATCACCTATAGCAAAGGAATTGAAGCCAGAGGGGATTTTGGACAAGAAATTATTGAAGAAAACAAGAGGACAGTAGTATTTTCAGTATTTGGTCAAATGTAAGGATCAACCAATTGCTAAAGCTATTTGGATGATAGATGCCATGCTACAGAAGTTGGGGAGCTCTGTAGAAGAGCTCATGGATAGGAGCCCATGAATAATTTTGACCTCAGGAGTCTAAAGCAAGAGCATGAGGTTTGAAGGCAAAAGGCTTCTAATTTATTCCAAAAATACAAAAAAAGTTTACAAGCAAAGGAGTGGGATCCTTTAGCTGTCAATTTACGAGTTTTCTAGATTGGATTTGAGCTAGCATTTAGGGACTGAGTGATTTTGTAATTAATTAAAGTAGTTTAGATTCAGTTGATATTCTCGAGGGGAATATCAACCAGATTAGATATTGTTTAAGATTAGGAAGATTCGATCCAGTGTTTAAGGATCTTATTGTTAGGATGAAATGGTATTTATGTAACTTCTGAATGATTGTAAGGGGATTTTGACTGATTTGGCTTGTTTTGGTCATATGATATTAAGTTACAGAAAATATATCTCTATGTATTTTTGTGTGTAATCGGTCGATCCCAGCGGTGTTGCATCCCTCCGAAGTATCTCTGTGTATTATTGCACTTCCAGTTTGGCCTGAAAATTTAGAGTTTTGTATCATCTGGTGTGATCGCATTTAATTTATATTTTGCCGTGTATAAGATCTAGGTGATTAGCAACTACGAAGTTGGTAGTGTACGAATTTCTTCACCTTGGTTGAAGCCCCGCACTCACTCCTAGCTGTTGATCTCAATTTCAAACTTTTAGGTCACAGTCAACTATGGGGGTTAGGCTTGTTTTTAACTCGTGTGCTAGTTGAAGACCTGCAAGAGGTAGGATTTGATGGCCTCTGTTATCCAATGGATATCGGGTCATCAAGTGCTTGGACTTTAATTCCAAAAATGGACCCGAACTTTTATAAATCAAGGGTTTATATTCCTTATCAGCTCCGTAAGGACAGTTAACCCTCGTGCAAGTGCCTCAACCAATATCGCTGTTAATTGTTGGATCAAGTGTGCATGATCAAATGGTGGAGGATCACTGATTAGTTTTTCATCGCAATATTTCATGAGTGAATGAACCTTGGCCTTAAGAAAATGCGATTCACGATGTGCGATGCTTAGAGGACTTGCAAAGCACTTATCATTTCAGCTAAAATTAAGCATTTATGCTAATTTAGCAAAATAGTATATTTTGGAGGTAGATGACTGATACTCCAAAGGAAATCCAAGAAGAAATTCCGCTTGAACTTGGGAAAATTGTTTCCGGATTTGAACGATTGTCCATTACACCTACACCCAGGCCACCATAATTTATTATCCTTCTTAGCTTACTTTAGGGACATTTGTTTATATGGTTGTAGCCATAGGAATACACAATCACCTACATCAAAACTTCTTTCGTTGCGATGTTGATCTACCTATTGTTTCATTCTATTATGCGCCAAGGTGAGGTTATCCTTTAAGAGTTGGAGAACTTGTTGCTAATGCTCGATGTGATCTTCCACTGCTTGAACCTTAAAATTTTCTCTTAAATATGATGTGATGGATGGTGGATGATATCCATAAAGTGCCATAAATCGGGTCATTTTCGTTGTAGTATGGAAGGAAGTGTTATACCAACATTCAGCGAGAGACAACCATTTGACCCATTATGCCTATTTATCATACACAAAGCAACAAATATATTCTTCCAAACATTTGTTTACTATCTCTGTTTTCCCATCTAATTAAGGATGATAAGAGGAGCTATGAGCTAACTGAGTACCAAGACAAGAAAATAATTTTGTCCAAAAATTTCCAGTGAAAATGGGATCTCTGTCACTTACAATAATCTTTGGGTTTCCATGTAGCTTTTGAATTATTTCCATAAATGCAGTAGAAATTGCACTCGCTTTAAATGGATGAGATAATGCAAAAAAGTGTGCATACTTGGTAAGTTTGTCAACTACCACCATGATAACACTCTTTCCTTCGGACTTGGGTAAACCTGTGATAAAATCCATTGAAACCTCTTCCCAACGATGGCTTCGAATGGATAAAGGTTATAATAGTCCTAAGATCTTAATTGTTTCAACTTTATTTCGTTGGCAAACCAAACATTCCGCCACAAACTTTTGAATATTAGATTTAAGGCCATCCCAAAAAAAATCCTTCTTAACCCTGTGGTAGGTTTTTAGAAATCCTGAGTGCCCTCCTAAGGGAGAGGTGTGCAATTCCCTAAGAATCTTTTCTTTGATTTGGGAATTCTTGCATAGGTATAACTGATCCTTATACGATAATGAATAATTTTTCCAACTAAATGTATCAGATGTATTGGGATCTTGTTGTATCTTTTGAATCAGTGCCCACACTTCCTCGTCATTCTTACATTCATCCCTTGCTTCGTTTATCCAATCTGGTTGGATAATAGAAATGGCACAAAGAAATGCTTCCACATCCTCATCCTTTCTTGAGAGTGCATCTGCCACAACATTTTTCTTCCCCTTTTTGTAGATGATTTCAAAGTCATAATCCAACTTCTTTGTGACGCATTTTTGCTACTCTTCTGAAGATAATCTTTGTTCTAAAAAGTATTTAAGACTATCATGATCTGTTTTTACCTTGAAGTGTCTTCCCATCAGGTAGGGTAGCCATTTCTTAAGTGCATGCACTACAACAAAACCAGCGATTAGCGTCCCTTTTTACTTCTTTTTTTGCATCTAGAGCCCATTTTTGGTGCTATTTGCATCCATTTATCAAATATGGTGCAAAACTTGACACAAAATTTGCATCAAGTTTTGCACCAAATCTTACACCAAGTTTAGCACCAGGTATTGCAATAGGTTTTGCACCACGTTTTGCACCAAATTTTATGCCAAGTTTTGTGTCATCCTTTGCACCAGGTTTTGCATCAATTTTGGCATCTATTTTTGTTTGACATACTTTTGCATCCTCATTTGCATCCACTTTTTGCACCTACACTTGCATCAACTTTTGCATCGACTTTTGCATCCTTTTTTGCATCCTTTTTTAAATCATTTTTTGCATCCATTTTTTCATCCATTTGTGCATCACTTTTGCGCCACGTTTTACATCGAGTTTTGTGTCTAGTTTTGCATCTACTTTTGTTGCATCCACTTTTCCATCTTGTTTGGCATCCATATTTACTTCCTCTTTTGCATCTATTATTGTACCCACTATTGCATCTAATATTTTTGTGCCACAATTGGCGCCTAGTTTGGCACCTCCTTTTGCACCCACTTTTGATTATAAGTTTGCGTCCACGTTTGCATCCTCATTTGCATCTAGGTTTTCATCAACTACTACATCTATTTTTGCATCCCTTTTTGTATCCAATTTTGGACCAGGATTTGCATCGGGTTTTGTGTCTCGCTTTGCATCTACTTTTGCATCGACTTCTATTGCATCCACTTTTGCATACAATTTTGCATCCACTGTTACACCCATTTTAAATTTCACTTTTTGCATCCCTTTTTACATCTTCATTTGCATCATACTTTGATTCTTTTTTTTCATCTATCATTACATCCACTTTTGTTATGCCATAATTTGCACCATGTTTTGCACTCACTATTGTATCCACGTTTGCTTCCAATTTTGCATCCATGTTCACATCCTCTTTTGCATCAAATATTGCATCTATTTTTGCATCCACTTTTGTGTCAGGTTTATGCATTGGGTTTTGCATCTCGTTTTGTATCTACTTTTGCATATACTTCCATTGTATCCATTTTTTTCATCCAATTTTGTTTTGCTTGTTGCATCAATGTTTGCTTCCACTTTTACATCCATTTTTGCATCTTATTTTTCATATTTTTTGTCTATTGTTACATCCACTTTTGTTGCACCATATCTTGCGCCTACCATTGCAACCACATTTGCTTCCACGTTTGCATCCACATTTGCATCCTCTTTTGTGTTCAAGTTTGCATCAGATATTGTGTATGTTTTTGCATCCCCTATTGTATCCACTTTTGTTTCATCCATTTTTGCATCTACTTTTGTGTCCGTTGTTGCATCCACATTTGTTTCACCACAGTTTGTGCCAAGTTTTACACCTACCATTGGACCCATGTTTTCTTCCACTTTTGCCTTCATGTTTGCATCCAAGTTTGCATTGACAACTGCATCTACTTTTGTGTTAGGTCTTTCATGTTGTTGTGCATCTACTTATGTTGTATCCACTTTTCATCCAATTTTACCTCTATTGTTGCCCCCATTTCTATGTTCGCTTTTGCATCCCTTTTCCAACACTCATCATATTTTCTACATTGATGATATTCCTTATGGCATTGACAATTATGAACAATTGATGACAATGTCAATAATATTGACAATGATGAAAATGAAGATGATGGCGATGACATGAATTGTGATTATGATGATAAAGACGATAGTGGTTACAATGACATTAATGATGATGATGGCAATGATTATGATGATGACGACGCTAATGACCTTGGCGAATATTCCCAATTTTAGATGTTGTCATTGTCATAATCATAAGCATTTTCTTTGGTGTCATCATCATCATTTTCATCTAGGTCATCATCAAAAACAATAATGGCATGAATGATGATGATGATTACAACAATGTTGATAGAAATTACATTAATGATGATGATGGGGATGATAAAAATGACAGCATGAATGATGATGATGATTACAACAATGTTGATAGAAATTACATTAATGATGATGATGGGGATGATAAAAATGACAATGACGATGATAATGGTGGTGATGATGATGATCATCGATCATCTCTCAAAAATAGAGTTGTTATTTCTCTTACGTATATCAATGTGTCCTAAACAACCCTTTTCTAGCACTGATCACATTTTTTGGGTTGATGATATTTCTTACAACGTCTATAATTATAAACAATTGCAAACAATGTCCATAATGATGATGATGATGGAGCTGATTATGATGATAATGTAATGATGGCAATAACGATGACAAGGATCATGGTGATGATGATGACAATGATTATGATAACGAGAATGAACAATTACTAGTTTCACTACCATCTTCTGGATACATATTACTATCATACTTTTTAAATTTTCTGTCTCTCTTGAGGTATCTTACTATAATGGTGTTGTCAACACTAGAAAGATATCTTGTTGTAATGGTGGTTCTAATGTTAGCACTAGCAAAGTTTTTGTTAAATTTTGGTTAAAAAAATCGATTTATGCAATTATTTTGACAATCTATGTAAAAAAGTAAATAACATCCAATTATTTTCACTGTAGTCCCATTGATTATCATGAATTCACCAGTCTGAAGACCATCTTCTACATACATATTATTATTAAACTTTTTGCATTATATCCCTCTTATATCTTGTTGTAATGGCAGCATTAGCACTAAAAAAATATCTTGTTGTAATGGTGATGTTAGTATTAGCACTAAAACAATCACTAAATTTTGGTAAAAAAAAGTTTATCATTTATTTATTTTTAATTTGGGAAATTTTTGTTTTTAATTCTATTTTTATGCAGTAATATCTTTTTTGGTTGAATTTTGGTAGTAACTAGTTTTTGGTCGAATCATATGTATTAACCATGTTCTTTATGCTACAAGTCTAATTGTTGGGACAAAATTGCTCTTTCAAATAAGTTGCAAAAGCTATTTTACATCCATTGTTGCACCCATGTTTACACCCACTTTTACATCCCTTTTTGCATGCTATTTTTCATCTTCATTTGCTTCTTTTTTTGCATCTATCATTACATCTACTTTTGTTGTGACAAAATTTGTTCCATGTTTTGCACATACTGTTGTACCCACGTTTGCTTCCAATTTTGCATCCATCTTCACATCCTCTTTTGCATAAAATATTTCATCTATTTTTGCATCCACTTTTGTGTTGGGTTTTGCATCTCATTTTGTATCTTCTTTTGCATGTACTTCCATTTCATCCATATTTTGCATCCAATTTTGTTTCTCATGTTGCACTCGTGTTTGCATCCACTTTTACATCCCTTATAGCATCTTGTCTTGAATCTAAGTTTGCATATTTTTTTGTGTCTATTATTACATCCACCTTTTTTGTGCTATTATTTGTGCCATATCTTATGCCTATCATTGCAACCCACATTTTCTTCCACTATTGCATCCATATTTGCATCCTCTTTTGTGTCCAAGTTTGCATCAAATATTGTTTATGTTTTTTGCATCCCATTTCGAATTTACTTTTACATCCACTTTTGATTTGTCTAGTTTTGCAACTAATTTTGTGTTCACTATTGCACCCATGTTTGGCCCATGTTTACATCCCTTTTTTCATCCAAGTTTTCCTCCTTTTTGCATTCAAGTTTGTGTCCCTTTTTTTTTGCATTCATTGGAGTATCCACATTTGTTTCACCACAATTCATGCTAAGTTTTATGCCTACTATTGTGCCCATGTTTTCTTCCACTTTTTCATCCATGTTTGAGTCCTATTTTGTGTTCAAGTTTGTATGAACTATTGCATCTACTTTTTCATCAACTTTTGTTCAATTTTTTTGTCTTGTTCTGCATCTACTTATGTTGTGTCCACTCTTCATCCAAATTTACGTCTATTTTTACCCCCATTTTTTTGTTTACTTTTGCATCCATTTTCCAACACACATCATATCTTTTGCATTGATTATATTTCTTATGACATTGAAAATTATGAACAACTGATGACAATGTCAATAAGTATAACGATGATAATAATGAAGATGATGACGATGACATGAATTGCGATTGTTATGATAATGACAATGATGATAAAGACGATGGGAGTTACAATGACAATGATGATGATGCTAATGACCTTGGCCATTCCTCCCAATTTTTAAATGTTATCATGGTAAAAATCATAATAATTATCTTTGGCGTCATCTTCCAAGTCATCATCATCTGATCATCATTATCATTATTTTCATCTTGGTCATAATCAAGAACAATAATGGCATGAATGATGATTATGATGTTCATGATGAAGATGACAAAAATTATGATAAAACTTATATTAGTTATGATGATGGGGATGATGACAATTATAATGACGATGATAATGGTAGTGATGTTGATGATCATCAATCATTTCTAAAAAATAAAGTGGTTATTTTTCTTTCATATATCATGTGTCCTAAGGTTGGTGATATTTCTTATGATACCTATAATTATGAACAATTGATGACAATATACAAAATCATGGTGATGATGATGATCATGAAGAAGACATGAATGGTGATTATGATGATAATGAAATGATGACAATAATGATCACATTGATGGTGGTGATGATGGCAATAATGAAGATGATGACCCTCCCTCTAAACTAGCGAGGTACTCATAATGAGACAAAAATCTACTCTCAAGTTGAAATATTCATATAAGAAGGGATCTAGATTGATAAGCATCAATGATGATTTACATCATCATAGCCAAAATTTTCAAAATAGTAAGGCCTTGACTAACAAGTTTATCTCTCCATTAGATCATAGGACAATGTTGGGAGGCATAAATTTGGACACCACTGCCTTTCAAGGCACTTACCCCACCAAGATGTTTACCAGGTATGTCCTCACATGATCATTTCCTAATCCACTATCATAATATTTGACACCAGAAAATGTCAATCCTCATGAATATTCTTATCTTGGATTAATGTACTTGACTTATGGCGATTAGTCCTAGTCAATGTCCAAATTCTCAAAGAATATTGGTCCCAGATGTTTATCCAATCCACCATTATCCCTACTAGTGCCTTTACTAGGCTTACGATTGTTAATCCTAGCCATAGTACATGACACATGGGTAACATGGTGTCTACCCTCACTCCCTCTCAACCAGGGAGGAAACATCCACAAACATAAGATTTTCTCAAGAATACCCATCATTTTCGTAGAGAATAACATCATTAATTTGTTTTCATCACATGACGACTTTATGATTAAGCATTCATAGATTTGTGGCAAAATATTTCCCCTTTTGTATTTGTGATGAAATACAATAAAAAAGTGAAAGCCAAAATCATTAAACATACACTATATTGATTTAGCTAAGTCTAAACTCTAAGGTTGAAGTGAAAATTCATGTAAATCTTATATCTATGAGTTGTGCCAAACTTATGAAAACCTTATTCCCTAAGTCCTATATATAAGAAAATGAAAAAGAAAGAAAAATAAGGGCCAATAAATGGTAGCTCATGTATTCACTCCCTCTTTGGAAAATATATGAATATATACACTCCTAGTCACACTTGATCACATGTATGTGATGGTTAAATCATGAATTCTTCTTTTCTCCTTGCATTTTCACTTCATCATTTAAGCATCTAATTGAGGATCTAAGGAATGTTTGTTTCCTAAGGCTTTCATGTCTACTCTTGGTTTACTTATGTCACACTACTGTCAATTTATGTGACAGAGTGAAATACATAAGTTTGTGGAGTTATTATAGAGGTGTATTGAGTTCATAACCACACACACATGTATTACATCTCATTGATCCACATGTGTGGGTTGGAGACTCATTTCTTGACAACTTTAATGGAGACTACTTTGTGGCTTCAATGGTATAGCTTACAAAATATCTTGTTAAACATTTGGATTCATTCTTTCTTTTCCTCGCGTGATCATGCTCCCCTTGTCTCCATGCTTCCTATTCTTTCTCTCCCCATTTGAAATCAATGACAAAGGGTGATTCTTCTCTTTAGGGGAACTCGTTATGAACTTATGGCGCTCAATAGTACTTTCCCTTTGTTTTCTATCTTCTTATCCTTTCCTTGTTATCCTTGGAGCTATTTTGTGTGGCTTCAATCTTTTTCATCTCCTTCTTGTCTAGGATGTATATGTTATTTGATCTTCTTGTTATTGTTGCAACCAATCTTCTTGAGTCTTCTTCTCTGATTTCACATCTTCAGGAATCAAACATGATTGTATCCATAATCACATATTTTGCTAACACTAAGGAGATTATGCTTCAAATCTTCAACCAGTAAAACATTTATTGATTTTACATTTTGATTTCCAATACTTACTACACCATTTCCAAGTATCTTGACTAAAGTGACATGTCCAAATGCAACATTGTCACTTTTTCTTTTCTCCAAATGGATGGATTTGTTTTGGTTCCCAATCATGTGCTTTAAGCACCCACTGTCTATTTACCATTGATATTCTTTATTTTTTGCAAGCTATGATAGTCTACAATCTTACTTCATTTTATTTTACCATACTGTAGCTGATTTATCTTTATTTATGATAAGAACATCTTCTTTTATATTTCTGCAATCTTGTGCCTTATTACCAAGATTATTGCATTTGTAGCATACAATGCTATGATATATTTGTGGATCAAATGGATCGTAATTTATGTTAACCAATCCATGAGTATTTCTAGGTCTATGGCTGTCCTTTGTATATCCATAATCATTTTTGTTTCCTGTATAGTTGTTTCTTGCATTTATTTTACCATGAATTGCTTTATGTCCAAAGTTTCTGCAAGAATAACAATGACCAAGAAAAATATACATAGTAGGATTGAACTTTCTTGATGGCTCAATTTTCCTAAATTTGATCTTCTGTTCTAGTTGGTGGTGACACGTTCTTATTGTTCTTCAAATCCGTTTTATTTGTTGTTTTCACCTCTCAAAGCATTGGGATAGCTTCTATACTTTCCTTCATCTTCCCTTACTAGTTATTTTGTATATGCTTTATCTGTGATGACTATTTTTAAACTTCTCTCATAACCAAGTCTCGTCTTATCAGTAGGTGGTCTCTGTTTGTTGATCATTTCATCTAATCTTTCAACACTTCTTTCAAATTTCAAGTAATCATTCAACTTTGATGTTGTCAACATCAACTCATCTCTTGTGTGATCCAATTCTTCTTTCAATTCCTCATATTCTTTGGCTTTATTTGGCTACTCCAAAATGTTAATTATCTTTTCAATATCATGATTCTTTTCTTCACACCTTTTCAAATGGCCTTTCAGTTCTCTATTTTTGTTTTTGAGCTTGATATTTTCTTCTTCATGATACTTCAATTTTTCTTCAAGATTTATTTCATCTTCCGGTTTAGTCTTTGTATCATCTTTGACTTCCCAAAAGGTGTCTATTTCTATATTTGTTTATTCTACATCAGACTTAACAATATTGTTTATGAGCTCTTCTTCATAATCGATATCATTTGTTTCATAAGCTTTATGGTCGCTATTCTAGGTTTCTTGAGTTATGAAGAGATCTTCCCTTATATCACCTTCTTCTCCATCAATTTCATCTAAAGAAATACTATCCTCTTTGTATTAAAGACTCCTTTTTCTTGTAGAATCTTTTCTTTTCTTCAAAAGGACATCTCTTAGTTTGCTTCCTTATTTTAGCAGAATTGAAGGATTTAAAGGTCAAATTTCCTTTGTATATTTTGGTTCCCATTATGAGATTCCTTATGAAATTTGATTCTTCTTCACCTGATTCATTGTCTAGTCTTCCTTCTAACCTGTGTTCTTTGTTCCTATTACTGCTCAAACTAGCAGGGCACCTAAGGGAAATCCCTAAAGGGAAAATGTTAGGCCAAGGGCAACAAATGGAGTCTTATCTCACTATCACCTCAACTAAGGCTCCCTTCTATTTACAGACTTTCACCAATGTTATGTGTGGAGTCACTAATAAAGGACAAGTCGATGGATATGAGTGACCCAAATAACCCTTTCCCAAAATATGAAGGATAAATATTGCTTGCCTTCTGAGCAAGGTACTATGTGTTCTAAGGAAAGGAAGAGATGATTTGAGGGTTAGGTTTATGGGATAAGACTTGTGAAGGATTTTCCCAATCCCTAATATCTTTTCTAGAATTGGTATCCCAAATGGTTCTTGAAGAATGGTCTTTCAAAGGAGTGGGACCACATGAGGCCAAGTGGGTCCAGTCTAGGGTATGAGGAAGGAATGTAGCAACCAACAATATTCTTACCCTAGACAAGGTGGGGAGAGGATCAAAGAAAATATAATTGCTCAAAAATGTTGGTTTGACCCTGGGAAGTGCTAGCCTTGGGGATGGTAGGGCAAGTTTTGGTCCCAGAGCTAGGGCTTGGCTTTTCTCCCAACTCCACCATTAGAATGTACTCAAATTTGGAGGAGGGCTAAAGGAAAGGCTAGTGAAGGAGATCCTAAGAGATCGATTTTCTCAGTGGCTAGCTTGTCGGGAAATTGATGCCCTAGGCACCCCAATATGGCTAGACTTGGGAAAAGCAAAAAGAGTAAGAGTTTTGGCGACCACCCTTGGTAGATCAATGCCTTAATCCTTTGGAGAATGGAGTATATTTTGGTTTTGTGTAATATTTCTTGGTTCCCAGTCAAGGAGGCCTCAAAATTACTTCACAAACCCTCTAATTCAAGTGAAAGCAATATTGCAACTTTTATACTTCAAATACACAAGAGGAATGGCTTATCAAGGTTATATTTTACCCCTAGGAGATTTCACTCACACTACATGGCCCATACATGGAGAGAACATTATAATAGAGACAATCCCAAAATATTAAGAAATAATTTGCATGCAACAATTAGCCCTAAAACAACGAAAATCCCAATCTTGAATATATGACAAAAGTAACAAGAATAAAAATTACATGGAGTATAGTATATCCAACCATTCAAAAATGACAATAGAGAAGCTCCAAGAGAAGATAAACCAATAGCCATACATCAAAATTCATCCATAGATGCTCCAATTCATCCTCTACAAAAAGTGTGAAGTTCTCTAAAGAAGAGAGAGATCCAATCCAAAGTGATGATGATAAATTATATCACCTCACTTGTATTTATATAAATATTAGGAGTTTTAAATAGCCTCCTTGGCCTACGTAAGCCCCAAAAATAAAATACTGTGTTAATAATACAACCTTTTGGTGGCAAGCCCACCAAACTAGCTCATAAATGAAAAAGTAAGCATCTCAATAGGTCAAATAATAATCTATGCATGTTTTAGGGCCCTCTAAGAGGCCTAATTAGGTCCATGGGTGCCACAATGAAGAATATGATCCTCAAAAGTAGTGAACAAGGGGTTCGACCCTTGCAATGACTTGTGGTGCTCCAAATGACATGTGGGGGCACACAAGTTTCCTCATGGGTCTCCAAACAAATTGAATATGTTTGTAGGTTTCTTGCAAGGGCTAGGATGATAATGTAGGTGATGCCACATCACCGTACAAGTCTTGGATCATATGCCAAGTGTATGGTGTAGATCTGGGGTCAGTAGGGCATGATGGATCAGGTGCATCCTCCTCATCCAATTAGTGAACCATGAGCAATCTCTAAATGGTTGTGGGGATCCATGAAGTGAAATCTGCTGCTACGTATTAGGACCTTGTTTAGGGAGACCAAACCCAAATGGAAACCATATGCAATCCTGTATAAGATCCAATGCATCCACTAGCCTTCTAGTACAACAAGTCATTAGAGAAATCAAGTTCTTACCTAATCATGGACCACAGGCAGGGATTTCATAATGGCCTGCCCTTTCATAATGGGATTCAGGGTGTGCCAATGTATACTAAACTTCAAATGGGGTTAACCAAGTTCCCTATTAGGTGGTTTATATCTCTAAAGGGAATAATATAGTCAAGGTACATCCATCAAAAGATGGCGACATGTGATAGATAGGTGAATGGAGTAGGGGCTGAGAAGGGGTAGTCTTGGGCTACATGTTGAGGTATAATGGTAGCTAATAAGAGGGAAGCCCACACTTGGGTTTATAATGTGTAGTATGGAGAAATAGTGGTACATGAGGTGCCTTGACCTTGGTTTTTCCACCCTCTTTATATGCCTTTTTTCCTTTTTATGATTTTCCTTAATTAATTGCTCAGGGCTCAAGGGGTTAGAGCATGATTTATAATATACAACAATGAATTCCCCCCTTTTAAGATGGGGCAATTCATTTCCCACCAGGGGTTAGGACAATCATGGATTCCTATATGAAGAAGGCCAATGTAACCTATATGAATGAGGGCGATGGCCATGATGATGGGGTAGAGCTCATGTATTGGATTTTTCCCACATGCTAAATGTTTTTGACTCGACCATCTTTTGCATTTTGTGGTACTTTCTTGTTGAATGTGGTCATACATGCTTTTAACTTTGTTTTTAGACGCATCAACCTCCAAGCTCCATTCCATGCCATGACCCAAGGTGTGGGCGAGGGGAAGGGGCAAGCTAACCCTATATGGCCCAAATGGAGGGATGTTGACCTAGGTGGTGTTAGCCTCCTGTTGCAACAGCTATTCATTTATCATGATTGACATTTTTACATGCCAAATATGTCATACTTTTCAGGCTATAGTGTTCCATATTTCCACAAGATGCCATGAAGGGTGCTAGTCCAAATGCCACTGCTGTATTCCAATTTTGATGAATTGTTCCAGTTTTGAAAAGTTTTTAAAGGGAGGTCCAAACAGTCTAATCTTGGTCTCCCTAGGTTTTAATTTCCTGTTTTACAATATAGAGAATGATATCTGTCCAAATAGTTTAATCTTGGTAGATCTGTAGATAGGTAGAGAATCAAAGGAGCCCAACTGCCTGATCTGGGTCCCTAGCAAAAATAAGTGTAGACTTAGATAGGAGAAAGAAAAAAGAAAAATTGGAAAGTTGGGTCTGCAAGTCTAAGTGCACCCAAACCAAAAAGAAGAAAAAATGTTAGGTGAGTAGGCTGGGTAGGTAGCTGTAAGGTGGTAGAATGATGATTTATGATCAATTTTGTGTTACAAAGTGTTTTATCTTTTTAGATCACAATTATCGGGCGGTTCTCATCTGGAGGAGCTCAAGCTGGAGATCACTAACTCCCCTTTCTTCTAATTCCCCAAGTCACTCACTAATTTCCCCAAAGAGGTCAAGATCTGCTTGATTCCTCTTAGTTTCATCATTTTCCATGTCATTTGTCTTAGTGAAGATCTGCCTCACTCAAGGATTCTTTATTTCTCATCTATGAGTCACTTTTCCCTCGAAAATTACCCTAAGGTCCCCCACCTTAGCGCCTGCTTATCATCTCCATATTAACTACTAACTCTAGTATATAACTCCCTATCAGTTTTCCCCTTCCCCTACTAAAACTATGTATATAAAACTCCCCTATGTAAATATCCCCTCCCTGGCAATATAGCCATATTTCTTCTTAGTCAGGGAAAAAGCAGTCTATCTGGGGTTGTTTTTAGCCCATCCGTGTCATAGCAGGAGTTAGATGACACCTGGTCATGCTAACAACCTCTCCCCTAGCCCTAAAACCCTCAAAAAACCCATATTTCGCCCCTATCCCTAAGTCCCAAGTGTAAATATATTAACCCGCGCTCATTAAACCCATAAACCCGTTTTCCTAAGTCTAAACCCCCACCAGCGTGCATATTAAAACGAGAATATTCCCCAGATCCCCGCCCTTATACCTCCGCCATTTCAAATTCGCCGCCAACCGTTAGATCGCCCCCCCCACGGATCTACGGTGGGCGAGCCTTCCCATCTCCCAACGCGCCCGAAGGATAGCGTCTGGGAGATGGGCGGTATTGCCGCCGTACTCCCGCCATGCGTCACCTTCCCGGGCGTGGCAGAGCCCCCTCCCCCAAAACCACCTCTCTCCAAAGGCGGTGCACCCGAAACCATTTACCGCCCTCCTCCATCCTACATCAGCACCACGTCGACGCTGACATCATCCGCCTGCGTGGCCTCCTGCCACTGTACTGCCGAGTCACCCTGCCACGTCCATGCCACATCATTAGACCCGCCGTACTGCCACGTCACCTCCGTACATGCTGACATCATCATGTTGACGTCATTGCTGACATCACCCACCATACGAGGTCCCACCCACTGACGTCATGCTGACGTCATCAGCAACTTTGGCGCGAAGGGCGAAAATCGCACTCTAGAGCCCCGGAATCAGTTTCTGAGGTAGTTTTTGATGCGCGATTTGCGCCTAGAACAAATCGCGCATCGCTAGATAAAATAGGCCTGAATGGGGAATATTTTCATCGCGCAGCCCCCAGCAAGCCCGAAAGGCGCCGAATGAACCGTTTTTCTTCGCGAAGCGTGTAGAAAGGAGCAAAAGGCAGTTCTAGAGGAAACAGAGGCGGAACAGTGGCCATTAATTTTTTATTAGACCCACAGCAAAAGAGAGAAGCGATCCAATTCATGTGTCAGAGAGTATCAGAGGAAAGAGAAGCAGCAAAGTGTACTAGTTAAATTGTTTAAAAGAAACCTTCAGTTCCCAAAGCAGGTTAACATTTAATGGCCGCCAACAAAGTCAAATCAGGTGGTGAAAGCCCATCCCAGATCTCAAATCACAGTTGAAGCATCTAAGGACACCGAACTACAATGGAGGAGAGACCCATGCACAGTTATTGCAGAGACAATTGCACCAAGACACCGAGGACAATACATTTACTCAGTCCCCATACGGCGGCCCTCAGCGCAGCTCAAGATATTTTATGCATTTATTTCTGGATGAGATTAGGTTAAAGTAATCATCTTTCCTCCAGATCTGTTTAGGTTAAATTGCAAATAAGCAATTTTAAAGAGTTTTCCCTATATATACCACCCTCTGCACTATTTTAAGGGTTGGTCGATTGATAATTCTCAGTAGAGACTCGCACTGTATACTTGAGATTTTTTCTATAATCAAAGGTTGCTGAAGAGTTTGGAGTATGACTGTCTGATGTGTTGTTAAAGATTTCTGAAGATTGAATGTTGAATTCCTGTGCTGCAGCCTGGAACAATAAGTGCATCTTACCTCTGTTTTATTGTTAATCACTATCTAAATAGCAGGAAGAAAGATTAGCTTAGAATTTGTTTACAGCACTCTATGCTCAATTTCTGTTGTTTCTGTATGTTTTCATCTGAATGAATTGGTAATGAATATGAATTCCTTCTGGCTCATATTTACCCTAATTCACCTGTGTTCGCTAATTATCTAGGGATTCTTTACTGCCCCTAGGTAGAGCTCTGTTATCTCCTTCTATTAAGCTGAAAGAGAGATTCTTGATTGCCTCTCATTCCTTAGCATTCATTCCATCTTTAAACCTGAAACATTGTTTCATGCGCAACTACCTTGCTCCATATATCTCTCTTGTGATCAATAAAATGCACCACCAGTCTTCCTCCTCGACTCCCTGCCCAATGGTTTGAAACTTATCAGAATATGCTTTGCCTCTCTACTCGAAGACATCAATTTTCCCACCAAAATCAAAACAAAAACCCTCAAGCCCAATACCTAGCCTAAAATCAATTTCAACAAATCTGAATCATAAAGAGAGAGCCCTCTCTGATTGCAGGTTGGCTAGAACCTATAGTCCAAAGTTGGTTTGTGGTTACCTCGGCCGTATCCCTTTATTACAACCTGAGTGATAACATAATGGCGACTCCACTGGGGATTCTGCTCAGTTAAATTCACAAAGAAGGTTGTAAAAAATCCACAGGAAAAATCGATTTTCTAATTGCTGTATATCCCTTAAAACTACAGATGAAGCCTAAATGTCAGCCAGGAAGCCTTTGAAATTATTTTTGTTTTACATTTACAAGAGTAGATAAAATCTGCTTCAGTCAATCTTCATGTTAGTCTTAAGCTATACACAACCATTCCAAAATCTGATCAGTTCCTTGCTAATCACAAAAATATTCCTAGAAAAATACCAAAAAACAAATTCGGAAGCTGGCTCCTAAGAAGAATCCACGATACACAAGGTCAAATCCAGACCCGAATCCCCCAGTTGTTTTTGAGAACCTTAACATAATCCCAAAAATCCTTAGGAAACAAGAAAGACAGGAAAATTTTGCTGATTTGAGTCCTAAAACAGCTTACCCTAGCTGTATTCCGACTCCTGTCAAGGTTTTATTTCTTTCAACCCCTGTTTCCCCTAATTCATCATCCACATCTCATAGCACTCCTTCTACACCTTCATTCACTGCACATACTACCACTACTGTTGTTACCACCGTTCCAGTTGTTCCTGTTATTCCATTAATCCCCGTTGTTCCACTTATCCCTGCGAATATGGCTAATAGATATGCACCCCTGCAACTGCCTGCTAATCTTGGGGATTTACCTCAAGAGTACCAATCGAAATATAATTTTCAAAATGAAAAATAAGACAACATTTAAATCCATTTATGATTTTTTTTTTATAAAACCTAGAGAAATATGAATTCCTCTTTAAAATGCCTAATTTAAAAAAAAAAACATCCAATTGAAGGAAGTTAAGATATCATTGATTTTAAATCAACTATTATAGCTTTTCCTAGTGACTACAACACATATTGTCGGTCAAATATCTTTTGACAAAATGTCCATATTTTTTACAAAATAGTGCCAGTAGATGGAAAATGGCTACACATTTCATGATATGGGTATAGATATTTTCATCAATATTGAGTTTTGTAGTTTCAAATTGGGCCACTTCCAAACCCTATCCATAGAAAAATAGCTCCATTGAGAAGTAAGTTATTTATTCAAAAACCTAGTTCTATTTTTGAGCTATAGAAAGTTGAATTCTATAGAAAACTATGAGGATCCTAGTATTGAATAATACATAGAATATCATAAGTAAAACAATTGTGTTTCGAATTTGTTTACAATAATTTAAGAGATGGAGAGACCATTTGGGGTAAGTCAATTTTCTCTCTAGGGATGTTTAATATTTCAATTGAAAAATATGAAAACATATATCTATATATATAAATTGATGTTATCATGTCAAGAATAAGGAAAAATAAAGCATCAATGATTTGGATTCATATAACCATTTCTTATTACAAGTCCATGGATGTATATAGAAGGAGAAGGTCATTATTTCTATTAATCCTAGCTACAAGCATAATTCCAGCAATGTTAGTTTGACTAAATTTAGGTTTCAAGTCCCAAAAATGCATGTCTAAATCACACAAGTTGAGGGTGGGAGTATTCAAATTTTTAAATATTTGAAGGCTACTATGGATATATTTTACATTCCGATTTTCATGCTATAAATATGGATGATGTGGAAATTATTCTTGGATATCTCTAGATGGACACAATTATTAATATTATTGGGCATTTTGTTTTAAATGAAGCTTTAGTAAAAGAAAAATCATAGTACAAGGTATTTGTCTCACTAAATGAAATGGCTTGAGGTGACACATGAAGAAACCCTTGTATGGAAACTAACTGTGATATCACTAACACACTAGATAAAGCGTCTAAGGTAGATTTAGAGAAATACTCTACAATATCACACAATCTCTTGATGGGTTGAATAACCATCTAAGGAGCAATATGTAGTATTGCCAACATTTCCTTATCATAAATAGCTTTGTCTAAATACTTTCCTTTCTTTGGACGACTTTTGAAAGCAATGGGTCTTTCTTCTTGCATTAAAACAACACCAATTCCAATTCCTGAGGCATCGCATTCCACAATAAATGTTTTTGTGAAGTCCGGTGTAGCTAAGACTGGTGCTTGGCACATTGCCTCTTTAAGATATTAAAAGTCCTTCATTGCTTCTGGATTCCATGAAAATGCATCTTTCTTTAATAATGTTTTTAGAGGTGCTAATATCCTCCCATAATTCTTAACAAACTTGCGATAATATCCTGTCAACCCAAGAAATCCTTGTAGATGCTTTATAGATGTGGGGATTTTCCATTCCTTAATGGTTTTAATTTTTCTAGGGTCTACCTTAACACCTTCATGAGATACAATCTGACCCAAATATTCCACCTCTTGTACTCCAAAGAAACTTTTGGAGATTTTTGCATATAATTGTTTCTCCTCCAATAGTTGAGCACCATGTCAACATGTTGGACATGATCCTTCCAATACTTGTTGTAGATTAGTATATCATCAAAAAATACTAACACAAATTTTCTAAGGAAGGGTTTGAAAATGGAATTCATCAAACCTTGAAATGTAGAAGGTGCATTAGTAAGGTCAAAAGGCATGAACAAAACTTCATAATGACCCTCATGAGTTCTAAATGTTGTTTTTGGAATGTCTTCAGTCTTCATTCTGATTTGATGATATCCTGAATGAAGGTCCAACTTGGTGAAGTAAATTGATCCATGCAATTCATCCAATAATTCATCAATGACAGGAATGCAAAATTTATCTTGAATAGTGAGCTTGTTGAGCTCCCTATAATCTGGACACATGTCCCATGATCCATCCTTCTTCTGAACCAATACTGCTGGAGCAGAGAAAGAACTTCGATTAGGTTGAATTATAGCAGCCTCTAGCATTTCTGTAACCATATGTTCAATTAACTCTTTTGGGCATAGGGATATCTGTAAGGCCTGATGTTTGGAGGAACACTTCCTAGAATCAAATTAATAGTATGATCATGACCATGAATAGGTGGGAGGCCTTTTGGAGTTTCAAATACCTTGGAATGATTTTTCAAGACTTTTTGGAGATCTGGAGAAATGGATGATTTCGATGTGGGAACCTCTAGTGAACATAATTGTGTAATTATGCCTCGTTATTCTTTCTTTAGAAGTTTTATCATTTCGTTAGAGCTCATTATCTTTCCCAGTTTCCCTGTGATACCCCTTAATTCAACTTCCTTTCCTTCTGAAGAGAATTTCATGAAAATTTCTTGAAAATTAAAAGCTATTGTACCCAAGGATTATAGCCATTGGACTCCTAGTACAACATCAACACCACCCATTGGAATGGAAAGAATTGGGCTATTCAATACATATTCTCTCATGGACAACTTGATATTATTGTACTTTCCTAAGAAATTTATCGTTCCTCCACTTGCAACCATCACTTGACACTTTGGTGTTGGATATAGGAAGCAATTCAATTCCTTGGCTATCTTATAATGAATAAGATTATGGGTACTTCCCAAATCAATCAACACTATTACCTTTTTCTTCTTGACATGCCCTTCTATCTTGATAGTTTGAGGAGTGGTAATTCCAGCCAATGCATTACAAGATATGGTCAGATCCATTTCTTCTTTTTATAGGGTTTGTTCCTGGTGTACATCTTCTTCTTTTGACATTTCTTGTTCCTTTTCTTCCTCCTCTTCACAATCTATGTAAAATAATTTCTTCTCTGCACATTTATGACCTTTAGTGTATTTTCTATCACAACTGTAACAAAGCCCTTTTACTCTTTTTTCTTCCAAGTTTTGTGGTGTCAACCTTGTAGGTTGTGGATTGCTAGGGGTAGTAACACTTCCATCTTTATGATTGTGAGTGGTAGGCTTCCTTGTTGCCATAATTTTGCTTTCCATTTTTCTTGCCAACCAGAATGCCTTCTCCAACGAATCTGGTTCCCAAAGAACAACCTCATGTTGGATGTTATCTTTTGAAGTCCCTATGAAAACATCAATCCTATGCTCCTCTGGAATATCTTTTACCCTTATATTTATTTTTGGAAATCCTCAATGTGATCCATCATTGAACCCTTTTGTTTGAGATTTATCAATTGGCTAAAAAAAGTGTTGCTTTTTGTATTCTCATAATGTGCTATCATTTCATCCGTAAAAATAGCCCAAGTGATAAATTTTTTACGAGATCAAAGCCATCGATACAATAAAAACTGATTTGGTTCCAAATATAAAGTTGCAATGCGTACCTTTTGTGTGTTTTGCACATTATGGAGATCGAAAAATTGTTGCATCTGTAGTATCCATGTTTTGGGATCCTTGCCATCAAACTTCCTCATATCGATATTTGGAACATTGTGGTTCTTCAATCCAACATTAGAGTATATGAAATCATGATTAACATTTATTTTGTTCTCATCATGAGTTCCCTTTCCTACCCTTGCGCCATTAGTAAGCATTTCTTGTAGAAAATTTGTCAAATCGGTCGTCAAATTTGTCTGCAAATCTTCCATGCCTTTCTCTAAATCATCCATCTTAGCTTCCACACCATCCATCTTAGCTTCCACGCCATCCATCTTAGCTTCCACTCATTTCTTTAAACCATCCATCTTAGCTTCTACGCCTTTCTTTAAACCATCCATATTAGCTTCTACGTCTTTCTTTAAACCATCCATCTTATTTTCTGTTACTTTTTGTGCAAGTGAAATTTGTTGCACTTGGTCTCATAATTTTGATATATCATGTTGCATTTCTTCCTCTTCTTCATGAGTCATTCTAGAGATTTCAGGTTTCTTACTAGGTGTTTCCATTTTCTTTCTTCGGGGCATCAATTATCGATAATAATTCTTCACTATACCCTTTGAATTCCTTCAAACTAATTTTTCAAACCAAGCTTATGCAAAAATTTACAAAAAACTACACATCGTTTTTCACTTTGTAGGAGATATATATTGAATCTAATCTATCTCTGTAATTTTGGATCTCCCAGGTTCGAAATTTCTTCCTATGGTAGCCCTCTAGGTAGTCTTTCTAACCCCACAAGTCTGATCAAAATTGGATTCTCCAATGAAGTGTTATGCCAAATCTCCCACGATGACCTGAGTATAGACTGGTTCAGTAGATAGAACTTGTACGACATTCCACAGATCATTGTTTCAACCTTAGGTTCTGAAAATGATACCCACAATAATGACAATCCATCCTATTTCTGTAACTTCTTATCAAAATTCAATCTAATGCTCAGAGTGAAAGATATGACGATTTTCCCAAGGTGACCTATTTGGAATGTAATTCAAGAGTCTACAAAAACACTAGATTCCTCAGATTATATCTCCACAAATATAGCGAAAAAGGATCTGAAATTCAGATCTGAGATTCAGAATCATTTCTTCTCAAATGGGTTTTTTTTTTTAAATATGAAACTTTGTAGCGAAATAGTTATAGTGAAAATTCCACGATGACCTGTTTTAGATGAAATTCTGGAGCTTGCAAAAACCATACCTTCCTTAGATCATATCTCCAATAATATAGCAAGAAAAGATTTGAAATTCGGACCAAAGGTTTAGCACAATTTTGTCTCAAAAGGAATTTTTTTTTTAGCTTCTGAAATGTCGCAAAAAAAAAGTTATATCGAAAATGCCAAGATTGCCTGTTTGGAGCAACGAAACCCTAGAATCCAAAGCTCTAATACCAAATGTTATGAAACCAACTCACAAAAAGATAGAAAAGATAGATGAACACCTTAGAAATAAAGCCTCTTCGAGGGGGAAACTTTCTTTACATTTCACAAATGAACAATTCTTGGATGATTCAAATGACAAAACCTCCTTTCTATATAAAGGAATCTAAGGGGTCACAATATAACCAAGCTGACCTAACAATAATAATATAAAGGCACAAAAATAACAATAGAGGGATTCTATGGGGCACAATAATAACAATATGGGGACAATAGGGGCACAACAATAACAATAAGGGATACAACGACAATAGTAATGGGGGAATCACTAGTATTATAGGGACCTAACATCATTGTGGTTTTTACATCCATATACATATATACATATACCAAAATTGTTTTGCCTCAACCAACAAACAATGAAGGATACATAGCCCGCATCTCTTCAGCCATCTCCCATGTAGCCTCTTTGGGCCCAAAGTACTTCCACTTCACTTTAACTTTCTCAATTGTTTGATTATGGAGCATGAGAATATTTCGCTATAATATGCACTAAAGTTCCAACTAGAATTATCCTTCTGGCTCCACCTCGAATATAGACCAATCAATAACATGATCAACATCCTTTACATATCTTTTAAGAAATGAAACATGGAAAACATCATGGACTTTCACTGTTAGAAGAAGTGCAAGTTTGTAACCCATTGATCCAGTCCTCTCAAGTATCTCAAAAGGCCCACAATATCGAGGTGCCATCTTTGCATATGACACAATCCTCAAGGATCTCTTCTTGGGCTTGATGCATAAATACACATGTTCCCCAACATGAAACTCCTTAAATGATCTATGCTTATCTGCATATATTTTATGTCTATCATGTGTTCCCTTTATATTCTTCTTGATAACATGAATTTCATACTCCATCTCTTCCAACATATCCAGTGCTATCAATACCCTTTTCACTGGATGACTCCAACTGATGGGAGTATTACAACTGTTCCCGTAGAGTGCCTCAAACAAACTCATCCTCAGTGACTCCTGATGCACATTGTTGTAAGAAAACTCAACCAGTGGTAGATACTCTTCCCACTTTCACTACTAATGAATAACATATACTCTCAAAATGTCCTCCAAAATCCTATTGACCGTCTCTCTTTACCCATATGTTTGTGGATGATAAGCCGTGATGAGGGCCAACTTTGTAGCCAAACTTGCAAATAACTCCTTCCAAAACTTGGAATTTAACTTAACATCCATGTCTGACACAATCTTCTTTAGAACACCATGCAAGCTCACTATCTCCTTACTGAAGACTTGTGCTACATCACTAGTTGAATTCATAGACTTCACTGGAATGAAGTGTGGTACCTTTCCCAACTTTTCCACCACAACCATAATAGAATCATGTTGGCTTGATTTCCTCGACAAACTTATAATGAAATCCATGGAAATGACATCCCATTTCCACTCTAGAATCATAATTGTTTGTACTAGAAAACCTGAATTTTTATACTCTTCTTTTACCTATTGACAAACCAAACATCTAGCCATAAAATTTTCCACTTCCTTCTTTGGGTTCGGCCAATAGTAGAACTTCTTCACCATTTTCAATGTCTTCTGATATCCTGGGTGACCTGAATATGACTTAGCATGAAATTCCCTCAAGATAAGCTTATTGAGCTCATTATTTTTTGACACATAGATCTTGTCCCTAAATCTCACAAAACCATCAACTGTGAGATGATATTGCACATTGTGATCACCTATACCCTGTTGCTGTAACTTGTGCCTAATATTCCTATGCCGAAATCCTGTTGTCATGACTATAAGATCTGATCCTGTAAATATGTCCCATAAGGACTCATAGTTTCTATATGATTTACCTATGGTTACTTGCTAAGTGAACCTACAACACTGTTCTCCTTTGCCTTAATGTACCTGATACCAAAACCAAACTCACTTATCATGGCCACAAATCTAGCTTTCCTAGCATTTAGATTCGGTTGTTCAAATAGGTATCTCAATCCACTGTGATTTCTCATCAATAAAGACCTCCTACTAAGAAGATAGTGTCTCTACATCTTCAATGCATGGACGATTGATGCCAAATCAAGATCATGCATCACATAGTTCCGTTGATCCTCACATGATTTTCTTGATTCATACCACACCACTTGTTCCTCCTCCATCACAAGTCCTCTCTTACAAGAACCTATACATACCACAAGCTCTTTATCCAAATCACAATCTATAGAACTAGAGCATTTGTCAGCAACTTCTTCAACTGCTCAAAACTTGCTGCACATTCCTCTGTCAATTTAATTTTTTTTCCTTTCCTCTGCAATGATGTAATAGGATAGGTAATCAGTGATAAGTTTTTGATGAACCTCCTATAATATCCTTCTAATCCCATGAATGATCTCGCCTCATCCACATTACTAGGAGCTGCCCATTCCATAATAACTTTGATCTTTTTCGGATCCACTACTATGCCTTCCTTGGAAACCACATGTCCCAAGTAATGTACCTTTGTTTGAAAGAAACTACACTTTACTAAGATTGCCATGCAATTGATTCTCTCTTAGGAATATCAATACTACTGCTAAATTTTCTGCATGTTCTTCCTCATTCTTAGAATATATCAATATGTCATCAATGAATACAATAAAAAACTTGTCTAGATAAGGATGCAATACATTATTCCTCAAGCACATGAAAGGAGTTGGAGAATTAGTTAGACAAAAAGAAACTACAAAAAAATCATGATTCCCATACCTTGTCCAAAAAGCAATCTTTTAGATGTCCTCTTCTTTAATGCATACCTAATGGTACCCTAATCTCAATTCAATCTTCGGGAATACAGTTTCTCCCTTCAACTGGTCAAAGAAGTCAACTATCCTCGACAAAAAATACTTATTCTTGATGGTTACCTTGTTCAACTTCATGTAGTCAATGCATAGTGTAAGAGTACCATCCTTCTTCTTCACAAACAATATTATTGTACCCTATGATGATACACTTGGCCTAATGTATCTGGTGTGCTCTTCTTGTATGTTTCCTTTGATGTTGATGTTTCCCCTAATACCAACTCAATAGAAAAGTCGAATTCTCTATGAGGCGGAAACTCTGGAATCTCTGTTGGGAATAAAATTCTGAAACGGTTATAAGATTGAGTACCTCCTCAATACCACTGCATCCTCAAAATCCTTACCTTTATCACTAGAAATATGCACTCTAGATAACACACACCCTTTCTCTGACTATAATTCGCCTGCATAGTTGTAACCATTCTAACTAATATAGCCTTCTTCTTATCCTGTAAGATTCTTTTTTCTCCATTGTCATCCAAGGATTTAATAGCCTTGTCATAGAAATATACTTTGGTTTTTTTAATATAAAACCAATCCATAGCCAACAACATATTGTATGATCCCAATGGAAACACATTCAAATGCACTAATGTAGGCATACTATTCAATTCAAATGCACAAGCTCTTACCCAATGATGAACAATTTTCTTTGTACCTATAGCCAACTACACTAATGAAGATTCTATAGGTAATTCTTTATTCAAACCACACTTATCGACCAGGTCATTATCAACATCACTTTAACTATATCTAGGGTCAATCAAGATATAAATGACTTGATCACAAATCTTATTGTCCATCTCGATAATATTTTCTTTGAGATTCAACTGCCTATTATCTAATGTTGCATAGATTTGAGGAATTATATTTACAACATCCCCAACTATCTGTGCTTCATGTGCACTATAGAGATGAGGTATACCACCCTGATACGATGGACAACCTTTCTTGAGATGCTCCTTGCCACATATCCAACATTGCAATTGTCCCTTACACTCACCTTTATTCTACTGCCCTCCGGGATGTGACCCATGTTCCTATCCAACTACATTAAGCTTCTTGTAAGGAACAACATTCTCTTTGTCACCTACATCCTCAGGTCTTGTTTGATTCATTGGCCACTTTCCCTTAGATTTTTATTTCCCTTTACAACCTTGCTGATACTCTATCTTATGTTTTGATTTCTCGTAACAATTTTTTAACTTTCACATGACTTCCTCTAATAATCTAGGCTGATCAAACTCAATCTTGTCTTTGAACGCTACCAGAAACCCATTGATGAATCTATGAATCTTTATTTTCTCCTCCTTAATATAAGGCACATACCTCAAGAACTCTAAGAATCTACTAGTGTAATCCTCATCAGTCATAGAACACATATTCAACTCATAGAACTCCTTTTCCCTGTCATCATAGTATCTCTCAAAAAGATACTTCTTCTTGAAAAGTCTTTCAAACACCCTCTAAGTCAACTCCTCTTCCATAATTCCTTTGAAATTATTCACCTCTTCTCACCAAATGTCTCATTTACGTTTAGGACTGAATGTAGCTATGTTGGATTTCATGTTCTCTGAATAATCATGCAATAAAAAAGAAACCAAGCTTATGCATCTTGTGGCTTCTTCATTTCTCCATCAGATGTAGGTGACTTTTCTTTCTTTAACACATCTGGAAAATATCCCCTGTCACTCCTTCTGTAAGGATGATAGTGATGACAACCATGGTACATGTTCAAACGAGAACTAGAATAATTCCCTTGTCCACTACCTCTCCTATTAGGTGTATCCAATAATTTACCATCCTTGTTCAATCTATGCTCATCATGAGATCCACTACCATAGGCTACATTAGTATTTTCCTCCTATCCATGACCGATCCTAAGTGGTACTCTTCTCTAAAAGTCTGAAAAACTCTAAAGAATCATTGTATTGACCTCTGATTGTTTCTCCTATGTCCTAGCAACTCTCTCTTGTGAATGAATGATTGTCATTATTATGCAACCAACTCACCAATAAATTAAAAGATAGATCAATGACTTCAAAATTAGCATCTTTGAGGGAGTAACTCCTCTACATTACATAATTTAGTAACTATTGGATTATACAAATGACAAGACCTCCTTTCTATATATAGGATTCTAAGGGGTCACAATATAATCAAAGCCTACATAATAATAATAATAATGTAAGGGAACAACAATAAAAATAGTGGACTTTTATGGGGCATAATAATAACAATATGGGGACTACATGGACACAACAATAACAATAAGGGGATACACTAGTATTTTAGGGACCTAACATGCCCCTCTCCTTCAAAAAGTGTTGTCCTCAATGCTTGAGTAGTTATGGATGATTCTATATAAAATTCTCATCCTCCCATATGAAATCTTTAGCGGGTAAGTTCTTCCATTTGATGAGATACTCTGAAATTGATCAATTTTGTATCTGTCTATTTTTTGTTTCCCTGACTACTTCAAGTTCTAATATGATTTTTCCTTCCTCTTCAAGTTCTGGAAATATTCTTTAAACTGAGAGCTTGTCACCTATAACCTTCTTTAAGCATGAAACATGGAAAACTCAATGCACTCGGGAAGATGCAAGAAGCTCCAATTTGTATGCCATAGCACCAACATTTTGCAATACCTTGTAAGGACCATAGTACTTTGGTGATAATTTATTATCCTTCTTAGTTTTCTTGAGGGACATTTTCTTGTATGGTTGTAGCCGTAAAAATATCCAGTTGCCTACATCAAAACTTCTTTCGTTGGGATGCTGATATGTTTGTTGTTTCATTTGATTCTGCACCAAAGTGAGGTTATCCTTTAGGAGTTGAAGAACTTGTTGTTGATGCTCAATGTTATCTTCCATTGCTTGAACCTTAGAATTTTCTCTTAAATATGAAGTGATTGATGTTGGCTGATATCCATAAAGTGCCATAAATGGGGTCATTTTGTTGCAGTATAGAAAGAATTTTTATACCACCATTAAACGAGAGGTAACCACTTGACCCATTGTGTTTGTTTATCATATACAAAGAAACGAATATATCCTTCCAAATATTTGTTCACTATAAAAGTTTTCCCATCACATTGAGGATGATAAGATGAGCTATGAATCAATTGATTACCTAGAAAAAAAGAAATTTAAATAAATAATAAATAATTCGTCAAAATATTTCCAATGAAAATGGGATCTCTTTCACTTACAATAATATTTGGGTTTCCATGTAGCTTTTGAATTGTTTCCATAAATGCAGTAGCAACTGTATTGGCTTTAAATGCATGAGATAATGCACAAAAGTGTGCATACTTAGTAAGTCTATCAACTACCACCATGATGACACTCTTTCCTTGAGACATGGGTAAACTTGTGATAAAATACATTGAAATATCCTCCCAATGTTGACTTCGAATGGCTAAAGGTTGTAACAGTATCCACTTTATTTTGTTGGCAACAACAAACATTCCACTACAAACTTTTGAATATCATATTTTAGGCCATTCCAAAAAAATTAATCCTTGACCTTGTGGTAAGTTTTTAAAAATCCTAAGTGCCCTCCTAAGGAAGAGGTGTGAAATTCCAAAAGAATCTTTTGTTTGAGTTGGCAATTATTACAAAGATACAAGTGATATTTGTACCATAATGAATCATTTTTCCAGCTAAATGTATTAGATGTATTGGGATATTGCTACAACTTTTGAATGAGTGTCCACACTTCATCATTCTTCCATTCATCCTTTTCTTTGGTTATCCAATCTAGATGCATAATAGAAATGGCACAAAGAAATTCTTCCACTTCCTCATCCTTTCTTGACAGTGCATCTGCAACAAGATTTTTCTTCCATTTTTTGTAGATGATTTCAAAGTTATAACCCAACATCTTTGTGACCCATTTTTCTGCTCTTCTGAAGATAATATTTGTTCCAAAAGGTATTTAAGACTATCATAATATGTTTTTTCCTTGAAGTGTCTTCCCATTAGGTAAGGTCTCCATTTCTTTAGTGCATGTAGTATTTCCAACATTTCCTTCTCATAAATGGGTTTGTGTAAATACTTTCCTTTTATTGGACGACTTTTAAAAGCAGCGAGTCTTCCTTCTTGCATTAAAACAATATCAATTCCATTTCCTAGGGAATCACATTCCACAATAAAGGTTTTTGTGAAGTTTGGCGTAGCTAAGACCGGTGCTTGGCACATTTCCTCTTTAAGATGTTCAAAGGCCATAGTTGCTTCTCGAGTCCAAGAAAATGCATCTTTCTTTAGTAATGTTGTTACAGGTGTTGTTATTCTCCGATAATTTTTAACATACTCGCGATTATACCCTTTCAACCTGAGAAATCTTGGAAGATGCTTTACGGCTATGTGGATTTTCAATTCCTTAATGTCTTTAATTTTGTTAAGTTCTACCTTCACACCCTCATGAGATACAATATGACCTAGATATTCCACCTCCTGTACTCCAAAGAAACATTTGGCAGTTTTTGCATATAATTGTTTATCCTCAAATAGTTTGAGCACCCTGTCAACATGTGGAACATGATCCTTTCAAGACTTGCAGTAGATTAGTATATCATCAAAAAATACTAACACAAAATTTCTAAGGAAGGGTTTGAAAATGGAATTCATCAAACCTTGAAATGTACAAGGTGCATTGGTAACACCAAAAGGCATGACCAAAAATTCATAATGACCCTCATGAGTTGTAAATGATGTTTTCAGAATGTCTTCAATATTCATTCTAATTTGATGATATCCTGACTGAATATCTAACTTGGTGACGTAAATTTCTCCATATAATTCATCCAACAATTCATTAATGACAGGAATGGGAAATTTATCTTTAATAGTGAGCTTTTTGAGCTCCCTATAATCCGGACACATTCACCATGATCTATCCTTAAGCACCAATACTACTAGAGTATAAAAATAACCTTGACTATGTTGAACTATACTAACCTGTCACATTTCTGCAACCATACGTTCAATTTGACTCTTTTGGGCATACGGATATATGTAAGGCCTGATGTTTCGAGGAACACTTGCTAGAATAAAACGAATAGCATGATCATGATCACGAATTGGTGGGAGGCTGTTGGGATTCTCAAATACCATGGAATGATTCTCCAAGGCATTTTGGAGATCTGGAGAAATAGATGATTTTCATGTTTGAACCTCTAGTGAGCATAATTGTGTAATTACACCCCTATGTTATTTTTGTAGAAGATTTTTCATGCCATTAGAGTTGATTATATTTCATGTTTTCCCTGTGATACCCCTTAATTCAAATTCCTCTCCTTCCCAAAAAAAATTCAAGAAAAGCTCTTGAAGATTAAAAGTTATTGTACCCAAATATTGTAACCATTACACTCCTAGTACAACATCAACACCACCCATTGGAATGGAATGCATTGGACTATTCAATAAATATTCCCCCATGGTTAGCTTGATATTATGGTACTTTCTAGAGAAATTTATAGTTCTTCCATTTTCAACCATCACTTGACACTCTGGTGCTGGATGTAAAAATAAATTCAATTCCTTTGTTATCTTACAATGAATAAAATTATGGGTACTACCTAAATCAATCAACACTATTACCTTTTTATTCTTGATATGTCCTTCTATATTGAGAGATTGAGGAGTGGTAATTATTTCCAATGCAGTACAAGATATGCTTGTATTCATTTCTTCTTTATCTAGGGTTGGTTCCTGCCATATATCCTCTTATTTTGAAATTTCTTATTCGTTTATTTCCTCCTCTTCACAATATATGTAAAATAATTTCTTCTCACCACACTTATGACCTTTAATGTATTTTATATCACAACTGTAACAAAGCCATTTTTCTCTTTTCTCTTCCAATTCTTGTGGTGTCAACCTTGTAGGTTATGGAAGGCTAGGAGCAGCAACACTTCCATCTTTATGGTTGTGAGTGGTAGACTTCCTTGTCGCCATAATATTGCTTTCCACTTTTATTGCCACCCTAAATGCCTTCTCCAATGAATTAGGTTCCCAAAGGCGAACCTCATGTTGGATGTTATGCTTTAAAGTCCCTATGAAGACATCAATCCTATGTTCCTCTCGAATATCATTTACCCTTATATTCAATTTTTGAAAGTCTTCAATGTGCTCTTCCATTGAACCCTTTTGTTTGAGATATATCAATTCGCTAAAGAAGGTGGTTCTCTTTGTATCCTCATAATGTGTTATCATTTCATTCATAAAAATTGACCAAGTGACAATTTTTTTATGAGAAAAAAGTCATTGATACCATACAAATTGATTGGGTTATAAATATAAAGATTCAATGCATACCTTTTGTGTGTGCTGCACATTATGGAGATCCAAATATTACTCCATCTATAGTATCCATGTTATTGATCCTTTCCCTCAAACTTTCTCATATCGATCTTTGGAATATGGTGGGTCCTCAATCCAAAATAAGAGTCTATGAGATCATGATTAACATTTATTTTCTTCTCATCATGAGTTTCATCTAATACCTTTTTTCCATTAGGAAACATTTCTTCTAGCAACTTTGTCAAACCTTCCTTCAAACCTTCCATGTATGCTTTTAAACCATCCTTCAAACCTCCCATGTCTACATTTGATCCATCCATCAAACCTTCCATGTCTAATTTTAAACCATTTTCCAAACCATCTATCTTAGCTTCCATTTAATTTTTGGTTACTCTTTGTGAGAGCGAAATTTGTTGCACTTGGTCTCGTAATTTTGATATATCATGATGCATTTCTTCCTCTTCTTCATGCTTCATAGTAGATATTTTTGGTTTCTTACTAGGTGTTTCAATGTTCTTGCTTTGAGTCATTTTGGAACCAAATAATAATATTTATGCTTCATTATCCCCATTGAATAACTTCAAACTGATTTTCCAAACAAAACTTATGCAAACTTTTAAAACAATACACACACTTTTCTTACTTTGTAGGAGCTCGATATTGCATCTGTTGTATCTCTGTAGTTTTTGATCTTCAAGGTATACAATTTCATTTTGTCTTACCCTCTGATTCTTATTTCCAACCCCACAAATCCGATTGGGATTGGATTCTTCAAGAAAGAGTTATGCCTAATCTCTCACGATGATATTCTTATAGAATAGTTTAGTAGATATAACTTGTATAGAGTGCCATGTGTCATTTGTTTCCAAATTATTCCTTGAAAACAATACAAATAAAACTAGAGTCCATGCAATTTTAGTCACTTTTTACATAATTCAAATTTTATGCTCGGAGAGAAAGTTATGATAATTTTCCCTAGGTCACCTGTTTCAGATTGGATTTTGTTTCCTACAAAAACCCTAACTTCCTCAGATCATATCTCATAAAATATAGCGCACCAAGCTTTGAAATTGTTACATGACGTTCACCATGATTTCATATCGATGTGGTTAAAATTCTAGCTTTTTAAGCTTCGTAGAAAAAATTTTATAGCGAAAATACCAAGATGACATGTTTGAAGCAACGAAACCCTAAAATCAAAATATTTGATACAAAATGTTGTGCAACCAACTCAAATCATATCTCATAAAATATAGTGAACCGAGCTTTCAAATTGTTACATGATTTTCACCATGATTTCACATCCATGTGGTCAAAATTCCAGCTTCTGAAGCTTCGTAGAAAAAAACATTATAGCGAAACTACCAAGATGACCTATTTGGAGCAACGAAACCCTTAAATCCAAATATCTGATACCAAATGTTGTGCAACCAACTCACCAGATAGAATAAAAGATATATCAATGATTTAAAAATTAGCTTATTTGAGAGGGAAACCTCCTTTAAAATACATAAATAAACAATTATTATATGATACAAATGACAAGACCTCTTTTCCATATATAGGATTCTAAGGAGTCATAATATAATCAAGCCCTACATAACAATAATAATGTAAGGGCACAACAATAACAATAGTGGGCTTCTATGAGCACAATAATAACAATACGGGGACTACATGGTTACAACAATAACAATAAGGGGGCTACACTAACAATAACAATAAGGGGCTACACTAGTATTATAGGGACGTAACAGTCATTATTTTCCTTGCAACTTCTTATTGACGCCTTCAAACTTCTCAAAGTATCTTCTATGTGAGGGAACTACTGATCACCATACTATTCATATGATCTATAGGGAGAATATCGTGAGCTGTAGTCGGCCATTTTCTAGTAATATTTGAACTTCTTCTTCCTGAAAGTATATCATGGTATCTAAACCAAAATATAAACATAACGAGCACACCTCAGTATAGTTTAGGGGGGGATATCTCGTCTGCAAGATCAACCAGATTACACGTATAATCATAATCATAATAGTATATAGACATCATCTCAAGCATCATCCCAGTTACCATGCACCAGGTCACAAACTACAATACCGACTAGATACAATGCATGCATATTAACATATAGACACAGACATGTATAACAAACACATATATCATCGACATGTATGGATGACAACGACATCCCAACAAAAACTTCATCAATTTCTACATGACCACACAACTGCACAAATTAAAATCACAATACATACACCTCAAGCACATATATAACCTACATGCATCCATGAAAACACATTTTGCCCATCTAGTCCAAGGGGTAAACCATGATCTAATACTACTTTTCGGTACCAAATATCACCCAAAGACAATGCAACCTGCTCTGATACAACTCTGTTACACCCTCCTCCAACATTTACTGAATCTAACTGGTCCACCATGGTAAAAATGTGATGAAGAGTTACTATGATATGATTCAACTCCCCATGTGTAGTTAAGGAAGTGGAATCCATACATCAAAACCATACTGACCTTCCTTAGGAGCTACAGGACCCCTAGGGACTAACCAACCACTCCAAGTGCCCAACCCCTAAGTTAGCTTTCTTTTTAACTGAATTAGACCCAAATTTTCTCCCATTACAATCCTTCCATGTGGTTGAAACCCTCTAGTTTCTCCCACAGTAAGGCCTCCATGTGACTACAGTATTTTTTAGGAAGTTTTGCTCAAGCGACCCTAAAATCTGAGCCATTTTTTTAGGTCTAGGTCTCAGACCTCTACCTAGAAATTGATGAAATCATCAGAAATGGTAAATAACAAGAAGAAAAGGCCTCTAGTGCAAAACTTGAAGAAGGACTTGACCTTACTCATCCTAACAACGACAGGAATTTCATCAAACACATCATGAACATGTAATGTATAGGTCATAAGAGCATGTATGAACATGGGGGCATCATACTTATCTGAGATTTGTCAAGAAGGTCTGGTGCCCTCTCATAATAGCTTTATTATCATCTACTAGGTTATACATTCACTTAAATTTCATTTATTAATCAAAACATGATGAGATCCATAACTAAAGTCCGTCATGAAACCATTCTTATAACCAATATATAACCAACAAAATAACAGTGATAGAACATCCATTAAAACCACATAATAACAAGAATATTTACACATGAAATACAATAGGAAAATATATCTTATTAAAATATGAAAAATACAACTAAGTTAGGTAATTTCACATACCACTCGACAATAGATTGGGTTGAACCAAATATTTCTTTCAGCCAATCGCCCCCATGCCATATTCCAAGCATGAATGTGAGACTCACAAAAAAACCTAGAAGGGCTTCTCAGGCCTTACCATGTTTCCTGCCATTACTAGTTAGGGTTTTATAGACCCGAAACCCTCATATACACAACCAAGATTTACCATTTCTCCTGCCATTACCAGCCAAGGGATTCCTAGGCTCAAACAAAGAACATACACTACAGGCTTTAACACAAACCATCATATACCGATCAAAAGAATCACTAGGCCCTAAAAAAGCGTTGATACTTCTGGATCTCTCCACCTAAACCATGAGGAATTTTCTTGTCTCCACCCTCAAGCTTTACCCTGTATCCTTTGATTACCAGTCAAGGGATTCCTAGGCATTTCTGAATTTTCCTGAGACCACTTGAGTCATTTTTGAAACCATCCAACAATCTAGCTCAACCAAATGAAATAACCTCATCATGCCATGTCTATCCAAAAATGGCAAGGAAAGGTTGAAACCACTGGAACGCCTGGAAAAATCCATGCCAATGACAACAAGAGAACCCAATACACACATGCATGTACCATGCATGCCAAAACTAGCAAGGAAATCATAGATGCAACTCGATATTTGCAAGTAATCCTGTTGTAGCTACTTGATCCGGTTGTTCCTTACTTGATTTTTTCTTCCCTGCGCTTCATTTTCCTTCCTTTGTCATCCTTTCTCCAATGCTAGAGTGCTTCAAGAATGCTCTAAGTGTGCAAGAGTAGGAGAGAGAAGAGATAATAGAGAGAGAGCTCCAAAACTGAATTGACAAAAGGTTGTGAATTGATCCTCATAAGCCTTTTTAATATTGAGGCCTCTATTTTCTTAAATTTTCCATTATTTCATTCAATATACTCCTCACATGAAACTTCTGACCCTTCACCTTCCTTTTCTCCTAATTTATTTTATTGTCATAAATCAAATTCCAATTAATGTCTCTTACCTTTCCAAAGCCTTTTCCATTGCCTTTGCTAATTTCCCCTTAGCCATAATAATCCAAATGAACACCCACCAGTATTCTTTTCCCAACATTCAACTTGGAATATGTGTCCCATGACCTTGGTATTATTTTGCCTTTACTAACTTTATTACATGGATTTTTAAAGCGTCATTGTTACACTCTTCTCTTTTGATAAGTAAGAGCTTCAGTACATTCTATGTCTCAATGTCCTAGGCAAATGGCATTTGAATGTAAAGAAGGAAACATGTTTGATGGAGCCTCTAATTTTTGTTGGAAATAATATTGAGAGGGGGGGGTGAATCAGTATTATCAGATCAAGAATTTAATTTCCCAAATAGATTTTTATACGCTACTTCAGCTAATTGAACTAGCGTGTATACACAACTGTACTTAAAGCAAACAGCATATATGCAGAGAACTTTTGATTTACCCAATTTATCATGCATTGAACTTTAACTAGCATATCAGAGATTTATTAGACAGTGCAGTGAGAGCAGAATAAAGCATCACACATAAGCAATGCACATGAACACCAAGATATAAGGTGGAAACCCAATGTGGGTGAAAACCACCTGCTGCTGTCATCTCTATCTTCTTTTAATAATAAGAAAATTTGTTTACAATTTTGTACGGGTATAGACTTATACCAGTACGCAGGCTTCTACCTGCAGAAGGTTACAACCTTCTCTCATTCCCCAGCTTCTACTGGAAGGGAGCTACAACCCCCTAAATTTTGTACTAGCCGATATGTTTCGTAGTACATAGGTTGCGACCTATAGAAAGCTACGACCTACTTTCTTCCTGCATGGACCACGTTTCATAAATTTTCAGACGAGATCCATCAACATCATTATAACTGCAATTCAATCATCAAATACATCTGCATCGACCAACCACTGAAACTCAAAAATCACTTTCTGAATCACCCATAATTGAATCAATCAATCACTTTGACAGTCAATCTGATCAGTCAGAATACTGTCACCAGAACCCATACCAGAACCTACAAACCTGCAACAGCAAACAGAAACAACTGAAACATACTTTATGAGGTGTATGATACTTCCATGTGTCGAACCTGCGTGTATACGCGCTTTTATCAAAGCCAACTAGCATACACATCTACAAATATCAATTCATAGTTATGCAGTTATTCCAGACTTAAGTTATACCCAGATCGTAATATTTACAAATCAACACATGCATCAGTATTCAAATCTAGACTATACATGATCAAACCACATAATGATAATTTATTTCAAGCCTTAAGATCTCGATCCATCATTAGATATTATCCTTCACCAACCACTGAGGTTCATCTTTGGTTCAGATCAAGCACAATACCATAAGCCAATAACCTGCATACTAGATCTCACACTTCATCAGATATTCCATACTTGCACACCTAGCCTAATGATTTTCTCCTCCTTTTATAGTTTTAGGTCTTTCTCAATACCATGGACCAAAAACCACTTAGGACCATTACCTTGGACCAAATACTTAGGGTCAATACCTCGGACCAAATACCCTAGACCAATACCTTGGATGAAAAACTCAGTTTTCCAAGATATACGCGCTTTTTCTTCTATGAATGTGTGTGTATATGTATACACTACTTGTGTTCAGCGAACTTGCGTGTATACGTACCTTGGTCAAGGTGAACCTGCATATACCTCTCTTTCTTCATTCTTTGTAGTTTGATCTGTAATTCTTTGTTATTAACCTGTTGTACTTGTGATCTTTCATCTGAGTGAGTTGCCATCAAGGAAAACACTTGTATCATAATGCCAACAATCTCCCCCTTTGGACATGATGGCAACAACAACACCAAGTCACTCTCCCCCTTTGACATCAAGGGCAAAGGGTCATGCTCCCCTTGAGTACATGTTGAATTCTCTGATATGTTGAAATGTTCTGATTGAGCTCCCATGATTGAGTCAATGCTCCCCTAAGCACTAGAAAATTCTGCAAGAATATTTTCTAAATGAATAACATGACTCTATAAATCAACTATGTGAGGATGACCTTCCCATCACCAATGACTCATACATTGTTGGGTCCCTATAATTCTAGTGATTACCCCATTACTATTGTAGTTGCACCCCTTATTAATATTGTTGTGCCCCTATTGTCCCCGTATTATTATTACTGTGCCCCATAGAATCCCTCTATTGTTGTTTTTGTGGATTTATATTATTATTGTTAGGTCGGTTGGGTTATATTGTGACTCCTTAGACTCCTATATATAGAAAGGAGGTTTTGTCATTTGAATAATCCAAGAATTGTTCATTTATGTAATGTAAAGGAGGTTTCCCCCTCCAAGATGCTGAATTCTAAGGCGTTGATCTATCTTTTCTATCTTTTCTTGAGCTGGTTTCATAACATTTGGTATCAAAGCTTTGGATTCTAGGGTTTCGCTGCTCCAAACAGGTCATCGTGGAATTTTTGCTATAACTTTTTTTTGAGACGTTTCAGAAGCTTAAAAAAAACCCATTTGAGAAGACATCACACTGAATCTGGGGTCTGAATTTCAAAGCATTTCGTGCTACATTTGCGGAGATATGATCTAAGGAAGTTGGTCTTTTTGCAGACTCCTAAATTACATTCCAAACAGGTGACCTAGGGAAAATCATCATAACTTTCTCTCTCAGCATCGGATTGAAATTTCATAAGAAGGTACAGAAAGAGAATGGACTTTAGTTTTTTTTATATATTTTACAGTGCCAAAGGTCGAAACACTGGCTCGTGGCACGTCGTACAAGTTCGCTCTACTGAACTAGTCTATAATCAGGTCATTGTGGGAGATTTCACATAACTCTTCCTTGGAGAATCCAATTTGGATTAGACTGTTGGCATTGGAAAGAAGACACAGAGGGCTACTGCTTGCAATTTCAGAACTGGATGATCAGAAAGTACAGAGATACATCAGAGGAAATATCGAGCTCCTACAAAGTGAAAAAAGGTGTGTAGATTCTTTTAAATTTTTGCTTAATATTGGTTGAAAATTTATTTTGAAGGAATTGAAAGGGCATAGTAGAGCATTATTATCGGTAATTGATGCCCAGAGGAAAAAAAATGCAAACACCTAGTAAGCAACCTGAAAGCTCTAGCATGACTCATGACGAAGAGGAAGAAATGCTACATGATATATCAAAATTACAAGAACAAGTGCAACAAATGTCACTCTCACAAAAGCTAACAGAAGCTAAGATAAATGGCATGGAATCTAAGATAAAGGGCATGGAAGCTAAGATGGATGAATTGAAGATAGATTTGAAGAGAGACATGGCATATTTGAAGACAGACATGGCAGATTTGAAGACAGACTTGACAAATTTTCTACAAGAAATACTTACTAATGGTGAAAAGGTAGTAAAGGAAACTCATGATGCGAACAAAAGAAATCTTAATCATGATTTCATAAACTCTAATGTGGGATCGAAGACCCACCATATTCCAAAAATCGATATGAGGAAATTTGATGGCAAGGATCCCGCAACATGGATATTACAGAAGGAGCAATTTTTTGATCTCAATAATGTGCAAAACACACAAAAGCTACGTATTGCAACTTTATATTTGGAACCAAATCAGTTTGTATGGTATCAATGGCTTTGCTCTCGTAAACAGATTATCACTTGGGAAATTTTTACGGAAGAATTAATAGCACATTATGAGGATACAAAAAGCAACACTTTGTTTAGCCAATTGATAAGTCTCAAACAAAAGGGTTCAATAATGGAGCACATTGAGGAGTTCCAAAAATTCAACATAAGGGTAAAAAATATTCCAAAGGATCATAGGATTGATGTGTTCATAGGGGCTTTAAAGGATAATATTCAACATGATGTTCGCCTTTGGGAACCTGATTCATTAGAGAAGGCATTCAGGTTAGCAAGAAAAATGGAAAGCAAAACAATGGAAACCAGGAAGCATACCACTCACAACTATAAATATGGAAGTGTTGTTGTGCCTAGTCTTCCACAACCTATAAGGTTGACACCACAGCAATTGGAGGAAAAAAGAGCAAAAGGGCTTTGTTACAGTTGTGATAGCAAATACACTAAAGGTCATAAGTGTGCTGAGAAGAAATTATTCTACATAGATTGTGAAGAGGAAGAAGAAAAGGAGCAAGAAAGGTCAAAAGAAGAGGATATACTCCAAGAACAAAGCCTAGATAAAGAAGAAATGAATCCAACCATATCTTGTAATGCATTGGCAGGAATTACCACTCCTCAAACCATCAATATAGAAGGACAAATCAAGAAGAAAAATGTAATAGTGTTGATTGATTCAAGAATTACAAACAATTTTATTCATTGTAAGGTAGCAAAAGAATTTAATTGCTTCTTATATCCACGACCAGAGTGTCAAGTGATGGTTGCAAATGGAGGAACAATAAATTGCTTAGGAAAGTGCCATAATATCAAGCTATCCATGGGAGAATATGTATTGACTAGCCCAATGCTTTCCATTCCAATGGGAGGTGATGATGTTGTACTAGTAGTCCAATGGCTACAATCCTTGGGTACAATAGCTTTTAATTTTCAAGAACTTTTCATACAAGTTTCTGTGGAAGGAAAGGAATTTGAATTAAGGGGTATTGCAGGGAAACAGGGAGAGATAATCAGCTCTAATGGTATGACAAAGCTTCTAAAAAAGGAACAAATAGGTGTAATAGCACAATTATGTTCGTTAGATGTTTCCACATTGGAATCATCTATTTCTCCAAACCTCCAAAAAGTCTTGGACAATCATTCCAAGGTATTTGAGACTCACAAAGGTCTCCCACCTATTTGTGATCATGATCATGCTATTCATCTGATTCCAGGAAGTGTTACTCCAAACATTAGGCCGTACAGATATCTGTATGCCCAAAAGAGTGAAATTGAACGTATGGTTGCAGAAATGCTAGAGGCTAGTATAATTCGACCGAGTCAAAGTTCTTTCTCTGCTCCAGTGGTATTGGTGTACAAGAAGGATGGATCATGGCGCATGTGTCCGGATTATAGGGAGCTCAACAAGCTCACTATTAAAGATAAGTTTCCCATTCCTGTCATTGATGAATTACTAGATGAATTGCATGGATCAATTTACTTCACCAAGTTGGATCTTCATTCAGGATATCATCAAAATCAAAATGAAGACTGAAGACATTCCCAAAACAACATTTAGAACTCATGACGGTCATTATGAATTTTTGGTCATGCCTTTTGGCCTTACCAATGCACCTTCAACATTTCAAGGTTTGATGAATTCATTTTTCAAACCATTCCTTATAAAATTTGTGTTAGTATTTTTTGATGATATACTAATCTACAGCAAGTCTTGGAAGGATCATGTTGAACATGTTGACAGGGTGCTACAGCTATTGGAGGAGAAACAATTATATGCAAAAAGATCCAAATGTTTCTTTGGAGTACAAGAGGTGGAATATCTGGGTCATATTGTATCTCATGAAGGAGTTAAGGTAGACCGTAGCAAAATTAAAGCCATTAAGGAATGGAAAATCCCCACATCCATAAAGCATTTGCGAGGATTTCTCGAGTTGACAGGGTATTATTGCAAGTTTGTTAAGGATTATGGGACAATAGCAACAGCTCTAACAACATTATTGAAGAAAGATGCATTTTCATGGACTCCAGAAGCAACAAAGGCCTTCGAACATCTTAAAGAGGAAATGTGCCAAGCACCGGTCTTAGTTACACCGGACTTCACAAAAACCTTTATTGTGGAATGTGATGCTTCAGGAAATGGAATTGGTGTTGTTTTAATGCAAGATGAAAGACCCATTGCTTTTTAAAGTCGTCCAATCAAGGGAAAGTTTTTACACAAAGCTATTTATGAGAAGGAAATGTTGGCAATACTCCATGCACTTAAGAAATGGCGACCCTACCTAATGGGAAGACACTTCAAGGTAAAAACAGATCATGATAGCCTTAAATACATTTTTAAAAAGCCCCAAGGGATAGCTCAAATGGTCGAGTTCCCGTTGCTAAGCACTTTCCTAGTTGGGAGGTCACGGGGTCAAATCTCCTCGACGCCCTCGGGGTTAGGCCTGATATGGCCGACCCGCAGATCCCTTTGGGTGGAACTGCCCCACTTCTCTACATGGACGTAGCGGCCACTCATTGAGTGCCCGTGAACCACATTGAAAAAAAAAAATACATTTTAAAACAAAGATTATCCTCTAAAGAGCAACAAAAGTGGGTCACAAAGATGTTGGGTTATGACTTTGAAATCATCTACAAAAAAGGGAAGCAAAATGTGGTGGCAGATGCACTCTCAAGAAAGGATGAGGATGTGGAAGCATTGTTGTGCGCCATTTCTATTATCCAACCAGATTGGATAAACGAAGAAAGGGAGGAATGGAAGAATGACGAAGAAGTGTGCGCCCTTATTCAAAAGTTACAACAAGATTCCAGTACGTCTGATACATTTAGCTGGCAAAATGATTCGTTATGGTACAAAGATTTCTGATACCTCTGTAAGAATTCCCAGCTAAAACAAAAGATTCTTATGGAATTGCACACTTCTCCCTTAGGAGGGCACTCAGGATTTTTAAAAACTTACCACGGGGTTAAGAAGGAATTCTTTTGGGATGGCCTTAAATCAGATACTTAAAAGTTTGTGGCAGAATGTTTGGTTTGCCAACAAAAAAAAGTTCAAACAATTAATACACTGGGTCTATTACAACCTTTGTCCATTCCAAGCCAGTGTTGGGAGGAGGTTTCAATGGATTTTATCACAGGTTTACCCAAGTCTGAGGGAAAGAGTGTCATCATGGTGGTAGTTGACAGACTTACCAAGTATGCACACTTTTGTGCATTATCACATCCATTTAAATCCAGTACAGTTTCCACTGCATTTATGGAAACAATTCAAAAGCTACATGGAAACCCAAAGATTATTGTATGTGACAGAGATCCCATTTTCACTGGAAATTTTTGGACAGAATTAATTTCTTGTCTTGGTACTCAGTTAGCTCATAGCTCATCTTATCATCCTCAATCTGATGGGCAAACTGAGATAGTAAACAAATGTTTGGAAGGATATCTTCATTGCTTTGTATCTAACAAACAAACACAATGGGTCAAATGGTTGCCTCTGGCTGAATGGTGGCATAACACTTCCTTCCATATAGCAACAAAAATGACACCATTTATGGCACTTTGTGGGTATCATCCACCATCCATCAAATCATATTTAAGAGAAAATTCTAAGGTTCAAGCAGTGGAACATCTCATCGAACATAAAAAACAAGTCCTCCAACTCTTAAAGGATAACCTCGTGTTGGCACATAATAGAATCAAACAACAGGCAGATCAACATCGCAGTGAAAGAAGTTTTGATGTAGGTGATTGGGTATTCCTATGGCTACAACCATATAAGAAAATGTCCCTCAAGCAAGATAAGAAGGATAATAAATTATCACCAAAGTATTATGGTCCGTACAAGGTGTTGCAAAATGTTGGTACTATGGCATAAAAATTGGAGCTTCCTACAGCTTCTCGATTGCACCCAGTTTTCCATGTTTCATGTTTAAATAAGGTTATAGGTGACAAGCTCCCAGTTCAAACAATATTGCCAGAACTTGACGAGGAAGGGAAAATTATATTGGATCTGGAATCAGTCATAGAAACAAGAACTTGACAGCTATGAAATCGATCAATTTCGGAGTATCTTATCAAGTGGAATAACTTATCCACTGAAGATTCCACATGGGAGGATGAGAATTTTATACAGAAGCATCCAGAACTACTCAAGCATTGAGGACAACACTTTCTTGAAGGAGAGGGGCATGTTGGGTCCCTATAATACTAGTGATTACCCCATTACCATTGTAGTTGTACCCCTTATTAATATTGTTGTGCCCCTATTATCCCCATATTGTTATTATTGTGCCCCATAGAATCTCGCTATTGTTATTTTTGTGGCTTTATATTATTATCGTTAGGTCGGCTGGGTTATATTGTGACAACTTAGACTGCTATATATAGAAAGGAGGTTTTGTCCTTTGAAACATCGAAGAATTTTTCATTTATGTAATGTAAAGGAGGTTGCCCCCCCGAAGAGGCTGAATTCTAAGGCGTTGATCTATCTTTTCTATCTTTTCTTGAGCTTGTTTCATAACATACATCCATCTACCAACCAAGTGGGGATATATCAAATATGACTCATCCACCCAACCAAGTGGGGATATACTGAATATGACTCATCCACCCAACCAAGTGGGGATATACCAATTGTTTATACATGACAAAAACAAGAAATATTACATCATCCATCCCATGCATAGTGGGGTTACAAATTAGGTCTTTTCATGACCTTTACATTAAATGATAGACATGAGATTTATAATAAGGACAACCAATCTAAACAAGACCATGATAGTCATCAGAAACTATCATACACCATATATGATCTGCACCATCAACAACATCAGGATCAACAACCTATATATTTCCATCATCAAAAGAGTCACCTGAATCAAAACAATTATGCAGATATGTACCAAGATCTTCTAAGATAATGCCAAAAATGCATTGTTAGAAGCATATGCTCCCCTTGAACCTATGCCAGACGTTCACTATCAGATCTTATTATTGCATATATCAGTAAGAAATATCAAGGCATCATCATCAATCAGATATACATCAAGTTATCAAAAACTTTATGAGGACCAACATATTTCCACATGTTATCAGCAGATTCTAACCATCAGCAAACAGAGTAGATAATTAACTTAACCATATCATATCCCTTGTTCCTGAGTCTGGCCCACTACTTTTCCTCAAACCAACATATACATGACTGTGCCCACAGAAACTCGCATATGTACGTGACTATGCTTCATGAAACTCGCGTATAACAACCTTTTTCTAAAAAATAGGATTTAACAGCAGGATGATGCAGCAACTACTCCCAACTTTTGTCTGAGATATTCAAAAGTCTCTCTGGGCATTGGTTTAGTGAATATATCAGCAACCTGTTCTTTGGAGGGAACGTACTCCAATTTGACCTTTTGTTCAAGCACTTGTTCACGTAGAAAATGATATTTGATGGGAATGTGCTTGGTCTTGGATTGCATGACTAGATTCTTTGAAATACTGATGCCACTTGTATTATCACATAGAATGGAGATGCGTGGAGTACATGTGATTTGAATGTCTTGCAAGGTTTGCATCACCCAAAGTAGTTGTGTGCAGCAAGATGCAGCGACCACATATTCTGCTTCAGCTATAGATAATACAATTGAACTTTATTTCTTGCTGAAACAAGACACTAACCTGGAACCCATATAGAATGTACCACCACTAGTGCTTTTTCTGTCATCAACACTTCCTTCCCAATCTGCATCTGTATATGCATGAAGAGTAAGATCTGTATCTCTAGGACACCATAAACCAAAGTCCTGTGTTCCTTGAAGATATTTGAAAATCCTTTTGACCGCCTGAAGGTGTGATTCCTTTGGATTTTCTTGGAATCTTCCAACTATTCCTACTGCATGCATGATGTCAGGTCAGGTACCTGTTAGATAAAGCAAACTGCCAATCATGGATCTGTAAGTTGGTTGATGTACTGCTGCTGATTCATCATTTGAGCTGAGACTACATCCTGTTACCATTGGGGTACATACTGGTTTAGAATCTTCCATGCCATACGTTTTCAAGATATTTTTGAGATATTTGGTTTGTGAAAGAAAAATACCATATTTATTTTGTTGAACTTGTAGACCAATAAAATATGTAAGCTCAAGCAAGGACATTTCAAATTCTTGTTGCATTACTGAAGAAAAATTCTGACTCATGGATTCTTCATTGCTAGCAAAAATGATATCATCAACATAAACAACAATTATTAGCAATTTATCAGTGTCAATCTTTGTATATAGATTGTTATCTGTTGACCCCTTTCAAAAACCTTGTTGGTGGAGATATTTTTCAAGACGATAATAACAGGCCCTTGGAGCCTGCTTTAAACCATAAAGAACCTTTCTTAGTTTGCATACAATTTTTGCATCATTTCCAAGAATGAATCCTTCTGGTTGTTCAATATAGAATTCTTCTTCTAAGTCTCCATTAAGGAAGGAAAATTTTACATCCATTTGGTATACTTTGAATTTCTGAAAACTAGAAAGAGCAAGAAACATCCTTATGGCTTCAAGTCTAGCAACAGGTGCAAAAGTTTCTTCAAAATCTATACCTTTTTGTTGAGCATATCCTTTACAAACAAGTTTGGCCTTGTTTCTAATAACTTCTCCATTTTCATTCAGCTTGTTCTTGAATATCCATTTAGTTCCTATGATATTCTTATCATGAGGTCTAGGAACTAATTCCCAGGTATTATTCTTTTCAATTTTCTCAAGTTCTTCATTCAGGGCCTTGACCCAACATTCATCCTTGCATGCTTCATTTACATTTTGAGGTTCGGTGGAGGATAGTAATGCTAGATAGCTTGAGGTTTCTGTAATAGTTCTTCTTTTCTATACACCTACCTCTTTTTCCCCTAAAATTTGTGTTTCTGGATGATTTTTCTAAACATACCTAGACGAAGTCTTTTCTTCTACCATATCTCTTCTTCTGGTGCTTCATTGATTTCTTCTTCAGAATCATTGTGATTTGATGTGGGAAAATGATCCCCATCTTCTTCATTGTCATAACTTTAAGTTTTTATCTGTTTAGGATTTTGGCATGCTTCATCAACTACAACATCAAAACTTTCAACAATTTTCCCAAGTCTTTTATTATAACATTTATATCCTTTACTTCGAGAAGAGTAACCAAGAAGAATACCTTCATCTGCTCTGAGCTCAAACTTACCAATGTTTTCATCAGTCCTTTTGATATAGCATTTTCTTCCAAAAACTTTAAAATATTTTACCGTAGGAGTCTTACCATACCAAAGTTCAAGTGGAGTTTGAGTGCTATTTACTCGAACATTTTCTTGGTTGAGAATAGTTATGGCGGTGAATGCAGCTTTACCCCAGAAGGTTGCAGGAGTTCCAAATTCATCTAGCATAGCTTGAGCCATTTGTTGAATATTTCTGTTCATTCTTTCTACCACTCCATTTTGCTGAGGAGTCCTTGAGGTGGAGAACTACCTTTTTATTCCATGTTGTTCACAAAAGTCAAAGAATTCATCCGAGGTAAATTCCCCTCCTCGATCAGATCTGAGACATTTGATTTTGCGATCTGATTCATTTTCAACCAAAGCTTTGAAGGCTTTTAACTTTTGAAATGCTTCATCTTTATGCTTTAAAAGACCTATCCAACACATTCTCGAAAAATCATCAATGAACAAAATAAATTATTCTTCTCCATGAGGTGACCTTTTCCTTGATGGTCCAAATAAACCAGTATGAGCAAGTTCATGAGGCTTACTAGCTGACCCTTCTTTTTCAATGAAGTGAGATTTGGTTTGCTTACCTAATTGACATGGTTTGCATATTGTATTTGTAGGAATGCTAATATCTGGAAGATCACGAACAACCTGGAATCTGCATCCTTTTCTTATTTGAGAAAAGCTTAGATGTCCCAATCTTCTGTGCCATAGCGAGTTTTCATCATTTTTGCTTAGATAGCACTGTTTTTGTCCTCCCTTGAGTACGTATAGGTTGTTTGGAGTTCTTCCACCTTTGATCACGGTTTCTCCTTTATCAAGTTCACAAACAACACATCTGTTTGATCAAAACATCAATTCATTTCCTTGAACACACATTTGACTGACACTCAACAGGTTATGCTTTAGACCATCTACATACATAAGATTCCTAGCTTTAACCTTTTCTTTCAAGAAAACCAAACCTTCACCTTTTATGACAGCAGGAGTGTCATTTCCAAATGAGACATTCTTTTCCTTTTCTAAGGCATTATATGAGTGAAGTTTTTCTTTGTCACCTGTCATGTGTTTTGAGCATCCACTGTCGATGTACCACTAATTTTCTTGTCCTTCCGCATACAAGGCTATACGAAATCTCTCTGTTTGAGGTTCTTTCCATCTCCATATTTTGGGATTTAATGGAGTTTGCTCCTTTTGAGATATTTGCCTAAATTTACTCCTGCATTCAGATTCCTCATGGCCAAAGTTGTTACAGATTGAGCATTCTATTTCATTTTCAAGAAGAGAGAAGTTATTATAGGAACTTTTCTTGATCCCTGTCACATTCCTTTGATTTCGTGCTTCTCTATTCATGGTGGTTTTGTAAGCAACACATTGAGCAGCTTTGTGTCCAAAATTATGACATGATAAACATTGACCATTAAAGAAGTTCCTGCGATTATCAAATCTATTGACCTAGTGATTGTAGTTTCTATTGATATTCATCTTTGAAGCAAATTGAGTATGATTTACCTGAGGTTGGTTGTGGCTTCTGTTCATCCTTGAAGAAAATTGAGCTTCATTTACGTGGTGATTTACTTTATGCCTTTGCTGACGATTGTCACATTGTTCACTGTTCTTTGTTGCATCAAGATAGATTTAGTAGAGGTTGACGGCTTCTGTGATTGAGATTCTTCTTCAGTATATCCAAGACTTGTCTTTATCGCAGGAGAACGCTGCACTTTAATAATTTCATTTAAGGTTTCTCATCCTTTAGCAAATCTAAGATTGAGAGATTTTGTTTTCTCAAGATCCTTTCTTAGACCGACAATTTCACACTAGCTTTTCATTGCCTTTTTCTCTTTCAGCAAGTAAGTATTCCAAGGTATCTATAATCATATTCGTTTCTTCTAAACAGATTTTGAGTTTAGAGATTTCTTCATGAAGGTCATCTTCTTCTAAAGCATCCCAAACATTATCATCGTCATAAGCCATTAGAAGTATATAGTCATTATTATTTTCATCTTCATCACTATTTGATAAACCATCACTATCTTCATGAGTATAGTAACTCTTTTTACTTACATTTTGTTTTCTATTCCACTTTTCAAATTCCTTCCCTTTATCATATTTATTTGTATGACGAAATTTGGCAGCATAATGACCGACTCTACCACAGGCAAAACATTTGAAAGGTAGTTTACCTCTAAATCTTCTGGAACCCCGTTGAAGCTTCTTGACAAAGTTTACTTCATTTTCTTCCTCTGAAATATGTCCTGATTCAATGAGTTCTTCCTTTCCTTTTGCTAAAGCTTTAAATGTGGCTTCTCTCATATCTGATGGGCCTCCTTTTCTCATCTCAAAGGTAGTTAAGATTCCGTGAAGCTATGTCATAGTGATAGTCTGTAGATCCTGTTTTTCTTCTATGGTAGATACTTTTGATTCAAATTTAGCAGACAAGGATCTTAAAACTTTCTCAACAAAGGTAACTTCCTTTATCTCTTCACCCAGATTCATCATACAATTAACAACGTCATCCATACCTAAGAATTAACTAGCTATACTTTCATCATTGTGCATCTTAAGTGTTTAATATTGAATTCTGAGAGTTTGCAGTTTAGCACATTTTACCTGAGAGTCTCCTTCATAGCTTAGAACAAGTTTTTCCCATATTTCTTTGGTTGATTTGAGCTGCATAACTTTGACAAACTCCAATTGTGACAAACTTCCCAATAATGTATTGACAACCCTGGCATTGGTTTCATATTGCTTTTTACCTGCCGTATTTGTAGGAATTGCTGATGGAAATGTATATCCTCCTTCCACGATTTCCCAGACATCTGTTCCAAGTGATTGTAGATAGGTTGTGGTTCTTATCTTCCAATAAACAAAGTTTCTCCCATCAAAGATTGGCGGTCTGATGGATCCCACGCTTTCTTGATTACTCATGATGATGGATCTACCTTCAAGCGATCAAGCTTCTTCTAAAGGACCTGCTCTGATACCAATTGTTGGAAATAATACTGAGAGGGGAGGGTGAATCAGTATTATCAGATCAATAATTTAATTTCCCAAATAGATTTGTATACGCTACTTGAGCTAATTGAATTAGTGTGTATACGCGACTGTACTTAAAGAAAATAGCGTATATGTATCTAGAACTTTTGATTTACCCAAATTATCATGCATTGAACTTTAACCAGCATATCAGAGATTTATTAGACAGTGCAGTAAGAGCAGAATAAAGCATCACACATAAGCAACACACATGAACACCAAGATATAAGGTGGAAACACAATGTGGGTGAAAACCATCTACTACTGTCGTCTCTGTTTTCTTTTAATAATAAGAAAATTTGTTTACAATTTTGTACTATTGCAGACTTATACCAGTACACAGGCTTCTACCTGCAGAAGGTTATGACCTTCTCTCGTTCTCTAGTTTCTACTGGAAGGGAGCTACAACCCCCTAAATTTTGTACTAGCCGATATGTTTTCTAGTACGTAGGCTATGACCTACAGAAGGCTATGACCTTTGTTCTTCCTCCATGGACCACATTTCATAAATTTTTAGACTGGATCCATTAACATCATTATAACTACAATTCAATCATCAAATACATCTGCATCAACCAATCACTAAAACTCAAACATCACTTTCTGAATCACCCATAACTGAATCAATCAATCACTTTGACAGTCAATCTGATCAGTCAGAATACTGTCACTAGAATACAGTCACCAGAACCCATACCAGAACCCATAATTCTGCAACAGCAAACAGAAACAACTGAAACATACTTTATGAGGTGAATGCTACTTCCATGTGTCAAACCTACATGTATGCGCGCTTTTATCAAAGCCATTTGCAAGTATTAATGCATAATTTTGCAGCTATTCCAGACTTAAGTTATACCCAGATCATAATATTTATAGAACAACACATGCGCCAGTATTCAGATCTAGACTATACATGATCAAACCACATAGTGGTAATTTATTTCAAGCCTTAAGATCCTGATCCATCATCAGATCTTATCCTTCACCAACTACTGAGGTTCATCTTTGGTTCAGATCAAGCACAGTACCATAAGCCAATAACTTGCATACTAGATCTCACACTTCATCAGATATTAAATACTTGTAGACCTAGCCTAATGATTTTCTCCTCCTTTTATAGTTTTAGGCCTTTCTCAATACCATGGACCAAAAACCACTTAGGACCAATACTTTGGACCAAATACCTAGGGTCAATACCTCGGACCAGATACCTTGGACCAATACCATGGATCAAAATACCATGGACCAAAAACTTAGTTTTCCAAGATATACACTCTTTTTCTTTTGTGGAGGTGCGTGTGTATGTATACGCTACTTGTGTTCAGTGAACTTGCGTGTATACGTACCTTGGTTAAGGTGAACCTGCGTATACCTCTCTTTCTTCATTCTTTGTAGTATGATCTATAATTCTTTGTTGTTAACTTGTTGTACTTGTGATCTTTCATCTGAGTGAGTTTCCATCAAGGACAACACCTGTATCATAATGCCAACAATTTCAAGGATTGGAAGAACAAAATTGATTTGGTTATATAAAATGAAGTCATGGATTTTTTTGTAGGCAAAATTCTAGCACCTAACAAGGACAATGCTTAAGAAGTGGCTAAGTACAATAAGCGAGAGGTTAGGACTCAAAGAATGGTCTTTGAGTCTATCATATATCACCTCATCTTATTTGTTATAGATTTATCCACCTCCAAATAAGTCTCACAAATTGGTGTGATTATATTTCACCAATACTATAGGTTATAAGATCTCCTTATGAATCATATTTATACAACAAAGATATCAAATTATGAAGATGTGGCCTTACATCTTATGAAGATCTAAAAATTTAAGGATCAAGTTCAGGGGCTTGGAGAAGTCATGTATTATTCAAAATCAATCACTTTCGTACTCAATTCCCTACATTTAGATTAGAGTGATTTTGTAAGTACCATCTATGTTAGAAAAGAAAATCTGTCATTTGAACAACTTTGGGCACAATGTGTTCTAGAAGATGAAATATTAAAATCCAAGGATGGCACTAAACCCAATAATGTCAATGCTCAAGATTTTGATACTATATCAAGGAAGAAGTTTGCAATATTTGGAAGATTTGAACCTGGTCGAAGATACAATAAAAACAACTATCAGCCATGTGGAAACTCAGATATGCCTAAAGTCAAATTCATTGGTTGCAATGAATTTGGACATTATAAAAGAGATTTTGCCCAATATCCTGAGAACAAGAGGAATAATGAAAGGAAAGAAAGAAGTGAAACTCATGCTGCAAAAGATGAATAAGATGAGAAGAAACCAAATATTGAAGAAAAAAAGGGACCTCTATTATTGAAGGATTTGACTATTGCGAGGTTTTCAAGTAGTTTGTTTTCGCTTTTATGAGAAGATGGTAGTTAAAGCAACAATTGCAGTTACATTTGTGTAGAAGACTCTTGGGACTCACCAAGTATAGTGTCTTAAAATAAAATTTTTGAAGAAGCATATAGATTTGGAAGAAATGGAGTCTACTTGGAGTCCTAGAAGGGACACTCAAGTTGCATATCTTCACAAAGAATTGAAAGTAGTCAACACATAATACAACTAACTGAAATAGAAAAATTTGGGTCATCAAAAGTTGTTTACACATCATTCCATAGTCACGAGTACTCTACAATCACTGAAGTAGTCAATCTCACCGAAGAGATCATTTCACAAGCGAAGACTACAAGAAAGAAGAATAGGTCATTATACAACATTTTAAAACTATTTATAGCTTGATATTTTGTTTCAAGCACCAATATAGAGACACTACCAAAGTTTAACATTTGAATGGAAGAATCAAAGAATAATAACAGAGATTTGTTCTACAAGAAGAGATGACAACTTATCAATATGCATTAAAAAATACCATGTAGTATCATGGAAGCATAAATGAGGAGGAATCTCATCATTATACATTTCATGGGAATCATCTTCAGGGAAGATTAAAAGAAGAAGTTTTGGTCAAAGAAGTAAATTGGCGGCTTGGAAGGAAGAAGTATACTTATCTTAAGTTTTCATAAACATCTTACAATAAGATAAAAGAAGTCATATTTAGGAGTTGAAGGAAGAACATAATGTATAAATATACTTGGGCAGAAAGGTTAATAGAAAAGGCATATTATGTCATGGTCAAATGGTTGGAAAGAAATTCAAAACATTTAAGATCCTCCTATATTTTTGTAATTTATGTAGTAGTAAACACATCACTGGAAGAACTTTTGTTGAAACTACCATCAGTCATTATTCAATATGATTTCTTGAATAATTTGAAGTTAGATAATGAGAAGGAGGTAATGTCAACTTTAGAGGAGCTAGAAGTAGAACTTGACTTAAAGGATCTTACAAATTGAAATTTGGAGCAACATGGATTCTTTTCGTAACTCTAATAATAAGGAATTGCATCTATACTTTTTGGGATATGATATGGCTTCTAGGAATAATATATAGTATATATGTGTACTCTATAGAGGCAAAAAAGGAAACAATAAGTCATGTAACAATTTGGTGATCATTTGAAGATATGTTGGATGCAATATTGATTAAGAAGAAACCCACCTCAACCGAAAATAGGGACCTATAATTGGTTCTACATTGATTGGTTTGACACGTACTCTTGTTAAGAGACATACTATTGCTGATTAGAAGCTGATATGATTTCTTGAAAAAGTGTAAAAACATAATTATGTTGCCATACGAAGAAATAAGGCGCAAAGGCTTGTGTAATTAGATATGAATAAGTTCAGCTCCATAAGATGTTTAATGAAATACTTAAAGACCTGTTGAAGCTATGTGGAGATTTCCAAAGAACTAGGAAGGTCAAAGCTCATTATGATGTGATGTAGATAGGATCCTAGAAGCTACAACAAATATCCACAGAAGAATAGGTAGTTGATGTCTTAATGAGTATTTTTGAGGCAATCTTAGGCTTGTGGTTGTTCCTCCTTGTTTGATGGGAAGTAAGGATCTCCTCCCTAGTTGAAATGGAGTGGTTATGGACATCATATTCTCCATGTGTGATGCACTATATCCAAGACTAACAATTGTAAGCCTAGTGAAGGAACTAGTATGAAGAATGATGGATTTGATAAGCACATTAGACCGATATTCTTTGAGGATTTGGATCCAATATAAGAATAGTCCTGAGGACTGATGTTCTTTAAGGATAGGATATCCAAGGTGAGAGTATTCCTATGAGGACATACCATGTGAACATCCAGATCAAGTTTGTGCCTAGAGAGGGGGTGGTGTCCAAATTTATGCCTCCTAACATTGTGCTATGATATAGTGGAAAGATAGAGGTTATTATTCAAGGCCTTTCTATTTTTGATAATGTTGGTTATGATGACGCGTATCAATCTGAATCTCTTCTTATGAGAATATTTCGATTTTGAGAGTATCATGTTGTGTCATTATGAATACCTCCCTAGTTAAGAGGGAGTGTTGGAGACGTAACAAGTGTTAGTCTTGATAATGAAATACAAATATATCATTGATGTAATTATTATTATATTCATTTATTACATTCATTTTATTTATTTATTTATTTTTCTAATCAAATCATGTTCCTCATGATTTTAGGGACATTGATTCAAGAAGAAAAGTTATTATGGATCAAAGAAATGTATTTGAGCCAAAGCCCCATTTTGACTTCTTGTAAGAAAAAGAAAGTTTATTTTTCTTGAGTCAAAATGAGTTGAAATGTCTTCCACAGACTAAGTCGACCCTTCTGGACAAGTCAACCTAGAAGACGTAGCCATTTAACCTTCCAGACATGTATAAATACAAGATAGTTTGACCACATTTTACCATCAATCAATCACATCGATTTTTGTCCAAGAAGAAGAAGAATTTTAGTGAATGTCAAAGGAAAGAGAGAGAAAAGTCAAAGGAGAGAAAGTTATATTTTCTTCCCTAATTCATCAACAAGTGAAAGTTTTTTTTATGATTTTTCAGATTTTTCATAGAGCTGAAATTCGTCTATTATTGTAAATCTGAAATTTTCATAGGTTTAACTAGAATTACAGAAGTTTGACTAGCATAGAGTTTTTTGACTTTGACATAGTTGGAGAAGGTTTTGAAGGAGGGATGACTTAGGTCTTCTAGAAATCCTGGTCTTAGTTTTTTGGTCTTAGATATCTCACTTTGATTTGATTCTATATGAAGAGGATTTCTTGGGATTCCCCCCTCTGGGGTTTTTCCCTCGCTTGGAGCCTAAATCTCTTGTCTTCTTTGTCTCTTGTGATATTCATGTTTTGTACATTTTGGTAGTTGCTTGATGAAGAGAATATAAATTTAATAAGAAGCCAATAAACATTTACTAGTAATTGTCAAGTTAACAAAATATACTCTAATCTATAAGCATGTTAATTTCTCAACACATGCGTACTAAGATTTATGTGCAGACTGACATTGATGATTGTAGAATTGAAAACTAAAGTTTTGGAAAGAATTAATACATGAAGTTAAAGAAACATGAGTTTGTCTTTCGCCATTCACGTGATTCTTGTTGTTACCCTCGAGACAACCCCTGACTGCTACAGGGGGTCAATGCCGAGGACATCCACAAAACCAATAAAGATTAAATATTTGCCTGAAGACAAAACCCACGAATGTAATGTCATCTTGAACTCAGATACAAAATTAGTGGACCATGATGGCCGTTACATTAATGACTATAGATTTTAAATTCATAAATGAAAGAAGAAATAGATGGAAACAAAGTTGCTCACATTGAGCCAAAAGGAATTTCATGCTTTTACACCCTGAGAAGAGAATGATGAATGAAACATTGCAAAGAAAGGAAATGAGATTCTTGCGGCTATGGAACGCCCTTTAAAGCTTTATGTAAATAAACCTAAATATTGTCTGCTATCAACCATAACATAAATAAATTTGTGAATTTAAAAGAAAAACCAATAAACCTCACATAAATAAAAAAAAAATAAAAAACATAAAAAAAAAAAATACATAAATACATAATCAAGACAAACTGCAATTAGAGTCACAATGATCTTTCATTAATGTCCAAAAAAATTTCATTACATTTTTCCCAAATTTCCTTTACCTCCGAACGCTTACAATGTCTAATTCTCCGCCTTCTATTATTTCCCTCACGCTACTCACTAAATGTCTAATGAAAACTAACGCTACTCACTAAATGTCTAATGAGTTATGAAAACTAATTCTTTAAGCAATTGTAAAATTATTTCGTAGTTTATGGTAAATATTACACAATTTAACTAAAATTAATATCATATTTATAATATATGATATTATAAAATAACCTCTTTCTCAACATAAAATTCCCTTTCCCAAAATTCATAATATGACAATTTTTTAAATTAAAATGGAAAGTCGGCATTGAAAATAAAGAATGTGGTCCCCCAAATGTTATGACAGAGGCATAAGAAAACCCCGTGTGGTAAACCCCAAAACCGCCTCCGGGATCACCTTTGGCAGTTTCTGGAATGGAGAGGAAGTTATGTCGACTTGAATTTTAGACGTACATCTGTTAAACGGTAGTTTTGTAATAATTGTTCTTTCAAATCAGACTAGTCGTTAGACACCATTGGGCCATGAACCGTCGGATACCATCGGATCTCGAGATGAATGGTTCTAACTGTCGATTCGCTGGATAACTGCAAGGAGCATAAAGTCCGTCTGCTTGCGTTAATTCTCTGGAAATATATACTCATCTTCTTCATCTATTAGTGTGGCCATTTTGACAAACAATAAGATTCGAACTGAAATGATGTGATTGCAACAACAGGAGCAGAAATAAAATACATATAGGGATGCTCGAATATATTTTATCGTCCTTGGGCAATAGACATTGAAAAATTAGCATTCATTTTCGTTGTCTAAATCATTTGGATGTAGAGCAGAGTTGTAAAATCTGTCATTATTAATATAACTCATCCTTTGACCATTTTTCTGTACTCGATCCAGATTGCCATGGCAACGTATTCTAATTTAAAAACTTGAATTGCTCCTTGTGATGACGTAGGACAACAAACTTGACTACATATTTTGAAATGCTGTAATATGCACCATGTGTAACCTTTGTTTTGTGAACTCCAAGTCTCGTCGAAGAATGAAATTTTCATTATACAAATATAATTGCAATAGAATAATTCATCCCCAGTTTGCAGGACCATTTTGGAAAAATTGGCCTTGAAAGAACTAACCAAATATCTGAAGTTGTTCACAATTTTTGGAAACTGTTCGAATTGAAGTCAATTGGGGTGTTCTGTAATGAAAATTTTCTCTGTTTGCTCATTAAGTGCATTTAAAATTTGCTCCCTGAGGACCCCTGCGTTTTTTATCAATCATTCCCCAGGTTTCGTAACTTGCATTCTGAAGGCTTCTCCTTTTACTTGCCAATTAATTTAAAAGCGAGGGGCTAGTTCCGAAACAGAACAATATCAGAATCGGGCCCTCGGTTTTTGTTACAATATACATATCAGAACAAGCTGATAAGAGTCACATCGCAGCCATCAAATCAACCAGAATATTCCATCATTGGCCAAATATGTGCTAGCATCCGCAGCGCTGCAGGGATCGATCGGGCCTTCTTTTTTTGTTACAATATACATATCAGAAAGCTAGTTCCAAAACAGAACAACATCAGCATCGGGCCCTCTTTTTTTGTTACAATATACATATCAGAACAAGCTGATAAGAGTCACATCGCACCCATCAAATCAACCAGAATATTCCATCATTTGCCAAATATGCGTCAGCATCCGCAGCGCTGCAGGGATCTCGCAGCCATCAAATCAACCAGGATAAAATCACATCGCAGCCATCAAATCAACCAGAATATTCCATCATTCGCCAAATATGCGCTAGCATCCGCAGCTTTCTCTTAAAGAAATAAATTTTGTACAAGGGTTCTATGGCTTTCAACCTGATCATATATCATAAATCTTGTATTGCAGATAATCTCTACTCATAAATATATATATATATGTATAAAGGTTAGTGAAAATGTCATTCCAATATTCACGCTGTGTAATCTAGTGCAAGTCTCAAAAGTTATGAAAGCATTGTGGTGTTTATGTTTTCACGCAATAAGCAGCGAGGTGGATTAACGATTTAATGAAATCTTAATGGATGAACGATTTAATGAACTCAGAACCTACGTGCTTGAATAAGCAACCAAAAGGCAGTTGGTTAAGATTATATGTTAAAAAAAATTAAGTAAAAATGGCTTTGATCTTGTATATTGAACTATTCTCCCTAGACCCACCTAGCTATAAAGTAAAAATCGATGACTCAATTATAAAGTCAAATATTGATTTTAACGTTGTTACTAAACCATATAAAATCTTGTAACATAATTTTTTTTAATGTTTTCTTATCTTTCTTTTTTTCAGTTAATTTACGAGTTTGAATTGTGTTGTATATAAAATTAGAGTGTTCTACAAGGTTTTAAGGATATGGTTTAAACCATGGAAAATCACAATTTTTTTATTTTTTTAAGCAATAAAAAACGAAAGTATAAAATAATAAATTATCCATATTAATTTAAAAAATTGAAAATATTTTAAATAATTAATTAAAAGTAAGTCATCTTCTCTTTAATGATTCTCCTTTCTGATATCAATTTATGTTATTAACTTATATATTGTATATATTTTATTTTATCAATTCTCTATTTAGTATTTTAATTAATTATTAACTTTTATGCTGATTAATTTTAGTATATTAATAATTAAAGGAATTATTCATTTAAAGGTTTAGGTTTTTTCCATATAGATTTTTAGGTATCGAACTATTCTCCCTAGAGCCACGTAGCCATAAAGTAAAAATCGATGACTCAATTATAAAGTCAAATATTGGTTTTAACGTTGTTACTAAACCATATAAATTCTTGTGACATAAATTTTCTTTATGTTTGTTTGTTATCTTCTTCTTTTTTCAGTTAATTTACGAGTTTGAATTGTGTTATATATAAAATTAGAGTGTTATATAAGATTTTAAGGATATGGTTTAAACCATGGAAAATCACATTTTTTTTAAGCAATAGAAAACCAAAATAATAAATAATAAATCGTCCATATTAATTTAAAAAATAAAAAATATTTTAATTAATTAATTAATTAATTAAAAGGATATGATCCTCTCTTCAATGATTCTCCTTTCTGATATCAATTTATGTTATTAACTTATATATTATATATATTTTATTTTATTAATTCTTTATTTAGTATTTTAATTAATTTTAGTATATCAATAATTAAAGGCATTATTCATTTAAGGATTTAGGTTTTCTCCTTATAGATTTTTAGGTCTTTCTATCTGTTGAGACTATCCTTTTCCTTTCCCCTTTCCTTTCTATCTTGCATGTATAGCTTTCTTTCCTTCTTCTCCTTACTGTTCTATAGTGATGATTAATAAGTTGAATAGATTTGAAACATCAACTCACCAAAATACCTATTGTGGAACCTACTTATAAAAATTCAAGTATCAAATTAATAATATGTTAACTAAAGATGTATAATATTACAAATACATTATATTCTATCAAGATAATATTTACATAATAATGTTTAATTAAAAAAAAATAACTAAAGATTTACAATACCACATATATATTATAGTGTATGATAACTTACTTAGCAAGTTTAACCTTTTGTTATGTAAACTTATGCCCACCATAAGGTTTTTTAATTAAAATCCCCTATTATCAAATATTGTGCGATCCTAAGGTCATTATGCCTATATATTAGATGCAAGGACCCTTGTTAGGGTCCTTTAATTTAATAAAGTTTCCACAATAAGTTTCAGTACCTATCAAATAAATAATGTTAACATATTTGTCACAACATGTTATGTAGCATGTAAAATAAATTTTGCAATATTTAAACCACAACAAGAAGAATATTTGGTTATGGTGGCTCAATTGTAGTTCTCTTGCTGGGACTAACTAACTGAATTTTTGACCCTACCAACTAGGAAGTCTATCTGACTTCGTAACACATGGAAGCTCAATAGGTTCCCTAACTGATCCATATTTGTGATGGAAATGAAATCAACTATAGATTTATAACTGAAACACAAAGATAAAATGAAAGTGATTTCTATTAATAAACGAAAAATGTTGGAACACTAAAATTGCAGAATGAAAGCAAACTAGCTCGAATGGTGATAACTTATCTTTGAGAAGAGTTGTGATGGCTATGCACCTTCACTTGAGAGAGTTACAGTGAATTGGAAAAGATCTTTGTAACATCAGAGGTAATTATGAATCCTAAGCATCCAAAAACCAAACAATGGGAGATGAAATGGTAAATGACTTATGGGCCCAACTAGGGTTATTTGGTACGTCAACTTTCTGACGTGATAAATTTTGGGTGCAATGTCTATTTCGCATTATTGGTAGTCTGTTAGAAAGGTATAAATGAAAATTACACATTTGGTGCCTACAACTATATCCTAGGCCACTTCCACATCAAGGAAAAAGTCATTTAGGGCCACAAAATGGCTTATAACATCTCCTGCATTAACTATTGGGTTCACATTTTATATAACTCTGCATCCAAATTGGTAATTGTTGTAAGAAATAATTATTTGCAAGAATGTTCGAATTTGTAAGTTTTAATTAATTTGAACTTGTTGGAGAAAAGGGATGACTGATAGGTCATAGTCTAATGGAAATTTTTTTGTCTCATTAGCTTAACATGGAAAAGCATACCCATACCTTACTAAATTTAATGGTAGAACCTTTGTAGCTAAGAAAAATCCAATCTTTTCTAATTGAATTTTTAAAGAAAATCAACCATGCCATTTTGGAGTTCGTAGACCCCGCTAATTGATTGTGTTATTAAGAGACAAGTCAGCTAGGCAATGCCCATCTTGATTTCTCCCTCTCATGGCGTGAAGAGATAATGTTTGAAAGCAAAGGCATCATGGAGCAAATGATGCCCTCTCGACTATGCCATGGGATGTCGTGGCATGGCCCATATACACGCACAACCTAAAGAATTGGGGTTTCGTTCATCTACCTTGTAGAATATGGGTGTTAGAGTATTTAGATCAATGTGGGTGTGAACTTAATAAAAACTCTTTACCTGTGCTAGACCAATAATTAACCTTTTTCTTGTAATCGATGTTATCTACTTGGGCACATAGATTGAACTACAATGGGTGCTTGCTATGGCTATGAAACTGGTTCTTGCTTATTGTTGTTATACTACCTCATCAATGGGTGCTTCTTAAGGTTGTGAAACCACTAATGGTTTCCTCTTGTTGTTAAACCACCCATACAACCAACTACTAGTTTCTTAGTTTTTCTACGGAACCACTGGTGCTTGCCTCTTGTTGTTAAACAACCTAATATTGGGTGCCTGTCGTGGTTATGAAACACGAGTGCTTTCTAACCTGTTATTAAACTACCTGAAAAGTGATATTAATTCTCTCATGTTGAGTAACATACTTCTCTAAAAAAAATGAAGCCATATATCTTAAAGCTTCTAAGAGCTTAACCAATACATTGGTGTGTTACCCTGGTACAATATGTTCCTTAGACTTTGGATTCGGCTTAGGGTGGTTAGATGCAAGACAAATCATAGTGAAATTGGCCTATGGTTAGGTGAAGAGAGTAAGTCCCTTCTCGAATTGTTAGTTGAATTCGACTCGACCAGGAAAGTCTCATCGTTTATGCTCATTTGATTTATGGACACTGAGTTATGTTTAATTGTGATGACAAGCTTATATTTATGTCTCTATGTGAATTATGATTTAATTCTTAATTATCTATGTATTCATGATGAATACTTGTCTAAGATGATGATATCTATTTCAATGTATCTTATTGTTGATTCTACTATAGAATTTATAATTTACGGTTTGTATCATATGTTAGACAAATTCGTGGACTGTGTCTTACATGTTGTTTGGTTGGAATATGGAATCTATATTCTATTTATGCAATTGTAGGACATCTCATAATTTACATTTAATTTCCTAAACGTATTGTTAGATTCATAAGTTACAAGATATAGATTTATAGTCTATGGTTGTATTTATTGCTTTGACTATGAATATTTCCACTAAGCTATTGAATTAAAGGTATCTCGACTATTCATAATTGATATAAGTTCTTGCTTGTACTTGATAATGCTATGGTGAAAGTATTGTACCATATTTTTAGAACCTCTCCCTCTCTCTTTTTACCTGATAGCCATAACTTATAAAAAATAACTCAACCTATTCCAGAGATCTTTTCGGTTGTATCCTTTCCTCAACCATGTTTGTTGTGAATTTCTAATTTAGATCAATTGGTAGTGCGTGTCTCCATAGAAAATCTTGAGTGGCATATATAAGTAATCATCTTCATTCAAGTAGCATTGTATGAGTAGCATGAATGAATTTTGTGAAATATGATTTGGGGTCATGCCCCTCTTCTTTTCTGAACGACTATTAAATGTGTGAATTTTGATGCTTAATTTCCTTAGTCTTCACCGGTTTGAAAAAATGTAACAAAGGTCATGGGCCTAACCTTAACAACTTTTGTGTAATAAATTGAGTTTGTATTTTCTTCCTAGAATCATATATGCCAAAAAATTGAACTCTGCAGGTGCTCAACCTTTGGGCCTTTGAGGTATTCAAACATCCTCGACTAAGAATAGGCCAATAGACCCATGGTTGTAACATGCAGAGGCTAAACATAAACGGGTGTTTGACCTTTGAGAACCTAAGTGATTCCATGTAGTAGGAAACTGGATATTCTATAACCTGGTATAATAAGGACTGAGTAGCCCCTCCCAAATTTCAATCCATTTGATTTCATGGGAACTCGTAAAAATCAAATGTCATTGTCATTCATGGTCCCCTATGTCCCACCTAATCTTCATCCATTAGGCCATCAGGTTCCAAATTACATTTCGATAGTGGATGTTAGAGACTGCACTAATAGAACTGACAATGGTTCAAATTGAAACTCAAAGAGTTTTCGACCATCAGGCCATTATGCTCTCAGTCATCAGAAATCGAAATTTGAACATTGGTTAGTGCACAGAGGAGATATTCCTCTCGACCTAAAGAGATACGTGCCGAGGTGATATAACTAGGCTTGTAGACTTGAGTCCATCAAAAGCTAGTGTTTAGACATGTGACATGTGAATTCAAGGGCACCGAGTCCAATATGACATGGGCTCGCGACTCCACCTCACTTAAGGTTCTTTTCCTTTGGTTGTTTTAGCACGAAATTGTTTATAGTCTTGGTAAGCCCAAACTTCTTTAGGCTAGCACTAGTGGACCTAGTAGGTTAGTGCGACAATACCACTTGCACCAGGCATGAGGCCAAGTGGGTGACACATGGGACTTTCGTGATGACCTAACCTTGATTAATGGGCTAGAAGTCCTATCGAGAATAACTTTCAATCCAGGACTCAGATTGGGGTGAAAATTATATTGCTGGAAGGCTCTCACCATGCTAGGTCTTATGACAACATTAGTTTTAAATTCTAGTAACCTTTGAAAAGCAGCATTTTTTTAACACCATCTTGATGGAAAATTATGGAGGTTAGGTTAAGATATTGATTACACCTTACATAGCCCAAGACAGTTCAATAGGGTGGGAGGGAGTGTTAGAAACTCATATCATAGCCTAGGTTCAACACGTGGAATGAATAGGTCTTGAAAAATGAAAATTTAGAGCATGATGTAGAGTGTTCGGAGCCAAGGTCTAGTAGTAAACCTGAAGAAATTCATAAACATAATTTAAAATGGAAGCTTAGCCACTTCATTTGTGGATTTTCTTTGGACATATTATTGATATGAGTACTACTTTTGCTAGCATGCTAACATCTCTTTCATTTTAATTATATATATATTGAAATTTTATTTAGTAACATTCCAAAAAGAAGGTCAAACAACCTTGATTTGTTGTTAAGATCTACAACTAAAAGACACTATTTGAAAATAGCTAGTGAGAAAGGCCTAATGGTGGAGTATTTTAGTAAAGTAAAACCCTCCAACATTGATAGAGAAAGTAAAAAAGCTAAACAGAAAGAAGCCTCATTATTGGGGATGAAGAAATACTTCAGAGTACATGAATACAACAAGAACATGAAGGCCAGGGTAGCCACTTTCAGGTTGAAAGGTAAAGATCGTATATGATGTGAGGATTTAAGAAACATTAAAGATATTAGAGAGAATGAATTATCTTGAAATAAGTTTAAAGCATATTTATGATAGAGAATACATGTTGGAAAGGTATTATGACAATAAGATTAAGGAATTCCACATGCTTAAATTGGGGTATCTTACTTCTAATGGATATGAAAATAAATTTTTATAACCCTTGAGGTACGGATCGTACATCAATCATGAAAAGGTAAAGACTTAATGGTACCTCAGTGGCTTATTGCAATAATTCAAAGATATGATTTGGTTTGGTGAGCCTAGAAAATTAGAATGTGCTATCTAGAAAACTAATTAATTGTATGATCAGTCTAAGCATAAGAATGAGACTTGTAATGATTAGAAGATGAAGGACTAGACCAATTTTAGAGGGAAATGATTATAAACCTATGGGCATAGGCAAGTGGGGAAATGTGGTAGATTCATGACTACTACCAAAGGTGAATTCAAATGAATGGTCCAATATGTTAACAGAGATCAATCCACTAAACCAACAAGAGAAGAAGCTAAGGGGTACAATAGAGAACCACTTCAATGTTGGTTATATTAAGGAAACCACATGTGAAGCGAATATCCTCAACCATAGAAGCATAAAGGTAAAATATTGTATAATGTGGAAGAGGAAATTATAGGGAATGATGTGGCTAAAAGTATGCCTTGAATTTACACAATATTAGATTGATGGTAGGTCAATGATATGGCCTTAGTTATCAAGACGAAATGCAGGATCATTAACCAACAAGTTTCAGTTTTAATTGATTGAATATGTAATCTCAGTTATGTTGGACCTAAAATTATAAAATATTGTACCTTGCAAAAGAAAGGGCATACCAATCCATGATTGGTCCAACAAACTACAAGAGATAAAAAGAAAGTGATAGAGTTAGAAAGAGCATTCCACTTGGAACTTGATGGAATGCCCACAAGTGTGAATCTCAACAAACTTCTATTGGATTTGTATGATGTATTAATTCGCATGTATTGGCTGGCAGCCCATTGAACCAAAGTGGACTATTACAAAAAACCGTTAGAGTACCTTAGTGATGAAGGCAAAAGAAGCACACAACAAGAGAACAAAAATCATATTTCAGGCAGACATATTTCAACATTACAAGTGAAGAAATGTAGTTAGAAGGGGTGTACTTTATTTACGATATAGGTAAGAATTGTGACAAAGGGAAATAAAATTGAATATGAGGATCACTCTATTCTTAATCAATACAAAGATGTATTTCTGAAGGAAATACCAATATTACCACCCAATAGAGGCATTGTTTCTCTATTGAACTAATCCCTAGCTTGGTTCTAGTTTCTAAAATATCGTATCCCATGAACACTCTTGAACTAGTGGAATTAAAAGTAAAACAAAAAGAGATGTTGGAAAAAGGGTATATCAAACCCAACATATCCCCCTAGGGAGCACCGACACTATTTGTGAAGAAAGAAGATTGTATATTATGGCTATGTATCAATTACCAACAACAGAATAAAGCAACAATAAAGAATAAATAACCACTACCACGAATGGATTATTTATTTGACAAGTTTATAGGAGCCATTATGTTTTCTAAAATTGATTTAATATCTAGTTATCAACAAGCGATGGTTAAGTATGAATATATCCATAAGACTTCATTCAGGACAAGATATGGGAACTATGAGTTTGTGTTCATTCCATTTAGACTTATAAATGCTTCAACCATATTTTTTTGTTTGAGGAATAATTTTCTCAACCAATATCTAAACAAATTTAGGCTACTGTTTGTAGATGATATTTTGGTTTAATCAAAAACTAGAGAGGAACGTGAGGATGACGTGAAGGTGGTATTATAATTTTTGAGGGAACATATGCTATATGATAAACTTAGTAAATGTCAATTATTTAAGACACAAATTTAATTTTTGGGGAACATGGTCTCAAAGCAAGGTGTTTTTGTGGACACCGAAAACGTCAAGGCCATCATGGGCTAGCCCACTCCCAATAACATAACCAAAGTTAGATATTTTATAGGATTTGTTGAATACTACAGACACTTAATTTGTTATTTTTCAAAGTTTGGGCATCCAATCACAACCTTGTAGAGTGTGCATCAAGCAAGGTGTTTTTGTGGACACCGAAAACGTCAAGGCCATCATGGGCTAGCCCACTCCCAATAACATAACCAAAGTTAGATATTTTATAGGATTTGTTGAATACTACAGACACTTAATTTGTTATTTTTCAAAGTTTGGGCATCCAATCACAACCTTGTAGAGTGTGCATCCAGCTCTGAACAACTGAAGAATTTTCTCATGCATGCACCAATCTTGACAATAGTTCATCTAGAGAAAGATTTCTTATTTTGAATATATGCCTATAAAGAAGGATTATGTGGAGTAATAATGCAATAAGGGCATGTAATATATTATGATCATTGTTCTTGTTCCTCCACCATAGTCTTGATCACAGTCTGGGTCGTTTGTCGGATTTCCTTTCGACCGTTGTGCTTTTATGATCACGACTTATCCATCACGTTGTGTGTTGTTCCTTCACTGATTGCCCCAATTGACTGCATCCACTTTCCACAAGTGGTTCATTGTTGTTATTTTTTCACCCATGTCTTCCTACTAATACAAAGTCATTCACGGCCAAATCCACTGACGACAATCACCTAACACATCTTCCCCATCATTATCCATTGCATCAATCATTTTCCTTTCTCTGATCCATGGTTGTCACAGCTACAAGATGTCATAAATAAATACCGAGGGGATCTCGATAGAGTATTGCATTGTCTCCACAATTTTGAAAAGAGGCAAACAAAGTTGGTAGAAGGGCGTCCATTGTTATTTCCCCATATATATATATATACATATAACATTAACTCACTATATAAGTTAATTAATTATATAGTTCTTTAATTATATAATTAATTAATCATTATCTAATTTAATTATATAGTTTAATTACTAATATAATTATATATAAATAAAAGTATTATTATTATTAGATATTATATATAACGTTAAATAATTAATTATTAAAAAAAGAATGTGCTCCGCCAAGAAAAGAACCAGGCTCAAGTTGGGGAAAAATGATCAGGTACAAGATGACATAAGTAAATACCAAGGGGATCTCGATATAGTATTGCTTTGTCTCCACAATGTTGAAAAGAGGCAAATGAAGTCGGGAGAAGGAAAAAATTAGATAATTGAAACTTAGAAGCAATTAATGGTAAATATCAATAAAATAAACAACATTGAAAAATGTTGCAAGGAATGCAGAACCAAAAAAGAAAATATTTTGATTATTGTTGGTGAACCTTCTTAAAATTGAGAGAAGAAGACAAACATGAAGCAAATATTAGGCTTAAGGAATAAGAGGAAATAATGGACCAAATAGTAGGAAAGGTTAATTAATTTTGTGTAAATCCCTTAAATGCTTAAGGACCCATACAAAGTGCGAAATATCAAAATAGCAAAGATCCACCAAATAACGAGGTTCCAAAAACTCACTTCATAGGTAGTGAGTACCATATAAAAATTAAAAGGAAGGATTATCATTAAATTAAAAGGGAGCTACCCAAGTATGATGGTAAAGACCATAGGGAAGTTGTTGTTTGGGTTCATAAAATGGAAGGAATTTTCAATTCAAACCCAACATTAGGTGAATGTGAGAAAATTATTACAACATCTAACAATTTGGAAGGATAAACATATGATTGGTTCCTATGGTGGTCCAACAAATTCTACACTGTTTTTGTATTGGAAAATTTTCTTCGATGCCTTGCTAAAAAGATTCTACAATGAAGACGAAGATGATGTATACAATACATTTGTATCTCAACCATAAGGGAATAATAAGTGACTATACCCATGAATGCTAAGTATTTGCTACATGACAACGAGGAAACACTTAATAAAAAATACTTAAGCTACATATATGTGGGCTAAAGAAATTTATCTTTGTCGAGATAAAACTATGGAAATGTAACTCTATCGAGATGGTAGATATGTGGCAAGACTTATTGAACAAAAAACCTGACTAAAAAATACATCATTAACATGTTCGAAGAAATCATGCAAATATTCAAAGGAAGACTCATTTAAAAATTTCTCAGATAAACCTAATGAGCATATACCACCTCAATTATGGGAAGAGAGTAACTTCTACTAAAATTGAGAGAAGAAGAACGAAGGAAAATCTTGGACATGCAAAGAAAAATATGCACCCATTTCATAAATAGAACACACAAAAATTGTAAACTTGTGAAGAAGAACATGAGGAAGATTGAGCTAGTAATGATTCAGGTGAAGGCACTAATGACGGAATCAAATCACCCAACACATAACCAGAAGATTAAGCCATGCCTAAAATTTTTCTTACTGCGATCACATGAATAATGAAACCATAAACGTTGAAATTAGGACATGTAAAAGAAGAAAAATCCATTGTGTCAGTATTCATAGGAAGCACTCATAATTTTATAGATATAAATGTTTCAAGGAAACTAAATCTATTTATGTACCTAGTAGTAGATATAAGAGTGATGGTAGAAGATGGAAAAATAATAGATGAAGTTGGAAAATGTCACAAGGCTAAATTACAAGTAGGCGATCATGAATTTGGGTCTAGTTTCGACAGAGTACCCCTAGGAGGAGTAGATGATTTTTTGGGAATAGAATATCTAAAAGCATTGGGAACATACTTCAAAAAATAATCAGAAGTAATTTATTAATTTCAAATGGTTTTGGAGAAGATATAAGTTGTTCGTATTCCAACAACCTCCTACTAAAATTATATCTACACAACAAATGAAGAAACTTGTTGGAAAGGAAGCACCAATATATATCGCACAATGTTAAAAAATAGAATTATTAACTACAAATGTAGCTTCTTAAAATTGGAAACTAGGGACAAATAGCACCTTAGTGCAACTCGTTGTATGGAGATGATGATTTCATTGGATTCCTATTTTTGAGAGGTCCAAGGTTGACATAAAGATCATCTCATTCGGAGAAGTAGGAGTGTGATTTTGAATTTATTCCCTCACATGTACAAATTGTTCAGGTCAGCATAATGTAGGCTTAAGAAGCTGATGCAGGAGCATCAAGACCTTTTTCTCCATTTGTAAATATGGGGTGTGATGATTTTTAATATTTTATTAATTAATTTGAATTGAATAGGAGAAGGTGAGGATTTATGTAAATATCTTTTTATTAATAAAAGGATATGAGGAAATTTAATAGATTGAAGGATTTTAGGGATAAAAACCTATCCTTTAGGGATGTTGAGGAATTTAGGGGTTTGTTGAGGATTTTAAGAGATTGAGCATTTAATTAAATGATTTCTTTAAATTGTATAAATAGGAGGACTTTTGTGAGGAAAGGACATTGAGACTGTGAGAAAAGTGAGAGGAGTAGAGAGCTGGTTGGGAACCACCAAGGCTGTGAGCCTTTGGTAAATTGTAAGGGCCATCAATCTGGAAATTCAGGCCAAGGAGGAAGAATGTTGTTGTAAGTATTGTGTATTAATGAAGAATTTAATTCTCTGGAGTTTATGCCATTATTGAGTTCATGTAGAATTGATTGGATAATTTAATATCAGAATGAATCGATTCTAAGAAAGGAATAATTCTGTGTAAAGCATTGTGAATCGAATTTATGTGTTCGATGTGTGGAAGGAAGGTTCGATTCTTCTTATTTTCTGAGATTATTGTGTTATGGAGGGAAACCGGTGAACAAGGTGTACATATGCCAGAAGTTGTCTCTCGCTAATGAAATGTACTTTGCCATTACCCTTGACCGTGTGTCTGCTGGTCCTGTTATAATTTCATGCAGAAAGGGTGGCACCAGTATTGAAGACCTTGCAGAAAAGTATCCTAACATGATAATCAAGGTTCCTATTGATATTTTCGAAGGAATAACAGATGAAGATGCTGCAAAAGTTGTCGAAGGTCTGGCCCCACACTTGCTTATAGAGATGCATCAATAGATCAAGTAAAAAAAGCTGTATGGTCTATTCTGTGAAACAAACTGTGCACTTCTTGAGATCAATCCGATTGCAGAGACTGTTGATGGCCAATTAGTGGTTGTTGATGCAAAACTCAATTTTGATGACAATGTTGCGTATCGCCAGAAAGAGATTTTTTTCTTTCCGTGATAAATCTCAAGAGGATCCAAGAGAGGTTTCTGCTGCTGAGGCTGACTTGAATTATATTGGTTATAAAAATGGAGAAAATCTCATGCTAAGAACCAGCAACTGGAGCTGATCTATGTGAGGTTCCTTGGTTTATTAAACGCTGAGCATTCAGAGTTATGTTGCTGGATGTTAAATTGAATGGTTAAACCTGAACTGCGCAGCAGAATTTGCCAGACGGTTCGATTGGTGTAATTGAAGTCGATTTTATAATCAAAATCATTTCATTTACAGACGAATGATGCAGAGTAAGTATTTTCTATTTTGCGGAATGATAATTAACTCAGAGGTTACAAGCTGGTGAATGTTTAAGAATATGCTGGATAACCATAGAGCTGTAATTGCCGGGTTAGTGAAATTGTGAATCAAATAGCAATTCGATAAGGCAGAAGTTTCAATGAAGCATTAAACCAGTGGTATCACCTCATTTGTAAATGGTAAGTTGAATTTCTACGTGTTAATTGCTGGGTTCATTGAATTGGGTCTTGAAATCCAAAGTTTATTAAATATTCATAACATTGATTTGGGGATGGATATACGTTATGATTGATATGTGAATGGGGAGTTGTGGCTCATTTAGATAAATTTTATGAAGCTGGTTTGAATTCCATGGGATGGGGCAAAGACCTTTTAAATTAACTGAAAACATTCATATCGGATTTTAAATGGTTCTATGGTCATTGTTAAGTAATAAAGTTTCCACGAGAGAATTGAAACCTGAGTTGTTGAATGCCCATTAAAAAAAACAAACTTCCGCATGAGTTGAAATTGCCAGTGAGTGGATTTACTTGGCATGAAATGGGAAAATGATGAATTTGCCAGTGATTGATGTTTTGGTGTGGGTAAATGCTGAGTGCGCATTATAAAGCATGGTTATATGAATGATCCTGGGTATTGCAAGCTCTAAGCTTGCGTCAATTTTGGTATCAGAGCCTCGCTCTGTTAAAAAGAATGTTTGTTTTTTTCTAAATGAAGATAGAAGGTTTGTTGAACTAGAATGCAGATGTGCATGAAGGCAAAGGAGATCAGATTTTAATCTGAAAGACAAGCCACCAGAGTACAGCTGAATGAAGGAAGAATCGTGCAGGTATTGGGTTGTTTAATTTTGAATTGGGTTTTACTGACAAGAGACAGATTGAGGATTGATGGTTGCAGCGTCCGAGGAGGTGAATAGAATGGCAGATCGTTGCAGATGGTACAGCGCTGGAATGAAGTTCATTCCTGGTCACAGATGCAGATATCCAGGTATGAAATTCAGATACAATTGTCTGAATAAGGCGCACATATAGATTGCCATTTTAAAATCCAAACAGTGTTATTAATTTGCAATGAATTGGAGTTCCATTATGAGGATGGTATTAAAAGCTGTGGCATGAAATGTTTGTAAAAACAAACCAAGGGCGCATTGGTTGATTTTGATTGTATTAAAAATCCATGTTAATTGGGAAGTGAGTTAAATGCATTCTTAATGAGAAGCATTGGGGCTTTAAAATAGAACAATGAAACTGATTTTTTTTTAAAATAGTCTTTATAAGAAGTGAACAAGGGATTTTTAATGCTATTGAACCTGTTAAAAATAAGATGGTTGAACCATTTGTTGAGGATAGTTTCTGCGAATTATTTTGATCTGAAGTATGTCGGATAAACCCAGAAGATTGGATCAGATTTTAAAATCTGATTGACAGTGAAATTTAGCAGAGGAAGCATAAAGATTTGCCGGAACAGATTTGCAGAAGTGGTGAGGTTCTGAAGGTAATTGAAGTACAGGCAAATGGAAGGACAAGATCAGACGAGATCTTGAAGGTAAGGTGATCTGGGTTTATTTGAATTTGAAGATTGTAGTCTTTGCATTAAAGCAGAAGTATTTTTGCAACTCCCAAAAGGAAAATCCATAGAAGACATGTTTAAATTTGCTAACAGAAAACTGGTGAAGGCATAGGTGTGGCAGAAACTTGAGGAAATCCAATAGAGATTGGATAAGGAAGACAGTTGTGAACAGGCAGATGAGTTGAAGCCAAGAAGAGCAAAGAAAAGTGCTCAAAGGAGGTTCTGGAGATAGAGAACCAATTGCTTGCCAAAATACCGAGTGAGGAGGGCCTGGTGAGGTAAGTGGCGGCAAGATAGGACTTGCTGCTGAAGAGGCTTTAGTACAACTCATAGTAAAGTGAGTGAGGAACTCATAGAGATGGAAAGGATGATGACTAGTGACAGTCGTCACAAAGGTTCTGAAATCAACCACAGCAGAGGACAAAAGGAGAAGGATGCCAAGGCAATTGGCATACAGAGACAGTTAAGCAAAGAGGAATATGAGAGGGAGAAGGCTGAGATAGCAGTTCAGCTTGAGGTATTAATGGAGATGTTGCAAAGAAATGAGGAAGACCAGAAGCGTGGTTATGTCATGAGAAAGAAGTTGAGGTGGCAGAGGCTACAAGAGAAGTGGAATCATCAGGTAAATATGCAGTTGATAAAGGAACTAAGGGAACTTGAACAGGTTATAGATGCCAGACAAAAGAAAGAGAAGCTCGAAACAGTTGAGCTATAGCAAAAGGAAGATGCTGAAGAAGATGTTGAAGTTTCTATATGTTACCCAGAGAGTGGACCATTACTTTTTGAAAGTGATGAAGAGCTAGAGGAGTTGAATCATATGAATGATTCAAGGCAGCCCAAAGATTTGATGGCTGAAGCATCAAACAAGACCGTAAGGTCTTGTGATTTTAAAACTAATGATTTGTGTGTGATTGCAGGTTTGGAAGAAGAAGAAGAACATCTACTGAAGGATGTTAAGGAAGATTTAGCAGAAGAAAGACCATGTGAGGAAATGGAAGATCGTGTAAAATTTCCAAAGTCCACTCCAAGTAAAATCATTGAGTTATATAGAGAAATGGATTTTCAAAGGAGGAAATTGGAAGAACAGAGGATGAATGTCCAGGATAGATTGCTGAAGAAGGATGACAAAGCAGTTGTCATAAAAGAAATTGCAGATGATGAGCAAAGGAATGTTGTAGAGGGAAAGGAAGATTGGGAGGCTGCAACATTCATCGTGACAACAAGAGCAACATGTGGTGCAACATTTATAGTAGCAGCAGTAGAAAAGGTGATCAAAACAAGTGAGGAGCAAACAAGAATAAGAATTCAGCAATCAAGAGATGGAAATAATCAACAGACAGAGGACATACTGGACAGAGAAATTGAGTTGATAAGGAGGTTGATGATAAAAACATCCCAGAGAAAGACAGCCGAAAGAAAGAAAAGGAGCGACAATAAGAGAATGACAGTGAAAGATTGCAAGAGTAGAGCAAGTGGAGCACTACAACACAAAATATGGAAACCTGGAAGACAACAGAAGATGACAACAGCACTGAAGCAATCGACAAGCACGGAAGATTTACAAAATAAAATCTGGGATCCAGGAGGAAATATCCAGACTTATGACCAGGTGGTCATGAATTTTCTTACATGGGGAGTCTGATGCAGGAGCATCAAGACCTTTTTCTCCATTTGTAAATATGGGGTGTGATGATTTTTAATATTTTATTAATTAATTTGAATTGAATAGGAGAAGGTGAGGATTTATGTAAATATCTTTTTATTAATAAAAGGATATGAGGAAATTTAATAGATTGAAGGATTTTAGGGATAAAAACCTATCCTTTAGGGATGTTGAGGAATTTAGGGGTTTGTTGAGGATTTTAAGAGATTGAGCATTTAATTAAATGATTTCTTTAAATTGTATAAATAGGAGGACTTTTGTGAGGAAAGGACATTGAGACTGTGAGAAAAGTGAGAGGAGTAGAGAGCTGGTTGGGAACCACCAAGGCTGTGAGCCTTTGGTAAATTGTAAGGGCCATCAATCTGGAAAATCAGGCCAAGGAGGAAGAATGTTGTTGTAAGTATTGTGTATTAATGAAGAATTTAATTTTCTGGAGTTTATGCCATTATTGAGTTCATGAAGAATTGATTGGATAATTTAATATCAGAATGAATCGATTCTAAGAAAGGAATAATTATGTGTAAAGCATTGTGAATCGAATTTATGTGTTCGATGTGTGGAAGGAAGGTTCGATCCTTCTTATTTTCTGAGATTATTGTGTTATGGAGGGAAACCGGTGAACAAGGTGTACATATGCCAGAAGTTGTCTCTCGCTAATGAAATGTACTTTGCCATTACCCTTGACCGTGTGTCTGCTGGTCCTGTTATAATTTCATGCAGAAAGGGTGGCACCAGTATTGAAGACCTTGCAGAAAAGTATCCTGACATGATAATCAAGGTTACTATTGATATTTTCGAAGGAATAACATATGAAGATGCTGCAAAAGTTGTCGAAGGTCTGGCCCCACACTTGCTGATAGAGATGCATCAATAGATCAAGTAAAAAAAGCTGTATGGTCTATTCTGTGAAACAAACTATGCACTTCTTGAGATCAATCCGATTGCAGAGACTGTTGATGGCCAATTAGTGGCTGCTGATACAAAACTCAATTTTGATGACAATGCTGCGTATCACTAGAAAGAGATTTTTTTCTTTCCGTGATAAATCTCAAGAGGATCCAAGAGAGGTTTCTGCTGCTGAGGCTGACTTGAATTATATTGGTTATAAAAATGGAGAAAATCTCATGCTAAGAACCAGCAACTGGAGCGGATCTATGTGAGGTTCCTTGCTTTATTAAACGCTGAGCATTCAGAGTTATGTTGCTGGATGTTAAATTGAATGGTTAAACCTGAACTGCGCAGCAGAATTTGCCAGACGGTTTGATTGGTGTAATTGAAGTCGATTTTATAATCAAAATCATTTCATTTACAGACGAATGATGCAGAGTAAGTATTTTCTATTTTGCGGAATGATAATTAACTTAGAGGTTACAAGCTGGTGAATGTTTAAGAATACGCTGGATAACCATAGAGCTGTAATTGCCGGGTTAGTGAAATTGTGAATCGAATAGCAATTCGATAAGGCAGAAGTTTCAATGAAGCATTAAACCAGTGGTATCACCTCATTTGTAAATGGTAAGTTGAATTTCTACGTGTTAATTGCTGGGTTCATTGAATTGGGTCTTGAAATCCAAAGTTTATTAAATATTCATAACATTGATTTGGGGATGGATATACGTTATGATTGATATGTGAATGGGGAGCTGTGGCTCATTTAGATAAATTTTATGAAGCTGGTTTGAATTCCATGGGATGGGGCGAAGACCTTTTAAATTAACTGAAAGCATTCATATCGGATTTTAAATGGTTCTATGGTCATTGTTAAGTAATAAAGTTTCCACGAGAGAATTGAAACCTGAGTTGTTGAATGCCCATTAAAAAAAACGAACTTCCGCATGAGTTGAAATTGCCAGTGAGTGGATTTACTTGGCGTGAAATGGGAAAATGATGAATTTGCCAGTGATTGATGTTTTGGTTTGGGTAAATGCTGAGTGCGCATTATAAAGCGTGGTTATATGAATGATCCTGGGTATTGCAAGCTCTAAGCTTGCGTCAGAAGCCCAATGGATGTGTCTTTGCACCCACAACAAAGTGTATAAATAGAAGAGACCTCACACCTCATTTGGACATCATTCAGTCACACCTTCTTCTTTCTCTTCATCAGATTGGTTCATATAACTTGTGCATCTTCTCTCTCTCTCACATGTGCGACTAGGAGGTCGGGAAAATTTTAGAGGCTAATATTCCCAGGAGGGCTAATTTTCCATGCTTTTTCCAAAAACAAGATTCGCCAATTACCATTTTTTCCTAAAAATGATTCACCAAAATTTTACAATACAAAATTATTTTACCTTAAAAATCACCAAAAAATTATATAGAGTAATATAAAACCATTGGAAATATAAATATTTCTACAAAAATGTCACAAAACATTTTACAATTTTCATATTAGGGACTAGTAATATTCGCTAAGGTTTCTAAACTTTAAGATAAACTTCCATCTTTAAAATTTTCCCTGTTAGGAGGAAAACATTTCTAGCCTAAAACATAACTGAAATTTAAGATTGTTTAACAACATTGACTAATGTTTACCGAGGTTGTTTTTACTAAATTTGACGTTGTTTTTAAGGGCATAATTTCACTTTCTTGAGTCCGCATTGATTGGCATGAAAATCGAGAAATTTGGGGCTATTTGACCTGCATTGACCGCATGGTTGACTACTGTTTGACCAAGTTTGACTAGAGTTTGTGGGACAATTTTGGGTTAACTTTGACATTTTTCTGGAGCCTGAATTGGACTGCCTTTGACCTAGATCCAAAGGAGGTATTTTTCTATTGATTTAACTAACATTGACTTTCTAGTTAGGGTTGAAGTTTGGTTGTAGTTGACTGCAGAATTTGACAGGGCTGATATGACTTTGTATTGGGCTAGTCTATTTGAATTTTGTACTATCTCTCTCTTGTGAACTACTGAATAATACTAAGAAGATTTGATTAAAGGGTTTTCCCCACATTGGTTTTTTTTCCCTGGCATCCACCAAATCTAGTGTCCTATTGTCTTGCCCAGGGAAAATTTTAAGAACCCCCCCTAAATTTATATATATAATAAATGGGCGAATCTCCATGGTATATAGGAAAAATGGAAGGCAATTTTATCAATAATATAATATGTATATATAATTTTTTGGCGAATCTCTCACCAGGCATGGCGAATATTTTACTCAATTATAAAATCTTGTAAGATCTTGGTATTACCATGGGTCAACACCATGGGTTATCATAAACCTGGAGCTTAAAATTTATTATTAGTAATTTATAAAAAATAATAAACTTAATTGTTGATTTTTATTTTTTTATTTTTTTAACCAAGCTAAAATGTTTAACATACATTAAATTACAACATCCATTTTTACTCTTGATCCACTCCGAGAGGGATCAAATATTTTTTCACTCTATGCTAGTTTGCATATCACGATATTTGATACCTCTCGAGGGTTAGTAGATCTAGAGTAAAGATGGATCTATGTTGGTTTAATTCCCCCATTTAAATAGGCTACATTCCAGGTGAATACCATGGGTCAATACCATGTGCTATTTTTATTTTTATTAATACTAATATTACGGTTAATAATGCATTTTTTGAGTGTTCGAAAATATAAGGTGACTTATGGAGTAAATATAAAAAATGTTTTATTTGTTTACCATACCTCTCGTTTATTTATATTTTTATTAATTTACCATGCCTCTTTTACAAATATGGTATTTGGCCCATAGGATTCACTTAAATAAAACCTCTTTCTTGAGCCTTCATAAATAGAATGAGGGTTATGGACGAAATATAAAAAGAGATTTTATTTATTTACCATACATCTAGTTTATTTATATTTTTATTTATTTACATACATTTTGAGTAAGTATAAAAATAAGTTTTATTTATTTACCATACCTCCACTTTACTTATATTTTTATTTGTTTACACCCTTGCATGTATATAAGATGACTTATGGAGTAAATATAAAAAATGTTTTATTTATTTACCATAACTCTTTTTTATTGATATTTTTATTAATTTACTATACCTCTTTTATAAATATGGTATTTGGCCCATAAGATTCATTTAAATAGAACCTATTCTTGAAAATGGGCGAATGGATTCACTTAAATAAAATCTATTCTTGAAAATGGGCGAATGGAAGGTTTTAACTCCTAATTTCAAGGGCTAAATTTACCTTTTTTACCCTCTCCCTTAAAATAAGGTGGGCTATTTGAGGTGATTTGTAAAAATGTACTATGATACAAAATATTCGCCCACTAAAAATTTAAAACCCCTTAATTTCGCCAAAGGGCGAACATTCGCCCCTAAAATTTTCTATGGTCTTGCCTTGTCTTATGCATTTCTTTTTATGTTCTATCTACATTTATTGTCAACATGATTAATGGTTGATGTGATTTCTACTCGAAATAATTGGAAATTGTTATTGAGTTACTAAGGAACATTGAAGTAAATTGTGCTAAGCATAGAACATACCATTGTTATCTAAACTTAATGTGGTATCAAATCTTAGGTGAAGACAAAGCCTAGGAACAAGTTAGAAACGAAATCACTAGGGGAAGTTGTTGCACAAGAATTTAGAGCTAGCCTCAATGACGACTACATCTTACTTCAAATCCGAGGACAAGCTTAAGGAAAAATCCAACTACCATGCATGGAAGATGTCTCTGGATTTGAATTTTGAAGAAAATAATGCTATGAACTATGTCAAAGGAAGAGTGGTAGAGACTCCTTTAAATGCATCCACTACTACCAAAACAATGTACAAGAAAGGTGAGGTTAAATCTTAGAAAATTATTGTTTATTCTATTCACAAGCCTTTGGTTTCCTATATTTTGGATTTGGAAACATCTAAGGAGATGTATGAAAAGTTGGAGGGATGTTCAAAGTAAATAATGCAAATTAATTTCTCTTTCCTAGGAACAAATTGAAAAACATAAAAATGGATAGAGGAGAGTCCATGCAATCCTACTTCATGAGGATTACCAAAATCAAGAATGATATTCTATCTATTGGAGAAGTTAGTGGTGATAGGGAACTCATTCTTATTTCACTTGGAGGCCTTACAAGAGAATGGGATGTGTTTAACACTACCATTCTCAACAATGATAGGATTCCAGGATTTGATGAGATATTAGCTAGATTCAATCAAGAAGAAATAAGGATGATGGAAAGAGATAAGGCCTAAAATGGAAATAATCCTACTGCTTTCTCTGCCCATGCTAAAAGGAAGAAAAATGTTGGTCCAAGAAGAGGAGGTCAGGGGTTTAAGCCGAGATTCAATGAAGGAAGAAAAGGAAGATGCTTCAAATGCAATAGGTTTGACCACTTTGCTAGAGAGTGTTCTCACAAGAAGGATACTCCAAGGGATGATGAAAACAACAACCACAAAAATTATAAAGGCAATGGAAATCAGAGGAACAAGAAGTTCAACCACAAAGGAAAGAGGAATTCTCCTACTACTCGATATGGAAATGGCCATCCTCCCAAAAATTTGAGAAAATCTAGGTATGAGGAATGTAATATTGTAGATAACCAAAAATAATTTTATCCTATTTATGCCCTCACCATTTCTTCTCCTCCAGATACATTAGATCATTGGTTGATTGATAGTTGTCCCTCAAGGAACTTCACTGGGTACAAGGGGGCCCTCTCAAAATTGGTTGAAAAGAAGACAAATTTGGATATCATACTTGGAGACAATACCACCTACCCCATGAAAGGGATAGGGACTATCACTCTTAAATCAAGGTCAAATCCTTTATTTACAAGAAGTGTTTTATATACCTAATCTGAAAAAGCACATGGTATATATTTCTTTGATGGAAGACAAAGGATTCAAGGTGACAATTGTTGTTGGGAAGGTACTTGTTTGGTGAAGAAACCCACAAGATGCATTTACTCTTGGTTTTAGGGTTGAATTTCTCTATTAGGTTGGAGAAATTCCTTTGACAGACATGACTTGTGATACTTCTCTTCAATCCAAATTATGGCACTGAAGATTTCCTCACATTCATTACAACGCCTTACCTAATGTAAGAAAGATGGTCATAGGTATGTATGAATTCAACATAGATTATGAAGGAGTTTGTTAGGGTTGTGCAACTAGAGAACATACAAGGGGACCATTCCCTTCAAGAAAAAGTCAAACTACCGATATTCTTCAATTGGTCCATTATGATCTACCAGGTATGTTTCTCGTAACATCTTTAGGAGGATACTTTTACTATGTAATTTTTGTAGATGACTTCTCTCGCAAAACATGGATCTATTTCTTGAATATGAAGGATGAAGTGTTCAAATGGTTCTACTCTTTCAAAGCCTTGGTTGAGAATCAAATAGGGAAGAAGATCAAAATATTGAGGACCGATAATGGAACCAAATATGAGTCAAATGAATTCAATGACTATTGTGGAGAAGTTGGCATTAAGAATGCGACCACTACTACATATACTCCTGAGAAAAATGGAGTTTCCAAAAGGAAGAATCAAATAACCATAGAAGATACTCGTGCTATGCTTCATGACCATGGGCTATCGGAGTTCTTATGAGGAGAAGCTTCCAACACTATTTTATATGCTCAAAATAGATGTGTAAATCAAGCATTGGACTTCAATACACCTGAAGAAGTTTTCACCAGGAAGAAACCTGATGTTTCTCATTTTAGAATTTTTTTGTATCAAATATTTTCATGTGCCGAAAGAGAAATGAAACAAACTAGATGCATCTAAAAAGAAAGGAACTTCTGTGGGCTAAAATAAAACTTCAAAGGCATATAGAATCTTTTTGCCTGGTCAAATAGAAGTGGAAATAATTCATGATGTCACCTCGATGAAGATTCTTCCCTTGGAAAAATCATAGATCTTCCTATCCCTATGAAATATAATGATGATGATACAAGAAAGAAGCATGAATCTCCGACCAATGAGTCGATTCTCGAAGTTGAAGTACCGATGGATCCCATTGATCCAACTCTTGGTGAGCCCTCTATCTCAAGGAAAACACCTTCTTGGCTCAAAGATACCCTTGAAGATGTTGAAAGACCTATTGCACCAAGGGGGACATTTCATGAAAGCAAGAATCTAAATAGGTACCAAGGGTACTTCGCTGCTATGAGTACCATTGTTCAATCTGAGCCATGTATGTTCGAAGACAATGTGAAGCACCAAGTTTGGAAGGATGTGATGAATGAGGAATATGAATCGATCATGAATAATCAGTTGTGGTTTCAGGACCCAAGAAGAAGTAAGTGGTCACCTCAAAATGGATTTACAAAGTAAAAAATGGAGCTTATGGGAGTGTTGAAAAGCTCAAATCCAGGTTCGTTGCTTGAGGCTTCTCTCAAAAGAAAGGAGTGGACTATGATGAGATATTTTCTTTGGTTTCCTAATATACCACCATCCATTTGATTATAGCTCTTTATTCCTCTCAGGGATGGATCCTACATCGAATGGATGTCAAAACTTCTTTTTTGCATGGATAACTTAAGGAGAAAGTCTATGTAGAGCAGCATGACGGGTTCGAAGTTCAATATTGTAAGACACATGTATGAAAATTGAAGAAATCCCTCTATGGGTTGAAACAAGCCCATAGGGCTTGGTATGAGAGGATTGATATATACCTTATGAAGTTGGGATTTACAAGGAGAAATTTTAACCCAAACCTACACTTCAAGGTTGAAAAGGACATGCCTCTCATTTTCTTCCATTATGTGGATGATCTCTTTCTGATAGTTGATGATCCTCTGATTAATCAATGCAAGAGGGAGTTGGCTTCTACATTCAAGATGAAGGAACTAGGACTAATGCACTACTTTCTAGGGTTAGAGGTCTATCAAAAGGTAGGTGAGATTTTTCTTTCTCAAGGAAAATACATTATGAAGCTACTTGAGAGATGTGGGATGGTGGATTGCAAGTCTGTGTCTATTCTGATGGAACTCAACTTGAAGAAGCTCTGTGGAAGTTCTGTTGACCACACATTGGCAAATCCTTGTGATAATTGACAACATGTGGGGGCCCTAATGTTCTTGGTAAACTCTGGTCCTAACATATGCTTTTTTGTGAACGCCTTGAGTCAATTTATGGTTGCGCCTCATAACATTCATTGGATTACTTCTAAGAATATCATGAGATATCTCTGGGGCACAATCCATTATGGACTAAGATACACTATTGAGAATTTGAGGCTGCATGGATATGCATATGTTGATTGGGCTGGCAGTGTGGTGGATTGTAAGAGTATTTCTGAGTTTTTCTTCTCTTCTAGTTTTGCTTCAAAACTTGGATGATCACGAAGGAAAAATTGGTTACACTAAGCACTGTCGAGGCTGAATAAATTGCTATGAGTATGACCTATTATGAATCTGCTTGGTTGAGGAAGCTCTTTAGTGGGCTATTTTAGCACGTGTTGGATACCACCATGATCTTCTGCAACAAGCAAAGTGGGATTTCCCTTTCAGAGAATCTCATGCTCCACAACCGCTCGAAGCACATTGATATCATGTACCACTTTATTTGTGATATTGTTCAATGTGGAGGAATAAGACTCCATCACATCAGGATGGATGAGCAAGTCACAGATATTCTCACAAAGCCCTTGGGGAATGTCAAATTCTCAAACTTCTGGGAAAGACTTGGAGTCGTGGAAAGAACCTCCTATGAGGTCTCACATGAGTTGGACGCTGAGATCTGGGAGCTCTTCGAGGCTTGGAGTACTTCATGGAGCTATGAGTGACCATAGGGTGAGTGGTTCACCTTCCCCTAGTGGTGCGCTATGAACAGGTGAGTGGTTCGCCTTCCCCTATGATACCCCATGATGGTTTACATTTATGTAGGGTGAGTGGTTCACCTCCCCCTATGATTGACATATGCATAGGATGAGTACTTCACCTTCTCTTATGGCATATGAGCAGGATGAGTGGTTCACCTTCTCTTATGGCATATGAGTAGGATGAGTGGTTCACCTTCTCCTATCGATGCCATAATATACATCCTACCCATGGAGTCTAGGACTGATGGGAAGTACCTCTCATCTATCCAATGAGTTGGGAAAAGTGGTTAGGGATTATAGCACTATTGATGGATGAATCATGTATTGTCATACTCCCTATGACTAGGATGCATTGTGTTCACCAGCTTGATCTGGGATCATTTGAGGCTCCACATCTACACTAACCTTTGTCAGTGGAGAGTGGTAAGGTCTTGCGACTTACTCTCGATCACTTCTTCTTCATTATTACTTCATGGTTCAAAAAAGAAAAATGGAGCAAAGCATAAATGATAGATATGTTACATGAGAACAAGATGGCATGATGATGACAGATGAATTATCAGGTAGAATTCTCCCTAGTTGAGAGGGAGTGTTAAAATTGGAAACTAGGGCCAAATTCCACCTTGGGATAGCTCATTCGATGGAGATGATGATTGCATTAGATTCCTCTTTTGGAGATGTATAGGATTGATATAAGGATAATCTCATTCAGATAAGTAGAAGTGTGATTTTAAATTTATTCCCTCACATGTACAAATTGTTCAGGTTCGGCTCAACTTAATGTAGGCTCAAGAAGCCCAATGGATGTGTCTCTTCACCATAAGAAAGTGTATAAATAGAAGAGACCTCACACCCATTTGGATATCATCCACTCACACATTATTCTCTTTATTCATTAGATTGGTTCGCACAACTTCGGCATCTTCTCTCTCACACACACACATGTGCGTCTAGGAGGATAGTTTTTCTGAGCTAAAACAAAACCAAAATTTTAGACTGTTGACTAGCATTGATTGAGGCTATTTTGACTGAATTTGACTGTATTTTAAGGGAAATCTTTTTCTTTCTTAAGGTCACATTGATTGGCATGAAAATTGAGAAGTTTGGGGTTTTTTGACCTACATTGACCACAAGCCTGTTTGACCGCAGGGCTGAATGTTGTTTGACCAAGTTTGACTAGAGATTGTGGGACTGTTTTCAGTCACATTTGACCTTTTCTAGAGGGAAAATTGAACTGCCTTTGACCGAGCTTCAAAGGATATGTTTTTCTATTGATTTTACCAACGTCGACTTTCTGGTTAGGGTTGATCATGGTCTTGATCATCATTCCTTTGAATCTGCAAGGAAGCATAAGTTAGCAAGTTGCTTTAGGCAATAATCCCCTACAACTATGGTTCATCAATTAATAATTCACAAAGACATGACAATAGGTATGTCTTTGTTGTTTAGAATAAAAATTGATTGAGAAAGGATATGAAATATGTACAAGAGAGGGATAAAAAGGAAGGTAAAAAGTAGGAAAATTTAGCAACCAACATATCCCCCCAACTAACCTTACTGCATGTCCTCATGCAACTCGTCTTTTGCACAGATCTGGGTTGGAGCTACTGTGGTCAGCATGAAGTTGTGCAAGGTCATATCTTGCGACCATTTCTATTGCAGGAATTTTAAATCCATCTATTTTAAGGAAATCCTTGCACCAATCCTTGTCTACCACATAAGCTGGTGTGTACTACTCAGCTGACAGCAAAATAATGGGAAACTGAAATCTTAGACCTATTCATCGGGTCCAACAAATTTCAATACATGTGATATGTTGAGGTATTCTTTCCAAAGCCTGAACAAAATTAAGGGCCCCAAAAGGTTCGTGTACCCTCACTTCTCATGACAACAACATCCATCATTTCTAACATCTATCTTGGACCTCCTTCTAACAAGTAAAAATATGTTTTGTACACATGTCAGTGGACCACTTCTATGTTGTCAGCATCTAACCCTTCTATCCTTCTATTTCCAAGAAGGTAAGATGTATGTTAAAAATATCCACAACCTCACAATGCTCCATTCTAATTACAGGTGGCATGTTTGCTTGATTCTATTCGAATGTTTTGAAGGATTTATTCCATTTAACTTGGTTAATCGTGAAGAAGGTGAAGTCTCTCAACTAAACATCCCCCACATATGGCACTGGATTGAACAATTGATCATTCCCAAAAGATAATTGTGCATGTAGAGCTTGCACATTAAGTGATGGTTCAGGATATTATGAGCCCTCAGGATCCATAGAAACTGTATAGGGTCCTTCATTTCATGGATTATTTCCTAATGGATGCTCTCCAAAACGAAGACCATGTATTGTTGATGGAGTAATAGAGCATAACTATTAGCAGGTGGTCAACATGCCATCACCTGCTACATTAGGGAAATCATTTCATCTTTGTTAGCCTTCAGTAGCTGCACTTGATCTTATAACTCCTCAATATTTCTCTACTACTTCTCTTGTTTCTACTTTTCCTTCTCTATCTGGGTCATGTAATCAACTACCACTCCCGCAACTTGCTCCCAAATTCCTCTCACTAATTCTGGGTGGGATTCCAAAGGGATAGACTCCTGCTGAAGGCGAGATGCAATAGTCTGCCATTTCTGATTTCTGCAGTTAACAGGAATTCCCGTAACTCAAAGAGATGAAAAAATGACTCAGTCTGTGTGGCTACTAAAGTTGTAGGCCTGTCTTCAGTTTGCACTACTACTGAAGTGGTTTCGGCTCCAGGATTCACGGCAACCCGATTGAAATTCCTCTTTTTCTTCCTCACCTATCTCTGTAAGTGCGACACTTACTTCCTTAGCTTAATAATTTCCATTTTTAATTGCATGTTATCTTTAAAATGCGAGGGGAACCTATCCTAGATGGGGACCTTATCCTTGCACACTTTTTAATGAATTCCCATTGAATAAAAACCTCCTCCATTGGTCTGATGACTAGTGTTGGATTTGGTTGATTGACATCAGTGAACTCGTCAACCGGCTCCTGTTTCACCCTTATTTCTTTTGTTTTCTCCATAATTCGGGGGTAGGCCCCGACGTCTTCTTTTGTAGGTCTTGTGTTAAGTTATGGTATGTTCTATGTTTATAATTTCTTATTATATTCCACAAATTAGCAATCACATGTACATAAAGTAAAGTGCAGATAGAACATTAAACAATCGACAGAAAACAAGCCAAGACAAGAGACACAAGATGTGGCGGCTAGCCAGGGAAAAACCCCACAATGTGTGGGGAAACCCTTTGATCAAATATTCTTTTATATTAAATAATTCAACAGAGAGAAATAGTACAATAAATCTGATTCATATCAGTAGTAGCAAACCCTAGATCAACAACATCAGCATTAGCAGCTTCATTATCAAACTAGGGAAGACGATATCTCACAAACCGAACGTCGGATTGACTTCATTCCACCACCAAAAGTTTCAGCTTCCAAAGGAGGTTCAGATGAACCTGGAACACAGTTCAGATGAGGAGATATTCTAGGCCACGCAGGTCAATCTTTACTTCTGCAGTTGCAGCTTCAGTTTCAGCAGTTTCCAGCTTCAAACTAGGGCAGTCGATATCTTGCAAACCGTTCATCGGATTGACTTCATTCCACCACCAAAAGTTACAGCTTTCAGAGGAGGTTCAGATGAACCTACAGTGCAGTTCCAAAGAGGAGATCTTCTATGCCACGCAAGTCAATATTTAGTTCTGCAGTTGCAGCTTCAGTTTCAGTAGTTTCCGGCTTCAAACTAGGGCAGTCGATATCTTGCAAATCGTTCATCGGATTGACTTCATTCCACCACCAAAAGTTGCAGCTTTTAGAGGAGGTTCAGATGAACCTAAAACGTAGTTCCAAAGAGGAGATCTTCTAGGCCACACAAGTCAATCTTTACTTCTTCAATTGCAGCTTCAGTTTCAGCAGTTTCCGGCTTCACATGTGTGAGAGAGAGACCCATTTCAGTGCAGTAGAGAAGAGACTCATTTCTGCGTAGTAGAGAGAGAGAGAGATTTGATGAGATGAATGAGTCCAAATGAGTAAAATTACTCTTATATTTATACACAACATTGGTGGGTGAATAGATGCGACCGTTGGGCTTTTGAGCCTACATGAGTTGTAGGTCGGCTTGATAATAATTCCATAATCAAAATAAATTCATATCTCCATGAATACTTATCGGAATCGGATGATATTTATATCAATCCTATGCCTCTCGACGAGAGGAGTCTAATAAAAATATTATTAGCCATGAATAAGATGACCCACATGAAGTTTTTCCCTGGTTGCCAATTTTAACACTCCCTCTCAACCATGGAGAACTTCATCTGCAATCTGTCTATCGGTCGTTACTATTCATCCAACAAATGCACTGCCCTGTACAGCGTGACCCTTGCCCTGGTCTGCTCTATTTTACCTATTCTACTTTGTCTTATTCTGCCCTGCACTGATCTATACTGTTTTTCTCTATTTTCCTATGCTCTTGCATTGTTTTGTTTTGCTCTTCTTTTGTCCCAATTATGAAGAAGAAGAAATGATCGAGGATGTACCATATTGACTCAAAATCAGTCTCAGAGTATGTACCACTGGTTTCAGACCAGTCTCAACCAACCCGAAGTCAGTGTCATAGTGAGTACAACTCCACTGGTCCTAGACCAGTATTATCCTCCACTGACTCAAAGTCAATCTCAGAGTGCGTACCACTGGTCCCAGACCAGTCTCAGCCGACCCGAAGTTAGCTTCATAGTAAGTACCACTCCTACCACTGGTCCCAGACTAGTATCGCAGTCTCAGAGAGTGTACCACTGGTCCCAGACCAATCTCAACCGACCCGAAGTCTGCATCATAGTATGTACCACTCTCACTGGTCCCAGACTAGTACTGCATTGACACGAAGTCAGTCTCGGAGTATGTACCACTGGTCCCAAACTAGTCTCAACCGACCTGAAGTCAGCGTCATAGTATGGTACAACTCCTACCACTGGTCCCAGACCAGTATCGCAGTCTCAGAGAGTGTACCACTGGTCCCAGACTAGTCTCAACCGACCCGAAGTCAGCGTCATAGTATGTACCACTCTCACTGGTCCAACACCAGTACTGCACTGACACGAAGTTAGTCTCGGAGAATGTACCACTGGTCCCAGACCAGTCTCAACCAACCCGAAGTCAGTGTCATAGTATGGTACAACTCCTACCACTGGTCCCGGACCAGTATCGCAATCTCAGAGAGTGTACCACTGGTCCTAGACCAGTCTCAACCGACCTGAAGTCAGCGTCATAGTATGTACCACTCTCACTGGTCCCAGACCAGTACTGCACTAACATGAAGTCAGTCTCAGAGTATGTACCACTGGTCCCAGACCAGTCTCAACTGACTCGAAGTCAGCGTCATAGTATGGTACAACTCCTACCACTGGTCCCAGACCAGTATCATTGATCCTAGATCAATGGAGGTCATCCTAGCGTACGGAGTACGGTAGATACAATGATGCGTCCATCAGTACTACTATAGTCCCTAACTTCATTTCCCTTCTCATTGATCAGATGATCGGTACTTCCCATGAGTCCCAGACTGCATGGGTAGGATGCCTCGACAGGAGAACTAATCAATCCTGTCCTCACCGGAGAACACATCAATCCTGCTACAATCGCCATGGAGAACACATCAATCTAGGCTGCCATGGAGAACACATCAATCCAGGCCTCATAGGAGAACTAATCATCTTGCTACACAGGAGAGCGAATCATCCTGTTCCACAAGAGAGCGAATCATCTTGTCCCACAAGAGAGCGAATCATCTTGTTCCAGTCTGCACCACCAGGGGAGGGTGAGTCACCTTGTGGTCATATGTTGCTCCAGTAGGAACCGCAAGCCCTCAGAGCACCCAGAGCTCAATGTATGCAACATGCAGGACCCTTGTACAAGGGTTTCTTGCCAACTCCAAGTCATTTGGGAAAATCACAGATTAGATCTTTCCTCGGGGATTTGACAAGGTGTATCAACCTGTACATCATCTTAATGTGATGGAGCTTCCTTGCTCATCGACTTACCATATCCTAGATGATGTCTATCTGCTGGAGTAATTGACGAATATGGGAGTCCTCAACAATCGAATCCCACCTCTGGTTGTTACAGAGAATCATAGTGGTATCCAATGTAAATCCAAACAGCTCACTGAAGAGCTTTCACAACCAGACTGCCTCACACGAGGTTATTCTAGCAACAATATATCCTGCTTCGGCGGTGCTCAAAGCCACCGACTTCTGCTTCCTCCTCATCCAGGATATTGAAGTAGATCCCAAGGTGAAACAGTACCCGGAAGTGCTCTTACGGTCCACCACACTGCCTGCCCAATCAACATCAGTATATCCAAGTAGTCTCACATCTTCGGCACTGTATCTTAATCCATGAGAGATTGTGTCCTAAAGACATCTCAGAAGATTCCTGCCATAAATCCAGTGAGGCTCAACCAAATATGAGCTCACAATGCTAACTACAAAACACATGTTCGGACGGAGGTTCACCAAGAACATCAATGCGAATGAGTTTTTGAAACTCAGAGGCATTTCCCAAGTCTGGTCTGACATCACTACCATATAACTTCTAAAAGTTAAGATCCTCGAGGTAGTCACAGGCTTGCATTCCATCATACCGAATCTTTCCAATATATTTACTACATATTTTCCTTGAGATAGGAAAATTTCCCTTGGCTTCTGCCACACTTCAAGTCCTTGGTCCTTCATTTCAAATTTAGAAGCCATCTCCCTCTTACATTTGTGAATGAGAGGGTTTGCACCTATTAGAAAGAGGTCATCCACATACAACACCAGTATGAAAGGCTTGTCATCTTCAGCCTTAAAGTAAAGGTTAGGATCAGCTTCACTCCTAGTGAATCCTAGCTTCATCAAGTAGCTATCAATCCTCTCATACCATGCTCGGGGTGCTTGCTTCAGCCCATAGAGAGCCTTCTTCAACCTGCATACATGAGATTTTCAATCATAAATCTCAAATCCTTCAGGTTGCTCCACATAGACCTCTTCTTTGATAGAACCATGAAAGAATGCGGTCTTAACATCCATCTGATGTAGGTTCCATCCTTGTGAAGCCACAAGGGCTATGATCAAGCAGATGGTCGTATATCTGGAAACAGGTGCAAATATCATAGTCTATACCTCCCTTCTGGGATAAACCACGAGCAACAAAACGAGCCTTATACTTTTTTGTACTTCCATCTGCTGCATGCTTTATCTTGTAAAGCCATTTGGAAGTAACAACTGTCTTGTCCTGGGGTCTGGGAACTACTTCCCATACATCATTCTTCATGATAGACTCATATTCTTCAATCATAGCATTCTTCCATACTTGATGCTTGACGGCGTCTGAGAATGATGAAGGTTTATTTTGTATGATCGTGCTCATGATGGTCAGGTATCCCTGATACCTATTAGGTTTCTTACTTTCACGAATGGTTCCTTGGGGTGCAGCATGTCCTTCAGCATCATCAAGTAGCCCGCTAAGCCATGAAGACCTCTTCCTAGAAGAGGAAGGTTCATGTGGAGGAGGATCAATCAGATCCATGGGTTCTTCTACATCAGGCATTGATTCAACATCCTTTTCTTTTGGTTCCCTAGTGTCGGCTTCTTGAGAGCTCCTCAAAGTCGGAAGATTATTCACCTTGCGATGAACTTTTCTTCAGTAGTCTAGGAACCCAATGCTTGATGAGGGAATCGATTTTGTACATATACGACGGTGATTGTAGTTTCAGCCCATAGAAACTTCGAAAGTCTTTAATCATGTAGCATGGCCTGGACAGCTTCCACAATCGTGTGGTTCTTCCTTCCCACCACACCATTCTGCTAAGGAGTATGCGGTGTATTAGTCTCCCTTTTAATGCCAACCTCAAGTATGCCTGAGTGAACCAATTGTAATATATCAGAGGTCTTGCTTTGGCTTGAGGGGAATCGTCCCCTTTTGAGATTTCCTTCGTCACATCCTAGATATACACCTTCTTTCTCTACTTGGAATTCGGGCATCCCTGTTACCGTCTGTCTTACATCGGGTAGAGCTTTGTAATGAAGGTGGGAAAACCTCCGATGCCAAAGTTCGGACTAAAGAGTTGTGTCACAAGACATGACACCTAGCGGACTTCCATCAACCTGATATAATGAATCAACACTAAACCCAAGAGTAAAGGCATCTTTAACATTATTTTCCCATATACACACCTTGCCATTGCGGAAGGTTACCTTGTAGCCTCTGTCTTCCATTGCCAAGATGGACACTAGGTTCCTTTTGAGGTCAGGTGCATTTAATACATCCTGCACTTTCTAGCCTTCTTGAATGGTTGTCCTCTTCCTCGATCTCCAGCTCTCCTCTTACCTTTGCTGTTGAATTTGTCATTCTTTTGATTTGCCATCAGAGGGATTTTGATCATCGTCCCGGTGTGAGTCCTTTCTTCTCTTTGCATGAGAAGAAAAGGCAACAGGAGGACCTTTAGGCATGGACATTTCTTGCACTTCTTCCCTTGTTTCTTCTTGAATGCATCTAGCCATTAATTCCTCTAAACCAGGAATTACATTATAGTTCAGAAGAGTGGTCTTGAACATGTACCATTCAGATGGTAATCCTCCAAGAGTTGTGAGTGCGATTTCTCTGTCAGTAATAGTTTCCCCAATAGATAGGAGATCGTTCTTGATCTCGGTGATTCTTAAGAAGTATTCTTGCATACTTTAATCCTTACTCTTCTTGATTCACCTTAGCTTATTTCTAAGAAACAAAACTTGATTTGCATCATTAACTTTAAATAAACTCACCAGTCCATTGTAGATTTCCCTGGAGGTGTCTAGTTCAGAGATGTAGGCCACCAAGTGCTTGTTGATAGAGTCCCCGATGATCTTCTATTGTTTTGACTTCTCCATTTTTCCATTTGTTCCAGGTAGTAGCGGATGCATTGGATGGAGGCTCAATAATATTGCCTCCAACACTCCTTGATTCTCAAGGGTTAGATCGATAGACATCTTCCATCTGTGATAGTCAGCTTTCTCACAGAGCTTGTCTTCAGCATGAAAGAGTGTTGACAACCCCATAGTTCTTTTAGGATAGCCTTGCCAATCTTCTCTTCAATGATTTCTCTTGCTCTTGCTCGGGCTTTGTCTTCACCTCAGCTCTGATACCATGTTAAGTTATGGTATGTTCTATTCTTATAACAGTTTACTCCTTTTTCTTATTATATTCCACAGATTAGCAATCACATCTACATAAAGTAAAGTGCAGATAGAACATTAAAAAATCGACAGAAAACAAGCCAAGACAAGAGACACAAGATGTGGCGGCTAGCCAGGGACACACCCCACAATGTGTGGGGAAACCCTTTGATCAAATCTTCTTTTATCTTTAATAATTCAACAGAGAGAAATAGTACAATAAATCTGATTCATATCAGCAGTAGCAAACCCTATATCAGCAGCATCAACATTAGCAGCTTCATTATCAAACTAGGGCAGACGATATCTCACAAACCGACCGTCGGATTGACTTCATTCCACCACCAAAAGTTTTGGCTTCTAGAGGAGTTTCAGATGAACCTACAACGTAGTTCATATGAGGAGATATTCTAGGCCACACAGGTCAATCTTTACTTCTGCAGTTGCAGCTTAAGTTTCAGCAGTTTCCGGCTTCAAACTCAAGTAGTCGATATCTTGCAAACCGTTCATCAGATTGACTTCATTCCACCACCAAAAGTTGAGGCTTTCAGAGGAGGTTCAGATGAACCTACAACATAGTTCCAAAGAGGAGATATTTTAGGCCACGCAAGTCAATCTTTACTTCTGCAGTTGCAACTTCAGTTTCAGTAGTTTCTGGCTTCAAACTAGGGCAGTCGATATCTTGCAAACCGTTCATCGGATTGACTTCATTCCACCACCAAAAGTTGTGGCTTTCAGAGGAGGTTCAGTTGAGACTACAACACAGTTCCAAAGAGGATATCTTCTAGGCCACGCAAGTCAATCTTTACTTCTGCAGTTGTAGCTTCAGTTTCAGCAGTTTCGGGCTTCACATGTGTGAGAGAGACCCATTTCAGCGCAGTAGAGAAGAGACTTATTTCTGCGTAGTAGAGAGAAAGAGAGATGTGATGAGATGAGTGAGTCCAAATGAGGAAAAGTCATCTTATATTTATACACAACGTTGGTGGGTGAATAGATGGGACTGTTGGGCTTCTGAGCCTACATGAGTTGTAGGTCGGCTTGATAATAATTCCATAATCAAAATAAATTCATATCTACATGAATACTTATCGGAATCGGATGATCTCTATACCAATCCTACACCTATCGACGAGAGGAATCTAATAAAAATATTATCAGCCATGAATAAGATGACCCACATGAAGTTTTGACCTGGTTTCCAATTTTAACATCTTGAAACCTCGATATCTTCCCTGAATGGCTCCGGAGCCACTACAGGCTCTTGTAGAGTAACATATTCAACATCCTTTTCCTGTGGTTTCTTTGTTGCCCGATCATATCCTTCGATTGACTTAGATATTGGTTTTGGCCCTTGCGGATCGGTACCAACAGCGATGTTTTCCTTGAATGGCTCTGTGCGAACAACATCAGCCATGATTTCTTCAACTTGCCTTTCGATTCACACTGGTTCTTGTGACACTGTCGACCATCAACTCTTAATTTTGGCCGATTTTCCCACTAGTCAACGTTGGTTATTATGTGACAGTGTTGACGATGGTGCCTGTAGCTATCCTTGCAAATCTTAATATCAGGGTAGAGACCTTTTCGCTAACCGAGGGTTTAGAGGAGCAAAAATTTGTTTCCCCTCTTGGCAGGGAAGTGGGAAGTGGAGAACGAGGGATATCCTCCTCAATCTCCATCCTTTCAATGCCTTCTGCCTCAAGTGCTTCAATTTTATCTCCTTCCCCTTTATCTAATGGTTGTTCTACAATCTCCTTCTCCTTTCCTTCCTATGCTTCTTCCACCACCTATTCTCCTATTTCGCCTGCTTGCTCGATAGTCGACGTAGGTTCTTGTGTAACATCGTCAACTGGTTCTCTTGTTTCTCCTAATAGTTCCTCCACCACTTTGGCAAGCAACGATGGTTCTTGTGTAACAAATTCGCCTATAATTTCGTCTACTACTGCAAATTATTCCACCAATTTAGTGGTTGATTTTGGTTCTTGTGTTACAGTGTTGCTTGCACTCCCTTCCACTTCCATTGCTTTTACTTCCAAGTCAACATTTGACATTGGTTATTCTGTAACAGCGTCGTTTTCGATCCCTTCCTCTACTGGTGATTCTGCTGGTTGCCTGTTTTGTCACCAATTCTTCTAATTGTTCGGCAGCCAAAACTGGTTCCTATGTAACAATGTTGTCTGCGGCCTCTTCCTCTACCACTAACTCTTATTCCTCTCTTACTCACATCATGGTCGGAAGTTCTTCTTCTACTAATTCAATGAATTATAGCCAAGCCACAGAAGTCTATGACAGGGCATCCACCACTAATAACCTGACAAGCCCGTTGTTTATGAGGACCGCCAACACTTGGCGCGACCCATGAGTAGACCATGCCATTAACTGAAGCTTAATCCATAAGAAAAATGGCACATCCAAATAATACACATGACAGAACCGAAGGCATGCAAGAATTTTGAAATGATATTTTAATAAGATAGAGAGCTGACCTTCACAGGTAATGTATCGCATAACAAAGTATGTGACCTCAGCTCATGGATGTGGAGAGGATTTCCAATCATATCCCCTTCCCTTCTAAACCACTGTTTCTCCTTCCTACAAGAATAATTCTTGAAATTCTGGTAAGGGAAATTTCTGGTTGAACAATTTCTGTCCTCCTTGTGGAAATCCATTGACACTCAAGATGATTTCTTCAGTGACGAGAATGTCTAGACGACAGACTCTGGAGTAATTCCCATCCAAATTCAATGTAAATTCGACAGTAACAACTTCATCGAATCCCTGCAACCTCTCAAAATAGGTGTGCCATCTTGCATCTTGAAAAACTTGGCATACATCTGGATGGTGCTGAACCTGTGTTGTATCTCTTGATTCATGCCTAACAGCTTGCCCACACATTCTGCCAATTTCTCTGTAGAAGCAGTCAGAGTAGCAACAAAACCATTGAAGAGAGTGTTAGTCAGTAAATTTGCGATGACCGAGATTGCAGTGGAGAAGGATGTAGTGATAGGGAAATCCAGACAATAGTTATGGGGAAAATCCATGGTAGATCGTGATAATTATGAAAATTATTCCAATGCATTGGAAAAGACCATAATTCAATGTTATCATGCATGATTCAAGTTCCAATGCGTATGGATAAATGTGCAAGGTATGATGGGGATCGAAGTAATGATCGTGGGATGTATGAGTTGGCACGAGGTTCAACAACAATGATGGTCCGTCATTATTTCTATTAAATACGACATCTTTAGCATTAAATGTGATACTTCCCCCAACTAAGGGATGACTGTCCACGGTCATCTCTAGTCATGTCATTGGTGAAATATCAATCAAATCCACGAAGTCGGTCGGGGACATACCTGGTGACTTACCTTGACGAAGTAACAACATTGGAGGAGTAACAACATCGAAGGAGTAACATCATTGGAGGCATAACAAAACTGGAGGAGTAGCAACACCGGTGAAGTACTTAGACATAGTCACCTTATGGTTCACTTATCTCTTATGACCTTAAGGATGACCATGAGCTTTAAATGCCACTCACCACTGGTTGACATGTTTTATTTGTTGGACGATTGGTGTTGGTTAATGGCCAATACCATCATTTGAAAGTGTTTCACACTTCAATATTTCTTTTATAATGTTTATCGCTCACTTCTCTAATGTCTATTTCCATTCACATTTATTGTTCCAATGATCAGAGGAAATGGGTAATTGGTTCATGGCCCCGCCTTCATAAAAAAAATCATTAACACTTAAATCATTTGCAAAAAAACACATTTGTATAGATCCCAAGGTTCTACCACATCACTTCCTATGTCATAGCCTTTCATGTGTCAATCTAAATCAACTAATTAGAGTATGTCACATGTTCTATATTGACATGTACCTTCAACTGTATTCCCACATGTCAGTTTCCAATTGTTCATTTTTCCATCCAAAAACATTAAATACACCTACCACGTGCCACTCATGCATGATTCCACATAATCATCACTTCCGCCTATCATGCCACATCATTTCCACATATGCTACCGTGTCATTGTTACTGCCACCTATCGAGCCATGTTGCTTCTATATGTCACTTGAGAATGATCCACTTGACCACCCAAAAAGGCAGAAATCACCTTCTAGGCTTCCTCACCTTAGGATGCCACATTATCACCATACACATCACTCCCATGCATTGTAATATCATTGGACCACATCATTGACCTACCACCTTGCACCTTAAAAGTTGTGATAAAGCTTTTTTCCTACAACCTCACCATTGTGTTCTCTATGTGTAGTTTAGTATTCGTATGGAAGGCTAATAATAACTTTTGTTCTTAGGTTTATCACCCTATTACCATGGTAAAATACCATAGGCTTGTTGCCTCATCGCCCATCACTTGCCACTCTCTACCCTTACTTCTATTAGCACATTGAATGGACCGAGTGGTATGATAAGCACTTGGGGGTTGAATGCCACTCCTTGTGATCATAAGTTGTGACCATGGGCTTTCCATCCTATATCCTAAAACTCTTCCCTTTGAGATTCCATTTTATCATTTTGGCACTAATCTGATGAGAAGGGGCCCATGTTAAAACCATGACATAGTAGGAACCTCCCTTGAACTGAATAAATGAAAATTGATATTTTTACTCATTCCTTTGGAGTTAGCTCAAGTTCCATATACCATTGGAAAATTATTTTAGAGGGATATTTTAATAAACACTTAGTTTCCTCATTTCAACTAAGGAGCTAAAGAATAAATTCCTTCAAAGATACTACCTTCATCCATGACCTTAAGCTAGGAATCAAAACACATTAACATATCAGTGATAGCAATAATAGCACACTTACCAAGCTCTCCCTAAACATGACATCAACAATTCTATGAAATCAAGCACAACACCTTACTCAACAATATGAATTCAGAAGTCTCCCTCTTAACTTCACATTGTTTGACATTAATGACTTGGACATGACATCAATGACAAAAACTACCAACATGCTCAACAACCTCCTTAGGATTAACATCAATGACAACAACTAACATCAATTAACATTAATGACAACGCCTTGTTAAAAAATATCCTCATTTATCATTGCTAACAACATCACCAAACATTATTGGTCATTGATGGAAATAAAACTGCTTGGAAACACTCTCCTTGTCAAATTGAATACATTTCTACTATATTCTTACTCCCCCCTTTTGTTGTTGATGACTAGTTACTCTCCATATTCAATATCTCCAATTTTTACATACTCTCTAATGTATCTCCAATGTTTTCTTACTCCCCCCCTTTTGACATTAATGGAAAAGGACCCAAATACTCTCTCTTACCATATTCCCTTAAAAATACATAACAAACTACTCATTATTCAACTTTGGATTGAAATAAACTGATATCCATGAAGTATTGCCATGTCATTGTCCTTGAATATTCACTTTTCTCCCCATAGATTTGCACTTCTCATTCTAATCCAAGTCTTCTACATTGGTATCAACTAAATGTGCTATACTACTCTACCAATTCACACTCAAGGCTGATCCATAAACTAAATATACTATTGCATCAATGGTTTATCCAAATACTATGAGTTCTCTCTAGTTATACCAATTAACTAGGTTGTATGTCTATTGTTGTATCATTGAGTTAATGCATATTAATGGCTGCTGAAATTTCCATTTTCGCTACTCCCTTAACATGATTCCAATTAGATACCAATTGTTTAATTATTCTCATGACTGGTAATACTAATTTTTCCAACAACGTTTTCACATTAAATAATACAAAAAAATAACATTTGCAAAATTTTGATTTCATGTTTTACTTCAGGAATCATCTCTTCTTGAGTGCATGACACCACTAATCATGTAGCTTCCCCTTATCTTATTAATATTATTGTCTCCAATCATAAAACTTATAGATATCCTTGACTAAGTCTGTCACTGCCTTCTTTTCTTTTATCTATTAATTATTTGTGTGGACCTGTCTTTACTTCAATTCAACACAATATTTTCTTTTGGAATTTTCAACTCACCACTCTTCTCTTTTGGATCATGCTCAATGATTTTTATCTTCTTTATGTGACTTGAGGTGTTGTTTTGTACTCCTAATACTATGCTATCTATTTTTTGGAGGCCTCTTTTGAGCCAAGAGATTGATCATTATATCAATTGATTAAGTTGGGCTCTAATGTGAATTAATCCTTCTGTGAATTTTTTTTTTATTGCATTTTATTTATATGATACGTAGGTATGTACCATTTTGATATGTCTTCACTTCATCTAAGCTCCTCCAATCAAGATTGTGACTATTACTATTTTTTTTGCATGCAAAATTACTATTTGTGTTGTTTTGTTTTCATAACTTCTCCCCTTATGTCTAGTTTCTCTTTAGTCAATAACACAATTAACAACATGATTTTCTATATATAAAAACCATGATTTGTGTTATATTATTATGTTGAATCTACTCTAATTTTGTTTTGACATGCTCTTTTATGCCCTCTAGTTCTAGCTATTAGGTAATTTAATTGTGCTTTAAATTACTTTACATTAAATTGTCAATCCATATCTGTAGACTTGTGAAGTATATGACATAGTATATATGCTAGGAATTTAGGTTTCATTTCTAATGGAAATAAATTTCAATGGAAGAAAGTCATACTCTATGAAAGTGAATGACATGACATGAAATGACATGAAATGAAATACTATTCTAGACAAGCAGACATATCTAACCTATGAAAGTATGAAACTTTTACTCTAAGAAAGCATGGAAATATTATCTAACGAAAGTAGAGGAGTGTATTTTATGAGAGAAAACAAATCTAGTTATCAAAGGATTCAACATTATTCTATGAAAGTAAACATTCTTATTCTATGAAAGAAAGAAACTCTAATCTATTTAAAACATGAATTTTAATCTAAGAAGGTCTGTAAAACTAATCCATGGAGTCACGATAATAGACTAATCTATGACACTATTCAAATCTATAAAAAATTTGAAACTATTCTAATCTATTAAAAAACATTGAAATATGTTTTTTGAAAATGTAATGAACTCAAACTAGAAATCTTGTGAAAATCCTATTTCGTAAGTATGAATGTGAAACAAAAACAAATGTGAACGCAAAAAATGAGAATGCTATTCTTTTGGATGCACAAATGACAATGCTTTAGAATGTAATAATTTTTGTATTTTTTCAAGCGCTTGATTGTAATCTCAAAAATAACAAAGTAACAATTAGAACCTTGAAAACATAGTATCTATAATAAGTAAATAAATCAAATCCTAAGTAATCACTATAATGTAAATTATTTCTTAAATTAAGAGGATTATAAAATTGTTATAGAATTGTGATCACTCAGAAAATAGATTGATTTACATTCAAAATGAATGATCTCTTTGTTAACTTGATGGATAGTTCAAATTCCTTTTTTATTGTTACATTTGTTGGTCACAACATGGAATTTGGAAAAATACATTTGAAAGATCAACGAATATATCCAAAATTGTGTGCCTTTTGAAGAAATTCCCTCTGGTCATCTAAATGGCCTCATTTTGCATACAACCCATGTTTTATTTTTTTGAGATCTATCTTAATTTTTCTGGAAATGGCTCCATAAGTTGACTACTTGAAAGTTGTTGCTAATCTAGATCACCATGTTTTATGAAGTGTTGAAGGCTCACACTTGCAATACTAAGAAAAGTGCTACTACTAATATGCAAAAAAAACTAATTTAAAACATAAGAAAATTAATATAAGCTATGTATATTATAAAACTACATTAATTATAAGACTACTTCTTGCAACAAAACAAGAATATGAAACTATAAACCAAATAAGAAAAGAACTTATCAAATGTGTTTTATTCCATCATAGTTTGGAATTATGCTATGAGAGTTCCTCCCTTTGAAGGGAATCCTATTTATACAAAAGCTAAAATAACTAATTAATAATTGTAGACCCAAAAAACTACCCTAGATCAATAGATATCTCATGGGGTTACAACCATGTGTTAATATCTAGTAAGTAACTTTTCTGCATATCCTCTCACAAATCTATAAAATATTTTATAAGAAATATTATAAAAAATTGCATGATTCTTCTCCATCAAATGTGTTTGAGTGATTATCTCAAACCTTCCTCAAATATTCAAGTGTTGAATGTGAAATTCGAATTTGAGACTAAATGGTCAAATATGACATTTTTGGAGTCTTAAAAAATGTCTACAAACATCTGAAAAATCATCCAACTTGTAGATATATGTGAAAACATGTTATTTTTCTAATATTTAATCATAAATTCACTCAAAATACTAAAATACATGGTTTGGAAAATAATAAGTCTAAACACATATATAATCATAAAATGGTTTTAATGTAAGGTTATAATATAGTGGAATATGGTTAAAAGTGGATGAAACTAGGATGAAAAAGATTAGAAAACACCATTCTTTCACCTACTTGAAAAGTCCATAAGCTATGCATCTTGGAGATCTTGGATGTTACTATGGAACATGGAATGTGAAGTCAAATAATATGATATTCTTCTTCTTTTCTCTTGGTTGTATGAATAGAGGATGAAATCTAAAATTAGAGCCTTTGTGCCTTTTTATTACCTAAACTAGGAACTAAATCTTTATTTATTGGAACATTGTTATAAGTTTCTATTCATATCATAAACCATATAGTCTTCACATATAACCTTTATTAGTACAATTCAATATATGTGAATGGATTTAGTTGAATTCGAACATAGACAGAATTCATAGTATTATTGACCACTAATGTCAATCCTTAACCAATGCGAGACAACTCATCGATAATGTAAATGAGTGTCAAGGTACAAAAGTGCATCTTGGTAGGTATGAATGAATGTGTTGAAGTCAAGTCAGCTGCAAGATCTAACAATCAAGAGACATTATTGTACTCCCATTCTTTTCGGCGATGAAGATTACCATTAATGTATGCAATCTCCAAGGCTCTTAAAAAAATATATGATCTTGGTTGGAGATAAAGTGTTGAAGTCGATGGGGAAGGATATCTTGAAGGATGGGCCTTCAGTATACCCACATCAACCAACTCGAGCATAGAACCAAAAATGATTTGAAGAACCTTAATGAAAGATTGAAGCCAACATGAAACTAAAGGAACTTATTGTGAAATTTTCTTGCCAAGTTCCTAGTTTTCAAGGAAATCTCATATCCAATTGTGCTAGTAAATTCGTTTTCACAAGAGGACTTTTTATTTTTGTCTTTTTTGTTTTCTTTAATTTCTTTTCTTTTCTCTTTATTTTTCTTAATACACACACACACACACACACACATATATATATTCTATCCTACTCTACTTAAAAAAAGGAATTGTATTTCAATCATAAGAATACTTCCAATCTATCCATGTGCATAACAGGAAGACAAATAAACTGATATGCATGTTTGAAAGATATGTTATGATATATACCAAAATATGAGAGAACTGTCGCAAAAGAGAGTGGTGCCCCGACTTAATGATTTTCTGGAACGAAAGTTCAATATAGCTATGATGGCCTTGGTTCACTTGCTCATCTATATTGTTATGCATGTCTTCTTCTATCGTGTTATTCAAATATTTTATTATAGGATGGTTGATCCATGTTTGCATAAAAGATTTGATGATAAGCATAGTAGAAATTCCAAAAATGATTTGAAAAAATATGTTATTTGAAAAGATAATGAACCCGAACTAGAAATGTTGTGCAAATCTTATCCTATAATTATGAATGTGAAACAAAAGAAAATTGGAATGCACAAATTAGAAACATATTCATTTGGATGGACAAATGACAATGCTTTAGAATGTACATTTCTTTATATTTTTTGTATTTATCAAGTGTTTCTTTGCAATCTTGAAAATAATAAAGTGGCGATCAGAACCTGAAAACAAAGTATCTATAATACGCAAATAAATGAATTATTAAGTGCTCATTATCATTTTTTTTACCTTTTAATTAAAAATATTAGATAATTGTGATGACCTCAAAAAATAGTTTGATTTAGGCTCAAAATGAGTGATCTCTTTCTTAATTTGATCGACAATTCATTTTTTTTCTACTTTTAGATTTGTTAAGCAAAAAAAGAAATCTGGTTAAATACACTTGAATGATCCACAAATATCTTTAACACAGTGAATTTTTTGAAGAAATTATCATATTTCACTTAAATGGGCTCATTGTGAATAAAACTCACGTTTTAATTTTTTGAGATCTATCTTAGTTTTCCTAGAAACTACTTCAATAGTTCATTGCTCCAAAATTGTTGCTAATCTACCTCACCATATTTTATCAAGTATTGAAGGCTCACACTTGAAACACTAAGAAAAGTGTTGTTTCTTATCTAAAAAAGAAACTAATTTATAACATAAGAAAATAATATAAGCTACATATATTATAAAAATACACGAATTATAATAACAATTCTTACAACAAAACAATAATATGAAACTATAAACTTAACAACAAAATAACTTGTCATGTGTTTTATTCCATCATTGTTTGGAATTATGCTACAAGAGTTCCTCCTTGTGAATGGAGAAGGTAATCCCATTTATACAAATGCTAAGATAATTAATTAATAAATGTGTATCCAAAAATCTCTCGTAGATCCACAAATATCTCATGTGGTTACAACCATGTGTTAACATCTAGCGAGTAACATTTGTACATATCCTCTCACAATTCTCTAAACTGTTTTATAAGAAATCTTGTCAAAACATCCATGATTATTCTCCATCAAATGTGTTTGAATGATTATCTCAAATCTTCCTCAAATTTTCAAAGCTTGAAGATGAAATTTTAATTTGTGACTAAATATTCAAATATGACATTGTTGGAGTCTTTAAAAATGCCTATAAACATCACAAAACTCATCAAACTCTTACATATAAGTGAAATTGTGTTATTTAAATTCTAATATTTAATCATAAATTCACTAAAAATACAAAAGTACATGTTTTAAAAATGATATGTCTAAACCTATATATAATCATCAAAATGGTCATAATGTAAGGTTATAAGATAGTGGAATATGGTTAAAAGTGAATCAAAAGAGGATGAGAAAGGTGACATTTTGTAGACCGAATAGTAGCCACTTAACATCATGATGGCCACACATGTTAATTGCAAATCTATATAAGTCACACATCATACTTTCCATGGGATCCAATTTCTTCTATAACTACATGATCTAATATTGATTCATCTTCTATTCATACATGTGTATAGATTTTTTCTTACTGATTGACCCTTTTTGTATCATCCTTTGCAAACTATACCATTAAATTAATCAATGGATTGATGTGATTACTCTTGATTCTTCTATCTTACTTAATTTTTGAACTGCTACTATGATATGAAGCATTGCTCTTTATTTCCACTACTTCATTCTCTATTTAGTCTGCAATGGACATTTTGTATATAACATGTAGTAATCAATATCAACTACGTGTTTCTCCTTTTATTGTTAATAGGAAGAAGAGTTTTCTCTCAATATTTTATTGTTATATTTTCCTCCTTTCAATACATATACATTTTTTGGATATTTTATTCCTCTTTCTATTATTTTTCTAGAGTCTTATTTTATAATTCTACATCCTATACCGTTGAATATGAACTCATGCCCTCTATCAACCATTTGGCTTACACTCAGGGTGTTGTGCTTTAAACCTTTAACAAGTAAAACATTGCCAACATTAGGATTTCTACTATCAAGATTAATGTTTCCTTTTCATATCACTTTGGATGATGTAACATTTCCACCCTTGACCATCTTTAGAGAGATAAATATACTCCTCTCTAGCCATATGATGAGAGAATCCACTGTCTATATACCACTAATAATTTATTTGTTGAGCACACAATACTAAATTTCATGTTTCTTGCTATTCTTACTTTCTTTTTAATATTTACAAGAAGTGAACCTTCTTGATGTATTCATTGTTTTACCTTCACTTAAATGGGATTTATGAGAGAAATGAGATCTTAAATGATTCATTATTTCAATTACCTTGATTACTTTGCTTGCAATTTTCTTATCTCCATTCTCAATACGTTGTGGGCTTCCTTGACATTGAGCACATAGTGCAGATCCATATTCTAGTACCTTTTTATGTCCCTTTTCATTCAATGTTTTAGTTCCTCCTTTTCTTTTCTCATTTTAAGAGGGAGGTTTGATTTTGCAATATCTACACTCAACTTCTATGTGCTCATAATTTTTACATAAGTAGCATTCAATAAGATCTAAGAAAGGGGTAAATGGATTATGATTTTTGAAATAATTAACATCATAAAATGTATGTTCGCTAACATACCATTCCTTTAGATCTTATATTCTCTCTTGTTTCTTCTACTCAAGATATTTTAATTGCTTGCATAATACCTATAGCCTATTTCCTTTTGTATAAAGTTATTGCGAAAAAACAATAGCCAAAGTAAAAGTTATGATTCATAGGGGGGTATTTTTCCTTTGAGAGGGGAAGCTTTTGAATTTTTTATGACTTCATCTATGACAGTGATAAAGTCGCTGCTAATTTTTCCCTCATTCTAGGTGGATATTTAGATTGTTGTTATGAACTTTCCCTTGCTACTGATATATATTTCGATTCTTTTTTTCTTTTTTGTTGCTGCTCCTTATCATTATTATGGAACTTTCTTTGATGATGTTGATTTTTGTTGGTTGCATTACTGTTAGATCCTTTAAATGCTTCAACATGGTTTCTTTACTCTACCTTCAAACTGCTTATACCTTTATTCTCCTTCATAGCCTAGAATAATCTTAGTGAGAGGAGATAATTTATTGCTAAGAATACCATATAGAATTTTGGTAATCTTTTGATATTGAGTTAGTTGATCATTAGCCTTTTCTAGATCATATTTTAGTGAAACAACCTCAACTTCTAGTTTATCACATTGAAATTATTGTTCATTCAACTGGTTTGTCACCACTTCATTCATTCTCTTTATTTATTCTTATTGTGTTTTCAAGATAAAAATGGTTTTATTTAATTCTTTAAGATATTGATCCTTCTTCTCATAATCTTGTAGTAATTTCTTCTATTTCTGATTTTTTGCTATAAATTTTTCAATCTCATCTTAAGTATATAGTTTTATTCTAAAATATATATCTTCATCAAGGTCTTATTTTTATGAATCCAAAGTATCTTTCATATAAGTGAGTAGTATCCCTTTTTCATCAATAATAGGGATACACCAATTATCTTCTTTAGATGGACAATCATGAGAACCTTTATTATTTTTCTCATCTGGTGGTATTTTAATTTCTAGTTCCCCTTCATTAATATCATTTTCTAATCTTGCATATGAGTAATTTACTATAAGATGACCTATTATTTTGCAATTACAATACAATAGAAACTTACCTATATATTATATCTTCTAAGCATCTTCTTCATCTCCAGCTCTGTCCTATGAACACACATTATGTTTTTGATGAATAACAACTTGAGCATTTATGACAAGGAAGTATTCTTCATGATCTGATTCATTCATTCAGCAACCATGGTCTTTAATATTCATTTCTGCATTTTTATTTCCTTCTTTATATATATTTCATATTAAATAACATTTCTTTTGTAGTCTTACACTATCTCACTTTATCAAAGTCTGAACTTGATAGTCTACTGAAAATAACCTTCTTCGCTTTTGTATTATTTTTATTTTTCTTTCCATCTTCTATAGTGTTGATTTAATAGCGAAAGTACAAAGCAACCGACACAATAATAATATGCAAGAATAACCTAAGGGGAATTATACCATTAATCCATAATTCTTGTGTGTATGTATATTGTACAACATGGTGAGAATATATGATGATGGTGAGTAGAACAAAGGCATCAAATTGGATACATTAGTTGAAACTATCACCATAACTATCTCCATGAATCTCTCATTAAATCTCCATCCCTATTTTTACTCATTCCTCTCAAACTCTCAACCTACACAAAGGCTTGTATTCTTGTAAAAATTAATACATTTTTAATTAAAAAACCAAGATATTAAATAGTATTCACAAGTAGGAGTTATTCCATTATACTCCCCCTTAATGAGTACTTGTGAATTTTATATCCTAACCTATCCTCTGAATTAGCCTCATCCTCATCTCCAATCTTCTGCACTTTTCATCATAGGCCTTTTCCTTTCATATTAATTTAGCATATTGTACCTTTAAATAATAAATAGTGTTTTTGTTTAGTTCCATATAAAAAAATTACCATCCACTGGAATACATGGGTCGCCAGCCACTATGATGCACTAGTTCTCTAGGAAACATTTTCTTATACGTGGTTCAACAAAATATCTCTCTATTCAAATCCCATTACATAATAAACAACATTCGTCAACCTAATATTTCTTGGATTTCCCATAACCATACAAAATTCAAGTGGATTTTACTCACCACATCACATCAAGTGGCTTCTTCTCACCATCAAAAACCTTCCTCACAATAACCACGAGTGTTTATTCAACACCAATTTAAATTTGATGAGAAGTGGTTAATCAATACCACTATCTCCTCATTGGAGGTATACTTTCCTCATTATTCATTAGATCGAACTATGTGCATTCAATTTCAATTTAGGCCTATTTATCCTTTCCTTTCCATACATACATTTTCTTTCCAATTCAAAATTTATTAGGGACCATTACAATTTTAAGGGATTTTATTTTCATCAATTCATGAGGTCATATCTTCTCTGAACACTTGGTATCATTATTTACCTTGCTTCATTTTCTTCTTCTATATCTTTGTCTTCCTTTTCCTTCTTCTTTTACTCCTCTCACCTTCTTTTCTCCACTGCTTCTCTTTTGTTGCTTCATTCTTTCACTTCTAAAGTATTTCGCTACTTCATTCCTATTGCATATAATTTAATTCATTGTCCTTGTCCTTTCACTAATGCATTTGACTTCATACTTTTTTACTCAAATCTAGGAGTTTGTCATATTCTTTCAACATATTGTGCTTTCCTCTCTCATCTTTTATGTCATGAAGTTTGCTTCTCTCTTGATATGATTTTTCGTGGAGTCAAATTATTAATCCTTCTTCAGTATTCATTAGTATTTCTTCATATTAATCATATAATGAAATTATTCTTATAGGAGTGGTGCCTCCATCCGAAAAGACACCAACAATATTCTTCATTAATTTGCAGTTACAAGATTACAAAAATGTTTCTTGTTCGAATTAATTAAGGCCCAAAAAGACACATATAAGCTGGTTTGGAAAAATCAATTAATGAAACAGGGACATGATTAAAAATTCAATTTACCTTGACTCCACACTCTTTGACCATAAATTTAAGCTTGGGTGTTACGTAACACCAATAATGCACCATTTTTCTTACAACAAGACAATTATGACTTCATCACTATGAGCTTTTGCTTGACTCCAATTTTGAATGTTGACTCATTTCATCAAAAATTTCACCTTTGAATCTTAACATTAATAAGCCTCAAAAATTTTATGGACTCACATCACTCTTTGTATCAACTACAAAATGCATAACATCATAAATTTTGCTTTGTTTTTAACATTGGCTTCAATCCTTACAACATTTGTTGCATAACTTTCACCTTCAAATATGTTGACAAAGCTTTTGACTTTTTTCATAACTCAAGTTTGTAAATAGTATAGACCCTTATTTAAGGAAAGCTAATTAACACTCTTTTTTAACCTTTTCATCATACACCCAACACCTGGCAACTCACACATTTAAAATTTATGGCTTTTAAAATTAATTAAATATTACCATGATACCACATGTTATTTTCATACTATATTCTACCACTATTCACCTCAAAATATTATGAATTTCATGATCACATCATCTTTGAAACTACCACATTATTACATACATTTTCCAATGGAAAAATGAGTTAAAAATAGTCAAATTCGTTTGTATTTCCTACTCAAGCGCATCTTCCAAAGAAGTGTCTTCTATTACTCATTGCGCAAATCCAAACATGATGTGATTCAACATCATACAACACTTTCACTTGATAAAAATTAAAAACCTCACCTCAAAGAAGATATTTTTCTTATCATTCACAGTTGGCATAAACACAAATAATGGCTTTAATAGGTAACCAAAATTTTTTGGATGCAACTATCTAAATTTCATCAGTCCTCTCATTCAAGTATTAGAAATATGTTTTCATTGATAGCGAAGGAAAATCAAGGGACGTGAGATTGTTATAATAGTTGTCAAAGGAGGTGCTCATTGATGTTAGGTATCGATATGTTGTTTATAACAAAGGTTTTTTTGACATAAGAAGGATATGGGCATAAGGAAGATGTCAAAGGTGATTGCCAGTGGTGTTGAATCCAGATCAAAGGTGATGGAAAAGGTAGAAATGGTTTCAAGAATAATGAAGATGAGCACATGTATGGAAAAGACAGTGTTAACAGGAAAAGTGTCTACTCAGAACGCCCCTATCCCACTAAGGTGTGACAGTACCTTAGAAACAAACAAGGAAAACTACTTTCGTATTCTTCTTTATGAACTATAAACGAAGAGGAATAGGATGAACCAACCTGTGTCTTGCACTAGTCCTTTTATCCAATCTCTCTCCTATTTGATAGCTTCCAGCTACCTGCTCCCTCACTTGCCCAGCTTCACCAAGCTCCTGCAAGATCATAGAAGATGAAAACTACACAAAGACATGGATTTATATTCATAAATAGCTTAGGATAAGATTTAAACTAAACATGCAAATATAACAAAACATCACTGATACACAAGCATGTAGGAGAAACTCAAATAGTTTCATCGATATAACAAGAAGGTCCAGGAGGAGTTACAACCGATGATTCCTGATCCAGCATCAACCCCCCAGCAAAGCAATCCCCTCTTCACCTCCAACAAAGCATAAATCACCCAATACACTAATCTTTATCTCAAAACCAACAGCAATTCTCTGCAATGTACAAAATTCCAGCCTCTGGATCTCTGGGATGAGGGATCCATATATAGATGTATGCAAAGAGGATGAGTCAGCTTATGATTTGACCAGTGGCTTCTCTCTATCAGTTCTTGCTTCCACTTGGAGACTGAGAGCCTCTCACTCATCCTTGGTCGAACTCAGTGAGGCAAGTGTCATTGGCGAAGATTCTGGAAGCTTCCATTCTCTGTCCACCTCGCGGAATGACACTGCCATTTGTCATTTCCCGCTCATTGCACCTTGGTAGTGCATTTAGGTGCGTTGCAACGCACCTAGATAGTGTACTGGGGTGCTATGCAATGCAGCTAGCTAGTGGAGCAGCTGAAATGATCCTGATTTGACTGATTCTGAGCAGTTTCTGGTAGAGAACTTCTGGGAGAAGCTGTAATTGGTTGACCTTGTTCCTCTAGGGGTAGGAACAACACTTATAGGGACTTAGGTTCCCTTGGTTTATGGACATTTCATGCTTAGAGCTGTAAGGCACAAAAATGTCTATAACAGTTGCCCCCTAAAGTATGAGGTCGTTTATCGGGTGAAATGCTTTATTAGGAGGATCCGAAGTTCTTTCAATGCTGGGAGGAGACCTGTAATAAGATAGAATACAACACATTATCTTCATACTATTTTCATGATCTAGCTGAGGCGGGCATTCCCATGGTCAGCTTTATAAATTCATTTTTATGTACACAGGACAGACAATCGTCTGATGGTAGACTGATGATTCTGATGAAGTCATCATCCTTTTGGTAGGATGATTATCTGTGCTACAATGTTGTACATGTCAATGTTTTTATTTTTCCTGAATATATATCGCAGCCCGGATGGATGAAGCTAGATCCGGGGTCTTCAATCTCGTCCGATCTTCACTCGAAGTACAAGTCGATCCATGTGAGAAATGTTTTGAAGTCGAAAATGGAAAGACATCGCTTGATTACCAGTTAATGATGTAAACTGTTAACAAGCGCGAGAGGAATCACCGATAAGATGATGACTCTCAAGGTGCTGCAGTACAATTCACGTGGTGTGAATAAAGGAATTGGTGTCGAACACCACGCAAAATCTTTCGGTCGAAGGTCATTGATGTATACCTGTCACCGGAAGTGAGAAACTTTCCATTGAGGCATGCAAGCTTCAAAGTACTGAATGGGGTGTTCCTAGATCAACTTCTTGGATAATGAGCTGATGTCGACAAGAAGCGATTCGTCAAAGGAGGGCCTTGATGAATCCCACATCAATGACACAGAACGGAGCAAATGATTTTGATGGAGGTGAAAACGATCTGATGATATATGGTTCAGGATGGCGGTCATGAAGGAATGAAGTATAATGTATGGTAGTGGATGGGACACGGGTGACTTCTCCGGATGACTTCTCTTGAACATGTCGACGACACTTATGTGATGGATTGGTAGCATTTACCCCAAATGTGGATGGTATGGCGTGACCATGGTGATGTGACCGGTGAATGAAAGAACCCAACCCGACTCAGGCACGGAGTGGAAGTGTCATGCTCAAGAGCGACTTGCTACCAATAAATATTCTTTGAGTTTCTTCCCAATTTTTCCCCAGTCATTGTTGACCAGTACCTCTTTCTTTTTGTCAAGCTTGAGGAGGATAACATATGCTTGTTCTATAATTTTCCCTTCGGGCAAACCCATCGCTATGTTTTAACGAGCCTAGCAATAGTGAAACTCGTTCTCTTCTAAAGACAAGTTCTTCGCTACTAATATTTTTAACGAGTTTAACGACAAAGATAACTCGGTCCTTTTCATTTTTAGAGAGTCTGAAAAGGTATGTAAAGGTAACTCCGAAATTCCGTTTTCATCATCTAATCCCTTAATTCTGAAAAAGTATAAAACAATACAGAAGGGATGAATTTTCGATAGTTTTAATGAGCCGAACAAAACAAGCGCTCGATCTTTTTGTGCAATAATCCCTCAGGTCCAAAAAGATTAAAATCTAGAGGAGGGATAGCACTTCCGGTCGCTTTAACGAGCTGGAAGGCCAAAACTCGGCAATCTTTTCATATTTTACGAGTTAGTTGAAAAGAGCTTAAAGAAGACTTGTCTTTTGAGGAACGAGTGATAAAATGGGTAGCAACTGATTCCAGGTAAGGTTTGGAATTTTCCAATCACGGCAGTGTCACAAGGATGGCTAGTGAAATCACTCTTCGCAGCTGTTCCTCAAAATGGGTAAACAATCAAATGGAGGTGAATGATCAGCCAATGGAAAAGTGGAGGTGACGGTGCAAACACGACCAAGGCTTTAATGGCTGAAATCTTCATTCACGGTGGTTATTTACCAGGGAACAGTTCATTTTTTAATGAGCTTAAATGTGGGTGGAAACACTTGCTCATGTCTTATGTTTATTTTTTAACGAGCTTGAACTATGCGCTAAAACTGCTCGAATAATCCAGTCATATGATAAGAATGTTGGGTCCCTATAATACTAGTGATTACCCCATTACTATTGTAGTTATACCTCTTATTTATATTGTTGTGCCCCTATTACCCCCATATTGTTATTTTTGTGCCCCATAGAATCCCTTTATTATTATTTTTGTGGCTTTATATTATTATTGTTAGGTCGGCTGGATTATATTGTGACTCCTTAGACTCCTATATATAGAAAGGAGGTTTTGTCATTTGTATCATCCAAGAATTGTTCATTTATGTAATGTAAAGGAGGTTTCCCCCTCGAAGAGGCTGAATTCTAAGGTGTTGATCTTTCTTTTCTATCTTTTCTTGAGCTGGTTTCATAACATTTGGTATCAGAGCTTTGGATTCTACGGTTTCGCTGCTCCAAATAGGTCATCGTGGAATTTTCGCTATAACTTTTTTTCTGTGACGTTTCAGAAGTCACAACAAAAACCCATTTGAAAAGAAATCGCGCTGAACCTTGGGTTCGAATTTCAGATCTTTTCGCGCGATATTTGTGTAGATATGATCTAAGGAATTTGGACTTTTTGCAGACTCCTGAATTACATTCAAAACAGGTGACCTAGGTAAAATCGTCATAACTTTCTCTCTGTGGATCGGATTGAAGTTTTGTAAGAAGGTACAGAAAGAGGACGGACTGTAGTTTCTTTTGGGTGTTTTTCAGATCCAAAGGTCGAAACAATGACTCGTGGCACGTCGTACAAGTTCGCTCTACTGAACTAGTCTATAATCAAGTCACTGTGGGAGATTTCGCATAACTCTTCCTTGGAGAATCCAATTTGGGTCAAACTTGTGGCATTTGAAAGAGGACATAGAGGGCTACTACAGGTCACAAATTTAGAACTAGATAATCAGAAAGTACAGAGATACATCAGAGGCAATATCGAGCTCCTACAAAGTGAAAAAAGGTGTGTAGATTTTCTTTAATTTTTGCTTAAGCTTGGTTTGAAAATTTATTTTGAAGGAATTCTGAGGGCATATTAGAGAATTATTATCGGTAACTGATGCCCCGAGGAAATAAAATGCAAACACCTAGTAAGGAACCTGAAAGCTCTAGCATGACTCATGAAGAAGAAGAAGAAATGCTATATGATATATCAAAATTACAAGAACAAGTGCGACGAGTGTCACTTGAACAAAAAGCAACAGAATCCAAAATGGATGGTTTAAGGAAAGCTAAGATGGACGGTTTAAAGAAAGGTGTAGAAGCTAAGATGGATGGCATGGAAGCTAAGGTGAATGGCATGGACACTAAAATTGATGGCATGGATGATAAGATGGAAGAATTGAAGATAAATATGAATAAGTTGCTACAAGAAATGGTCACTAAGGGTGAAAGAGTACTAAAGGAAACTCATGATGAGAACAAAAGAAATGTTAATCATGATTCCATAGACTCTAATGTTGGATGGAAGACTCACCATGTTCCAAAAATCGATATGAGGAAGTTTGATGGCAAGGATCCCGCCACATGGATATTACAGATGGAGCAATTCTTCGATCTCAATAATGTGCAAAACACACAAAAGGTACGTATGGAAACTTTATATTTGGAACCAAATCAATTTGTATGGTATCAATGGCTTTGTTCTCGTAAACAGTTTATCACTTGGGCAATTTTTACGGAAGAATTGATAGCACATTATGAGGATACAAAAAGCAACACTTTTTTTAGCCAATTGATAAGTCTCAAACAAAAGGGTTCAATAATGGAGCACATTGAGGAGTTCCAAAAATTAAACATAAGGGTAAAAGATATTCCAGAGGAGCATAGGATTGATGTGTTCATAGGGTCTTTAAAGGATAATATCCAACATGATGTGCGCCTTTGGGAACCTGATTCATTAGAGAAGGCATTCAGGTTAGCAAGAAAAATGGAAAGCAAAATTATGGCAACTAGGAAGCATACCATTCACAACTATAAAGACGGAAGTGCTGTTTCCCATAGTCTTCCACAACCTACAAGGTTGACACCACAATAATTGGAAGAAAAAAGAGCAAAAGGGCTTTGTTACAATTGTGATAGCAAATACACAAAAGGTCATAAGTGTGCTTAGAAGAAATTATTCTACATAGATTGTGAAGAGGAAGAAGAAAAGGAGCAAGAAAGGTGAAAAAAAGAGGATATATTCCAGGAACAAAGCCTAGATGAAGAACAAATAAATCCAACCATATCTTGTAATGCATTAGCGGGAATTACCACTCCTCAAACCATCAAGATAGAAGGACAAATCAAGAAGAAAAAGGTAATAGTGTTGATTGATTCAGGAAGCACCCACAATTTTATTCATTGTAGGGTAGCAAAAGAATTGAATTTCTTCCTATATCCAGCACCAGAGTGTCAAGTGATGATTGCAAATGGAGGAACAATAAATTGTTCTGGATAGTGCCATAATATCAAGCTATCCATGGGAGAGTATGTATTGACTAGCCCAATGCTTTCCATTCCAATGGGAGGTGCTGATGTTGTACTAGGAGTCCAATGGCTACAATCCTTGGGTACAATAGCTTTTAATTTTCAAGAAATTTTCATGAAATTTTATGTGGAAGGAAAGGAAGTTGAATTAAGGGGTATTGCAGGGAAACCAGGAAAGATAATCAGCTCTAATGGCATGACAAAGCTTCTAAAAAAGGAGCAAAGAGGTGTAATTTCACAATTATGTTCGCTATATGTTTCCACATTGGAATCATCTATTTCTCCAGATCTCCAAAAAGTCCTGGACAATCATTCCAAGGTATTTGAGACTCCCAAAGGTCTCCCACCTATGCGTGATCATGATCATGCTATTCATCTGATTCCATGAAGTGTTCCTCCAAACATCAGGCCGTACAGATATCCATATGTCCAAAAAAGTTAAATTGAATGTATGGTTGCAGAAATGCTAGAGGCTGGTATAATTCAACCGAGTCAAAGTTCCTTCTTAGCTCCAGTAGTATTGGTTCACAAGAAGGATGGATCATGGTGCATGTGTCCAGATTATAGGGAGCTCAACAAGCTCACTATCAAAGATAAGTTCCCCATTCCTATCATTGATGAATTACTGGATGAATTGCATGGATCAATTTACTTCACCAAGTTGGATCTTCGTTCGGGATATCATCAAATGAGAATGAAGATTGAAGACATTCCGAAAACAGCATTTAGAACTCATGAGGGTCATTATGAATTTTTGGTCATGCCTTTTGGCCTTACCAATGCACCTTCAACATTTCAAGGTTTGATGAATTCAATTTTCAAACCATTCCTTAGAAAATTTGTGTTAGTATTTTTTGATGATATACTAATCTACAACAAGTCTTGGAAGGATCATGTTGAACATGTTGACAAGGTGCTACAACTATTGGAGGAGAAACAATTATATGCAAAAAGATCCAAATGTTTCTTTGGAGTCCGGGAGGTGGAATATTTGGGTCATATTATATCTCATGAAGGAGTTAAGGTAGACCCTAGCAAAATTAAAGCCATTAAGGAATGGAAAATCCCCACATCCATAAAGCATCTGCGAGGATTTCTTGGGTTGACAGGGTATTATCGCAAGTTCGTTAAGAATTATGGGAGAATAGCAGCACCTCTAACAACATTATTGAAGAAAGATTCATTTTCATGGACTCCGGAAGCAACAAAGGCCTTTAAACATCTTAAGGAGGAAATGTGCCAAGCACCAGTCTTAGCTACACCGGACTTCACAAAAACCTTTATTGTGGAATGTGATGCTTCGGGAAATGGAATTGGTGTTGTTCTAATGCAAGATGAAAGACCCATTGCTTTTGAAAGTCGTCCAATCAAGGGAAAGTTTTTAAGCAAAGCTATTTATGAGAAGGAAATGTTGGCAATACTCCATGCACTTAAGAAATGGCGACCCTACCTAATGGGAAGACACTTCAAGGTAAAAACGGATCATGATAGCCTTAAATACTTTTTAGAACAAATATTATCCTCTGAAGAGCAACAAAAGTGGGTCACAAAGATGTTGGGTTATGACTTTGAAATCATCTACAAAAAAGGGAAGCAAAATGTGGTGGCAGATGCACTCTCAAGAAAGGATGAGGATATGGAAGCATTGTTGTGTGCCATTTCTATTATCCAACCAGATTGGATAAACGAAGCAAAGGAGGAATGGAAGAGTGACGAAGAAGTGTGGGCACTTATTCGAAAGCTACAACAAGATTCAAGTACTTCTGATACATTTAGCTGGCAAAATGATTCGTTATGGTACAAAGATCGCTTATACCTCTGTAAGAATTCCCAGCTAAAACAAAAGATTCTTATGGAATTGCACACTTCTCCCTTAGGAGGGCACTCAAGATTTTTAAAAACTTACCACAGGGTTAAGAAGGAATTTTTTTGGGATGGCCTTAAATCAGATATTCAAAAGTTTGTGGCAGAATGTTTGCTTTGCCAACAAAATAAAGTTGAAACAATTAAGACACTGGGTCTATTACAACCTTTATCTATTCCAAGCCAACGTTGGGAGGAGGTTTCAATGGATTTTATCACAGGTTTACCCAAGTCTGAGGGAAAGAGTGTCATCATGGTGGTAGTTGACAGACTTACCAAGTATGCACACTTTTGTGCATTATCACATCCATTTAAAGCCAGTACAGTTTCTGCTGCATTTATGGAAACAGTTCAAAAGCTACATGGAAACCCAAAGATTATTGTAAGTGATAGAGATCCCATTTTCACTGGAAATTTTTGGACAGAATTATTTTCTTGTCTTGGTACTCAGTTAGCTCATAGCTCATCTTATCATCCTCAATCTGATGGGAAAACTGAGTTAGTAAACAAATTTTTGGAAGGATATCTTCGTTTCTTTATATCTGATAAACAGACACAATGGGTCAAATGGTTGCCTCTGACTGAATGGTGGTATAACACTTCCTTCCATACAGCAACAAAAATGACCCCATTTATGGCACTTTATGGGTACCAACCACCATCAATCACATCATATTTAAGAGAAAATTCTAAGGTTCAGGCAGTGGAACATCACATCGAACATCAACAACAAGTCCTCCAACTCTTAAAGGATAACCTCGTGTTGGCACAAAATAGAATGAAACAACAGGCAGATCAACATCGCAGTGAAAGAAGTTTTGATGTAGGTGATTGGGTATTCCTATGGCTACAACCATATAATAAAATGTCCCTAAAGCAAGCTAAGAAGGATAATAAATTATCACCAAAGTATTATGGTCCGTACAAGGTGTTGGAAAAGATGGGTACTATGGCATACAAATTGGAGCTTCCTGCAGCTTCTCGATTGCACCCAGTTTTCCATGTTTCATGTTTAAAGAAGGTTATACGCGACAAGCTCCCAATTCAAACAATATTGCCAGAACTTGACGAGGAAGGAAAAATTATATTGGAACCGGAAGCAGTCACAGAAACAAGAACTCGACAGCTACGAAATCGATCAATTTCAGAGTATCTTATCAAGTGGAAGAACTTATCCGCTGAAGATTCCACATGGGAGGATCAGAATTTTATGCAGAAGTATCCAGAACTGCTCAAGCGTTGAGGACAACACTTTTTTGAAGGAGAGGGGCATGTTGGGTCCCTATAATACTACTGATTACCCCATTACTATTGTAGTTATACCCCTTATTTATATTTTTGTGCCCCTATTACCCCCATATTATTATTTCTGTGCCCCATAGAATCCCTCTATTATTATTTTTGTGGCTTTGTATTATTATTGTTAGGTCGGCTGGATTATATTGTGACTCCTTAGACTCCTATATATAGAAATGAGGTTTTGTCATTTGTATCATCCAAGAATTGTTCATTTATGTAATGTAAAGGAGGTTGCCCCCTCGAAGAGGCTGAATTCTAAGGCATTGATCTTTCTTTTCTATCTTTTCTTGAGCTGGTTTCATAACAAAGAATGTCTCATATAAAACGGCAACTTTTAGATTTTTTCCCCACATCCTTTCTTTATGCAAGTTAGGTGACGACTAATCCTACGAGTTTAAAGGGTTAGAGGTCTTAAAAATTTAAAAAATAAATAACCACCCCTCGCTTGCACTCCAAAAGGTTTGCATGCCCCCAGGTATAAAGTATGGTTTCAAGGTTACCCCTTCTTCAGTCCAATAAAACATTTGTTTTACTGGGAGAGGCCTACCTCTTACAGGTCACCCAAAGACTATTCGATTCGCGGTGAAAATAAAACACTTCTTCGGCGATGTCTACCGAGATAAAAAAAGGTGAGTGACTCTATTCTATCAACTCACATAACTTTGACAAGAGAATCTTGTTCTAGAATAACCCCTCTTCTAATCACGGACGGGATATAGACTAGTCATATTCTCCCACGGAAATCTAGCCTATACCCGAAGTTTTCCTGCCGAAGCAGACCAGGACGCATGCCCCCTGGGTTTCAGTCATATCCCTCCGAATTACTCGCGCTCATCGGGAGGACGGACTGGATATTGAGACATTTCTTGCGTGAAGAGACCATTTAGGGATGGTATATGACTATTTGCTATGCGTGATCCGGGAAATGAAAGCTGGTCCACGAGCTTGACCACTCTTCCTTCGTGCGGAAAACACATTACTCTAAAGAGTGAGGAGACGATGGCTCCCATGCAATAAATATAGTCTCGTCCAAGGAGTAGGTTATAATCCAAGGGTCCTTGAACTACCATTACGTTCATTTGAACTGTCTTCCCTCTCAATGTTATGGGCACATTGGGAAGGATCCCTAAAGGTCGACTGGTTCCTTTTTCAAAGCCTGTCAGATTTCTCATCTCAGGCAAAAGCGATGGCGAACCAAGTGCTTTCCAAGCAGTAGAGGAAAGGATACTCACAGAAGCCCCCTCATCTATGATGGTACTAGCCATGACCATTCTATATATTTGAACGATAATTCGGAATGGTATGCTTGCTGGTAAACGGGGTCTGCCTAGTTGATTCCAGTCGAAGGAGACAACTAGGTTGCTTGGAGGTGGGACCGAGTAGACGGCCAGGTATGGTTCTGACGAACTTCCCTCCTACGGTAAGGGAATGGGTAGATTGCCCCCATGTTCGTCGGACTCTGTGTTGATGAAGAGAATTTGGACGGTGTCATCCTTGTTCTCTTCAGTGACTGTATCATCCGAAGATAAAACCTCTGAAGGCAAGACCGGGTCAACTGTCGCCTCGACCTTTTGACTTTCGTCTGGTATAGATTCAGATGGTTTATCTTCGACGATAGGCGCTTCAGCCGACCACTTGAGTGGGCCAGCTGGATTCTCAACTAGCGACGGACTCGGCAAGAGTTTTTTATATCCAGGAGGAAGTCGAAACGGTAAAACCGGACGATCATCCAAAACTCTTTTCACTTCGTCTAAGAAGGGACAATGGTGGACGGCATGATTGCCTTCGCACAGTTTACAGGGAAATCTAGCTTTCCCTTTTTGTCCTGGGGCTTCACTTTCGCTAGTTGACGGTGTGCTTTCAACATGATCATCAGAGGTTGATGACACCGGATTGTGCAAACGAGGAGACCAGTCCCTTAGTATCCGAGGGATGCAAGGACAATCTCTGTGAAAGTGGTCTCATTTGCAAATGACACATGGCGATTTAGGCCTGGTCGGTGCAGTGTGTGGATTTTCATTAGACGACACTCATTTTCCACCATTCGCCTTTGGCTCCTTCTTCTTTTTCTCTTTGTTCTTATTCTCCTTCTTCTCCTTAGGAACTTGACTTTTGGCTTTTCCAGCCCCATCAAGCGAAGAGGAAGGAGGAGAGGAAGAATTAGGGGAAGTAGAAGGTTGGTGGGCAACTCTGGACTCGTCTAATTGCTTATTCGATTATTCAGGAATAGTGGTGTTCTGAACGAAATTGGTTGAGAAGAGCCAGACTGGCAAGCCAATTGTCAGTCCTGGAAGCGACAATGTGGCCATATGGGGTGCACCAACATCTCCCCAAGAGGAGAAGGGACTAGGATTTCCACCAAGGGGAATTCCTTGGTTGATAGACTCCATTTTATCAACCTAAGATCAACGTAGGAAAAAGGGGTGAATATTCCATTTAAAATCAATTTTAAGACGCTTTGACACAACTTGTTTTTTCAATTTTAAAGAGTCGAGAAAAAACAAAAGATGACTCTAGTCTCCTTCGATTTTTAATGAGCCTGAAGTGACAAGTGCTTAGATGGACCTTTTCCGTTAAGGAGTCTAAAAAGGAACGAAAGGGACTGCTCTGGAGATCTAGGTAGAGGGAGTACCAAACCAATTGCAAAACTGCAGAATACTTTTTACGGTACGACAGTCAATCTTCCCGAATGCTGTGTTCGGTGCATTGCGATCAGTAGGGCGGTCGACACGGCTTCCTATGGATAAAAGGTTTTAATCCTATAGGGGTATCCCAATATATACTCGATGGTACGTGGGAGCACAAGTCCGTACTGGCACTTATCATCTCAAAGTGGAGGAATCACCCAACCATCAGTGAGGACAACAGTTACCAGGCTTTACGACGCCGGAATACGTCTCTAGCCTAAACCTCTAAATGTTGTGCGTTAAGTTCCAAAGCATTGTTAGATTCATTCAATTTATTTTAAGTTGATCTTTCTTAGAAGTTTTCCTTTTGGGATCACCACGAGATGTAGATGTAATTCCTAAAATGCAATCTAAAGATGATAAGCAAGCTTTTATCTTTTTTCAGCAATGAAAATCCTAGCTACAAGGGGAAAAGAAAGACACAATCTTTTCTCAAAGAGCAAAGAGCACATTGTAGATGCACTTTTCCTAAATCAAGCCAAACAGACTATCAATATGCAAATGCACATATGCATGTATTTGTTTTCACTTTCTTAATATTGATGCCTAAAAAGAAAGTTGATGTACAAATCTGAATTTGCTTTCAAGTGAACAACACAAACAAGCTTCTTTTCGAAATCAAAAGGTAGAGAAGATTACGACACTTTATGATTTTGAAATAAACACTCGTTTCGACACTAGAGAGTGACAAATTCAAACCAAAGGCAAAAGTAAAAGCATAATCAACTGTCAACAGCAAACAAACTTTCTCCTAAGATCAAAATCGACACTTACGACAGATCTAAATCCAAGGACGACAGTATGACTATTCTACTTTTTCAATGGAAAACTGTAAATGATGTAACAAACACACAAAGAACATCTACAATCTTTTTGTACAAAGGAGGCAGAATTAAGGCAAAGAAAAGGGGTTTTTAAACAGACACACACTGATCACAGGCTGCAAAATCAGAGACAAAACTGAAAAAATGAAGCAAAGAACCTCAGCTGCACAGGGCAAGGCTGATCAACGCACTTGTTACACAGAGAAACTGAATTGTAGTGCAGGTATCCCTCTCAGGAACTGCGTTGAAATGCAGAATCTCTTCACAAAGCCTGCGCTGGGGCAGAAACGAGACTTCTATCCGGGTTCTGGGTCACGGTTTGCAGTTTAATCTATGGATTTTGGCCGAGTAAAAGCAATCAGTAATGCACAATTAGAGGGTGGATTTAAAGGAGGTCTAAGAGCTATCACAAAGGGTAATCAGATCACTTGTGAATCAGCTGTTCAAATCATAAACAAATCCAGTGAATGGATTGAAGTAGCAGGTGTCTACTTTGCATTTGATAATGGCAAATGCAGTTCGATTGTTACTTCTGTGTTTATGAAACAAACAACAAGAGAAACACAAACAAACTAACTAGACACGATCCCCAGCGGAGTCGCCATTTTGTTAACGGGAAAAGTGTCTACTCAGAATGCCCCTATCCCACTAAGGTGTGACAGCACCTTAGAAACAAACAAGGAAAACTACTTTCGTATTCTTCTTTATGAACTATAAACGAAGAGGAATAGGATGAACCAACCTGTGCCTTGCGCTAGTCCTTTTATCCAATCTCTCTCCTCTTTGACAGCTTCCAGCTACCTGCTCCCTCACTTTCCCAGCTTCACCAAGTTCCTGCAAGATCACAGAAGATGAAAACTACACAAAGACATGGATTTATATTCATAAATAGCTTAGGATCAGATTTAAGCTAAACATGCAAATATAACAAAACATCATTGATACACAAGCATGTAGGAGAAACTCAAATAGTTTTATTGATATAACAAGAAGGTCCAAGAGGAGTTACAACCGATGATTCCTGATCCAGCATCAACCCCCTAGCAAAGGAATCCCCTCTTCACCTCCAACAAAGCATAAATCACCCAATACACTAATCTCTATCTCAAAACCAACAGCAATTCTCTGCAATGTACAAAATTCCAGCCTCTAGATCTTTGGGATGAGGGATCCATATATAGATGTATGCAAAGAGGATGAGTCAGCTTATGATTTGACTAGTGGCTTCTCTCTGTCAGTTCTTGCTTCACTTGGATACTGAGAGCCTCTTACTCATCCTTGGTCGAACTCAGTGAGGCAAGTGTCATTGGGAAAGATTCTGGAAGCTTCCATTGTCTGTCCACCTCGCGGAATGACACTGCCATTTGTCATTTCCCGCTCAGTGCACCTTGGTAGTGCATTTAGGTGCGTTGCAACGCACCTAGCTAGTGTACTGGGGTGCTATGCAACGCAACTAGCTAGTGGAGCAGCTGAAATGATCCTGATTTGACTGATTCTGAGCAGTTTCTGGTAGAGAACTTCTGGGAGAAGCTGTAATTGGTTGACCTTGTTCCTCTAGGGGTAGGAACAACACTTATAGGGACTTAGGTTCCCTTGGTTTATGGACATTTCATGCTTAGAGCTGTAAGGCACAAAAATGTCTATAACAGACAGGGAATTGTTAAGTTGTAGAGACTTTGGTTGTGTAGCAGATCATCTCAAATGCAGTTGGAATCCACTTAGATGGATAGAGATTTGAAAGAGATTTCCACTTGTATATGGAATTTGTAAAATGGCCTATTGGATCAAAATTTATTCCTAGTCAAAGGTGAAAACCCTCAAAATTCAAACTTGCAGAGTTAAATTGCAGAAAGACCAATTTGGAGCAAGATAGTTTGGTGGTGTTGCCAAATATAGTGGACTGGTTAGTAGAGACAATAAAGGAGAGATTAGCAAATGTGGCTTGGAAGAAAAGTAGTGTTAAGAATTATTATTGGTTGGTAGAGTTCCCACCATAACAACTCATTCGGGAAGGGATTCCCTATAAGGTTCAAAGTAGAAGCATAGGAGAGGCCCACGATGGTGTAACTCCATGAGGAGTTAGTAACAATGGCAGGAATTTTATTGGGTATGAATTAATGTGGGAGTTCCCCACTATACAACTCAATCTAGGAAGGTTATCCTGGAAGAAACAAAGTGTGTGCACAAGTGATGTCTTACGATGGTTAAGCATCGAGCTAGCGTGGCAAAGTAGAGTAGTAGCAGAGGACCAATAGCTGCATAGTCGTGCTTGCATGGGAAATGTTGTACAAGAGTAGATTTTTGACGCGAAGAAAATGGACTAGGACCCTTATAAAATTATTAAAGATATTAGTTGAAAAACCAAAGGACTGAGATCCTTTCTCTCTCCTCACTGGAAGAGATATGGCACAATGTGATTGGCTCATGGATGCACAGTAGGATGATGAAATCACCATCATGTCCACACAAGGAGGACACATGGTAAGTAGATTCAACATCTCTAGGTGCTATAAGAGGCCAAATATAAGTGACGTGTATCCACTCAGATGGCACCACATGGCGTCAGTGATGTATGCATGATGTCATGTTGGACTAGTGACCTTAGAAGATTTATAAGGTGCAAAGGTAAGTATTTTTGGGCTCTCTGGGAATCAGGGGAATGTGGCAGCTATTAAAGATAGATCAACTTGCCTTTCATTTGGTTGGTACACAAGAGCATCAAGTGCCCTACTAGGACATGTCACCATGTAGGTGTTACTTTGGAAGGAAATAAAAGGGAACAAGGGAGAAATCTTTGTGATAATAGAGCTCTAAGATAGAGAGCTGTATAGGGAAACGCTCAATGACCAATGATAATGGTGCATGATGAGGAATGGTGGACCCACAGGGACACGTAATACTGGATCATAGTGCAAATAGAAAAGTGTCAAGGCAAAGCTAAAGTGTCATGACAAGATTTTGTTGCAGCATTTGTGACCAAAGATATAAAGGTGTTTGTAGTATAAAATAATCCACTTGGGCCTAAAGTGAAAGGAGTTAGTGGAAGGTTATATGCACATTTTTTAATAAGGTGCTCGAACCTAGCAGATTCATATTTGGCAGTGTTTGGTTAAGCACTTTGGGTCTATAATTGAAGGCTTATGCATGAATGAGTCGACAGCTTGGTGTTTCATTCAAGAGGCCTTGGGGGCTTTGGGCCTATGTAAAAGTGATTTTTGGGTTATAAAAAAGGCTTAGAGCCTGATGGATGAAATGATTCAGTAGCTTAATTTTGGTGTTATACACCATATTTAGATGGATGAGTCGACAACTTTGAAATTTTTCATTTATGAAAAATACATTAGAAGCACTAAAAACTGTATAAAGAAGGCATGAACGAGTTGGAAGCTATGATAACATAATAAACAATTTAAGAAGTGAATATAGAAGTTAAGATAAATTTGGAAGTAAGCCAAATTTATTTAAAGTCTTAATAAATCCTATAACTTACTAGAATGGGGGAAAACAATTTACTAGTGTAGAATTTATTACAGAAATGGGTGAGGAGTTTTTGAAGACTTAAACAACACATTCAGTAGAATTAATTGAAGTGGGAAAAATGAAAAAATAAAGTTGTATGCATGAGGAATAAGTAAATATATCTAAATTTCAATAACCTAATATATCAGTCCAAAATTATTTATAAGCATATTTCGAGCAACGAAGCAAAGTGTGCAAGAGTGAAACTCTATTGGTGAGAGAGTTTGTTGGTGCAATGAGATGCATAGTGCTATTATTCATCAAGGGTGAATAAGAGACCAATTTTGGTGTCTAAAAGGTGTTTGAGGAGGTAGGTAATGAATTGTTGATTGGTGTTTTAATGTATTCATCAAATATTTTTTTTATGGTAAAATTTGTAATTGCAAAGGATTGTAGTTGCTGGTATGTTTGGCGATTTGAACATTAATCATAGATTGTTGAATCTTCTTTAATGGTGGTTTTGGTTAGTACTTGAAGTTAGAAACATATTTGTTTATGAAAGAAAGTGGCATACTGGTTTGAGTTTGAAAATGGATGAAAGATGGACAAATAGGGCTAGCAAGTGGTAGCTTGCATTCCAGAGGCAAGATTTTGTTTCAGTAGTGACTAATAAATGAGCAGGGGAAGGACTCCATTTCCAAAATTGTTTACAAACGAGGAGAGGCAATATTCGCTTTTATTAGTGGCTGATAAACGAGTAGGGTAGTAGTCCCTTTCATTGAAAATTGATAAACATGCAAGGGAAAGAGTCCCTTTCAGCAATGCTTGATAAACAAGGAGGGGCAACAATTCATTTCAGTGAGAACTAATAAATGAGTAGGGATAGAAGTTTCTTTCAATAGAAGTTGATAAACCTACATGTGGAAGCTTGTGGGGGAATGTTGTAATAGCAAGTTGAAGCTTGTATTTACCAAAGAAATAAAAGGATGATTGATGTATTAAATGTATGTTGCACATGTGTATGATAATGGTTATGATGCTCAATACATGAGTCATTACTAAAATGATTGAAAGTATAATTTGTGAAGATTTTTATAATTTGATCATGCCACTGATTCACCCCCCTCTTACTAGTGTCTTGGTTTCAATTGTCTCTAATAATTGGTATTAGAGAAGACAGGGTCCTTTAGGACCAGTTTAACAACTCGAAGGAAGATCAAGGATCATGGAGAACAAGACAAGATTACCTTAGATGGAATTCCATTTTTGAATGACTCAAATTATATAACTTGGAAGGTAACAATGAGATTTGACTTGCAAACACTAGATTTCGATGTATGGCTATCTGTGGAGAATGTATTAACAAATAATGAGTTTGATGAACAAGCCAAGGATAAAATATTCATAGGGTTGTCTAAGTCAGATATTGAAAAAGTAATCTATTGTGAGTCTATTAAGTACTTATGGAATGAGTTGTTGTCCATCTATGCGATAAAAATACAAGCTACATGTGATGTCAAGATCCTTTCTCTAATGAGTGGAGTAGCCAAATATTTGAATAGTATTGAATATGAGAAATGAGAGCATGATTACCTTATATCAAGAGGCCAAGATGATAATGAGCACATTGAGGATTCAGAGGATATGCAATATACAAGTAATTTTTTTATTTGTTGTAGAACAATATGCCATTTATCTTGAAAGTGCTTAATTACATGTATTGGTGAATATGAGAGTTACTTATCTAGTAGTGGTAAATAAGAAAATACTATGATAGAAATACAAAATTTATGCATTGTTTAAGAAGTTGATGGGTGCACCTTTGGTAGAGAGGAAAAGAGAATATCTCTTGTGTCAATAGAATAATCCCAAGATCTAGAAAGGGAACAAACTTTTGAAAAATTTATGAGTGAAATAGTCACAAGTTTTGAATCTAGTAGCTCCTCTATTGAGTTCGAAGACCTTGAAGAAAATATTTATTTGAAAAGGAAGATCATAAAATCCCTTGAGGAGATCAAGAATATCAGATCCATTCAACTAGAGTTGTAAGTAGATAATAGAAAATTAGAGAAATTGAGAAAGTTTCAGAATTTTGAAGTTTTGGAAGAGACCTGAACCAAAACTAGTTCCTCTCATGTCAAGACAATATTCAAAGGTGAGCGTGACTCAAAAACAACATTAAAGGGACCCATCAACCTTGTTAAAGAAACGTGTAAAAACACTATAGTATCAAAGAAGAGAATGCAACCATAAGGAGACAAAAGGAGCTCCAAAAATAAAGAAAAAGGTACACAACCCCTCATATGTTTTTATTTTGGTAACACATGGCACTTTTCCTTTAAGAGTCTAGAGAGGAATATGTTTTTGCAACATCAGAAGTGGAACACTCTATTTCAGTGACAACCATGAGTTTCTTAGAGAAATTTAAACAACCATGCATAGAGAGATTTTTCTCCTCAAAGGAAAAATTATTAGAGGTCTAAAAAAACTAGGAGAGTGAGTATCAGTCCAAGAAGTTGGATGAGTAGAAGTTTTGGTAAGAATATTTCTTTTTCCCCCTTCTTGAATAATGTTGAATGCTACAGGTATAGGAATTTTGGGCACTATACAAATACATATAAACTTGGAAATAATTCACCTCGTTTCTAGAACAAGTCAAATAGAGGCATAGATCACGTGGAGAACCAACAAGGATGATTGCACAATAGTTATTACAACAATCATAAGAGAGGCAGGTTGACTAGTGCATGGAGGTAACAAAGGATAGATTTTGGATTTCAAGATTATTAGTAGAAGATTAGCATATAAAACATTTAAATTCGTGTTATTGATCTCTCTTATATAACATGAAACAAACAGAAACTTCGATTATATTAAAGAAGTAGAAACAACCTATAGAGTTCTCCAAAGCAGTGCAAACTTAAAACAAGCATATACCGTGAGAAAGAATAAAAAGGGGTAATTTGGAAATTGGCTGTAATTAGTTTTAACTAGAGGAATTTTCAGTGGATTGTATGCTCAAACTATGGTAGGAAATCATGAATTCATGGAAGAATATAAGATCAATGCAAGCAATCAATGCATGGTGTTAACCACATAAAAACTTAGCATACCCAAGTGTGGAAGCAAAAGGGAGATAATATACTCAAGGGGAGTAGATCCTGTGTTCATCTTCATTGAAAAGAAGTGGTTAGCTTCAAAAGAAGCCAAAAGGGTCATATGTAAGGAGAAAAAAGGAACATGCCAAGTAATGCATTTGAAGAATAAGGCAAGTATACCACTTTTTGTCTTTTTGAGTTCATGAAGTTGTTTAAGAAGACTAATATTGATGAGTAGTGTGGTTGACTTGATGTTTAACAAAATGAGTATGTATGGTGATGATAGAACAAGGATGATGATATGTTTACTGCTAAAGTTTCCTTTTCTTGTGCAGGTATTTTTATAGATTCCTAATGCAAGGAGGGAGCATAACCATAAGGGGAGTATTGATATTAACTTAAACAAGAATGCAAAAAATTATAGGTATATCCATAAATAGAGAGATGCAACAAAAATAACACGTCATTTCATTAATATCAAATACTGAAATATACTTACAAACATAATGGAAATAAGACTAGCTCAAGTGATGGTAGCTTATCTTTGAGAAGAGATGTGTTGGCTACATGACTCTGAACTCCGTGTTACAATGAGGCTCATAGGCCTATTATTATTGAAAAATAATGGAAAACTATAAACTTCCAAAAACCTAACCCTAGGAGATGAAGTGCCAAAACTATGGGCCCCATTTTGGTGAATTGTTACATCAACTTCCTAGGGCTGCAACCTTGGCATATGATCTTTGTTTGACATGAACAATACATTGTTAGAAATATCTATCCAAGGAATATAAATTTTGATTGAAAAACATTGGTATATAAAGCATGTTTTCCCTGAGTTTCCCCAAAAAACGTCATTTAGGGCTTCAAAATGATTTCAAAAGTTCAGGACCTGAAAAAATGCCAGAAATAGTAAATTAGCTACAGTTAAGGAAACTAAAAAGCTAAAAGAGACAGTGGTGGGGGACCAAGTGGAATAGGCGGATGGCCAACAACATCCACTTGGATCAGTCCTCCCCCCTTAGTTAGAAATTCTTCCCATTGTGTTAAGTGCCTCCATGAGATGGGGAAACTTCTACTAAAATTAGTCCCTCATGAGCCACTTGCCTTGGTCCAGGAGTTGGCAAACTTTGACAACCTGATATAGTTGAATCTTCTACAGGCGAGTGTTCTTGACCTGTGTGTCCATGATCCGATCAATTGTGGATTGTTCCATGTAGTTTGGGTTTAATTCTACTGGTGTGAGTTGTTTTGCAATGTCTGATGTGTCCATGGTGGGAAGTATGGTCGAAGGCAGTCCACATTGAATACTGGGTGTAGGCCAAGGAATGGGGAAATGTTGTTCTCAAAAGAATTATCTCCTACATCCTTGCTAATGGTTTCAGGACCATATGGGAGTGGTTTGAGCTTCCAATGGACTCCAGTAAGGCATTCTTCCTGCAAATGCAACCAAACTTTGTCGCCCACCTAAAACTTGTGTGGCATCCGATGTTGATCATGTCATTGTGTATACTTGGCATTTGACTTCTCCAAGATGTTGTGAACCTGTTGGCCGATGTGTTGGATGCATTCAATAAATCTAGTCCCTTTATTAAAGTCTGAAAATACATGTGTGGATATGTCTATGTAGTCACATGAGGCATGGAAACATCAATCAGACATAAAGGTTGAAATCCTTAGACCCACTTTAAAGGGATTGCATCCAGTCGAGCTATGGAGAGATCTATTATAATTGTGTTACACATAGGGAAGACTCTCATCCCATGTTCATGGATGCTTGACTTGCCAGTGCCAGGGTACCCCTGTGGGCGAGGAGAAGATGTCCCGGCATTCTTCCACGACCATATCACCTGATTCTATTGTATGGAGGAACCCTTCCCAGGGGCCATGGATGTGGCTACGACCTTCCTCTTACTTTGAGAGTGAATCAAAAATAAATAAATAAATCCCAGTCTACGAGATGATCTTACTTCTTTTCTTAGTAGAGATCAAAGAGATGGTTGTAGCCAGGGCTGCATCGAGCATCTCGTATAATGTATTACCCAAAGAAATAATAACATAGTGAGGTCTACACTCATATATATCATGTCACTTCCATAAGTATGGTTTTCCTAATAATACATCACAAACTTCAACATGAGCAACATCAAACAGTACCTCATCTGTGAAGGGCTTGACTTTGCAGGGAAGGCAGCACTGTTGGATGACTTGGAGATATCGTGCTTGGTGAAGGCACCTAATTTTGTACGAGTGCAATTGTAGTGTGTCTAGTAGGCCCAACCGCTTCATGACCTTTGCTGAAATGAGGTCCTTTTGGATCCCACTGTCAGCAATGATTTGTAGCGAGGAACCCTTCACCCGCTCTTGTGAGTGGAAGAGACACTGCCCCTCCTTTGGATCTTCAGGCTCATTCTTTTGGACCTTGTTGGTGGAAATAGTTGTGTTGGGCTCCACGTCAATAGTCTTCTTCCCTCTGTCATTCCTCTCCTCATTCTAACTTAGAGTCGGAACATGCATCTGTTTCTAAAGCCTTCGACTCAGCCACCAATGACTGCTTGGCCCGACACTCACTTATGTTGTGAGTGCGGCTCTTATGGAACTCACACCACTTTCCTATGTCCTTCTTTTACTTTGTGGTGTTCTTTTCTTGTGACTTTGACGGGTTTTATTGGGTCACCCTCCCTTGGATTTGTCCTTTGTTCTACAGTTTAGGGGCACCTTTCCCTTGCTTCAAATTTGCAGATACAAAGTATCGCTTCTTCTGTTTAAACTTCTGCTCGATCTTGACACCATATCAGTACACCATGCCAAGCGAGGAGATGTCTAGGAACTCCATCTCATCCTAGATGTAATTTTGTAGACAGTCAAAGTACGTGAGTACCAAATGCCACTCAAAATCCTTAATACCCAACTTCGTACGAAGGGTATGAAAAACATTGGTAAATTTTGGCATGCCTTGGTCCCTTCCCTATTGCGATGTGGTCCACTTTATGTATTTATCCTCATTTCTCCCAACAGGGTAGTACTACTCCTTGATGGCATCCCAGAACAAATTCCAAGTGGGTGCGGCTGAAAATAGTGAGGGTTTCATTTCGTCCTTCTTCTCATAGTAGGTTTCCCACCAGTCCTTGACATCGGGGGCAACTTTGAGAAGTGCAAAATTAATATTTTCCTGGCTAGAAAAATCATGAACATAAAAATATACTTCTAATAGATATAACCATTTATCTATGGTGTCCACATCTATCTTACCTTCAAATATGGGGATGTCAAAGTTAACCTGTACCTTAAAGGGTGTGCCACTTCCAAAGTAGCTACTGGAAGGAGATATGTCACCTTTGGGTAGTCGCTAAAGGATCTGGAAAAATTTATCCATCATCGCATTCCTCTGTCGCTCAAGGGCTTATTCGAGCAATATTTTGAAAGGATCTCCTGCCCCCTCATCTTTCTTCCCTTCCGCCATGGGAGGCCGTTGGGATTTGCGAGGCTGTTCTTGCAAAGGTTTGACCAGATCGAGTCCTAACCCCTTATATCCCGACCTCGTTGGGGACATGCAAAGAAAAATAGAGAAATAGAAGACCGCTCTGATACCATTGGTCCAAACTTAAACAAGAACGCAAAAAATTACAAGTATATCTATCAATACAGAGATTCAATAGAAATAACACTTGATTTCATTAATATCAAATACTGAAATATGCTTACAAACAGAATGGAAATAATACCATCTCGGGTGATTTTAGCTTATCTCTAAGAAGAGATGTGGGAGCTACATGCCTCTGAACTGTGTTATGATGAGGTTCGAAGGCGTATTTATTATTGAGAAATAATGGAAAAACCTAAACATCCAAAAATCTAACACTAGGAGATGAAGCGCCAAAGTTATGGGCGTGGTTTGGGTAAATTGGTACATTAACTTCTCGGGGTCATAAATTTGGCATATGATCTATATTTGATGTGTACAATACCTCGTTAGAAATATCTATCTGAGGGATACAACTTTTGAGCAACCTTGGTTTTCCCGAAATAAAACATTTAGGCCTCAAAACGGCTCCGGAAGTTCAGGACCCGAAAAACTACCAAAAATACTAAACTATGCTACAATTAAGGAAACTAAAAAACTGACGAGATAATGGTGGGGGTCCAAGTGGAATAGGCAAGTGGCCACCAACATCCACTTGGATCAAGTATACTCAAGTTAAGATTTTAGTATTATATTATTCTATTAACAATTGGTATCATAAATCGGTATCAATTGTTTGATTCTTAAGCATAACCATGGAAGGCAAAGTCTAATGGTGGTTGTTGCAAATTAGTGTTTCTTGAATTATCAACATTTATGTTGCAAAGATGATGAAAGGTGTCACAATTGTGATTCTTCTAAACTATTACACTACTAATTGGGATCAGACTTCATAATTGTTGTGAAAAAAGCATGATCACTGGGGAATAACACTTAGTTATCAAGTGCTCAACAACTAGTATAAATGGTATCATTTAATTTTTTTGTATCATTGGTCTCAAAGGTGTTAGCACTTCATATCAAGGTATTTTCAACTAGTATTACTTGTCATTGGATTTTTGTTAGAGTGTGCTATTCATATTGTTAGTAGGATATTGTCAGTCCAAGTGTTGGTGAAAGACTCATGATTTACATGTTAATGTTCATGTTGTGTTTAATTTTATATGTTGAGTCTGCTATCATTATAACTCTATGAAGTAAAATTATATGTTGAGTTATTGATCTAAGCATGCATTCTTGGAAACCCTCTATGCTTGTCATATATGCACTTCTAAGTGTTGTAGTTTGATTTTCATTAGTTGAAAAATTTGATGGTGTGAGTCATGCATAGGATAGATTGTTTCTATTTCTATAGGGTAGGTATGTGTGTCTAGGGAGGCACTATTATGAATGTAATCCTAGATGAGACTTAGACTATCAAGCATGAATTTTCTCATGGATCAATTGTACAAGTATGTGTTGTTTTAGCAAGATATACCTCTTGAATACTTGAGGTAGAATGCACACAATTATTCCTCTCCTTTTAGGTGAATCTTCTCCACAAGATAGAAATTGAAGCTACTTAGATCAGATCTGAGATACTTGAACTCTTCAGCATAAGAAAAAGTAGTTGATAGGTTCTATAGATCCATAAGACAACGTGATATTGTTGATATGGCAAGATTGGTGGTATCTTTTCCATTGATGTAAAAGGGGAAGATGGTGATATATTTTCCATTGATTTCAAAGGGGCATATGTGTATCAAACCAAAAAAACAAAAAAGGGGGAAAAGTATTTTTCATCAAACAAAAGAAGATATAAGTACATCAAATGGGAGAAGCTAGGAAACTCATCCACAATGAAGAAAAGAAACGAAGATAATTCCACTTATATTTGCTTGATTATTAGTGATTTCTTTCTTCTTTGATCATGGTGTTTCCATCAATCCCAAAGGGGGGGATTGTTAGAAATATCTTTTCATTAATGGCAAAGGAAAAGCATATGATGAGAGTAGTTGACAAAGGACATTCTCATTAATGTCAGGTAATTGGTGTCAAGTATTGATATGTGTTTGATGACAAAGGTGTTGTTTTCATAAGAAGGATACTTGCATAGGGAGGATGTCACGGGTTATTTTCAATGGTGTTGAATCTGGATTAAAGGTGATGGAAAAAGCAGAGATGGTTGCAAGAAGAATAAATATTGGCCAAAGTATGGAAAAGGAAAAGAATTTTTAAGGTGAAAAGACTTTAGATCCATTTCTTGTACAACAGATCATCTCAAATGCATATGGAACCCACTTACATGGATAGATCTCTAAAAGAGATTTCTACTTCTATAGGGAAGTTTCAAAATGGCCTCCTCAATCACAAATTATTCCTAGTCAAAGTTGAACACCCCTAAAAATCAAAGTTACAAAGTTAAATTTGAGAAAGAACAATTTGGAGCAAGATAGTTTGGTAATGTTTCCAAACATAGTAGAGAAATTAGTGGAACTGCTAAAGGATAGATTCACGAATGTGGCCTCACAAAAAAGTGGCCACAAGTATTTTTATTGCTCCACGGAGGCCCCATAATAACAACACATCAAGATGAGGATGCACTAGAAGGTTCAAAGAAGAACAAAAATGTGAAGCGCAAGATGACATAACTCAAGGGGGAGCCGGTAGAAACAAGAAGAATTTTATTTGCTATGAATCAATGTTGGAGATTCCTACTATACAACTAAGCTCAAGAAGACTAACCCAAAAGTAACAAAGTGAGTACAGAAGTGATGAACCAGGACGATTAAGCGTCAAACACGTGTGGCGAATCATAGAAGCAACAGAGGACCAATAGATGCATATTCATGCTAACATGGCTATGGAGGTACAATATTTGATTGATGCAGTGAAGAAAATAGCCCAAGACCATCATAAAATTATTAAAAAAATTAGTTGCAAAATCAAAGGCTCAAGGTCCTTTCTCTCTCCTCGCTGGAAGACAAATTGAGCAATGTGATTAGTTCATGGATGCATAGTAGGATGAGGATGTCAGCATAATTTTAGCACATGGAGGACATGTGGTAGAAATATTCAGTGTTTTTAGGTGTTCAGAGAAGCCAAATATGAGTGACATGTGTCACCACTCAGATCGCACCATGTGGCATCAATGACATAAGCATGATGTCATATGATACCAACGACCCCAAAATTTTTATAAGGTGAATAGGAAGTGTCTTTAGACTGACTATGCATCAAGTTCATTTGGAAGCTATCAAAGATAGATCAACATTGCTTTCATTTGATTACTACACAAGAGCTACAATTTCCTACAAGGACACATCATCCATGAGGTGTCGCTCGAGAAGGAAATAAGAGGGCATAAGTGAGATAGCTCTTTGGTGTCAGAGATCTAGGTGATGATGACGTAAAGGGTAGAAGCCCAAGGCCAATGAGAATTGTGTCTGTAGAGGAATGGAGAACCCATAGGGACACATAATCCGAGATCATAACACAAATAGAAAAGAGTGGAGAGACAAGCTAAAGCACCAGGACATGATTTTTTTGTGGCGTTGTGACCAAAGGCTCAAAGGTATTTGCAATATAAAATAAGCCCTAGGGTCCTATAGTGTAAGGGGTCAACATAAGGTTATATTTGTCTTCTAATAAGGTGCTCAGGCCCAGTAGAGCCATATTTGGCAAGGTTTGGTTAAGAAGTTTTGGCCTATAGTTGAAGGCTTATGCATAAATGAGTGGCAACTTGGTGTTTTATTAAAGAGGCTTTGGGCCTATGTAAAATAACTTTTAGGGTTATAAAGAAGCCTTATATGTTAATGCATGGAATGAGTCGTGAGCTTAATTTTGGTGTTATATGCCATATTTAGATGGACACGTCAATAGCTTTTAAATTCAGCATTTATACCATTAAATTGGTAGCGCTAAGAACTATATGAATAAGGCAAAAACTAGTTGGAAACAAAAAAAAAAAAGAAAACAAGCAATTTAGGAGGCAGATTTAATAGCTAATCTAAATTTGGCAGTAAGTCAGATTTAGAAAAATTCCTACTAAATCTTGTAAATTTTCATAATGGAGGAAAGCAATCGTTTAACTCATAATTTCCTATAAAAAAAAGTGAGGAGTGTTTAAAGACTTTAACACCACATTGAAAAGATTTAATTAAAGCATGACAAAGGAAAAGATAAATATTTAGGCATGAAGAATAAATAAAGATAACTAAATTTCAATAACCAAAAATATCAGTTCATAATTCCTTATAAGCATAATTGAAGAAACCAAGGAAAGTGTGCAAGAGTGTAACTACGTTGTTGTGAGAGGTCATTGGTGCAACAATATGCATAGTGTTGTTATGCATTAGGGGTGAATCAAAGATCCATTTTGGTGTCTGAAAGATGTATAAGAAGGTGGATAATGAATTGGTGATTAATGTATCCATCAAAGATGTTTTTTTATGGTGAAATTTGTAATTTCTAAGGATTGGTGTTGCTGGCGTGTTTCAATAATTGATTATTAATCAAATATTGTTGAATGTGTTTTAATGGTGGTTTAAGTGAGTAGTTGAAGTGAGAAAGCTATTTTTTTATGAAATAAAGTGGCCTATTGATTTGAGTTTGAAAATGGATCAAACATGGATAAACAAGGCTAGCAAGTGGTACATTGCATTCCAGGGGAATGAGTCCCTTTCAGTAGTGCTTGGAAAATGAGCAGGGGAAAGATTCCCTGTCAGAAGTCGTTAATAAATGAGAAGGCGTGAGAGTCTCTTTCAATAATGGTTGATAAACAAGTCAAGACAACAATACCTTAATTCAGTGTAAATTGATAAACAAGTAGTTGCAAGAGTCCCTTTCAACATTCGTTGATAAATGTGTAGGTGAAGTAGTCCCTTTTATTTAAAATTGATAAATGATTAGGGATGGAAGTTCGTTTCAGTAATAGTTGATAATTCTACAAGTGGAAGCTTGTGGGGAAATGATGTGATATCAAGTTGAAGATTTTATTTTCCAAAGAAATAAAAGGAAGATTGATGTCTTAAATATATGTTGCACATGTGTATGATAATGGTTATTATGTTATTTTTTACATGATTGAGTTATGATGTTGAGTACATGGTTGATTGTTAGAATGATTGAAAAGTATAATTTGTTTATATTTATATAATTTGGTCAGACTAATGATCACCCCACCTCTTAGTAGTTTCATGGTTTCCATTTTTTCTAAAAATAATCTTAGTTGAAACTCCCATAATTCCATCAACTTCGAGGAACCTAAATTCTATGTTTGTGGACAATTTTTTTTTTTAAACTGTAATTTCTAAACCTACAAAAATTCTAGATATAAGTCATATCCCAATCCTGGCCTTTTCATAAATGCTTCATTCTACTCATTATGTGCAATTATGCACAGATCTATCCATGCACTAATTTTCATGCAACTCATTTACACTCTTCATGTTCCACTCAACTATGGTTATGATCCATGTTTCCATAATATTCACATGTATAGAATTATGCATTAGAAACCCAACTCCTTCTTACAGGCCACACACATTTTCTTCTTCTTCTCCCTTTAATTATACTTATATAAGACAATTGTCACATTATAAATCATTTTTTCCTGGGACCTTTTTGAAGGGCTAAAATTTAAGGCCAACAACTAGGGGGTCTCCCTGGTGCAAAATCCCAATCAGCCTCTATATTGTTTGGTTTAGGATTCCCATTCGGTATGTAGGCCCAGCTACTATCTCATTGGTTGAAATTTTCTTTAGGCAAGAAAGAGAGTATCGATTAAGTATAACGTATAAACTTCAACAAACACAAGTAAGTAACCTATGAACACCTGATAAAACAAATACGATAAATAGAAAAAACGTAACTTCAAAGCATGAATCCTAAGAGAAGGGTTATTATCGAGAAATTAAATAGGACCGCACATAAATAACAGATAATTATAGAAACCAAGAATTAATTCACGATTTTTAACCATTGAAACCAAAAATGAGTGCATGATCTACAATGATACTATGCCAATATCAATAAAATAGTTTATCAACATAAGCATAAGTTCAACGTATCATATATCATCCATGTGTTGTAAAGGAAATCCCACAGCACCAGAAGACATATGAGGAGTTAGTACACCAAAGCTCATAGTAACTGTCAATTCATTCACCTGATAATATTCATGGCACCAACATAGAAGGTCTTCATCAAATCCAACAATGGAAATATACCATTACACCTTGCATTCACGAAAAGATCATAAGTTCTCAAAGCAATATACAACAGAATAACTCCAAAGCTAAAAGTCCTTTACAATGTGTCATGAGGGTATATTTATAGAAAAGAGGGTGAATTTTGGTCTACGTTGACTGTTGGACTTACTCATGAACTTTCAAATTCTTACTTGGTTCTACCCTATCCTATCTTTTTATTCACAACAAAATAAATTGATCCTAATCTAATAATTTAGTAATAGACAATTCTTAGACATCTATATGTAGCTTCTCCACAAGGCAGGTTCACCAAAGCTTGTACTCAACATCTATTGCATCCACCTTTGGCTACTCTTCATCATGTTTGTGGAGGCATTCAAGGGCATCTGGAATGAGAGTGCTTATATTGACCTTGATTTGATTGGACAGAGTTACCAACGTTGTGTACATCATCACTAGCTCCACTACATACCATGTAATCTTTACCTTGATGACTTGCAAATATCCTGTGTTAGAAGCCTACCTGAAAGGGTCGAGAAATGATTGAATCTCTTGTAGGATTTCCTCCTACTTCCTTACTTCTCCAACTGCTCCAATGGAAGGAACCCCATGAACTTCAATCACAAACTCCAACCCACTCAGCAAATGTTTGTAAGAGGCAAGAACCATGTCAACATCCCTAGCCAGCTTATCTTGTGATTGGATCCTAATGCATATCTAGACTTTGTCGTTCTGGGTGGTTATCCAATCCTTCTTTGGGAGAACTATCGGTGCCTCTGGATACTTATTTGTCCACTCATGAATGTTGTTGAGAGTTGTGATAACTTGTTTTAGCATGCTAGACTTTTCCTTTGTGTCATCTGTTATGGCTAGGATAGGGAACATGGTGTGATGCAACTTCGAAATCTCCTCATAGACCACTGCCATGTATTCTCTTAGTGTCTCAACTTCTTCCTTTATTGATGCATGTTGTTCTTTTGTGGTTGGGTGAGGTAGGCATAGGCATTCATTTTCCTCTTCGAGGCTTTTCCTGTCTTCTTCTACCTCAGCTACTATCTGCTCATATGTGTAGAGATTTCCCTAAAGTTCCATGATGTTCTTACGTATTCTTACCCCATTTAGCTCAATCGCGGCTACAAACGGAGTTCCATCCAAAAGAACCATCTTAGTATTTATTGTAGTATCTAGGACAATGTCATTCTCTATGGTCACGGACATCAGTTCTACATGATTCCTCACATGATACTTTCTTCTTTCCTAGATAATCTTCAAATTGACTTGATCAAAAGTAAGTCTTGTGAGATCCAATACCTCCTCTTCTAAATCATTAGGAATGCCCAATTTTTTAAGAGGTAAGTTCCCTCCTTTAATCAGGGTGGATGAGGGAACATCTAATGGAGGAATTTCAGCCTGCGTGTCAGACTCTTGGCATTGCTACTATTGTTGGAGATCTTGCATGTTTTTCTCACCGATATCCTCCTATATTTTATTTAGTTCCTCTCGTTCTTGTTTCCTTTTCTCCTCATCAATATTTCTCCTTTGTTCCTCTTCTACCCTCTTCTTTTCCTCCTATTCCTACTCCCACCTCATCTTGAGTTCTTCCTCTTGCTTCTCATTTCTTTCTATCTCTTCTTGTTATCGCCTCCCCATTTCCTTTTCTTCTTGAACCCATCGCTCCCCTTCCTCATTTTTCTGTCGATCTTCCTCTTGCTATTTATTCCTTCTTTCTTCTTCAATCTACTTCTCCTGAAGGTCCACGGGATGATGATCACCAGATTTTTGTGACTTCCTCAACTCCTCTTCCCCTTTCCTTTTAAACTACTACTTTTTCCTCACCAGGGTCACATTTATTTCTTCCATAGTTTCACCATATTCCCCTTACTCTTTCTCACTCAGAAGTCCTTTTGTTTCCTCACTTTTATGCCTTTTAAGTTCCCCACTTTCCTTTTGTCAGTAACATTTTCTCTTCAATGAGGCAGACCTTGCTTGTAGGCTTATTTTCTCATGCGAATCCTCAACCTGCTCATTTTCCTTCTCTCGTTTCTCACATGGGCTGAATTCTCTAGACGCATTGTACCAATTTTTAACCTTATCTTCGTGACTTTGTTTGGTATGCTGGTATGACCAGTTAAAATTAGCCTTCTTATAATGTGTGACTACCATACTTTTGGGGTTACCTTGCACTCATCTTCTTGTCCTTGTAAGGCTCTTTCATGCTCTTCCTCATCTATTTCCACATCCTTGAACACCTCGGTGTTAGCCATAAAATTGAATATCCCTTGGTCATGATTGAAAACACATAGATTAGTTACATTATCCGGGACAATAGGCTTATAAACAATCTCAATAGAAAAACCATCTCTCAAAAGGTGTAAACCTAGCTATGACATTAGCTAAAGTTTTAGCGGTGACATTATTGACCCTAGGAACATAATTATTACTAAAAAATTTAAAAGAATAAATTAAGCGGCATACCTCCTGCTGATAATTTTTGATATGTGGTGATAAATAGTGAAAATTATTTTGTACCTGCCTTAGATAATTTCACAATCACTGATCACCTTCAAAAATTCAATTTTTAGGTCAATAGTCTTTTTGAGCCCAAGGATCAGTGCCTCATACTCTGTAGTGTTGATAGTGCACTAAAATTCTAACCTACAAGAAACTAAAAAAATGGTTTTTTAAGGGTCCATAAGGGTACAGCCGACATCGACTCCATCATCAGTCTTAGCGTCGTCATTAGGGGAATTTTGAGGTCTAAAATGGGCCTCCTAAGGAGATTATAAAATAATAGTGGAAATAATAAAACAAGATTAGATTACATCATCAAATTTTAGAGGGAAAAAAGAAAAAACTATTTGCTCAACTTGTATTTTCAATTTATCTCCCTATGGGTTTACTCAAATTTCGAGAGGAAACATTCGTTGGATGAAAAATTTGATTCCTCATTGAAGGAGTGCCCATGTTGCATGCTTTTGATGGACCCTACTACACGAAAAATGAGAAATACAAGAGAAACGTGATTGCAATCACTCGTTTTCATGTATTTCTCATTTTACGTATAGCAGGGTACATTGAAAGTATGCAACATGGGTACTCCTTGGAAGAGAAATTAAAATTTTCATCCAACGAGTACTCCTGCTAAAAATTTGAGTAAAACCTGAGGGAGATAAGTTGAAAATACGATTTGAAAAAGTAGTTTAATTATTTTATTATTTTTTAATATTTCTACATTTTTACTCCATAAATGGTGAATCATTCCCCATGGTTGACATTATCATCTAGAATCCTATTGGTTCTTAGAAAGTCTACTTTGGTTGTATAGTTCTTTTAGGAGGCCCATTTAGACCTCAAAATTCCCCTAATGCATAATATAAAGTCCAAATTTCATGCTTAGTTACATCTATGTTAAAAATATTTACATCTATAGTACAGGGTTCATTAGCATCAGCTAGAAGGCAATAAAAGAGTTCTAGTTGTGTGTCAGGTGGAATAGGCGATGGCAGGGCTTCATAGCACCCAATACTTGTTTCCAAAAAACACATTCCCAACTCTTCCTACGCGTAACTAATTATCTCATTTGGGGCTTCCAGATCAGTGACCGTATGCTTCATGTAAGGCTCGCTATTGACATTCATATAGTTGTTGTTACATTTATAAGGTAGCCATAAGTGGGACCAATCAGTTGTAAAATATCCCTGGAGCTTACTTGACCAGTCTCTACTAAGCAACAACCCATACGCTTCTAGGATGTCAACAACCACTATGTCAATGCATTGATGCACCCTAGAATCAGAAGACATCCTAATTATCACATTGTTTAATTCTCCCACCGTAGGAACTTGAGATCTATCCAATTGAATGATTTTGCATTCGTATTCTCAGGCTTGAAATTTAAATTTTTACAGACTACTAAAGGAATGACGTTAGTTGATGCACCGGAATGGAAAATAAATTTGTGCATGTTTTAGTTAAAGATCTCGAACGTTAGAAGGAATGGGGGGGTCGAGCCCCTCAAATTTGCATTCATGGAATAAACATTGGATTTAAGGTTAACCGCAATCTGGGACTAGCCTAGTGAGCTAAATTTCGAGGAGGAAGTGGATATGTTGGTGGAGGACGAGGTGGTGAACATTTTAATAATCAACTCATGATGGCTGACTATCCTGACGAGCTCATATAATGAAATATTGGCTCGCTTCTTCTTCAAATATTCAATGATGTTGTACCCAAGTTCTGATTTAGCATTTCCTTCTATAGATGCTTGAGGGATGGAAGGGGGCTGCACAGACTTGGTTGAGATTTTGGGAATTGAGGAGTTTCCCTGATGAATTACGAAATTATGTTTTAGATTTTGGTTAGACGAGTTACTGGAAGTGGAGGCTGAGGATTGATTCAAGTTGTTGGGTGGAAGAATCCTCCTCAACAATGCCTTCTTCTTCACATGCATTGTGGGATATGGTACCATCCATTTACTCCTTAGGTTATAGGCCTTCGATGTCTTAGGGAGAGGGGTGTCTCCTGTTAGTGTCAGTGCCTTCACACTGCCATCAATGATCAAAATTTTATCTTTTCCATTCATATTAGGAGTCCCATTCTCAATGAGTTACATCCCATTAGATCATTGGATCAATTGATGGTAGTCACTTTCCAGTTTTTTCCCTCACGATACTTATCTGCTGATCTCTTTTCCTATGTAATCGAGTGAATGATTAGGTTCAGGTTCATTTTTAGTTAATTTCATTAATAAGGTCGTAGGTCTAGGGCTTTAGTTTCATTAGGTATTAGGGTTTCACCATGTTAAATGTTCAGTAACCATTGATCAATAAGGGTCAACAAACAACATGAGGATGACAATAATTATCAAAGGAATTTTAATCTCTTAAATTTGTAAACTTAATCATTTTTTAACCTCAAAACTTGTTTGGAGGTAAAAAATAGAGCATGTTGTATTTTATTGTTACATTTCATGTAATTTCATGGTTTCCATATATAATAAGTATTTTTATGCTGCTCCTGATCACATGGTGACATTGCCAACTCCTGCCACTGCAAAAATACAAACAAACAAGCATCAGTCCACCTGTCAAAAAGCCAAAAAGTCAAATATCAGAAGAACAAAATATTTCAAGACATCAAATAGACATTATAAAGTGGGTTTGGAAAAATGAAAAACCAAAAGTTAAAAAGCTATATAAAGGTTATTCACATCTTGTGCCATCTCATTGTTGAAAATTTAAATTGGTCAGGAAGAGCCAAAACACGATTTTCAGCTGTTGTTGAGCGAGGAGAGGGAGTCACAGCGTTTTTTGGAGTTTGCAGGTACTGCACACCTGGCAGCTGGTGATGTGCATACAAAGTACATTGCGCACCTGGGAGATTTTCACAGTGTTAAATTGCATAGGCGTTGCGCATAGAAAGGGCGCTACGCACCTGTCAAAAAACTCCAAATCAGTCCAAATTTCTTTAAACTGCCTCAAATCTTCAAGTTCATCGTCTTACAAGTAAGTGCATTGATCCTCCTTGCTGAAAAGTGTTCTTGCACAAAGTCTTGTTGGTCTTTTGCTCATAAAAATCAAAACCCTAGTGTGCACTGTTCACCATTAATGTCAAGCTTCATTTACTCACTGTTCATCAAGGTTTACTCACCCATCTCTGCTATTGGTTCCTAAAATCCCATACACTACATATTGAAACCCTACCTCCCATATAAACCCTATCCTACATACACCCTATTCCCACACATAATCTCCCAAAATTATACACTATTCCTATAACCCTAGACCTTACATACAAAATCCTTCACTCCCTAAACCCCTTTCATATCCTCATTCACCTCACCTATTTTCCTTTTTAAATCTCTTCATACTCATCTTCATTCACCCTTTTCCTTCATTCCACCACTAGTATTCACAGTCATCAAAACCAATGGAGAGGGATAGTGATTATGAAACGGAGGAAGATACCCTTAGTGACAGTTCTAGGGAAAGAAATTTGTAGTAGAAGAAGCCTCACAAAGGGGGAAATATAATCAAGGAGGAGCCCATTACTTTGAGAGAATTGCTTGCTTGTCCACTTGCCATCTCATGTTTCAAACATCAGTCATGTTTTGGTTTCTGTGAAATGGTGGAGAGGGTCAAATTTCATCATGAATTAGTAAGGTTATTTGTGACACACTTGGACAATAATGAGGTAAAACTTGCTGGAGTTACCTTCACTTTGTCACTTGCTATTATTTCAAAGGCTACAGGCATTCCAAACGTAGGTGAAAAATGGAACAAAGGACAGTACATTGACAGGGAGTACTATGAGCCTTTCATCAAGTCTAAATACCATGGCAAATTTAAGAGAGTGTTCCCCTTCAAATTCTTGGAGGATAGGCCTACTCCACTTATGAAGATAATCATCAAATAATTTACTTGTGAAGGAAGGTTTTATCACTTGTATGACTACCACATTAGATTGTTGATGCATTTTACTAGAGTGAGGATGATGGATATTCCTTACTTCATGTTCTGTAATATTGAGAAGATGGCACTCTATGTCAAGAAAAAGCCATATCCCTAATAGTTAAACAACGTCTACCACTTCTCTGTGATCAAAGTCATTGTCTTACATTAGTTAAATCTACTGAATATACCATGGGAGACCTTCATTTCTCATGAGGTGTTCAAAGGCCGTCAAGTATTTTCATCAGTGCATCAGGAGGAAGGTGGACCTTCAGGACATGAACAAGCCAAAGAAACTAAAACTGTTGGAGTGCCAGTGTTTGTGACATATCATAGGGGAACTAGGGGGTTCTTTGTAGATTATAGGCAAGTATTATCTCCACAAACTGTGGAAGGGGTCTTGCCTTCATCTTCAGACCACAGGCAAATGCTATCTCCACAAGGAGTGGAAGGGGCTTTGCTTTCTTCTTCAACAAAACAGGTATATGTTGGGTAGCACAGCAAGGGCAAAGGTAAAGCCAAAGGAAAAATGTAGGAGAAGGATCTTAGTGATGGCAAGAGAGGGACTTTGACCTAGTTGATCATGAGGAGACACAGGGAATTGATGTCATTGATGTGGAGACTCAAAGTACAAAGATAACTAAAAACATGATCATCAAGAAGCAAGAGGCTGACATTCAAGCCTTTTCAGTCAATTTAGAGAGGGCAAAGTGGATTATCAATTATCTTGAGCAAGAAAACAAGCAATTGACTGACAAGCAAGTCCTCATGGAGTTGCAAATGATCAAGGAGAAGTGGCAAGATGCAAAGAAGGCAAAGGTCAAGATGACCTCCATTGAGCAAGAGATTGAGAATGATCAAGAAACTTGGCTAGAATGGGTTAGCATAAAGCTTGAGAAGTTGCTTGATAAGGCCAATAAATAAAAGAATATGCTTCGCCACATGGCCTATTACTATATGACCCGGAACAAAATATGCAATATAAGGATGAGAAAGCTTAAGTCAAGATTGAGGAAGGCTTTGAGAAGCAAAAAGGAGCAAAACAAGTTGGAAATCCTAGCTGATTCTTCATTAGCTCATCAAAGCAGTGCATGAGGGTGCCTTGTGCCAATTTTGGGAAAATTTTGGTAAAATTTTGTAATTTTCAAATTTTAAACTTTGCAACGCAAGAAATTGCAATAGGTGGCACTGCGCTTTTGATTGGGGAAATTTTTGGAAGAATGGCTTCCATATTTGGATTCATCATGAAAAAATAAGAAAACCCAGAAAGTTTCATCAAATTTGGAGAAACTATTGGTCACCTAAAGGTGAAAAAACCATCAAAAAATGACCTCTCTACCACTTTTTGGACACACGGGAAGCAGTCTTGGGAGATTCCACTTTTGAGGGGACAAATGACCTCCAAATTCATAAATTCAAGATGTTCCAGAAACTAGACAAGTAAACCTTTCCAGAAATCCATCTTGGGCTCAATTTGGTTAAAGTGAAGGCCCCAAAACTAGGTTTGAAAAGCCGTTATGCATAGGATCAGTGGCGTTGTGCATGGGATTAATTTCGCCAGTTTTGCTCAAAATTCAAAAATTCGCCTAGTTTTTCTACAAGTTGAATTCTACTCTCATTTTGGATGAATCTATGAATGTAAATGATGCTATGTTATGTAAATGTAATTGTAAAATGACTCTTGAGGGTAGATACTTCATTTTGAGGTGGTTCGGGGGTAAATGAGTCAGTTTCCTTGGTTTTAGAGGCAAGCTGTTCCACTTCCTATATTCCTATTCTTAGTTTAGATATCATTGAAACCACTCATATTCTCATGAATTCGACCCCTGATGGCTAGCATAGGTGGTTTTATGCCTATATTATGTACTTTCTTAGTCATTTGTAAGGGTTGGACTCTTGTGGATGTTTTGAGCTTCATTGTACATCACCACAGCAGTTTGGCAAGGAAATAAACCAGGGTTTGTAGCTATTTTTGTGGGATTCTTGTGGTAATGTGTCTCGGCATTTTTTCTCCTTTTGTCATTAGTTTTTCTCATCTGTTACATGTGCCAAAATCTATTTCATTCTTCTTAACTAAATGAATCAAGATAGATAGGTAGAATACATTCATAACAATGCTCTACCTTGGGAATACATTTATTTTTTAATGTTTTCAGCTATTTGAAGAGGATTCATGACCTGTGCATGCCATCCTCACCCCATCACCAGTCTTATGCCTACCATCTCACTCAATTCTAAGTGCTAAAACACCTACCTACCTCACCCCACAGAACACCCTGCAATTCTGACTTGATTTCGTGGACCCAAAGCTGCCTGCTCCATTTGATCTAGCAACCAACTCATCAAAATCAACCAAAAACCCTAGAGCTACTATACCTAGCCTAAAATCCATATTCATTTCAGTCATCTCAACTGAGATTCACAAGGAGAGAGCCCTCTCCCGACCTAGTAGGGCTAGCTACCAGGTTAAGCTTGGTTTGTGGTTATCCTAGGATTGCCTCCCTTTAGCCTGAGGTCAATCTAGGCTCTAACATAGTGGCGACCATACTGGGGAAGAAAGAAAAATCACCCCAGTACAATTGAGAAGTTCTGAACTTTTGGATGATAAGTTTAGAATTCAGTAGGCTGAAAAGTGGAAAGTTGTAAAGCAATATCAAACTCTTGAGAATTTTTGAACACACTGGCTTCAAGAAGATACAACAGGTCCAATCTCGATCCCAATCCTCCTCTCGTATTTGAAAATCCTAATCTCATTCCCAGGATTCTTAGACAAGAGAGTTTATCAAGTCCTAGACCAGTTTTCAGATCTCATTCATGCCCTGTGGAGTGGTTGTTCCTTGAAGATCTTCCTTTTGACGAATACTTTGGTCTATCCTTGTTTAGAACCACATCAGACAGTGAATTGTTGGACATAGTTGCAGACCCAGAATTCACCAAGGAGCTTGAAATTGAAAAGGCCAAATTGATAAGTAACCATAATCTTCAAAACTCTCCTCAATCATCTATCACCACTGATCGAATTCCTAAACTCTCTGATTCAGCTTCAACATCTTTTGCCTCATTATCATTTCCTCATATTTTAGAGAATCATCTGACACCTTCATTCATACCTTTAATCCCTCAACAGCCTATCAGTACCCCTCAAACACCCATCACTTCTACTACATCAAATCCTCTTGTTGTCACAAATCCCTCAGTTACTTCAACGTCAGTTTCAAATCCGCCTCAAGTCATGGCTGCCATATATGCACCTCTCATTCTACCTCAGAATTTGAATGCTATGCCTGCTGATTACCAAAGTAAGTTACCTTTGTTCAATGCCACTCAAAGTATTACAGTGTAGCAGCATGATGATAGGATGAATGACTTCTATGATCTCCGTGAGATAGATGAAGAGAATGTGACCATGAGATTATTTGTGCAAAGCTTTGGAGGCGAGGTTCGAAAATGGTTCAGATCATTACCAGTGGGATCCATCAATACCTTTTTCAGTTCTACATAGACAATTCCTATACCCATGGGAGGTAAAGAAAAATGCACTCCAAATTCTATCCGAGTATGAAAATATAAAAAGGAATGTAGGTGAAAGTGTCCAAGATTACTTTGTAAGGTTCAATACAGTTTATAATGCTATTCCAACTAACATTAAGCCACCAATGGGGTTAGCATTGATCAAATTTCCGGTGGCTTCGATGCTAATATGGAATATCAGTTGAGAGAAAGAGATCCTACCACACTTGAGGATATGCAGAAGAATGTAGTAAGTGTAGAGGAAAATCTGTTGGCCAAGAGAGCAAGGATGAAGGCCAAAAAGAAGATGACTATAAAGGAAGAAACATCTTCCTCAGATGTTAAGGCAGATCATATACTCTAGAAAATTGAGAAGATGTTTGATCGGTTGAGAATTGCAGACAAGCCTGAAACCATAATCAGAAATCAAAACTTCAGAGGATAGAAGCAACCTCTAAAATTTTAAGAACCCCCCCTAAATTTATATATATAATAAATGGGCGAACCTCCATGGTATATAGGAAAAATGGAAGGCGATTTTATCAATAATATAATATGTATATATAATTTTTTGGCAAATCTCTCACCAGGCATGGCGAATATTTTACTCAATTATAAAATCTTGTAAGATCTTGGTATTACCATGGGTCAACACCATGGGTTATTATAAACCTGGAGCTTAAAGTTACTATTAGTAATTTATAAAAATTAATAAAATTAATAGTTGATTTTTATTTTATTTTTTATTTTAACCAAGCTAAAATGTTTAACATACATTAAATTACAACATCCATTTTTACTCTTGATCCACCCCCGAGAGGGATCAAATATTTTTCACTCTATGCTAGTTTGCATATCACGATATTTGATACCTCTCGGGGGTTAGTAGATCCAGAGTAAACACGGATCTATGCTGGTTTAATTCCCCCATTTAAATAGGCTACATTCCAGGTGAATACCATGGGTCAATACCATGTGCCATTTTGGTGAATACCATGGTTCAATACCATACCATGTCCCATTTTGGTGAATACCATGGTTCAATACCAGGTGCCATTTTGGTGAATACCATGGGTCAATACAATGTGCCATTTTTATTTTTATTAATACTAATATTAGGGTTAATAATGTTTTTTTGCATGGTATTAATAACAATCTAGTCCATGGTATTTGTCCCATAGTATTTTGTCCATAGGTTTCACCTAAATATAACACATTTTTTGAGTGTTCGTAAATATAAGGTGACTTATGGAGTAAATATAAAAAAATGTTTTATTTGTTTACCACACCGCTCATTTATTTATATTTTTGTTAATTTACCATACCTCTTTTACAAATATGGTATTTGGCCCATAGGATTCACTTAAATAAAACCTCTTTCTTGGGCCTTCATAAATAGAATGAGGGTTATGGACTAAATATAAAAAGAGGTTTTATTTATTTACCATACGTCTAGTTTATTTATATTTTTATTTATTTACCATACCTTTTGAGTAAGTATAAAAAGACGTTTTATTTATTTACCATACCTCCACTTTACTTATATTTGTATTTGTTTACACCCTTGCATGTATATAAGGTGACTTATGGAGTAAATATAGAAAATGTTTTATTTATTTACCATATCTCTCATTTATTTATATTTTTATTAATTTACCATACTTCTTTTATAAATATGATATTTGGCCAATAGGATTCACTTAAATAAAACCTATTCTTGAAAATGGGCAAATGGATTCACTTAAATAAAATCTATTCTTGAAAATGGGCGAATGGAAGGTTGTAACTCCTAATTTCAAGGGCTAAATTTACGGTTTTTACCCTCTCCCTTAAAATAAGGTGGGCTATTTGAGGTGATTTGTAAAAATGTACTATGATACAAAATATTCCCCCACTAAAAATTTAAAACCCCTTAATTCCACCAAAGGGCGAACATTCGCAACTAAAATTTTCTATGACCTCAGTTCAGGATTAAACAAAGGGAGCAGAAGGCACATGATCAGTCATCGCAGCAGCAAGTCAGAACTCCTTTGTAGCAAAATTATGTACACAGAATGGAGAGTGAAGATGATGACGATCCGGTGGTGGAGGCAAATCATTTCTTTACTACTGAGGTTTTCCCATCTTTCTCATGGAAGATGAAGAATATTCAGAGGTCCCTGATGTTCAAAAAGATGAAGATTACATACTAGCGAATGAAGGGGTTCTAGAGGATGAGTTAGATGATTATCAAAGGGGATATATGAATGCATTGACAGTGCAGCAGAAACAATATTCATTGAGAAGCAGAGATGTACTAGTCAGCCTAGTTCAAAAGAGAAAGGAGACGCAACCCAAGAATGACTCCTCAAATACTCAGAAGAAAGGGAAGGAGCCTGCTGACCCAACTTCCAGCAAAGGACCATATGCAAGTGAGAAGACCAATCAACAAAGTGCAACAAAGGAAAAGGTCGAAAAAAAGGACTCTTCAATCAAATAGGTAGATAAAGTTTCAGCTTTTAGTTTTGAAAATGAGATTGCTAAATTAAAGGTTTCAATTCCTTTGACTGAATTGATGAAGAACAGCAGTTATAAAAACCAAATGTCCAAAATTTTGAACATAGATCCTTTATCTGATATGGTCAATGTAAAAGATGATCACCCAAAGCTCATCTTTAGCCCTACCTTAGAAGATCAGTCTGAGGATAGTGAAGTGCCTCCATTTTATATAAGTCTTAGATTGCATGGGTATGTCGTCCATAATGCCATGTTTGATTCCGGAGCCTCCCATAATCTGATGCCAAAAGCCATTATGAAGAAATTGGGCCTTGACATTACTCACAAATATCATGACCTCTATTCTTTTGATTCTGGTAGAGTCCATTGTATCGGTCTTATCAAAGACTTGGTGGTGTCTCTAGATCAAATCCCGGCCAAGAACGTTCTCATGGATGTGGTTGTTGCGGACATTTTGCCACGGTTTGGTATGCTTTTGTCCAGATCATGGGGTGCAAAGCTTAAAGGGACTTTACAACTAGATTTCTCCTATGCTACCATTCCCGTGTTTGGTCAGTTGAGAAAATTATATAGGGAGAAGAATATGAAGCACATGATCACAAGAAAGGAGAAACCACTTAATCATCCAATTAATGTTGTACATACAGATTTAGAATCATTGTATTATATTCAGATAGTGGCTTGAATGATATTGATAGTCAGTTAGTTGAAGTAGAAGATGTGCCAAAGATTTCAGAAAATTTCATAGCAGTCATTGATCAGGAAAGACAAAAACTTACAAGTACCTCAGAGCAGTCCACATTCCAGCAGCAACAGAAATATAATGAGCAGTAGCAAATTGAAGAGATCAGTGAAGGTAAGAAAGAGGACGAAACAGAATTTCAACACTTAGAGGAAGAAGCAGGCCTATGGAGCATGGATTTTGATGGAGCTGTGGGTAAGGATGCTGCCGACATAGGGATTTGGATTCATAGCCCTATTTTCTAGCCAAATAAAGTCCCTAGTAATGTTAGAATTTTATCATATAAATTTTCCTTTGACTGTTCTAACAATGAAGTCGAATATGAAGCACTGATTGCAGGTTTGAAAATTCTTAAAAGGCTGAAAGCAAAAACGATATCAGTCTACGAAGATTCGGAGCTGATAATCAAGCAAGTTAAGGGTGAGTATCAAGACAAACATCCACGGATGAGGGCCTACCATAATGCAGTTTTAGATATCCTAAGGATGTTTCCAGATTATACCTTGACATGTGTACCACGTGCACAAAATTTAATTGCAGATTCACTTGCTACTGCTGCTAGTAATTTGAAGATCCCGATGAATTCCAATAACAAGTTTGTGATGCATGTCAAGCATCGCCCAACCATTCCTAACAATCTAAGGTATTAGCAAGTGTTTTGGGATGATAAGGAGATTAATAATTTCTTGCAAAATGAAGGAAACTACAAGGATGCTTCCATAGATTGTGATCATGATGATGATGAATCAGAAATTGAAGTGAATCAGATGGAAATATTGCAGCTGAAGGACAATGTCATTCCTAAAGGTCTTATTCCTTTAGAGGAACTCTTCGATCAAGATGATGTGGCTAGGAAGCCAAGCTTGGTGCCAATACACAAGGGTGTTGAGGATGTGAATCTTGGAACAGCCGAGAAGCCCAAGTTTGTGAAACTGTCAAAGACATTATCTCCAGAGGTAAATTCTAAATATGTCAAATTATTGTCTGAATTTGCTGATGTGTTCGCTTGGGGTTATTCAGATTTAATGGTGTATAACAAAGACATAATTCAGCACATGATTCCCATCAAACCAAATCAGAAGCCATTCCCTTAGAAGTTGAGAAGGATTAATCCCAAGTTGCTGCCTTCAATTGAAAAATAGGTAAACCGACTGTACAAGGCTGGTATAATTGCCCCAATTAGATTTTCTGATTAGATTTTGAATCTTGTTCCTGTGACGAAGAAGACCGGGGAGATCAGATTGTGAATTGATTTCAGAAATTTGAATAAAGTGTCATTGAAGGACAATTACCCACTTCCAAATATGGATCACATCCTCCAGAGAGTGGTTGGAGCATCGTGTATGTCATTGCTTGATGGGTATTCCAGATATAATCAGATTTTATTGCATGAAGATGACCGTGATAAGACTGCATTCACCACCCCTTGGGAAACATTCAATTATGCTAAAATGTCGTTTGGTTTGAAAAATTCCGGAGCCACATTTCAGTGTGCAATAGACATCACTTTTGCCAATGAAAAGGATGTATTTTTGGTTGTATGTTTAGATGATTTGATAGTGTTTTCAAATTTAGGTGATGAGCACCTTCACCATTTGCGGATTGTGTTTTAGTGATGTAGGAAATTTGGGATATCGCTCAGTCCAAAGAAAAGTCTCTTTGCTATGGATGAAGGGAAGTTGCTTGGCCATTTATCTCAAAGGAAGGCATTCACATTGATCCATCAAGAGTAGAAGTAATTCAACAGATAGATTTTCCTAGGAATAAGAAGGAGATACAAGCATTCAATGGTAAGATGAATTTCTTACGAAGATTTGTACCTAATCTTGCTGAGAATTTGAGAGAAATTACTAATATGTTGAAAAAGGATAGCATGGTGAAATGGACAGAGGATGCTATGCAATCATTTAATTTGGTAAAGTATGCCTTATCTACAACTCCGGTTTTGATTAGTCCCAATTATACACAAGATTTCATTTTATTCTCATTTGAATCTGAGCATACAATGGCAGAAGTTTTAATGCAAAAGAGAGATCAAATAGAAAATCCCATTGCATTCTTCAGCAGAAATATTAGGGATGCAGCCTTGAAGTACAACATAATTTAGAAGTAGGCTCTTGCTCTTGTCAAGGCCTTGAAGGACTTCTAAGTGTATATTTTGCACTCTCACATCCTAGCATATGTTCCCAATGTAGAAGTTAAGGATGTGCTGGTACAAACTGATCCAGAAGGAATTTGGGGAAAATGGATTGCAGCAATGTTAGAATACGATTTGGAGATCAAGCCTACAAAGTTGATCAAAGGATGAAGCCTGGTGAGGTTGATGGAGGAATCAAATTTGCATGCGTTAGATATAAATCTTATTGTTGCCATGTCCGAAGATGAAGAGGATATTTCCCTGATTCAAGTGTCTAAAATGTTCCTTCAGTCACCGTGGTATTCAGATATTGTGTATGTACTTCAACACCTTTCTCCGCCTCCAGAATTGTCAAAGAATAAAGGTAGAACTCTTAAACTTAAAGCTACTAAATTTTGAATTTTGAATAATGCCCTTTATTGGAAGGATCCAGGTGGTGTTTTGCTGAATTGTTTAATTGAAGATGAAGCCCAGCAGGTAATGAGTGACTTTCATAAGGGTGATTGTGGTAGTCACTTGTTTTGGAAGACAACAACAAACAAAATTTTGAGAGCGGGATATTACTGGCCCACCTTATTTTCAGATGTCTATAAAACAGTCATGAGCTATCATGAGTGTCAGGTCTTTCAAGGGAAAAGAAAGTTGTTTCCTCTTCCTTTGAAACCGGTTGAAGTCAGTGCACCATTTAAGCAGTGGGGAGTCGATCTTATCGATGAGATTCATCCAGCATCATCGGCTCAACAAAAGTGGATCCTAACAGCAACAGATTATTTTACCAAGTGGATTGAAGCAATCCCGACCAGACAGGCAACAGACAAGGTAATCATTCAATTTTTGGAATCAAATATTTTATCTCGTTTTGGTTGTCCTAGTAAAATCATAACAGATAATGCAGCTGCATTCAAATCCAAGAAGATGATCGATTTTTGCAGCAAGTATAAGATTACCTTGGGTCACTCCATAGCATATTACCGACAAGGTCATGGTCTAGCCAAATCATCTAATAAGTCATTAGTGAACATAATTAAGAAGCTGTTGGAAACAAACAGGAAAGGTTGGCACAAGAAATTAGTTAATGCTTTGTGGGCGGACAGAGTGAGCCAAAATAAATCTATAGGTATGTCTCCATTTGAAATAGTATATGGCATTGACACAGTCTTTCTAACATCCCTAGCAGTCCTGGTTGTGAAACTTTTACAGGAGGTTGGCAGTGAGGAAGATGATTTGCAGCGGAGAATCAATCAGATGATCCATTATAGTAGACAAGGGAGGAAGTTTTCCAAAATACTTTCAGATTGCAGGAGAATATCAAAAAGATCTATGATCAGAAAACTAAAGCAGATAAATTCCAGCTTGAAGATGTGGTGTTACGGTTGGATGCTAGGAATGAGGATAAAGGCAAGCACGACAAGTTTCAGAACTTATGGAAGGGACCCTATAAGATTGTTGCATACAAAGGGAAAAATTCATTCTTGCTCAAAGAGTTGGATGGAAAAGATTGTTTAGGAGGACCAGTCAATGGTAGGCTCCTGAAGCGCTAATTCTTCTAAGGTGATTTCTAAAGTCATGAAGTGATCATTGTATATACCGTTTTCCTTTCATTGCAAGTGTTCAAAAGTTACAATTCATTTCAGCTTGGGGCCCGAGGTGGAGGCTATAAATTTGAGTGATTTGTTTCATTCTCTGAGTCTTGAGTCCATTCTCATAGTGTCAATTTCAGTTTTTAAAGTATATTGACCGTATTGCCCAATGGAAGAGTCACTAGTCTACTTATTCCAGAGATCTATGGTTCTTGGCACCTCCAAGGAGCTACCATCCCCATTGGAGCTAATGTTACTGTCAGTGCCTTCACACAACCATCAGTGATCAAAAATTTCTCTTTTGTGTTCATATTAGCATTCCCATTATGAATGAGTTGCATCCCATAAGGTCATTGGATCAACTGATCGTAGTCACATTCCACTTTTTTCCCTCACAATACTTATCTGCTGATCTCTTTTCCTGCGTAATCTAGTCAATGGTTAGGTTTAGGTTCATTTTTAGTTTATTTCATTATTAAGGTCTTAATTCTAGGGTTTCAATTTCATTAGGTATTAGGGTTTCACCATGTTAAATGTTCAGTAACAATTGATCAATAAGGGTCAGCAAACAACATGAGGATGCAAAAAATTATCAAAGGAATTTAATCTCTTAAATTTGTAAACTTAATAAGTTTTTAACCTCAAAACTTGTTTTGAGGTAAAAAATAGAGCATGTTGTGTTTTATTGTTACATTTCATGTAATTTCATGGTTTCTATATGTAATAAATATTTTTTTGCTGCTCCTGATCACATGCTGACATTGCCAACTCCTGCCACTCCAAAAAGACAAACAAACAAGCATCAGTCCACCTATCAAAAAGCCAAAAAGTCAAATATTAGGAAAATAGAGTATTTCAAGAGAGAAAAAAGACATTATAAAGTGGGTTTGGAAAAATGAAAAATCAGAAGTTAAAAAGCTATATAAAGGTCATTCACATCTTGTGCCATCTCATTGTTGAAAATTTAAATTGCTAAGGAACAGCCAAAACGCGATTTTGAGTTGTTGTTGAGCGAGGAGAGGGAGTCACAACATTTTTTGGATAAATTTGCAGGTGCTGCACATAGAAAGTGCGCTGCGCACTTGGGAGATTTGCAAAATGTTAAATTGCACAGGTGCTGCGCATAGAAAGGGCATTGCGCACCTGTGTGAGGGCGCTACGCACCTGTCAAACAACTCCAAATCACTCCAAATTTCTTCAAACTGCCTCGAATCTTCAAGTTCATCCTCTTACAAGTAAGTGCATTGATCCTCCTTGCTGAAAAGTGTTCTTGCACAAAGTCTTGTTGGTCTTTTGCTCATAAAAATCAAAACCCTAGTGTGCACTATTCACCATTACTGTCAAGGTTCATTTACTCACTGTTCATCAAGGTTTACTCACCCATCTCTGCTATTGGTTCCTAAAATCCCATACACTACATATTGAAACCCTACCCCCCATATAAACCTTATCCTACATACACCCTATTCCCACACATAAACTCCCAAAATTATACACTATTCCTAGAACCCTAGACCTTACATACAAAATCCTTCACTCCCTAAACCCCTTTCATATCCTCATTCACCTCACCTACTTTCCTTTTTAAATCTCTTCATACTCATCTTCATTCACCCTTTTCCTTCAGTCCACCACTAGTATTCATAGTCATCAAAACCAATGGAGAGGGATAGAGATCATGAAACGGAGGAAGATACCCTTAGTGACAGTTCTAGGGAAAGAAATTTACAGCAGAAGAAGCCTCACAAAGGGGGAAAGGTAATCAAGGTGGAGCCCATTAGTTTGAGAGAGTTGCTTGCTTGTCCACTTGCCATCTCATGTTTCAAACATCAATCATGTTTTGGTTTCTCTGAAATGGTGGAGAGGGTAAAATTTCATCATGAATTAGCAAGCTTATTTGTGACACACTTGGACAATAATGAGGTAAACCTTGTTGGGGTTACCTTCATCTTGTCACCTGCTATTATTTTAGAGGCTACATCCATTCCAAAAGTAGGTGAAAAATGGAACAAGGGACAGTACATTGACATGGAGTACTATGAGCCTTTCATCAAGTCTAAATACCATGGCAAATTGAAGAGAGTGTTCCCCTTCAAATTCGTGGAGGATAGGTTTGCTCCACTTATGAAGATAATTGTCAAATACTTTACTTGTGAAGGTAGGTTTTCTCACTTGTATGCCTACCACATTAGATTGTTGATGCATTTTACTAGAGTGAGGATGATGGATATTCCTTACCTCATGTTCCAGAATATTGAGAAGATGACACTCTATGTCAAGAAAAAGACATATGCCCAACAGTTAAACAACATCTACCACTTCTCTGTGATCAAAATCATTGTCTTACTCAGCTGAATCTACTGAATATACCATGGGAGACCTTCATTTCTCATGAGGTGTTCAAAGGCCCTCAAGTATTTTCATCAGTGCATCAAGAGGAGGGTGGACCTTTAGGACATGAACAAGCCAAAGAAACTGAAACTGTTGGAGTTCCAGTGTTTGTGACATATCAGAGGGGCACTAGGGGCTCTTTGTAGTTGCTAGGAGAGTATTATCTCTACAAAGTGTTGAAGGGGTCTCACCTTCATCTTCAGACCACAGGAAAATGCTATCTCCACAAGGAGTGGAAGGGGCTTTGCCTTCTTCTTCACCAAAACAAGTACATGCTGGGCAGCACAGCAAGGGAAAAGGTAAAGCCAAAGGAAACATGCAGGAGAAGGATCCTAAAGATGGGCAAGAGAGGGACTTTGACCTAGTTGATCATGAGGAGACACAGGGAATTGATGTCATTGATGTGGAGACTCAAAGTACAAAGATAACTAAAGACATGATCATCAAGAAGCAAGAGGCTGACATTCAAGCCTTGTCAGTCAATTTAGAGAGGGCAAAGTGGATTATCAATTATCTTGAGCAAGAAAACAAGAAATTAACTGATAAGCAAGTCCTCATGGAGTTGCAAATGATCAAGGAGAAGCGGTAAGAGGCAAAGAAGGCAAAGGTCAAGATGACCTCCATTGAGCAAGAGATTGAGAATGATTAGGAAACTTGGCTAGAAAGGGTTAACATACACCTTGAGAAGTTGCTTGAGAAGGCCAATAAAGAAAAGAAGATGCTTCGCCACATGGCCTATCACTATATGACCCAAAACAAAATATGCAATATAAGGATGAGGAAGCTTAAGGCAAGATTGAGGAAGGCTTTAAGAAGCAAAAAGGAGCAAAACAAGTTGGAAATCCTATCTGATGCTTCATTAGCTCATCAAAGTAGTGCATGAGGGTTCCTTGTGCCAATTTTGGGAAAATTTTTGGTAAAATTTGTAATTTTCAAATTTTAAATTTTGCAACGCAGGAAATTGCAATAGGTGCGCAGCGCCACTAGAATTTCACTTTTGATTGGGGCCCTTGTTGGAAGAATGGCTTGCATATTTGGATTCAGCATGAAAAAGTAAGCAAACCCAGAAAGTTTTATCAAATTTGGAGCAAATCTTGGTCACCTAAAGGTCAAAAAACCATCAAAAACTGACCTCTCTGCCACCTTTTGGACACACAGGATGCAGTCTTTGGAGATTCCACTTTTGAGGATGCAAATGACTTCCAAATTCATAAATTCAAGATGTTCCAGAAACTAGACAGGTTGGCCTTTCCAACAAGCCATCTTGAGCTAAATTTGGTTAAGTGAAAGGCCCCCAAAACTGGGTTTGAAAAGGCACTGCGCATAGGATTAGTGGTGCTGCACATGGGATGAATTTTGCCAGTTTTGCTCAAAAGTCAAAATTTCGCCTAGTTTTTCTACAAGTTGACTTTTACTCTCATTTTGGATGAATCTATGAATTTAAATGATGTTATGTTATGTAAATGTAATTGTAAAATGACTCCCGAGGGTAGATACATCATTTTGAGGTGGTTTGAGAGTAAATGAATCAGTTTCCTTGGTTTTAGAGGCAAGCTGTTCCATTGCCTATATTCCTATTCTTAGTTTAGATATGGTTGAAACCACTCCTCTTCTCATGGATTCGACCCCTGATGGCTAGCATAGGTGGTTTGATGCCTATATTATGTACTTTCTTAGTCATTTGTAAAGGTTGGACTCTTGTGGATGCTTTGAGCTTCATTGTACATCACTACAACAGTTTGGCAAGGAAATAAACCAAGGTTTGCAGCTATTTTTGTGGGATTCTTGTGGTAATGTGTCTTGGCATTGTTTCTCCTTTTGTCATTAGTTTTTCTCATGTGTTATATGTGCCAAAATCTATTTCATTCTTCTTAACTAAATGAATCAAGATAGATAGGTAGAATACATTGATAACAGTGCTCTGCCTTGGGAATACATTTAGTTTTTGATGTTTTGAGCTGTTTGAAGAGGATTTATGACCTGTGCATTCCCTCCTCAACCCCTCACCATTCTTAGACCTACCATCTCACTCAATTCTAAGTGCTAAAACACCTACCTACCTCGCCCCACAGAACACCCTGCAATTCTGACTTGATTTCCTAGACCCAAAGCTGCCTGCTCCATTTGATCCAGCAACCAAATCATCAAAATCAACTAAAAACCCTAGAGCTACTATACATTTTCGTCATCCCAAGTGATATTGACAAGGAGAGAGCCCTCTCCCGACCTGGCAGGGCTAGCTACCAGGTTAAGCTTGGTTTGTGGTTATCCAGGATTGCCTCCCCTAATGCATAATATAAAGTCGAAATTTCATGCTTAGTTACATCTATTTTAACAATATTTGCATCTATGGTACAGGGTTCATTAGCGTCAGCTAGAAGGAAACAAAAGAGTTCTGGTTGTGTGTCAGAGGAATAGGAGATGGCAAGGCTTAGTAGCACCCAATACTTGTTTCCAAAAAACACATTCCCAACTCTTCCTAAGCGTAACTAATTATCTCATTTGGGGCTTCCAGATCAGTGACTGTATGCTTCATGTCAGGCTCCCTATTGACTTTCATATAGTTGTTGTTACATTCATAAGGTAGCCATACGTGGGACCAATCAGTCGTGAAATATCCCTGGAGCTTACTTTACCACCCTCTACTAAGCAACAACCCATAATCTCCTAGGATGTCAACATGTCAATGCATTGATGCACCATAGAATAAGAAGACATCATAATTATCACATTTTTTAATTCTCCCACCACAAGAACCTGAGATCTATCCAATTGAATTATTTTGCATTTGTATTCTCAGGCTTGATATTTAAATTTTTACAGACTGCTAACGAAATGACGCTAGTTGATGCACCAGAATGGAAAATACATTTGTGCATGTTGTATTTAAAAATCTCAAACGTTAGAAGGAATGGGGGGTTGAGCTCCTCAAATTTGCATTCATAGAATAAACGTTGGATTGAACGTTAACCGCAGTCTAGGACTAGCCTAGTGAGCTAAATCTAGAGGAGGAAGTGGATATGTTGGTGGAGGACGAGGTGGTGAACATTTTAATAATCAAATCATGCTGGCTGACTATCTTGACGAGCTCATATAATGAAATATTGTCTCGCTTCTTCTTCAAATATTCAATGATGTTGTACCCAAGTTATGATTTATCATTTCCTTCTATAGATGCTTGAGGGACGGAAGGGGACTGCATGAACTTGGTTGAGGTTCTGCGAATTGAGGAGTTTCCCTGAAGAATTATGGAATTATGTTTTGGAGTTTGGTTAGACGAGTTACTAGAAGTGGAGGCTGAGGATTGATTCGAGTTGTTGGGGGGAAGAATCCTCCTCAGCAATGCCTTCTTCTTCACCTACATTGTGGGATATGGTACCATCCATTTGTTCCTTAGGTTATAGCCCTTCGATGTCTTAGGGAGAGGGGTGTCTCCTATGTTGAATTCTTGTATGGATTGGACTTCTCCTCCACATATGACCTCAAGGAAACAATAGAAGTGGCATTCTCATTAGAGGGAGTGACTTCTTCCTCTGAGTCATTGGACTCTTCCTCATCAGCTCTAATGGTCTTCTCGTCAAGCATATTGGCAACTATTTCAGTCATATTGTGTATCCATTATGGACACATTTTTTATGAAGGCGCAACTTGGTGAAAGGCACAGTAATTTTCCATACCTAGCACTTCTACATTGAAATTCACATTAGATCCTTGAGCTGATTTGGTGGGGGAATTGGTGCTCCCAATGAGCTCTCGCTAGTATTCCTCTTCAATTCAAAGACTTCATTGGTTAACTGCTTCAAGGATTTGGCTAACCCCTCAAAATCAAAAGAATCCTTATCCTTATCACCAAACTTTCCAGTTGAGGCCTGGGCCTTCTTACTTGTCGACTTAGACTCTTCTTGTGTGTCATGCTCAGGTTCCCCTAGGAGAACAAATCCTTCTCTAGGGAAAGAGCTTCAGTGAAGTTTTCCACTTAAGTAGCTTTATCTTCTCGCTTAACAAACACAACGATATCATGCGGTAGAGCTTTGGTGCAATAGTCAACAGTGATAGAATCATCAAGAGCCTTGATTAAAGTCATTTACCTTCTCCTTCTTATGGCACTTTAAAGTTCTTAATTCGTTGAGGAGCATAGATGGTGTCTTATCTTCGGAGAACTTTTTGAGAAATGTCTTTCGGAACTCATCCCAATTTCATATGGAAGCCACCAGCAAGGAGTGATACCATGTCGCGACTTTATTCTCCATGGTGTATGGAAAAATCATGCAAGAAACATCATCATACTGCACCCTCATCATTTGCAAGGCTAAGTAAAAATTATTGATATGATCTTCAGTCATGGTTCCCTTTTTAGGGTCAAACTTCGGGAGATGTTTCTCAGGGTGATGAGGCATGTCATGAAGAGGACCTTGGATGCCTAAAGGGGATTGGGACACCCAGGATAGAAGTTGTCAACGGTTATCTCTTGGTGGTGGTGGAAATATGACGTGGTTGGTGTGTCCTTGAGAATTACTTTTAGTTCCTGACCTAGACCCTTCACGAGTGTGATGTGGTTTTCTTCTATTACCTCAAGGGACCCTCAAATGTCCTAAATCCCTAAAGTTCTTGATGTTTCTGAAATTTCCCAAGTTCCTTCGAAACCTGAGAGATCTCTCATTATAGGGGAGGATCTATGTTGTAACGGTTAATCTGATTCCTAATATTCTCATCATCCCCTTGCCGTTGGACCACCTCAAGGTTTCCACTAAGTGGTTTATCATTGACCCCAACATTTTTGAGTGGTGGTTGATTATTTTCCGGTATATTCTCCTGTCGTGGTGGTTATTACTCTGTGTACTGGTGCTCCTAGGCCCTTCTCTCTTGGATGTTGGGGGGCTCTCCAATCCTTTAATTGAGATTCTTTCAATGACATCTGCATAGTCATAATAAATCATCCCAATCAAATGTGGTACTGAATTAACAATGATGCATTGATGGGTATGGTGAGGTTTAGAAGTGTGTGGGTTAGGGAGTGAAATAATCGCAAAGATGCACTTCAAACCCTTAGCTAACTATCGAGTGATAGGACATAAAGCTCTCAAATATACATATGTGACTTCATAGGGGGGATTTTTCTCTTCCATCAGAGCATCCTTTATTGAGGAGGTTGAGATTCCCCAAGGCAGAGATCCTCAAAAGGCAGACCAAAGGCGAGATAAAGAGGTGTTTTGGGGGAAGTGGGACGAGGTTGATTACTAGCTTGTTGGGAAGTTTCAGGGCAAGGGATAGTGTTAATGCTAGAAATCGACCCTCCTTCTAGTGCCAAATCTATTGACAGGCTGGAATTTACCACCAATAGCTAAGGGATCTCCTCAGTGTAATATCCCAATCATACTCTACACTCTTTGGTTTAAGGATCCCATCCGGTATGTAGGCTTGGCTACCATCTCATTGGTTGAAGTTTTCTTTGGACAAGAAATAGAGTATTGGTTAAGTGGAACATATAACCTTCAAAAAATGCAAGTAATTGATGAACACCCAATAAAATAGATACCATAAAAGCGTTGTTAGCAAGACAATAAATAATTCTACTCATAAATAAGAGATAATTTTAGCAATCAAGAATGAGTTCGTGATTGTTAACCATTGAAACCACAAATGAGCACATAGTCCACATTGATACTATGCCAATATCAATAAAAAAAGTTATCAACATAAGCATAATATCATATACCATCCATGTGTTGCAAAGGAAATCCCACAACACCAGAGGGCACATGAGGAGATAGTACACCAAAGCTCATAGTAATTGTCAATTCATTAACTTGATAATATTCATGGCACCAACATAGAATGTCTTCATCAAATCCAACAATCGAAATATACCATTACTCCTTGCATTGACGAAAAGATCATAATTTCTCAAAACAATATACAATAGAATAACTCTAAAGCTAAAATTCCTTTACAATGTGTCATGAGGGTATATTTATAGAAAAGAGGGTGACTTTTGGTCTACCAGTGACTCTTGGACTTCCTCATGACCTTTTGAATCCTAAATGGTTCTACCCTATCCTATATTTATATTCAAAACAAGAAAAATTGATCCTACTCTAAAAATTTAGGAATAGACAATTCTAGGACATTTGTGTTCAACTTCTCCACAAGGTAGGTCCACCAAATCTTGTACTCAGTAGCTATTGAAATCACCTTTGGCTACTCTTCATCATGTTTGTGGAAGAATTCAAGGGCATCTAGAATGAGAGTGCTTCTCTTGGCCTTGATTTGATTGGATAGAGTTACAAACTTTGACTACATCCTCACTGGCTCCACCACATACTGTGTAATGCTTTCCTTCATGACTTGCAAATATCCTTTACTAGAAGCCTACCTAAAAGTGTCAAGAAATGCTTGAATATTATGCTTGATTTCCTCCTTCTTCATTACTTCTCCAATTGCTCTAATGGAAGGAACCACATGAACTTCAATGACAAACTCCAACCCACTTAGCATATCTCTATATGATTCTGCAAGAGGCAAGAACCCTGTCAACATCCCTTATCTAATTTTAGAGATCTTTAAGTCAATTTTGGTCCTCTCAAAAAGAGGAATTCAATTTTTTAATTATCTCTATCAATTGAGTTATCCAAAGTGGAATTTGACAGCATTTTTATATTTTTAACATATACGACATAATACAACATGGCTACGAAAAGCCTCCAATTATGCTTACTAGGGAAGATAAATTGTATTTCACATATAATGCTAGGGAAATTATTGTACTCATTGCTAGATTACCTAAATCAGAATTAGTTAAAGTATTATATTGCACCATTTCCAAGGAAATATGGGACTAAATGACTAGCTTCTACGAAGGGAACATTCAGGTAAAGAATGTCAGGCTACAAGGCTTCAAGATTTAGTTTGAATCACTAAAGATGCATGAAGAGGAGGAAATATCCAACTTTCTTATTTGAGTGGGTGAAGTGGTAAACACCATAAGAGGACTTGATGAAGAACTGAAGGAGTTAGTTATAGCTCAAAGGGTGTTGAGATCACTTCCTGAAAAATTCAATCCCATGATATCAACTATAAAAGAAATGATAGATTTCAATAGTTTTACCTTGGATCGATTGCATGGTACACTTACTACCTACGAAATGAGGATTTCAAAAGAAATATCAATAAAAAGGGAGGCATAGTTCAGACCATAAAATAACCCAAAGGAAAATCAAGAAGACTCATGGTGTGAATCATATGAAGAGGAGGCCAAGTTTGCTAGAAAGTTGAGGAGAGGATAACGTAAATATAAATTTAATTTTCCCTTAAAGTGTTTCATTTTAGATAAAGTAGGTAATTATTATTCTAAGTGTGAAAAAAAAAGAAAGAATAAACATGAAACGAAGGATAAGAATAGAAATGTTCAAAAGGAGAAGAATGTTTAAAAGAATTTTTTGTACACTCAAGATAATGTTAGGTGTGTGTTATATTCTTTCCATGACTAGTCGCATGCAGGCCTACTTATGGTTTTGTGCATGGGTTTCGCACATGGTTTTGTGCATGATGGTTTTCTACCCATGGTATTTTGTAGATCTGGTCAAGGGAACTATGGTTATGTTCTAATCTAGGGATAATGGATTTGGGTCTATGAATGATTTGGCATGTATATATGTGTGTGTGTGTGTGTGTGTGTGTGTGTGTATTTTAACGTTGAAAGAAACATAATGAAAAATCAATCAAGTAGTCTTGGTTTTAAGATCTAGGGGAAATCTTTGTGTATTTTTTTAATATTCTGGTTATTGTATGTTTTTTGTTTATTAAGAATTTGTTTTCAGGTAATTTCTGTCTAGGGTTAAAACCTACATTTTGTATTAGAAATTTTTTGGCTTCAAGGGGATGCCTTTGTTGCTGAGGGGTTTTTCTCGAGCCTATGGTAGACCCTGTTTGGTGGGAAATACGTGAGATGGATTCTTGCACTGAAAGAATATGATGAGTAGGGGAAAGATAAAGATCGAAAAATTTAGTGGTTAGAGTCTTGAGTTGTGGAAAATCAAGATGGAGGATCTTCAGTGGATCAGGGTATATCGGGGTACTAAACCAATGGAAATGTCACTTGGATTGGAAGGCAAAGAGCACAATACTATTTTGTATCTCAAATTCAGTATTGTTGAATGTTTCAGGGGATGCCACAATGAAGGCTTTGTGGGAATTTAGGGACTATGTACAAATCTAAGTCTCTGGTGAACAAACCATTCCGAAAAAAAAAAAATATAACCCGAGGATGAAGGATGGAGACTCGGTGACAGATAATCTAAATGCCTTTAATACTATGGTATGGAAGTTGTTGTCTATCAATATTAAAATTTTTAATTAAGATAATTACATCAATTTTTTGTGTTCTCTACTACATTCGTGGGATAGCCTTGTTGTTGCAATAGGTAGCAATACAACTAACTTTAAGTTTGATGAAATAGTCTCATCCTTGTTTTCAGAGGATATGAGATGGAAAAATATCCAGAGCCAGAATGCAGATGCATTTTCTGTATGAGGATGTTCCCATATATTTAATAAAAGTAATCCCTCGAGTGGGAGATCTAAATCTCCAGAAAAACCTGTAAAGGTATGATGGAAATGTGGAAAGAAAGGGCACTAAGAAAGGGACTATATATCTAAAACTCCAGAGAAAGGAAAGGGATCTGATGATCCTCCTTCTGTAAAGGTGAAAACTATCTTAGATGAAGGTGGGGATGTGTACTTGTCTTCTTCTTCAAGTACACATGTAGATCATGAGGCATGGTTGATTGAATCAAGTGCATCCTTTCACTTCAATCTCCATAGGGAGTGGTTATGTGAGTATGAGAAATATGATGGTGGTGATGTCACTTAGGGGATGACAGGAATGCTAGAATCATTGGATGCGGAAAATTCAAGTTGAATTTGCAAGGTGGAAGGATTAAAACACTTCCAGGTGTTTTGCACATTCCTGCATTGGCCAGAAATATGATTTATGTGAGAAAGATAGATGATACAGGTGTAAAAACAGTGTTCGAGAAAGATACCTGCAAGATGGTTCAGGGAGCACTGGTATTTATGTGGGGAGTTCGTAGTGGAACTCTGTATAAGCTCCTGGGTAGTGCTATTATTGATGGGTGCAATAGCTTTTCAGTTCCTGAAAGTGGAGCAGAAAATCTAGTGGTCTCTGGATAAAATACAATTATATGACATCAAAGTCTTTGACATATTGGAGAGAAGGGCCTTTGAATACTTCATGGCAATGGTATGGTAGAAGGTATGTCTAATTTCTCTCTGGATTTCTATTTCTGTGAACATTGTGTATATGGGAAGAAAAATCATGTGAGTTCCCCTCTAGTTATAAGAGGGTGAAAGGGATATTAGAGCTTGTGCACAATGATGTTTTTGGACCTATGTCAGTTCCATCACTGTGTAATTATGTGTACTATGTATCATCTATAGATAACTTCTTAAGGAAAACATGGATATATTTCCTCATGAAGAAATCTGAAGTCTTTGACAGGATTAAATAATTTAAGGCTCTAGTGGAAAACTAGATAAAGAAAAAGATAAAGGTGTTGAGGAAACATAATCGTGTGGAGTTATGCAAGAAGGAATTTGAATATTTATGTAAGAAGTGTGATATAGTAGGGCTCAATATTACTCCATACACACCTCAACAAAATTGAGTTATAGAAAGAATGAACAGGACCTTGATGGAAAAGGAAAGAACCATGCTCTGTGGTGTCCAGTTATGGCATGAATTCTGGGCAGAGCTGGTGGAGATTGTATGTTACCTAGTTAATATATCACCTTCATCGGTGTTGGAGGATAAATCTCCATATGAGGTATGGACTGATAAGAAACCCTATCTTTCACTTCTGAGGATATTTGGTTCTGATGCATATGTACATGTTCCAAAGGAGAAAAGAACTGAGTTGGATAGTAAATCTGAAAGGTGCATCTTTATTAGGTATAAGGATGGTTTAAAAGGTTATACGAATCCCAGAAAAAATGAAGGTTGTGTATAGCCGAGATTTCATGTTTAGAGAGGTAAACTATGTTATCAAAAATGAATTCCTACCAAAGGAACCTGAAAAGATCGATTTTGAGATAAAGGAGGAAGAATCAAACTCTACAACAGAACAAGACTTAGAAGATGAAGAGCCACAAACTCCAGCTGTGAGAAGATCAACCTGAGAAAGAAGGAAGCCAAAAGGGTATAATACATCTTCTTTCTATTCAAATTTTTCTTTATCTATTACCGATGATGATCGAAGAACTGTTAGGGAGGTAGTAGATTCATAGGATGGAAAACTCTAGAAAGAGGCCATGGTTGATGAAATGGTATCTTTGGACAAAGATGAGGCTTGGGATCTGGTGGAGTTGTGTTAAAATTGGAAAATAGGACCAAAGTTCATGTGGGTCATCTTATTTATGGATGATAATATGTTCATTATATTCTTCACGTCGAGAGGTGTAGGATTGATCTAAAGATCATCCGATTCCGATAAGTATTCATGAAGATATGAATTTATTTTGATTATGGAATTATTATCAAGCCGACCTCCAACTCATGTAGGCTCAGAAGCCCAACAGTTGCATCTATTCAAACATCATCAGTTGTGTATAAATACAAGAGGACTTTTCCTCATTTGCACTCACTCATATCATCACATCCCTCTCTCTCCTACGTAGAAAAGAGGGTCTTCTCTACTGTGCAGAAAAGAGTCTCTCTCACACAAGTGGAAGGAAGCTGCTGAAACTAAAGCTGCAAATGAAGATCCAAAGTTTGACCAATGTGGACCATCAAACCTCCTCTTATGAACTATGTTGTAGGTTCATCTAAACCTCCTCTGAAGGCTGCAACTTTTGGTGGTGGAATCAAGTAGATCCGATGGTCGGTTTGCGAGACATTGGCTGCCCTAGTTTGAAGGAATCTACTAAAACTGAAGCCGCAACTGCAGACCCAAAGTTTGACCAGCGTGGACCATCAAACCTCCTCTTTTGAATTTCATTTTAGGTTCATCTGAACCTCCTCTAAAGGCTGTAACTTTTGGTGGTGGAATCAAGTCGATCAGAACAATCGGTTTGTGAGATATCGACTGCCCTAATTTTGATGATGAAGCTGCTAACGCTGATGCTACTGATCTAGGGTTTGCTACTGCAGATATAAATCAGATTTATTGTACTATTTCTCTCTGCTGAATTATTGAAGATAAAAGAATATTTGATCAAAGGGTTTCCCCACACATTGTGGAGTTTGTCCCTAGCTAGCCGCCACATCTTGTGTCTCTTGTCTTGGATTTTTTTCTGTCGATCGTTTAATGTTCTATATGCAAATCACTTTATGTACATGTGATTGCTAATATGTGGAATATAATAAGAAAAATAAGTAAACATTTATAAGCATAGAACATACCATAACTTAACATGGTATCAGAGCTGAGGTGAAGACAAAGCCCGAGCAAGAGTAAGAGAAATCACCGAAGAGAAGATTGGCAAGGCTATCATAAAAGAACTATGGGGTCCTCAAAACTCTTTCCTACTGAAGGCAAGCTCCGTGAGAAAGCTGACTATCATGAATAAAAGATGTTTATCGATCTAACCCTAGAAGATCAAGGAGTGCTGGACCATGTAAGAGGCAATATTGTTGAGCCTCCATCAAATGCATCAGCTGCTGCCTGGAACAAATGGAAAAATGGAGAAGTCAAAACAAAGAAGATCATCTGGGACTCTATCGACAGGCATTTGGTGGCCTACATCTATGAACTGGACACCTCCAAGGAAATCTACGATAGACTGGTGAGTTTATTTAAAGTTAATGATGAAAATCAAGTTTTGTTTCTTAGAGATGAGCTGAGGGAAATCAGGAAGGGTAAAGATGAGAGTATGCAAGCATACTTCTTAAGAATCACCGAGATCAAGAACAATCTCCTATCTATTGGGGAGACTCTCACTGCTAGGGAAATGGCACCCACAACTCTTGGAGGATTACCATCCAAATGGTACATGTTCAGGACTGCTCTTCTGAACAATCATGTAATTCCTGGTTTCAAGGAATTAATGGATAGATGTATTCTAGAAGAAACAAGGGTAGACGAGCAAGAAATTCCCTTGCCTAAAGGTCCTCCTACTGCCTTTTCTTCTCATGCTAAGAAAATAAATAATTCCAAGTCTAAATTGAAAAGAAAGGTTGGACCTAAGGGTGGAAGAAAAGGACGATGTTAAATTTTCAATAAAGCAGGTCACTATGCAAGGGAATGATCTGATAGAAAGGACTCTCACCGTGACGATGATCAAAATCCCTCTCATGGTAATCAAAGGGATGGAAAATTCAATAGCAAAGGTAAAAGGAATGTTGGAAATCAAGGAAGAGGACAACCATTCAAGAAGGCTAGAAACTCCAGGATGTCTTAAATGCATCTGACCTCTGAATGAACCTGGTGTCCATCTCGGCAATGGAAGACAAAGGCTACAAGGTAACCTTCAGTGATGGCAAGGTACGTGTATCGAAAAATAATGTTAAGGATGCCTTTACTCTTGGGTTTCGTGTTGATTCATTATATCAAGTCGATGAAAGTCAGGTATATGTCATGTCTTATGACACATCTCTTCAGTCCAAAATTTGGCATTGGAGGTTTTCCCACCTTCATTACAAAGACCTACCCGATGTAACACATACGGTAACATGGATGCCCAAATTCCGAGTAGAAAAAGAAGGTGTATGTTCGAGATGTGCTGAAGGAAAGCTCAAAAGGGGACCATTCCCCTCAAGCCTAAGAAAGACCTCCGATAATCACAGTTAGTTCACTCAGGCATACCTGAGGTTGGCATTAAGAGGGAGACTACTAAACCACATACTCTAGAACAGAATGGTGTGGCACCGTATGATTGTGGAAGCTGTCTCTATGGGTAGATGATGTAACAATGCCTCATGTGGAAGAACCGATGGATCCTATTTATCCACTCGAGCCTTCCTCTTCCAGGAAGAGGCCTTCATGGCTTAGGGGGATACTTTATGATGCTAAAAGACATGCTGCACCCCGAGGAACCTTCCGTGAAAGTAAGAAACCCAACAGGTATCAGGGATACCTGACTAGTATGAGCACAATCATACAAAATGAGCCTTCATCATTCTCAGATGCCGTCAAGCATCAAGTATGGAAGGATGCTATGGCCATTATGGAGAATGATATCTGGGAAGTAGTTCCCAGACCCCAGGTGTCATGCGGAAAGAGTCGATTTTGCAGACAAAACCGACCTCCCTAGAAGCTAAGGCCTTCTAGTGACAAACAAGACAAATAAACACTACCTTTCTCTAAACATGCATTTAGAATACAAGTAATCAGGTGATTATAACATACCTTTAGTCCAACGCTTTGTAGTAGTCCAGCCTCACTGATTCGGATGATCTCCTCCTTCTCTTCGAAACCTGCATTCACTAACAAGCCAAAAGATTAAATAGCACCTGATAAACTTATAAAAAAACACATATCCATCATACAGACCAAGGAGTATATGAAACAAATCATGAATAACAATCTGTTGAGAAAAATGAGTTCATTTGTATTAAGTGGAAACAAAAGAAACCATTACAACCTGAGCCTTGGTGTTGTGCATGTCCCTCCTAGGGTCCAGCAAGAGTTTTCCTTTACTTTGATCAGCTCACCCACTTCCAAATAAGGCTAGGAAAGGATGGGAATCTCTCCTCTCAATCTTTACAAGGGAGTCCTAATTCCAGCAGCATCTACCCTTAGGAATGTTCAGCTTTCAACCTCCCCTCCTTCTGGCCCAATGCCTGTATTTATAGTGCTCTCGAGGAAGTTAATCAGGTCCACCATCAATGGGATAAGCCCCTCTTTGGATAGGATAGCTCCCCTCTTGATGGGATAAGTTCCTCTTTCATAGGGATACATGAACCATCTGGAGGCGCTCCATACACGTCAAACAAGCTTCTAGAATGCTCTAAAAAATGACCACAAGTAACTTTTTTGGAGTGAAACTTGCACCTTTTGACCTTTACAGGAGTACGCACCCTCCCCTTTACAGACATAGCGTACAAGTACGCAGGTATTGTGAACTTGGGGTGCGTACACGCAGGTAAGGCTAAGAGAAACTGCGTACCCAGAGATATATAGATTTTTAAAGACTTTCTCTCTTTCTTGGAGTTTGACATGAAGAGCAGAGGTATGAGACTTGCCAAGGAGGATAGTATGACAGTTGATGGAGCCATACTAACTGCAAATAGTCATGGTGACAAATTTTAGTGTAACAGATTGCCCCCTAAAGTGCGAAGCCTGTAGTAGATAAGGGTTTCATATCATCTAGGAAGGGTGAAGTACTTTATCATTTCAAGGATTATCTTGTGGAGAGCCCAGTCGGAACCTACAAGTATTCAACACAAAATACATATATAAGATCATATCATCGCTGAGGTAGGCATTCCCATACTCAGATTGAAAACTTTAACTAACAAACTAACTACTGCTCTGATACATCATAATCATAATCATGATTTTGCAGTACATCATAATCATAGACTCTTGTAGACACAGTATGGACGCAGCCATCTGTTTATGATTAGTCTACTATACAATGAATACAAAACTCCTTGCAGCCTGGATGGTGGAAACTAGATCCAGGGTCTTCATTTCTACTTCCCGAAAAGGTACGATTCTATCCATGCGAATAAATGAGTTGATGTCGAACATGGTAGAAACCACTTGATTACTAGTCAATGATGTAAACTGTTAACAAGTGTGAGAGAGACCACCAGTGATGTCAATGGTTCTCAAAGTACCCAGTACAATCCATGAGATGTGAATGAATGAGTTGATGTCGAACATTTCACGGAGTCCTTCGATCGAAAGTCAATGATGTAAACCGTCGTCAAAGGCAAGAAACCTGACATTGATGCATGAAGATTTCAAGGTACTGACGATTTCTAGGTCATATCTCTAGATAATGTGCTGATGTCGATAGAAAGCGACCCGTTGCAGGCAAGCCCACAACACGAAATCATAGATCAAGTTGAAGAAATGTAGCTGTAAGGACTGACTCAGGGATGGTCGAGATGGATGACGGGTATTTTGCAGATGAATGGTTTATTTACAGTGACCTCTTGAACACATAACGACACAACAGATGGCTTGGTGACATTTGACCCAAAGTTAATTCCCGGCTGAAGACTTTTAATGTGGTTTGATCAACTGTGAGGCAAAGGATTTCCCAACCCAGGTGAATGAAAAGTGCCATGTTCAAGAGTGGTGATAAGGCTTCTTCTGAGACAAAGGATAACAAATAGGCTCATTTTTCTCTCTTTTCCCCCATCATTTCTAGCAAGTATCTCTTTATTTTTTACAAGCTTGAGGAGGATAACATATGCTTGATTATAAGCTCATCCTTTGGATGAGTCCAACTTAGTTTTGATTCGAACCCTAAGAAGGAGTGGTCCGTTCCTGTTTGTAATCGAACAGGTCCTTTACTGTGAAATTTTAACGAGTCCAGTATAGGAGAAACTCGGCGTTTTTCAATTTTAGAGAGTTTGAAAAACTTAAGAAGACTCCAGGGTTGAACTTTTTCGTAAATTTGTATCTCCCAAGCCCGAAAAAGTATAAAATAATACCTGAGATAACCGCTTGATCTTGCGACCAAGGAGTACTTTCATGATTAGTGTCTTTGACCTGAAAAGTAAAAAGTGATCAAGGACACGTCGTTTTATTTCCAGTATCGAATTTGAAACGACAAAAATTCGGCAATCTTTTCCTGTTTTTACGGTCAGAAGAGAGCTATAAGGGGACCGTCTTCTCAGTTCCATTTTAACGAGTTTAAAAAGAAAAACTCGGTGATCTTTTCATGTTTTAGGAGTCAGAAAAGAGTTTAAAGGTGACTCTAAGGTTTCATTTTTTCGTAAGTTTTAACGAGTTCGAAAAAATGATAAAAATGTACTCATGTTTTTCACTTTTTCATAAGTTTTAATGAGTTCAAAAAAGGATAAAAATGTACTCATATGGCTGACTTTCAATTTAATTTACGAGCAGTAAAAGACGGAAAGAACTCGGCATTTTCATTTCTTTTACGAGAATGAAAGATAGCAAAATAATCACGGGATTTTCATGAGTTTAACGAGTCTTGAAAATAACTGAAATTGACTCGAGATAGGTTTCATTTTTACAAAAGCTTGAAACAGAGAAAAACTATGCTTCAAAGTAGTTTCATTTTTACACAAGCTTGAAATAGAGAGAAAACTGTGCTTGACGCCCCCTAAGCGTAACTGCTAGAGCGCATGCCCCCCAGCTTCATTTCATTCAGCCAGTTGGATGAAATGAAGGTTGAGTTACGAGATCATTTGAAAGACTCGACCTAAAACTGTAAGAAAATTATGCAAAACACTGAAATAACTAACCTAAATATACAACTTAACATTTATGAGATCTAGTCAAACTCTCGACTCAATTAGAGGAGGATTTGTTTCATTTTTTAACGAGCTTGACACAGGAAAAGAACTATGCTCAGATCCAGTTTCATGTTTACGCAAGCTTGAAAGGAAAAGCTATGCTTGTTATAAGTTCACATGCCCCCAACATAATGACGCAAATCGAGATACATGCCCCCCAAGCTTCATTGCATTCAACCAGGTGGATGAAATGGAGGTTGACTTTCGAAATCTTGGAAAGACTCGTGTGAGTTGTTTCATTTTTTAGTGAGGTTGACACAGGAAAAGAATTATCCTCAAAACCCTTGTTTCATTTTTTAAACGAGCTTGACACAAGATAAGGAACTATGCTCATAACTACTCTCTACAATCTACCTACCAAAAACTATACTCTAAAAAACCTTGATTCATTTTTTAACGAGCTTGACACAAGACAAGGAACTATGCTCATAACTCCTTGTTTATTTTTTTAACGAGCTTGACACAAGACAAGGAACTATGCTCTAAAATCCTTGTTTCATTTTTTAATGAGCTTGACACAAGACAAGGAACTATGCTCATGACTACTCTCTACAATCTACCTACTTAACCTACCCTTGTTTAATTTTTTAACGAGCTTGACACAAGACAAGGAAATATGCTCAAAACGTTCGCATGCCCCCAGTATAATGATGCAAAAGGAGGTACATGCCCCCCAGGCTTCATTACATTCAACCAGATGGATGGAATGAAGGTTTACTTTCAATATTCAACGTTGAAAAGGGAGTTGTTTCATTTTTAAGGAGGTTGACAGAAGAAAAAAACTATCCTCATACCTGATTCATTTTTAACGAGGTTGACTCAGTAACAGGAACTATCCTCTAAAAACCTTGATTCATTTTTTAACGAGCTTGACCCAAGACAAGGAACTATTCTCTAAAAACCTTGATTCATTTTTTTAACGAGCTTGACACAAGACAAGGAACTTTGCTCATAACTACTCTCTACAATCTACCTACATAACCTAAAATCTACCTGATTCATTTTTTAATGAGGTTGACTCAGTAAAAGAACTATCCTCATACTAGCCTGTTTCATTTTTTAACGAGGTTGATACAGGAAAAAACTATCCTCGTACACACTGATTCATTTTTTAACAAGGTTGACACAGTAAAAGGAACTTTCCTCACCAACTAATTCATTTTTTAACGAGGTTGACACAGTAAAAGGAACTTTCCTCGTTACATCCAGTTTCATTTTTTAACGAGGTTGAGAGAGGAATAAACTATCCTCGTACCTGATTCATTTTTTAACGAGGTTGACTCAGTAACAGGAACTATCCTCAAAATCCTACTTTCTACAATCTACCTATATAACCTATCCTTGTTTCATTTTTAAACGAGGTTGACACAAGACAAGGAACTATCCTCGAACCTGATTCATTTTTTAACGAGGTTGACACAGTAACAGGAATTGTCCTCGCCACATTGATCATGGCTTCCAACTGGAGGAAAGACATGTCAATGGACACACCTTGATCATGGCTTCCAAGAGGTCTTCATCAGAAGGAAGAATACTTCTCAGGAAGGAACACATGTCAAGGGACTCAAAAGGGATAAGAACATCGTGTTCAAGTAATCCCATAGAGTTTTCCATGTCAATTACCAGATCTAAATCAAAGGAAGATGAGCAAACAGTGAGAGGTTCACTTACATCGGTAACTGAAAACATGGGACCAGTTGCCACATAATTAACCCATGGCAGGGTAGATACCACTTTAGAATCAGGAACATTTAGGGGTGTCATATTATTGGTAGTTGAAACAAGACTAGGGAACGAAAGCTGGTCTACAGTCACAATATTTCCATTGTGAGGGAAATACATCACGCGAAAGAGTGTCGATACGACAGCTTTCAATGCATAAACATAGTCTCGTCCAAGGAGTAAATTGAAATCCAAGGGACCTCGAACTACCATAAGATCAATACAGACAGTTTTGCCTTCCAAGTTAATAGAAAACTTAGGAAGGATCCCTAAAGGTTCACTAATGGTTCTGTTAAAAGCTTTCAGATTCTGCGTAATAGGCGCAAGCTGAGGGGAACCCAAAGCTTTCCAAACAGTTGAGGATAAAATACTAACAGAAGCACCTTCATCTACCTGAGTATGATGTTTGTCCCTACCACCAGCCTTGACAATGATTTGGAAAGGGATGGGGGAAGGAATACGAGGTTCTATCAGTCTATTCCAATCAAAGAAAAAGACCTCAGTGCTTGGAGGGGGTTCTGTAGAAACAGGTGAAATGCCCCCCGGCGTAGAAGAATCTGATGTAACAAAAAGAACCTCAGCGGTATGAAGTTCACTCTCGAGAGGGAGAGTGTGATTGACCGAATGTGAAATTGAATCGACCACTTGATCAACTAATGGATCATCAACCTGAGTGACATGAGTTTCACTCTCCAATGGAAGAGTGTGATCGACTGTACTTGAAATTAGATCAATCACTCCGTCAGTTGACGGTAGGTTGGGAGAAAGTTTACGGTAACCAGTTGGAAATTCTTGCTGTGGAACAGTAAGGCTTTCCAACAATGTTGAGGCTTCATCCATGTGAGGGCAAATGTGAGTTTGATGACTCCCTTTGCATAACTTACAAGGAAACCTAACTTTATCCTTTTTCCCAGGAACCTGACTATCACTGGTTGATGGATCAATGGAAAGTTGATGAGATTTTTCTGACCATACTTCCAAGACCTTTGGAATACTAGGACAATTAACAAGGAAGTGGCCACCCTTACAAAGCCTGCAAGGGTATTTGGATTTACGATGCATGTCGGAATTTTCCTCAACACAACTAACACTTACAACCATGGTTGGTTGGTTGACTTCTTTCTTATCTTTCTTCTTCTTCTTCTTCTTATTCTTCCCTTTCTTCTTCTTCTTAGACACCTGGTTACTAGCATCAAGGCTTTTACCAAGCGAAGAGGAAGAAATGGAGGAAGAAAAATTAGGCGAAGAAGGTAAAGGGTCAGAAGGTTGGTGATCTTGAGATGGTGAACTCTGTTGAGGTGAAGAATTCGGTTGAGGTGGAACAATTGGAGTATTTTGGGCCATCGAAGTTGAAAATAACCATATCGGTAAACCTATTGTAAATCCAGGTAATGACAAAGTAGCCATATAAGGAGGACCAACATTTCCAAAGTAAGGAAAAGTACTAGGATTCTCGTTAGGAGGGGTTCCTAGGTTGGTAAATTCTGGAACATTTGCCATTATATTCAACTTTAGTGAATTTTATTAACAATTTTTTAAAACTAAAATTAACAATTCACAATTCACACCTAACAATTAAAATTCACAATTCACACCTATGGTCTCTAAAAGTAAAAACAAACAAATTAACACGTGCTATCAAATCTAGGAGTCAAACCATACACAAACAGTAACCTTCCGGACCGAAAACACTAGTTGGGGATGAAATCCAACATCGCAGAATTCAGTACAGAAGTGGTGGGTGGAACAGTTACCCTGGCAACCTGCTTAATGAATAGACTGGACCAAGTTCCTCCACTTTAACCGTCTCGAGTGAAGTGAACCCCCCAAAAAATCCAAGTGAGTCTAGCCGACATCTGCTCCAGGTACAGTGAGATCTTCCCTCCACCGTCACCTTGGGTAGAACCCTAAAGATAATAGTCACTAAGGTCACCAACAACAACAAATACACCTAGGGGAACAGTCTACGACCTGATAGCACGCAAGGGCAGAGTAACAAGCTCAATCCCCTTGCCGGCTCCTTGACAATAATCCAAGGTTTACCGACAAGTGACCCCAGGCTCCTCGAAAATAATCCGAGGTTTACCGTTTGTAGTACGTGCGTATCTAGCGTCTTTCCCAATGAAGGAGGATTGATCCCCTCACTGGTTCAGACACGGTCTCGTGTTTCTCCTTTAAGAGGAGCTTTCCCAGAGCATAAATGTAACAGTTGGATTTATCCTACCACAAGATGAGCTACTTGTTTGGTTTTGCTGTCTTGGAGAGTTAATTACTCTCCTACTCCAAGACAATAGCCTAAGCTATGTTGGTGTATCAGAGCCCTAGAAATGTAAAAATTACTAGACAAATTTTAATTAAGCACTGTGTTATTAAGGCTGTTATTACTCAAATGGGTAAATGGATACGAAACCAATGGTGTTATGACCCGACTCTACTGAATGCAATCGAATATGATAATGTAATCTTTTCAATTCGATGAATCCTAACTAAAGTAAGGAGAGAGTTTCCATTCACTTCCAACAATGCAAAAATTGATCACTAAGAGAAAATATAACAAATTCTCTAATGCACTAATCTCATCAAGAAAAACTGATGCAAATCAATTCCAAACCATCTTTTTTATTTTTATTTTTGTGTAAATTCAAATCAAAGAAAACTGATCTAAATCGACGATTGATTTTTCAGAATGTAAACTATGCAATTGTAATCTATGCACAATTCACTTGAAAAGTATGCAAATGTAATCTATGCACATTTTTCATTCATATTCTAAAAATGAGAATTCTAATTATGTAAATGTGATCTATGCAAGAGAATTCTTAAAACACAAGATGATTCTAATGTAATCTAAGAACCAATCAAGTGCAAGTCGAGAAAATTGGGTGAGAGTTCCAAAGATCAAAAAATAAAAACACTCAAAGGCGATTAACACTCATACACAATTTAGGCCCCCCCCGACGAATGAGGGGGAATTTTTTTTTGCAAAAACAAAAGCAAAAAGATGCAAAATTGTGAAAAGGCTGAGAGAAACCTCCAAGTAATGACCAAAGGAAATCAAATCAAGAATTTCTCAAGAAAGAGACTCAAAACACACAATTGATAAAAGCTGAGAGCAGGAATGCCAATGAAACAAGCCTAGATGAAAACTATTGACAGGTAACCAGTGGATCTGGGCAGCAAAAACAAGCTATAAACAAAATCTAAAAGATAAAAAAGAAAAAATTGAAATTTCCTAGGCTTTTGACAGGGGTACGCAGGCAGCCTGTTTGCACAGGTGCGGCCACGCTCTGTGTACACAGCAAAAGTGCGTACAGGTACGCACTGTGCTTAACGCAGAGGGTGCGTACTGCTAGCAAAACCAAGAAAAGTAAAATCTAACTTAACCCTAAGCTATTCCACCCAAATGCGTAGTCAAACAGCCAAAAACCAGAAAACAAACGACTTTTCTCAAATCAAAGTTTCACACAAAGGAAAAATCATTCACATCAATGGAGATCCCCAGTGGAGTCGCCATTTTGTCATGCGGAAAGAGTCAATTTTGTGGACAAAATCGACCTCCCTAGAAGCTAAGGCTTTCTAGTGACAAACAAGACAAGTAAACACTACCTTTCTCTAAATATGCATTTAGAATACAAGTAAACAGGTGATAATAACATACCATTAGTCCAACGCTTTGTAGTAGTCCAGCCTCGTCGATCCGGATGAGCTCCTCCTTCTCTTCGAAACCTACATTCACTAACAAGCCAAAAGATTACATAGCACCTGATAAACTTATAAAATAACACATATTCATCATACAGACCAAGGAGTATATGAAACAAATCATGAATAACAATCTGTTGAGAAAAATGAGTTTATTGTATTAAGTGGAAACAAAAGAAACCATTACAACCTGAACCTTGGTGTTGTGTAGGTCCCTCCTAGGGTCGAGCAAGAGTTTTCCTTTACTTTGATCAGCTCACCCACTACCAAATAAGGCTAGGAAAGGATGGGAATCTCTCCTCTCAAGCTCTATAAGGGAGTCCTAATTCCAGCAGCATCTACCCTTAGGAATGTTCAGCTTTCAACTTCCCCTCCCTCTGGCCCAATGCCTGTATTTATAGTGCTTTAGAGGAAGTTAATCAGGTCCACCATCAATGGGATAAGCCCCTCTTTCAATAGGATAGCTCCCCTCTTGATGGGATAAGTTCCTCTTTCATAGGGATACATGAACCATCTGGAGGCGCTCCATATACGTCAAACAAGCTTCTAGAATGCTCTAGAAATGACCACAAGTAACTTTTTTGGAGTGAAACTTGCACCTTTTGACCTTTACAGGAGTACGCACCCTCCCCTTTACAGACAGAGCGTACAAGTACGCAGGTATTGTGAACTTGGGGTGCGTACACGCAGGTAAGGCTAAGAGAAACTGCGTACCCAGAGATATATAGATTTTTAAAGACTTTCTCTCTTTCTTGGAGTTTGACATGAAGAGCAGAGGTATGAGACTTGCCAAGGAGGATAGTATGACAGTTGATGGAGCCATACTAACTACAAATAGTCATGGTGACAAATTTTAGTGTAACACCAGAACAAGATAATTGTTACTTCAAAATGGCTTTACAAGATAAAGTTGCAGCAGATGGAAGTACGGAATAGTATAAGGCTCGTTTTGTTGCTCGTGGTTTCTCCCAGAAGGAAGGTATAGACTATGATGTGATATTTGTACCTGTTTCCAGATATACGACCATTTGCTTAATCATAGCCCTTGTGGCTTCACAAGGATGGAACCTACATTAGATGAATGTCAAGACCGCGTTCTTTCATGGTTCGATTAAAGACGAGGTCTATGTGGAGCAACCCGAAGGGTTTGAGATTTATGATTGAAAATATCATGTATGCAGGTTGAAGAAGGCTCTCTATGGGCTGAAGAAAGCACCCCAAGCATGGTATGAGAGGATCAATAGCTACTTGATGAAGCTGGGATTCACTAGGAGTGAAGCCTATCCTAACCTTTAATTTAAGGTTGAATATGACAAGCCTCTCATACTGGTGTTTTATGTGGATGACCTCTTTCTAATAGGTGCATACCCTCTCATTCACAAATGTAAGGGGGAGTTGGCTTTTGAACTTGAAATGAAGAACCAGGACTTCAGTGCGGCAGAAGCCAAGGGAAATTTTCCTATCTCAAGGAAAATATGTGGTGAAGATTCTGAAAAGATTTGGTATGATGGACTGTAAGCCTGTGACTACCTTGAGGATCTTAACTTTTAGAAGTTATATGGTAGTGATGTCAAAAGAGATTTTGAAAATGCCTCTGAGTTTCAAAAACTCATTCACGTTGATGTTCTTCGTGAACCTCCGTCCAAACATATGTTTTGCAGTTGGCATTGTGAGATCATATTTTGTTGAGCCTCACTAGATTGGTGCCAAGAATATTCTGAGATGTCTTCGAGACACAATCTCTCATGGATTGAGATACACTGCCGAAAATATGAAACGACATGATTATTCAAATGATGATTAGGCAGGTAGTGTGGAGGATCACTTGAGAACTTTTAGTGTTGTTTCTCTTTCGATTATGCTTCGATATAATGGATGAGTAGGAAGAAGAATTCGGCTACCATAAGCACCATCGAGACCAAATACATATCTATGAGTATGATTTTGTATAAAGCTGCCTGGTTGGGGAAGCTCTTCAATGAGCTGTTTGAATACATACCACTGTGATTCTCTGTAACAACCAAAGGTGGGATTCGATTATTGAGGAATCCCATATTCGTCGATTGCTCTAGCAGATAGACATCATCTGGGATATGGTAAGTCAATGAGCAAGGAGGCTCCATCACATTAAGATGATGTACAGGTCAATACACCTTATCAAATCCCCTGAGGAAAGATCTAATATGTGATTTTCCCAAATGACTTGGAGTCGTCAAGAAACTCTTGTACAAGGGTCTTGCATGTTGCATATATTGAGCTCTGGGAGCTCTGAGGGCTTGCGGTTCTTACTGGAGCAACATACGACCACAGGGTGACTCACCCTCCCCTGGTGGTGCACACTGGAATGAGATGATTTTCTCTCTTGTGGGACAAGATGATTCGCTCTCTTGTGGAACAGAATGATTCGCTCTCCTGTGTAGCAGGATGATTAGTTCTCTTGTGAGGCTTGGATTGATGTGTTCTCCATGGTGATTGTAGGAGGATTGATGTGCTGTCCTGTGAGGCCTGGATTGATTTGTTCTCCATGGAAATTGTAGCAGGATTGATGTGTTCTCCTGTGAGGCCTGGACTGATGTGTTGTCCATGGCGATTGTAGCAGGATTGATGTGTTCTCCTATGAGGCCTGGATTTATGTGTTCTCCATGGTGGCCTAGATTGATGTGTTCTCCATGGTGATTGTAGCAGGATTGATGTGTTCTCCTATGAGGACGGGATTTATTAAGTTCTCCTGTCAAGACATCCTACCCATGCAATCTCGGACTCATGGGAAGTATCTCTCATCTGATCAATGAGTAGGGAAATTAAGTTAGGGACCATAGTAGTACCGATGGACGCATCATTGTATCTACCGTACTCCCTACACTAGGATGACCTCCATTGATCTAGGATCAATGATACTGGTCTGGGACCAGTGGTAGGAGTGGTACATTCTATGACACTAACTTCGGGTCAGTTGTTAAATGTCTGGGACCAGTGGTACACACTCTGAGACTGAATTTGAGTTAGTGGAGGATGTTATTGATCTGGTACCAGTGGTAGGAGTTTTACTCACTATGACACTGACTTCGGGTTGTTTGAGACTGGTCTGGGACCAGTGGTACATACTCTGAGACTGACTTTGAGTCAGTATGATACATCCTCGACCATTTCTTCTTCTTCATAATTCAGACAAAAGCAGAGCAGAACAGAACAAAGTAGAGCAGAGCATAATAGAGCAGAGTCATATAGATCAGTGTAGGGTAGAACAAGAGAAAGCAGAATAGGCAGAATAGAGCAGAGCAGGGCAAGGGTCAGGTTGTACAAGGTAGTGCATTTGATGGATGAATAGTAGCGACCGACAGACAGATTGCATATGAAGTTCTCCCTAGTTGAGAGGGAGTGTTAAGATTGGAAACTAGGGCCAAACTTCATGTGGGTCATCTTATTTATGGCTTATAATATGTTCATTAGATTCCTCTCATCAAGAGGTGTAGGATTGATCTAAATATCATCCAATTACGATAAGTATTCATGAAGATATGAATTTATTTTGATTATGGAATTATTATCAAGCCGACCTACAACTCATGTAGGCTCAAAAGCCCAACAGTCGCATCTATTCAAACATCATCAGCTGTGTATAAATACAAGAGGAATTTTCCTTATTTTCACTCACTCATCTCATCATATCTCTCTCTCTCTCTTGCATAGAAAAGAAGGTCTTCTCTACCACGCAGAAAAGAGTCTCTCTCTCACACATGTGGAAGGAAGCTGTTGAAACTGAAGCTGCAACAACAGATCCAAAATTTTACCAGTGTGGAAAATCAAACCTCCTCTTTTGAACTATGCTATAGGTTCATCTAAACCTCCTCTGAAGGCTGTAACTTTTGTTGGTGGAATCAAGTTGATCTGACGGTCGGTTTGCGAGATATCGACTGCCCTAGTTTGAAGGAAGCTGCTGAAATTGAAGCTACAACTGTAGATCCAAAGTTTGACCAGAATAGACCATCAAACCTCCTCTTCTGAACTGCATTATAGATTCATCTGAACCTCCTTTGAAGGCTAGAACTTTTTGCGGTGGAATCAAGCTGATCCGATGGTCTGTTTGTGAGATATCGACTACCGTAATTTTGATTGTGAAGCCGCTAATGCTGATGCTGCTAATCTAGGGTTTGCTACTGTAGATATAAATCAAATTTATTGTACTATTTCTCTCTGCCAAATTATTGAAGATAAAAGAAGATTTGATCAAAGGGTTTTCCCACACATTGTGGGGTTTGTCCCTAGCTAGCCGCCACATCTTGTGTCTCTTGTCTTGGCTTTTTTTCTGTCGATCGTTTAATGTTCTATCTGCACTTTACTCTATGTACATGTGATTGCTAATCTATGGAATATAATAAGAAAAAGAAGTAAACTATTATAAGCATAGAACATACCATAACATAACAAGTTGTCAGTTGGAAGGAAACCTATTGGTAGAAAATGGTTGTTTAATAAGAAGATGAATGGAGAAGGGCGGGTGGAGAAATACAAAGCTAGGTTGGTAGTAAAAGGTTATTCCCAAGTGTCGAGAACTGATTTTGGTGATATTTTTTCTCCTTTTGTCAAGGTAGCATATATTAGATTACTTTTATCTGTTGTTGTTGCTTTTGATTTTGAGGTAGAACAGATGGATTTGAAGACATCATTTCTTCACATGGATCTAGAAGAAGAGATCTACATGAAGCAACCTGAAGGATTTGCGGTGAAGGGAAAGAAGGAAAGAACTCGTATGCAAGTTAAAATCGTCTTTGTATGGGTTCAAACAATCACCAAGAATGTGTTATCAGAAATTTGATACATTTATACAGGGACTTGGCTTCACCATAAGCAAAGAAGATCACTATGTGTATTTTAAATTAATTAGTTGTGTTAGTTATTTGGTCTTGTATGTGGATGATATGTTGCTGATTGGAAATTTCAAAGAAATTATCCAGGATTTCAAGGCCCAATTTTCCTCCAAATTTCACATGAAGGATATTAGTGCTACAAACTATATTTTGGGCATGGAAATTAAACACAATCAAGCAAAGACCAAGCTCTAGTTAAACCAGAGGAAGTATGTTGAGACAATAATATAGAGGTTTAATATGCGGGATAATAAACTAGTGAATGTCCATATTCATGTAGGTGTAAAGTTATCTATTCAACAATTTCGCAAGGCACAAGAAGAGGAAGAGGACATGTCATGTGTTCCATACGAAAGTGTAGTCAATAGCCTGATGTATCCAATAGTCTATACTAGACCATACATTTCACATGTATTGGGAGTATTGAGCAGGTTTATGTCAAAACTAGGAAAGGAGCATTGGATAGTAGTGAAGCAGGTTTTCAAGTTTTTGTGTGGAAGTAGTGATTATGTTCTATGCTACCAAGGAAGACCATGATTGGATAGATTTTTGTACATGTGTGGCTTTGTTTATGCATACTAGGCTCGAGATCTGGATCAGAGAACATATACAAGTGGGTATGTGTTTAACCTATTTGGAGGTGCAGTCAATTGGATGAGCAAGAGATAGTTTGTAGTGGAACTTTCAACTACAAAGGCAGAATACATGGTAGCCACTCATGTAAGAAAGGAATCATTTTGGTTGCAGATATTGTGTTCATGTATGGGGTTAGTAGAGCAAGCTATAAGGATAGACTGTGACAACCAAAGTGAAATTTTCTTAGCAAAGGATCTTTCATTCAAAGACAAATCACATTGATGTTCAATATCACTCTGTGAGAAATATAGGTGAGAACAAAAAGGTGTTGCTAATAAAGGTGGACATTTTGAATAATGTTGGTGATGCATTGACGAATTCTGTGAAAACTAGGAAGTTTTCTTGTTATAGAGAAACAATGGGCATTGTAGGGATGAACCAATGACTAAGCTCTCTTGTGGCCCCCTCTATGGAAAATGTTGGGTGTGTGTTATATTCTTTCCACGACTAGTCACAAGCTGGCCTACATATGGTTTTTTGCATATGTTTTGCACATGGTTTTAGGCATGATGGTTTTTCACCCATGGTATTTTGTAGATCCCGTAGAGTGAACTATAGTTATGTTCTAATCCAAGGATAATATATTTGGGTTTATGAATGTTTCGTTATGTATATATATGTATTGTAACATTGAAAGGAACATAATGAAAAATTAATATGGTAGACCTAGTTTTGGGATCCAGGGGAAATCTCTATGTATTTTTTCTATATTCTCGTCATTTTATATTTTATGTTTTTTTAAGAATTCGTTCACAGGTAATTTTTTTACGTGTTTAAAACCTCAGATGGTAACAATTCCTTAGAAGATAAAGATGTTCAATAGTCTATTGATGAAAGTACTAAATGGAGCACAAAGGATTTCATGCTCATGGAATTAGACAGTTTAGAAGATCATGTAGAGTATGATGAAGAAGTGGTTGAGGTTGACTTGGAAAGTGAATTGAGCATTTCCTTATAAGAAATTCAAAGGCTAAGGAAAAAAAAATGCAAAAGTAAATGATAGCCAAAGGTAATTTTGAAAGCATGGAACCTCTTATCCTCAAAATTTAAGAAACAGAGAAGATCCAAGATACTTTGCATGTGGAAATCAAAGAAAAATACAAGGCATGTGAAAATCCTAAAAAGGAGCTTGTCTCTCTTAGAAAAGAGTTATAAAAATATAAAACAAAATTGAATCTAAATCAGAAATTTAGTAAGGGGACCAATTATTTGAATGAAATCCTAAGTGTCCAAGTGAACCCCATATCAATATTGGTTTTGGCTTTGAATCATAGTCGAGTTCAACAACACTAAAAGGAAAGACAACATAACAATGATAGAAAATAAAGATCATTAGGAAAGAGAAGATTATAAAGAGGCCAACAAACTGTTTAGAAAAAAAATGAAAGGAAAAAAAATGAGACAACGATATAAGAAGAAATAGTTACGAATTGTTGGCATTATGGATAATGTGTTTTCCTTGATGCAACCCTACTTGATAAATATGTCAACATTATGATAGTAGGATGTTTATATCGAGTGATAAACATGCCACAACTGGTATGAACAAAGAAACGATAGTTCAGTGACAAATGGATGGTGAAGAAAATTTTTGAGAAAGTATACATGGGTCCTGTGAAGCAAGGTCGCATACATATGCAGGATTTGAGAAGTAAAATTGTGTAAATAATCTGCACCATGGTAATTTGAATACTATGGGTTTTTACCATGGTATTGGCCCATAGTAATGGGTGCACCAACGTTTATTTGATCCTGTCAAAGAATAATTACGAAAGGTATTGGCTAAGGAAAATATATATAAAGAGATGGAGATCAAGGTGTTGGGTGTGCAAGCATTCGGTTGTCTATAAATGATTTAATCTGAAATAGATGTGCACAAACAATCAAGGAGAAGACTCAGATTTGAAATATATGAAATATGTTGACATGTGTGCTTAATTGATTTACTTGTTGAAAATGTCTAAGTAGCTAATACTGATGAAACTATGATACTGTGATCTAAATGATTTATTCAAAAGTATTTTGTATTGATAGGAAGGTTTTCAAAAGTGAAATTTTTCTTGCAATGAAGGTTTTACAAATCTATACGCAGGTATGTTTAGGAATATTCATGTACATACACGAATTCATCTCTGTAGGGTCACGTATATTTCCTGCAAAATAATTTTTGTAGCTTTATACACGGGCGTTGTGAATTACAAGCAAGTACATATGTGGATCAGCTTCGGGCAAATCACTTATATATTCCAATTTTATGTATTATGACTTGTTGATGATATTTAATCATTTATGTTATGTTGGTTGTTGTTTGTTGATGATGCCTCTATCATGATAATCTGTGTTTGACAATATTGGTTGGGTTTAGTTGGCCATGAATGTTGATTAGTGATGATGATAGAATATGGTGATATGTGTTTGATTCAGTAATCTATTATTGGTTCAAGTAATCTGCGACTGATAAATGATATATATATGATTCAGTGATTGATTATTCAATATTCAATATTATGAGATTTATAGGCAAGTCTTATATAGAGGAAACACTTATATATGCGATTCTTATTCAGTACAATCACATACATAATTTGATATTTTTTATTTTTGGTTAGGTTTTGCATTTAGTGATTTGATAATTTATAATTTAAGTTGATTTGCAATGTGACAATATCACATATTCAATGCATCAGTTTGTTTGTGTTTATGATTGATATGGGTCCAGTTTGAAATCTTTATGAAAGGTGGCCTACTAGTTGTGTGATGACTGTTTGACAGGTGAATCAAGTCCTAAATATTCTAAGAAGTGGCTCCCAAGGAGATGAGGATTGCAGCCTTCAAAAGGGGGTAGGATATCCCTTCCAATAGGATTTGGTAAACGAGATAAGTGGGGTTGGAGCTCCCTTCTAGTAGGTGCTAGAGAACGACAGAAGATTGTATATTTCTACATGTAGAAGCCTTGAAATTGACAAGGGACTGTATTAGTACAAATGTAATATTTATTTTTATATCATAAGGAAGAAGACAAAGACAAAAACAATGGTGGTTTTCTCCCACATTGGGTTCCCACCTTAAAATCTTGGTGTTCTATGTGTTTTTCGTTTGATTTCTTGATTTTCTTTACTAAATACTGTAAATATAATTAATCTACTGATGCACTGATTAAGAATAATCATTTGATGAAATACATAAAAATCACTAAAATGGATATACGTGGTTTTCCTTCTCTAAAGTAGTGCACATACACAAGTTTCCCTAATAAAAGTAGCATATATTTCTTAAAATACAAAAATTGGAAGTTTGAGTTTAAACTACCGATTCACTCACTGCACACCCCCCCCCCCCAACTTAGTATTTTTCCCGAAAATGGGTATCACAGCAGGTCCCTCATAAGGAGCTTAAAGGGAGAGCCATCAAGATGAGAAATAGAGAGGAGGTATATTATATCTCGCCACCACTATTTAATGGAACTAACTTGGTTTTATGGAAAGTTAGAAAGAGAGCATATTTGCAGTCACTTGGATATTATCTTTGGGAAATACTTGAAGGAGGCTATCAGTATCCAACATCCATTCCCATAGATGATGCAGGGAAGAAACAATATGAGATCAATGCAAAGGAAGACCATGCTCTCTTAGGAAGCTTGGAACAATCAGAATTTGTAAAGGTTCTAGAGCTGAATACCACAAAAGCTATATGGGACAAGATTATCGAGATCTATGAAGGTGACAGTAAGGTAAGAGTTCTAAACTACAAATATTTTGAATTAAATACGAGACTCTCACAATGAATAATGATGAATGCATTGCATGTTTTTTCCTTAGGGTAGATGAGATTGCTAACTCAAAGAGAAATATTGGTGATGAAGTAAATATTCAATGGTTGTTGAGAAAATTCTAAGATCTCTAACCCAAAGTTTGATTCAAAAGTTTCTTCCATTGAAGAAATGTAGGATTTGAAGAACCTCACTATTGAACAACTCCATGGGATCTTAACAGCTTATGAAATGAGAAAAGGGTGTCCATTAGATATCATAGAAGAAACAATCCAAGCTACATATAAAGGAAAATAAAAGGAAGAGCTTAAGGAAACAATTTACATATCAGACAAAGAAGAATCTAATTTCTTAAAGAAACTCCAAATAAGAACCAACAAGTTTAGAGGTAAGCTTCCTTTCAAACGTTTTTCCTCTGGGAGAGTTGGTGACTATGCTACTAAATGTACTTATAAAGAAAATCATGAGAAAGGGAAGAATTCTTCAAAATGGAGTGTTAGCGAAAGGTATGACAACAAAAAAAAATTAGACACACGAAGATAGTGGATGTTATTCCAATAATGATGACGTCGAATATGATCAAGAATATCAAATTCTTAAGGGAATAAAATTGAATGGACCGAGGAGTGTGAAGCTAGTTTTGAGAAGTTGAAGTAGTTGCTTGCAAATGCTCTAGTTTGGAAGATTTTAGATGCTGATAAGTAGTTTTTGGTTTGTAAATATGCTTGAAAGGAAGGAATTTGTGGAGTCATGAGGCAAGAAGGTTTGGTGGTTTGATATCCATCAAGGAAGTTGAATGAGCATGGGAAAAAACTATGTGACTCACGATTTTATGTTGCCAGCCATCATTCATGCATTGAATATGTGAAGACATTATGTCCTTGGCAAGACGTTCATATTGATAAGTGATCATAGTGGATTTATGTATCAATTTGGCCAACCCAATTTGAATGTGAGGAAAGCTAGATGGTTGGCTACTCTCAGGGAATTTTATTTTAAGATTAGGTACATTAACGACAACAAGAGTAGGGTTGCAGATGCTCTTAGTTTAGTAGAAGAATATAGATGAGTCACATTTTATTTGTTATCTCTTATGGGACAAATTTATAGCAGAAGATATTGCATGTAGCACAGCATGATGAGAGGTATCAGTAGCTGAAGCAGATATTGCAACAACAAGCTGAAGGTGATATGGATGAGGAGTATCACCTCACAGTATATGACTTGGTAAAATTCAAGAACATTATTTATGAACTAGATAACAATGAGTTGAAGAAGCTTATCTTGAGAGAGTTTCATGTGAAGCCATATTCAGGCCGCCTAGGATACTGAAAGACTTTTAAAACTGTTAATAAGTTCTACTATTGGCTTAACTTGAAGAAATAGGTGGTTGAGATTGTTCCAAAGTGATTGGAATATCAGTAAGTAAAATCTAAATGCAAGCATCCAACTAGTTTATTGTAGCATATTCTGATTGAAAAATGGATGTGTGAGGTAATTTCCATGGAATTCATTATAGATTAGCTGAGGACATCGAAGTAGTATGATTCCACCATGGTTGTATTTCACAGGTGGAGCAAGGTAGCTCACTTCATTACAGTGAAGTCTACTAATTCATCTAGTGAGGTAGCCTAGATCTTCATCAGCCAGATGGTGAGGGTGGATGGGTCTCCCAAGAATATTATATCAAAAAAGGGTGCCAAATTCACTTCCATGTTTTAGAAGGAGTTGTTTGTAGGCTTGTGGACAATGTTAGCCTTTAGTACAAATTATCATCCACAAACAGATAAACAAAGAGAGAGGGTTAACAAGATTCTTAACGATGTATATCATGCATCGACAGAGGAAGTGGGAAGAGTGTCTTACATTGGTGGAGCTTTCCTATAATAACAAGTATCAAGAATCCTTCAAGATCAGTCCATTTGAGTTTATGTATGAGAGGATTTGTAACACTCTTATTAGTTGGAGTGATCCAATGAATAATGTATTGATTACACCAGATATCTTAGTCGAGATGGAGTAGGAGATGCAAATTATTAGAAGCAATTTGAAGGCAACATAGGGCAGGAAAAAGACTTATGCAGATCAGAACACACCATTCAAGGAGTTTCAGGTTGGGTAGCATGTGTACTTGTACATTAAGCCAAAGAAGAGCTCCATGAGGATTGGGTCATGTGCTAAGTTGGAACCTTGGTATTGTGGGCCTTTTGAGATCCTAGAAAGGATTGAACTAGTGGCCTATAGGCTTGCACTTCTGCCAATAGTGAAAGCTAGTGATGTTTTCCATGTTTCATTGCTTAAGAGATATGTGTAGGATGTTGATCATGTGATTGACTGGTTTGTATTTCAGGTGGAACCAGAGGGAGAGTTCTAGCTAGATCCATAATGCATATTGCAATAGAAATAACTCATGCTCTAAAATATAGAAATAGAGCAAGTTAAAGTGCAGTGGAAGAATTTTGGGCCTGATGAAGCTACATTGGAGATGGTTGATTAGATGCAACCATTATATCCGTGTTTAGTTATTGGTTGAAGAAAACGTGTTTTTTATATGTATATATTTTAATTTTTTTCATTGTATATACTTCATCGAGTTGTGCTATAAAACCCCAATAAGCGATATGTTTGCAATGTTTGCAATGTTTTCAGCAGTTGGTCATTTTAAATACTGCATCAAGTTGTGTTATAAATCTGCATAGGAGTTATTCATTAGTGTCATAGAACACCTAGAATAGTGTTTCACCAAGGGGGAGGGGTTTGTAATAGCCTTTGGCTGATTTTCCATGTAAATAAATTTAACTAAGGTCATGGGGCACATATTCCAAACTGAATGGGGAGTAAAACATTATAGTGGTTTGTAATAGCCTTTGGCTGATTTTCCATGTAAATAAATTGAACTAAGGCCATGGGGCACATATTCCAAACTGAATGGGGAGTAAAACATTATAGTGGGTATCACTTGTGGTTAATTAATGGCTATGGAAATTGGCAAGGAGAAAAGTCAATAAATGGAAATTTAATATGATAAATAAAGGAAAATAGGGAGATGAAGAGACACAAACATGAATGAAAGAGAAATAGAGAGAAATTAGAGGAAAATGAAAGAAAAATGGAAAAAGGAAAGGAAGAGACAAGACATCAATGATAAAAAGGCATTAGTGAAATAGTTCACAGCTTTTAGTTCAACTTTTGTCACTTCTAGATTTTATCACGTTCACAAATAGACCTCTAAGAGAAGAGAAATGATGCACTTTGACTAGAAAGCAAGCAAAGAGAAGTAAGGTAGTACAATGAAAACCTTGGAACAACATATACAATAGGGTACATTGTAGGTAATAGGTTGGATGTGTGATTTCGTTGTTGAGATTCAAATGCATGGTACATGAATTTGGTTGTTTGGTTTATTTGCTATAATTGGCATGGGATTTTCCTAGATTTGCAGTGGTTTCATCCTTACCTTGCCATTTTGTGGATACCCAGGGTGTTATGGGTGCCTTGTTTTGGTTAAGCTTTCAATGGCTGGTAGAGTTTAGATCCTTGTGAGGTGGTCTCAGGAAATTCCCAAATGTCAAGGGTGGAAAATGAGATTTCTCGTCGAACTCTTGATGAATCGGTGGAGATAGGAAAATTCCTCTGGGCATGGTGAAGAAACTTGGAGGCATCCAAGCTTGTTTGGTGTTACTTATTTCTAGACCGGTTAGGTGAAATCATTGTGGTTGAGGGTCTAATTAGTTTGGCCTTTGGAAGCCCTAGTTGGTTTTATTTTGGTTTAACCGATATGATCCCACATTCACGCTTAGAATATGGCACGGTGGTGATTGGCTAAAAGAGAGATTTGGTTCATCCCAATATATCGTCGGGTGTTACGTGGAAGTGCCTGACTTGGTTGGAATTTTCATATGTTAATATGAATTATTTCCTTATTGTGATCAATGATAATATGTACTTGTTATTGTGTTGATTTTATAACTGATTTGTCATGGTTTCATTCTGGTTGTATGCTATTTATAGTCTTGGTTAAATTTCATGCTCTTGTTATGGATCTTGTTAATGATATGATAGGTTATTGAATGGTCATGTGAATGCATGGATAAAAGGTGTTGATCTAGGTATTTTGAGATGGAATTGATCCTTCTTGATGATTCTTTGATGAAGTTAAAGATACCTTGAGAAGATATGCATTCATGACCTGTATCTATTATGTTTTCCATGTGTTTCATGAAATTTTATCATGTGTTTGGCCACTTCTAAGAAAGATCTAGCCTTATAACTTATCATATAGAATTTTCATCACCTTAAATTTGATTATGGAAAGTTATGGGTTGTTTTGGGTAGTGGACTCTAGGGTATCCCTAAAAGTGGCACTTATTTCACGACCACATGCATGGAACTAGGAAATTTCATCCAACCACATGGAGGGAGGCCCATGCGTCCAACTAGAGACTTATAGCCACACTCACAATGGCTTATGTGTGCGGATGAGCTATCATCTTAGTGAAAATTAATTTCCATATCAGGTTCTAAACACCACAGGTTATGGTCTAACACCTAGGTGATCTGATGTCCCTGAGACATTTCAGTAAGTTTCCAATCAGTAGATGCCCCTCTAGAATTGCAACTCAGTTGTTGGTCATTTCATAGTAACTCTCAACTTATGTCTACCTGGAGATCTTGTAAAAGTGGGTAAATGTCGAATGAGGTGGTTAAAAATAGGTCGATATTTCCTTTGAATTCAGAACCTAGGAATGGACGTTGAATTCACTATGGAACAGATTGAGCCCTAACAATTAGGGTTTGATGCTAATTTTCTATTGTGCAGGTTGTAAATCCTAGGTTAGATGATATGTTTGGCACAAACTAATATAATAATATTGAAACCATGAGAATTACATTTACTGGATAGTGCGACTTACATTGGCGGGATTATGTGAAATTAGAAATTAGGAAGCATGTAACACTCTATTGAACCTAGTTGCAAACCCTAGGTTAGATGATCTTTGAAATTATAGAAGCTTGCATTAATGCATAGTATAGTGGCTTGTTGATATGAATTTACAGTGGTTGAAGAGGTAATTTATAGCGGTAGGAGGCTATGTGAGTCATGAAAGGTCTAATAGCAAGGTCCATATGATAACAAAATCATGGTTCTTATGGTAGACCATTTTCCCTTGGATGTCTCTATAGTTTTCTAAAGTCATAAAACTATGATACATAACCTTCAAGGAAGGTGCGAACCCATAACGGAACAATAAAGATTATGAGGAGGCATGAAGGACAAACCTGAGATTATTGGAGTTGAATATCAGGCATATAGATATTTATAAAGTAAAAATCCATCAATATAGATGTCGTGAAGGATGGTGCAGACCTGTAACAACGCAACAGGGAATGTGTGATGGAATGTATGGTATTCTTACAACATACCCAAGCTAAATGGAGTGAAGACCTAAGGCATTTATGAAATTGTGTAGTGTCATGCTAGTAAATTGATTTGTTTTATTGACTAAACTAGTTAATGTTACTATTTCCTTGGGTATATTATATGTAATAGTCATAGAATAGTTTGAAAGTGTGGATCAGTATAGTTGGATTTTATTTGCATAGTATTTTGAGCCTGTGGAACATCATTGTACTAAAATTGTGAGCCTAGGTGATATTGGGATTTTTGGAATGTTGTGAAATTGTTGAACATTATTGTGAAAATGTGGCATTTTTTTTGGAAGATATGATATTGTACCACTGAATGGATTATTTAGAAAACAAAACAAAAAATTAAACCCTAGTTATATGAAAATCCTAATAAAAAAATCCCTAGCATACTACAATGGTATTAGAGCTCACAAATCTTGTCAGTTGAGAGTGCATGAGTTTTGCATGCTTTTGGAGGATGCGAGCAATGCCATAGTAAGGGAGAAACACCCATCATTCATCCATGGGGGCTAGGATATGGTAAGCAGAACATGATATTGGAATATTACTCAATGCAATACTCTAGGGATAGTAGAAAATGACTGGCATATTATTGTAGGGAAAATAGCAAGGGAAACAATCGATTCAAGGGTCACATGATATAGCCTAGATATTAGCTGAAGGAAAAGAAAAATTCAATCATCTAACAGCTCAACTTCTAGGAAACACAAACATTGTTGGGAAGAACAAAGCTGCCACTAAAGGTACAAGTAATCATTATCTTGGTCCTACAAATAATAAGTATTGAGTTAACCTAAAAAATGGTGAATAATAAAACAATATTAACCAAATCAAGATATAACCACTTGGAATACTTTATTATATTTATTGGAGAGAGCAAAGACATTTAAAATGGTTAAATATCTTTATTTAGAAATAATTAACAAATAAATTGGTTTATTAATTATTTGACGAAAATTAAGAATGGTGTGAAATTGAAATGATTATTAAATAGTGATTTAATAATTATTCCAATAATAGAAATAAGGAATATTAAATAAATAGTGGTTTGTTTAATTATTCCTAAGGGATTTAGTCAAATGTGGCAAGGAATAATTATTTAATAGTTATTCGTAGAGAAAATTAAGTAAATAATGATTTATCTAATTATTCTCATGGTTTTTTATTTAAATCACAAAATAATTTAATAAAAGTGGTTTTCAAAATTATTTTTCACAGTAAAAGTGATTTTACTATGGTAAAATTAATCCTACATGGTGTATTTCGATCACCTAGTTAGAATTGGCTAGGTGATCATTTTTTGGTGATAACAAATTTCCCCCGCACATATGTGTTAGGAGAAAATCGTATGACCAAATTACATTGTAGGTTACACTTCCACAAGACACCAAAAGGGGATTCAAAGAGAGAGAGAGAGAAAGAACTAAATCAATACAAGGACAGACAAAAAATGGATGGGGCGAGACATACTAAATTCATAGAAGTCTCCTTTTATGTGGGAGTACATGACCTCAAATGAGGCAGTGGATGCATACCCATACCCATCGAGATAAATGCGTAAAAAGAATAATGATGAGCCCAACAATGTGGGACTGGGTTGAAAAGTACATGATACATGATACAATCGCATTAATGGGCCAAAAAATAATACAATGGATCCCATATACATACTGCGCTTGGAAAAATATAGGTCGGGACTGAATACAATAACATCTAAGTACATGAGACATATTGCCCCTCAAACTAACATGGTGAGGGGGGATCACAACCAACGAAGCCCTATTGCACATGAAAGGGCTCGAAAGAGCTAAATGGATCATTTGAAGGAGACATGTGTGTTGTGGGTGTTGCAAGTGGCAAAAACTGAACCCATCAAATCTGGGGAACTGCATCTAAGGCTAGATCATCTAGGAATCTGAGGTGTACTTGAAGGGTCACCCCCTCATGATGTTTGAAACATCTCACACACTCAAGAATCACTAGGACAATCATTTGGATAAACGAACTGTCAAGTGGACAAATCTCAATCATGCGATAAGGAGTTGGTATCAAGCAAGTGAGAAATAACCAAGTCAAAGGGAAATGATGATTCCCTTTTCTTAATATGAGGCATTGAATAAAGATGGAACCAAGGTACACCTCCCTCTAGACCACTCTTCTGGAATAAATGTGTTGAGGTCGACAGAAGAGGACCTACCAGAGTTAAGGCAATGAAGAATCCTTAACAAAGGAACGAGGGATCATCGTAGAGTGACTGATATACCGACACCAAGGTCGATGATGGAAGGAGACAATTTCGGTGGCAGACTAAAGACTTCCCTTGTCAGAGCATAATAAGGATGGTTTACCGGGCAGAAACTGACTTGATTCTAGAAGGGGTGGTCAATGACTCCAATGGGGGTTCGACAAGACGGAGTGGTAGAGATGGAGGCTAAATATGAGTGAAATGGGAGGGATGTGACATGACAATGTATGAAACACTATAATCGTCATTTACCAGTAGATCAGTTGCATAGGTGGGAAATTCAGAAATGAGTACAACAAGGGATAAACCTTTCTTACATTTGGGTGTGACAAATTTGAGATTGAATTATTTAAGGACAATGATCCAACAAGCATACTTCCAACTAATGATTCTTTGACTCAACAGGAAAGCCATGGGGTTGGAATTGGTCGCAAATTTCGTGGTACGCATAAGGATATAATGATGATGTTTTTGAACAGAGAACACTATAGCCAGTGCTAGCTTTTGTTTGTGGGAATAGGACATAGGGGAAACCTTAAAGTTCTTACTAACATAGTATATGACATGATCAATACCTAAAAAATCTTCTTGTATGAGGACCCCAACAACCAAATAGGTGGATGCATATATGTATAATATGAAATCCATTTCAAAGTTTGGTGGACTAATCAAGGGAGCAGAAGTGAGAGCCTATTTGAGGGCATCGAATGGATGTTGAGCTTGGTCATCCCAAAGAAATGGAATGGTAGATAGAAGGAGTCTAAGGAACCCATGAGCAATGGTGGCACGGTCAGGAATAAACCGAGGAATAAAATTAGCTTTTCCTTGGAAGCTTTGTAACTGGTGAAGGGTACGAGGAGGAGGAAGTTCAAGGTAGACTTGAACTTTGAGCGAGTCAAAAGTGATATTGTCTTTGGACACATTGAAGCCCAAAACTGGGCTGGCAAGAATGAAAAATACACAATTAGAAGGATTGAGGCAAATTTTATACTTGCGACATTGTAGAAACATGATACGCAAATGATGAAGGTGTTGCTACCAAAGTTTGGAACCAGCTGTGAGATCGTAGAGATATGCAAGGAAAATATGAGCCAAGTCATGAAATCAGTAGGACATGGCACACTGAAAAGTGTCCCCAACATTATTTAAACTGAAAGGCATGACCTTGTCAGTGAAAGTTCCCCACAGATTAGTGAAAGAGGTTTTAAGCTAATCAGCATAATGGATACGTATATGGTTATATCCAGAGAATCCATCCATAAAGAATATAACCTCATGCCCCACACACTCATCAATGACCTGGTTGATGAAGGGTGTGGGAAGGTTATATTTTGGAAAAGCTTTGTCTAGATCCAAGAAGTTAGTGCAAACACAGATGGTTTCTTGTTTCTTGACAACGGGAACATGATTGGACATCCATATCGTGTATTCAATGGTATAGATGAAACCATACCTCTTGATCTTATCGATTTCAACCTTAATAGCTTCACATTTGGAAGGATGGAGAGGCATTTTATTTTGGAAGATGGGTATGGAATCGGGCCAATTGTCGGTGTGATGTTCAACAATGGTGAGATCTAGTCTAGGCATTCCCGAATAAGACTAGGCGAAAACATCAAATAACTCTTTGAATAACTTGATGTAAGAATCAACTTCCTCCGGGGTGCATTGTGGCCCCAATATGATATTCTCTTTGATCCATGGTTTATTAAAAATTCTAATTTTGATGGAAGGATAGATTTTAGCCACATTTCCTTCTTCAAAATCATCTGGTTCCAGAATGGGTTTTTTAGACCAATTGAATTCACTAAGAATGAAGGCTTTGGACTCCATAGCATATTGGTCATGGGTTTGCTACAGGAGGAAGTACACACGATGGTGCATGTCATCCCAAGGATAATAAAGGGTGGTCATAGCTTCCATGATGTCTTCATCAAAATGGAATATGGAGGGGCTGGAGAAAGAGAGACCACATGATGAAGAATGGCTACCTAAAACATCTTCATGAGAGACAAGGTTCATATACACACCATCAAGGGTAGGAGACATATGACTAGTAGAGGGAATATCTATTGATGTTGAGTATGTTGTGTTCGTTGAAGACAATTCAACAAAATCACAATAGGATACCTCAAGGGAGTTCCAAGGCGTAGATCTCATGGATGATGACAGGTGGAGAATAGGAGTGGTACTATATGTCCTCTCAACATCAGGGAGAGGGATCACAATGGGCGTTTGAGAGACCTCTTGTTCCGGTGTAGGAATGGGATGAGCATCTACAAGTAGAAAACATGTGGACTCACTACGAGTAGCCAATAATTAACGAATCAATTGAAGTGTATCACAAAAATATTCAAGATGGGGAAAACAATGAGAATAGTGGCCATAATTATCACACAAAGCACATGGGTGATTCGTGTGTAAAGATATGTTCTTCTCGGCTGAATGAGTTAAGGTGACATGGACCTCAGGAATGTTAGAACCAGGGAAGGTATCAGTGACCACATCCTTAACATGAGGTAGTTTAAGACAATTATTGGTGGCATGACCAACAACATCACATAGAGCACGTGGAGGAATAGGCTTTGGCAGCTTAGGAGGAGTTGGCGTTGTTGGGGTTCCTTGTCTTTACTTCCATTTTTAGGGATTTTCCCCCCTATTCAGATGCTTTCACAATAGGAGTAGGCTCCTGTTGAGGTTGTCGTGGAACTAAAGTAAAGGTAGGGATAGGAACAAAAGGTTAGACTAGGGTCAAAGAGATGTAAGTTTTAAGTTGATTGGATAGAGTTTTTGCTGGAGGATCGATGTACCAGACTAGGATCCCGAAGATAATGTTAGGTAAACTCAAATTAGTCATAAGAGGTGTAGAATAAACTCTAGGGGGTAGAAAGAAGAATGGTGCCTGACCAGAAGGATAGTGGCCTAGAGGAATTGCTCTAAGATGGTTAAGGTCTGGGGGAATGTTTCTAAGTAGAAATGGATTAGGAGAGATACCAACATAAGGAAATGATCCTTGAGGAGTAGTACTAGGAGGCTGGGTTAATTAAGGAACATTCGGTTGCGGAGGTACGGTGTATAGTGAAGGCATACCAGACTTTTGTGGGAAGCATGTGATGCTTGTAGCATGCAAACACTTGATGAGCTAGGCTCATAAGGAGTCGGTAGTGAACCATAGTAAGCACCAAAAAAAGTGGAATCTTTGTAGACTCCTGGAGAGACATTGGTGAAGGACAAGACAATCATATTATCATCCACGAAAGAAATGTTGGACTGAGGTGAAGTCTAGGCTTTAGGGCCATAGTACATCAACTGATGGATGGTTGTGATATTTCCATTGTGGGGAAAGCACATCTTACAGTGAACGACAAATACAACATATGACATGGAATAAGTATAACTACGACCCAAAATGATGTTATAGTCTAAGGGAGCATTGATGAATTCAATGTCAATACAGACAGTCTTTCGCGCAACTATGATTGGGCATTTACGATATAAGCCAAGGGACTATGAAGGATGGCCATCCCATGCATGAAGAGTGATGGTGGATGGGGATAGGTCAAGAGAACCAAGTTTCTTCCAAACACTATAAAACATCACATAGGTGGAGGTGCCTTCATCAATGATACACCACTGAACAATGTTGTTTCTAATGGAGTCTAGTATTTGAAATACAACGAATGAAGGTAAGGGAGGATTTTCAACTTGTCAATATGAAAGACAATCACCTAATCATCTTGGGGATCCACGGCACCCCAAGTGGATAGTAGATATTTTGTTTGGGATATGCACATCTAGAGGACTTCTAGCTTTACATGGAAATAGGAGATTGTGCCAAGTCATCTACTATTCTATATATATGGGTAGCTTTGGTAGAAGCAACATTACAGAGTAATGAACCTTTGGGAATCTTGGGAATAACTAGAACGTTAGGCTAAGCGATCTGTAAGGTATGATTGGATGATGATAGAGGATTAGTCAAAACTTTGGGTTGGTACTCAGTCGCAAAGTTAGTGGATGGCTTGTCGTATTGGTGTGATTGAGTTTGAAGGTTGACTTGCTCGATTTTGACCTCATCATAATTCATCAGAAGAATCTGATAATGATGGTGACCAGACGGTGGAGTTGGCTAAGATGCCTAACCTTGTGTAGGTTGGGTAGCAATATATCCTTGGTGAGGGAAAGGATTGGTAAGCACTACCAGTTGAGATGAGGCAAGACGTAGAGGAGGAGTGATGGGTTGCAATCCTTGAGAATCTTCTTGAGCTTCTAATACTTGATGCATCTCAGGTAAAATAGGACACTCATGAGTATAATGACCATATACATCGCAACAGACATAATTTCTTTTTGTACTAAGACGTTTGTTTTGCTTGGGCTGACCGCCCTGTTGCTAGGTTACAGGATTAGGTTGAGGACCCTGAGGGGCATTGGGTGGAGGACCCTGGTTACCATGATTACCTTGAGACTTTTGGTTATGATTACCCTCCCCCTTATTCATTTTCTTAGGGTTAGGGGGATTGGGTCCACTCTATTGAGCATACACTTGTCGTTGTGGAGGAGGTGGTTGTTGTGGTAGAGGGGGAGCAGGCATGGGAGGCTGAGGTGAGGGTGCCAAAGGGGTTGGAGCACTAAGCAGTGCATACTAATAATAAGGAGATGGGAAAACATTGGGATAAATAGGTGGTGCAACAGCTGGCCCTGACATCTGTTGATACAGATGGGGATATGCATATGGCCTGCTACGACGTGGATAAGAGTTTCCCTATGGAGGATTGGGGGAGGAATAGTTGTAAGAGGAACTAGTCCCTCCCTGAGGTGGACAATAACTCAATGAAGGTGGAGCATATGGTTGATGGTGTGATATGGTTCCAGCTATGCCATCTACCGCATGAGATGCCCCTGTTACATTAGCAGAACTAGGCCAAGGCAGATTGGGGATGATAATGTAAACATAACCTGACTGTGCATAAATTAGATCAAATTTTAAGGCTACTTGGAGTGCATCTTCTTCAGATTGGGGAAGTGTGACGTGACATATTTAGAAATGGGGCCAACAAATATCAAAGGAACCAATCCATATAGACTTGGCCTCTGAATTCAAGAGCTCTACATATGCTCCTCCTTCGCAATTCCTAAACATGGTCAGAAAGGCGGGTGCTAGAAGTTTGATGGAAATAAGCCAATAGTTTGGTACCAGTGTGATAAGGGAGAGGTAACTAGAAATATGAAATAAAAACTATGGAAAGAGTCACAAAAGTGTAATGAGTGTCTCTGGGTTGATCAACATACCACTTAGTTGCAACTCCAGTGAGCATCCATTGGCACAAACGAAGATGAATGGAGTCTTCAGTAATGGAATTTGATGAACACCACATGTGGAATGAGTGAACATGGTTAGTGGGATCTTCTCCAGGATTACCTTCAAACTTTGGGATGTTTGAAGGGAGTTTAGTAGGAATAGCTAGCCAAGTGGGATTATGGAGAAGAGGATCATTGATAAGTTGGTTGAAACCAAGGAGACTCAAACTAGCCATAAAAGGAAGTAAGGGAGTAAGAGTGACCACACCGGTGGGGGTACCCTAGTTGGTACCTGGGTTACCACCCTACATTCTCATACCAGCATTAGTACTTGACATGGTGGCGATATGGGGTGGATAAGACATGGAATCAAAGGAGGAATTGGATGAATCAGCAGAATTAGAATGAAAATGATGACTCGATGTAAGATTGGGAGGATGAACTCTAACTCAACGGGGAGGAGTAATATGTCCTAATAGGAACTGAGGGTGAAGACCTCAAGTTCGACACGAAAAATGCCTAGGGGGGTCAAGATAATAATGATCTAAGAACTAAAGGGTGATGATATGATTAAAAGAGAATCGATCAATAAGAAAACACCTAGTGCACTGGTTCCAAGTGTAAACTAACTATTTTAATGATGTTACTCTAATAAAAGAAAGAATGTCCTATCAAATAAAAATACCACTATTCGATAGGTGATCTAAATCCTCAAATAATCCTAGATCTACTATTTTAGATGGCCTTCCAAAGAACTTCTTACTTGATAGAATCTGCTCCCTGTAAGAAGAGCTTTCCAGATAAAGTTGTGGTAGAGGACTAACTGCTTCCCACAACCAGTCCTATAAGGTGTTTTCCTAAGATTGGTCACTATGGTAACCTTCATCCCCTGGGGGTGGTCCAATTTTGCACTTCTTGGTAGTCAGCCACCGCAAGGGATTCCCTGGCACTAGTTGGGTAGCCCCGAGGATAACTGCTTGCACAATTACCTAGCCTAACCACTTCTGAATTAGGTTTTTGACGCACTCTGACTTTGGACCATGGGATGGTGAAATATTTTAAACTCCCTAATATGTCAATTTCTATGTCTCAATGAAAGCGATCGATGGGTGTTATTGGAAGCCTATCCCACCAATCCTACTACTACACTACAAAGATTATTTGGCCCTGGTGCCTAAGTGGGATTAATATATGTTTGTTGATTTATTAAGTTGTAGTGTTTCAAGTCTTGGCTTGGTGGTGTTAACCAAGATCACATTTGCTTAGGGTGTGAGTGTGTGAGAATAATGTGTCAAGAGGATGAGTCAATTAAGCATGTTTCAGGATGCCATGTGCTGTTGAAAGTAAAGTGCAGAAATACTGAAAATAAATCTGAAAATGATAGAAATTAAATAACCAATCAAGTAGACAAAACCCCAACCACAAGGGCTACAAAGGGAAAACAAGCTACTCAAAGACACATAAAGAGGCCCAAATGATCTAATTTCAAGGGACTAAGATCTAGAGGCACTAATCTGTTGTAAATGGTGAAGACAAACAACAAAAATCAGAGGTGAACAATGTTGCAAAGGATAGGTGTGAACTCTAAAACGTAGGATGCGCAAGGGGATCCTAAGGGGAAAAAGGAAAACCCAAAGTCTAAAGGGATAAAAGGTAAAATAAAACTATTCAAAAGAGTTGAAAAGTAATGGATCAGACTCTGAAAAAAAGTGGCTAAAAATGTTGAAAACCCTATACTCCTCACTCAGCAAATCTCTTCCTAACAATATGGAGGCGTACTCGAAACCCTAGGGGTAATTTTCCTTCCTCAAAGAGATAAATCAAGAGGATCCAGGCCTAAGGGAGACTGAAAATAGAGGTTAAGTACCCAAATCAATATGCAGACAACACTATCGGAAATTCTAAAAATTTTCTAAAAAAATCTACAAAATTCCAAAACGCAGGTACTGACTTGGAACAGTGGCAAATGAAGTTTTTGGGTCAAATAGTGCACTCCGGAACAGAGATCAGGGGCTGAAAAGTCTGTTTGACTCCTAGAATTCTTGGCCGGCAGATCTTGTATAGATTTTAACGTCTCCTTCTCAGCTGGTACCAATAACCTAATGAAAGAACTAGAAAACCATGAGAATCTGAAAATTTGACAAAAAAAGTTTCTAATACTATAAATAGAAATTGAAAAGCTAAAAATATCTGTAGAAAACCCTGAAATTTTCCTAAACTTCAGTAACCCAAGAACATTGTTATTACACTAGTGGAGTCGTCATTTGTTAGTGTGAAATTTCTTGGAAGGTGTACCAAAAACACTTCACTTAAGTTGCTAGCTAGAAACTGACCCTAAAAACACGTTGATCGTTGCTTATGATTTAGATCTACAATAAAAATGGAAAGCCTACAACAAAATTATAGACGATCAAGAATAGAAAGCAACAGTAAAAATATCCAACGCAATAACCCAAAAGAAGGGACTTTAACTAAATAAATTATTTATTAAAAACACCTAATGAAGGAGATTTACAAAAGGGTCTATAAGTGCCCTTCCGTGGGATGGGTTGTGTGATGTCCTTGATGCTTTAGAAAACAATATTCTCTCTCAAAAAGAGAAAAACCTAGATAAAATGTGGACAACTCAAATGGGAGCTCGAAAGAAAAAGGATGATAATGGTGACGATGATTATGATCATGGTGAAGAATGAACGAACAAACCCTCCTATTTATAACAAAGTATTGAGTTAATCTCGAAAATGGAGAATAATAAAATAATGTTAGGAAAATCAAGATCTAACCGCTTGGAATATTTTATTATATTTATTGGATAGGGAAAAGAAATTTAAAATGGTTAAATATCTTTATTTAGAAATAATTAAGAAATAATATGATTTATTGATTATTTCACGAGAATTAAAAATGATGTGAAACTGAAATAATTATTTAAAAGCGATTTAATAATTATTCCAATAATAGAAATAAGGAATATTAAATAAATATGGGTTTATTTAATTGTTCCTAAGGAATTTAGTCAAATGTGACAGGAATAATTATTTAAATAATGATTTAATAATTATTCCTAGAGAAAAATAAATGAATAATGATTTATCTAATTATTCTCATGGATTTTTTTATTTAAATCAGGAAATAATTTAATAAAAGTGGTTTCCTAAATTATTTTTCACATTGAAAGTGATTTTACTATGGTAAAATAAATCCTACATGGTGTATTTCAATCTACCTAGTTAGAAAGGGCTAGGTGATCATTTTTTGGTGATAACATAGGGAGCCACCTCATGGTAGAACACAACTTCCAAGCAATGATCTTGTCATTTATGAAGAAGCACCACTCCCAAGGGTAGTATGAAATCCACTTTGGAGAAATTAAGGAGGTACTATCAGCGCTCTTTCAAAAATACCTAAATATCACACTTTTAAAATAAAGAGCACTATACAAGGATAACATATAATAGCATTGATATATGGTAGAGCAACATGCAAGTTTATTGATGCAGTCGTAGTGGTAAGGAGAGGCATCACCATCTATGAATTTGAGGACTTCGAAGGAAGAGAAATTGATGGATATCATATGACATACACCCAGGTAGTTCCGTAGTTGAGCATCACTCTTGGTATGCATACACTGATTGATGATTTTTATGTGATAGAATTGGAATATACTAACATGGTGCTAGGATATCCGTGGTTGTACTCGTTAGGGACAATTGTGATGAACTACAAAATGATGGAAAAAGAATTTTGAAACATAAAGGGCAGTAAGGTAGTTCCAAGAGGCTTGAAAAATGGTGGTCCCTGCATTGTCAAAGCATAATGAATGGAGGTTATGCCCAAGCAAGGAGAAGTCATTTGCATTCCATCTTGTAGAATTACGCGTCATAGCTTACAATCCAATGAGCTTAGGCATGTAGAGCATGACACATTTGTAAGAGATTTGGGATCCCATCTCTAAGTAGAGTACTCCAATAATAATTTTTCTTGTGAAATATTGGATGGACTTATTCATGATGATGGTTATAAGGTGGAAGACAACATCATTTTCTACAAAGATGAGATATGTTTTGTCCCTGAATCCATGCTCAAGGAGAAGCCCATGAAGACTACACATAACAAACTAGCTAGAAGTATTCATCCTCAACCTAAGAAATATACACCAACATATATAGATTAGGCTTCTAACACTAACAAGGGCCAAGAAAGAGAGCATGTTGTAATGATCGATCCTTCCAAAGGGTTCAAGAAATAAGGCACAATCACGCTAATTATAAGGGGCACATCGAGCGTAAAAATGGGTAATCAACAACACAACTACTTCTTAGGATGGTCGCATTTATATGAAGAAAGGATCTAAGCCATGGCAGTGAGTTGATTTAGAAGCCATCTACAACACAGATAAACATTATGAAGGATGCCACAATGATTTTTTCAAAGGAAAAGAGTTTTAAGAATTTGAAAGGAATTGCTGCCACTAAATTTCTATTGTTTGATGGGTTATTTTTTCACACAAGGTTGAATATTTTCAATAACCAGCCACACATAGAAGAAAATAAACAGAAAGATGGAAATAAGTCACCTTCAAAGAATCCTACAACAGATTATGTAAATCATGTGAACTAAATTGTAATGGGTTCACAATTTAAGGGGTAATTGACCCAAAATGAACCATTCTTAAATATTTACTATTGAATCTATTGCACAAATTTCACTAATGATGTGATGATTAGAAGAAACAATTTAATCATCTAATAAAGGAAGAGAGTTACAATGGCAAAAGATGAGTTTCTGAAAGGAAAACGTTTGCTACAACATGATTTTTCATTGCTTGGGGGCAAGTAATGTCAAGAAGGGGGGGTTATAATGTCCTCGAGGGATTAATTAAAACAAGGTACAAAGTATCATATTGATACTTATAGGTTATATTCCTCAATAAAGGGGAAAATCCCAAAAACACCCAATGTTCGACAAGTTTTGTGGCAGCTAGGGAAAAAATCCCGAAAGTTAGGGCTTAGGGGAAAACATCACTCAATTAGTTAAAGATAAAACCCCCTCATGGAATTTTATAAATATATTAGACCTAGAATCCACTTCAGGCATGCCTTGGATTCTATTATTTCGTTTCTGTTCTGGTTGAGCCTGAGGCTCTGAGATTTTAATACCTCATCTTATCTTTTAGACTAATTTAGGTGGAGGTGATCCTAACCTACCTAGTCATTCTCCCTTATTATTTCTCTTGGTTTCTTGTTCTAGAACAAGTAGTTATATTCCTAAAGGAGTAATGAAATATTACTTGCCTTTGTGGAATAGGTTGAGCTTTCCTCTGAATTCAAAATCTAGGAATGAAGGTTAAATTCTATATGGGATAGATTAAGCCCTTAGAATCCAAGTTGGATGTTAATTTTTTGTGGAGTAGACTGAAAACCCTAGGTAAGATGGTATCATTGGGAAATAAAAATTTGGTAATCTTGAAACCATGTGAATTACATTTACTAAATGGTGCGACTTATATTCGCAAGACGATGCAAATTTAGAAAATAGCCGAGACATAGCAATCCTTGGAAGCTAGCCGCAAAGCCTAGGTGGGAGGGATATCTCTAAGAAATTTTAGAGATATAATAAAGAAGTCTTCGAATTTATACATTTATCTATCATCCCTCTCTATTGTATTGTAAATCATATCATGTAGTTATTGTGAAAGGATTTGATTGGTCCTCTAAATTAGATTGACACACATCATTGTTCTCTTCATTATTCATGTTATTTACTCTTCCTAGAATTTTACCACTTTCCCTCGCTTGACTTCAAAATATTATTAAAATAAATTTATTTGTGAACTCCAAGTCGACTCAAATAATTGGATGGAAATAATTTACGTTTGAAATTTAAATCTAAAATTTAATGTCGGTCTGCCCCAAGGGATGTGTCCCTTAATTCGAACAAAAAAATATAAATAGGCATCGATGATCCTAAATTTTGTGACAATTTCATATCTCGTTCTTCTGAGAAAAGGTGTGCGATCTTGAATGGAATATCTTTGTGGTTTGGTGTGACAATATCTTCATCCTAGGAAGGAAAATCTACGTGGCCTAGGAAGGCACATCTATATGGATTAGTAAAGGCATCATTTGTAGTCAAACTCTTGTAATAACTATGGCCAAATATCTCTATATCTGTGGTCTAATTCCCATAATAGTTGTGGCCTTCTTCACCTCTCTTCTATGACACGTTTATGGTATCTTCTACAACTCCCTTATAGTTTGTGGCAATTATATTATGCCTCACATATTTGGCTAATTTCCTGTAATCAAATTAGCATATGAAGGAAAAAGGGAGGCCAAACCTAGACCTTAGGATTTAGATATGTGTCTAGTCGGTACTCGTGATCTTCATGACAGCATGTGACAATAATGTTCATGATTGTGCCTTTGATTCATGTCAAATATCTATATGGAAATCCCCTTTGGTGTTTGGAAATAGTGGTAGTGACCTCGATATTAGTGAAATTTCCAAAAGAAACCCTAATCCATGTATGCTCAGAGACATGACTTTGTTATTATGCAGCACATTAGTGTGTTTGAGCTTGTCACTATGGAATTTTGGATAATCTCGACATTATGACATCACCATATGGCATCATAGTATGGTATACTTTTTTTTATTTTATCTCACCATCTCATGTATGGCTCTCTCTACAACATAACATATATGGTATTCTTGTATAATGAAGATTCTTGTTTACCTCATAGTTATATGTGCCATTAGTTCAACTATGTGTGGCATTGTACTATGTATGGCATATCAACATGTATTTTATCTCTTATTCAGTGTTAGAAATTAATTAATGAAGCAATGAAATACAGAAAGCATTGTGGAAACAAAAATGCATAAATGCATAAAACTAGAGAGACCCAAATATATGTGGTTCACCCAATTTGGGATATGTCCACGAAGAAACAACTAGTCCTTCCTTCTATATTATCTAGCAAAATAAAGAGATACAACCTACAATAGATTCGTTGTAATTTCCTCTTCACTCTCACACATCCTCCTCTCTCTCTCTCTCGTTCAACATCATAATACACAACTGTAATATAATTCCCTCATATAAACCAAGGGTTGTATTATAGGGAAACAAAACCCTAAACTAACATAACTTCTACCATCATATCATATGCCTAATGAATGGCCGAGATTGAATATGAAATTGTAATATTTTACAAGGAAATTTTTCATCTATCTTTACCTTCGGGGGTGCTTACCCTCAACCCTTGCTGGGGGGTGTTCATAAAAGTCACTGTCAGCTCCCATACACCCCCCTTACAGTCATTAAATGAGCGAATTTTCTTCCTAGTTAGGAAAAAGGATCCAATGCAAATGAAACAAAAAACCTTTAATAACGAGGAAGATAATTAGGTTCCACACCCAACAGTCTCCCACTTGGAGACTGATTATATAAACTCTGTCCTTGCTTTACTTGATGGAAAATGACTCCACTTGGACCTAATTATTTCTCATCTTCACCATCATACTTGAAGACAAAATGAAACTGAGCATAATCTTAGTTTCTCCCTGGCTACAACTTTTGTTAACATATCTACAGGATTTTGGTTAGTGTGTATCTTTTCCAGATTCAAATTTCCTTCTTCCAACACTGACCGTATGAAATGGTACTTGAATTGTATATGTTTAATATTGGAATGAAATGTTGACTTCTTTGCGAGATGAATGAAAGTAAAAACTGTCATTGTATAACCTGCCCATCTCCTACTTCTTTCCCAATCCATCCATACACCTTTGTAACCAAATAATTTTTTATGCAACCAACTCACAAAATAGAAGAATAAATAGATCGACAACTTCAAAATAATCCTCTTCGAGGGGGAAACATCCTTTACATTACACAAATGAACAATTCTTTGATGATTTTAATGACAACACCACCTTTCTATATATAGGAGTCTAAGGGTTCACAATATAATAGTAGATGGCCTAACAATAATAATGTAAGGGCACAACAATAACAATAGTGGGCTTCTATGGGGCACAACAATAGCAATATGTGTATTACATGGGCACAACAACAATAATAACGGGCTACACTGACAATACAAATGAGGGAATACACTAGTATTATACGAACCTAACATGCCCCTCTCCTTCAAAAAAGTGTTTTCCTCAATTCTTGAGTAGTTCTGAATGCTTCTGTATAAAATTTTCATCCTCCATGTGGAATCTTCAGTGGGTAAGTTCTTCCACTTAATAAGATACTTTGAAATTGATTGATTTCATAGCTTTCAAGTTCTTGTTTTTGTGACTGCTTCAGGTTCCAATATGATTTTCCTTCCTCGTCAATTTTTGGCACTATTGCTTGAACTGAGAACTTATCACCTATAACCTTCTTTAAGCATGAAACATGCAAAACTGGGTGTGCTCAGGAAGATGCCAAAAGCTTCAATTCATATGCCATAGTACCAATCTTTTGCAACACCTTGTAAGTACCATAATAATTTGGTGATAATTTATTATCCTTCCTAGCTTGCTTGAGAAGAATTTGTTTGTATGGTTGTAGCCATAAAAATACCTAGTCACCTGCGTCAAAACTTCTTTCGCTGCAATGTTGATATGCCCGTTGTTTCATTCTATTCAACATCAGAGTGAGGTTATCCTTTAAGAGTTGGAGAATTTGTTTTTGATGCTCAATGTGATCTTCCACTACTTGAACCTTAGAATTTTCTCTTAAACATGATGTGATAGACGATGGATGATATCCATAAAGTTCCATAAATGGGATCATTTTTTTCTATACTATGCAAGGAAGTGTTATACCACCATTCCTCCAAAGGTAACCACTTGATCCATTGTGTCTGCTTATCGGATAGAAAGAAATGAAGATATCCTTCCAAACATTTGTTCACTATCTCAGTTTTCCCATTAAATTGAGGATGATAAGATGAGCTATGAGCTAATTGAGTACCCAAACAAGAAAATAATTTCATCCAAAAATTTCCAGTGAAAATGGGATCTCTGTCACTTACAATAATATTTGGGTTTCCATGTAGCTTTTGAATTATTTCCATAAATGAAGTAGCAATTGTACTGGCTTTAAATGGATGACATAATTCACAAAAGTGTGCCTTCTTGGTAAGTCTATCAAACACCACCATGATGATGCTTGACTTGGGTAAACCTGTGATAAAATACATTAAAACCTTCTCCCAACATTGACTTGGAATGGATAAAGGTTGTAACGTACTCGAAGTCTTAATTGTCTCAATGTTATTTTGTTGGAAAACGAATCATTCTGCACAAACTTTTGAGTTTAGATTTAAGTCCATCCCAAAACAATTCCTTCTTAACCTTGTCGTAAGTTTTTAAAAATCTTGAGTTCCCTCCTAAGGGAGAGGTGTGAAATTCTATAATAATCTTTTGTTTGAGATGGGAATTCTTAGAAAGGTACAAACTATACTTTTACAATAATGAGTCATTTTTCCAGCTAAATGTATCAGATGTATTGGGATCTTGCTGCAACTTTTGAATGAGTGCCCACACTTCTTCATCATTCTTCCATTCATCCCTTGCTTCGGTTATCCAATCTGGTTGGATAATAGAAACAGCATAAAGAAATTCTTCCACATCTTCATCCTTTCTTGAGAGTGCATCTGCAACAACAATTTTCTTTCCTTTTTTGTAGATGATTTCAAATTCATAACCCAACATCTTTGTGACCCATTTTTGATGCTCTTCATAAGATAATCTTTGTTCTAAAAACTATTTAAGACTATCATGATTCATTTTTACCTTGAATTTTCTTCCTATTAGGCAAGGTCGCCATTTCTTAAGTGCATGTAGTATTTCCAACATTTCCTTCTCATAAATAGCTTTGCGTAAATACTTTACTTTTCTTGGATAACTTTCAAAAGTAATGGGTCTTCCTTCTTGCATTATAACAACACCCATTCCATTTCCTCAAGCATCACATTCCACAATCAATGTTTTTGTGAACGCTGTCATAGCTAAGACTAGTGCTTGGCACATTTCCTCTTTAATATGTTCAAAGGGCTTAGTTGCTTCTATAATTCAAGAAAATGCATCTTTATTTGGCAATGTTATTAGAGGTGCAGCTATTCTCCCATAATTCTTAACAAACTTGCGATAATACCCTGTCAACCCAAGAAATCCTCACTGAGGCTTCAGAGATGTGGGGATTCTCCATTCCTTAATGGATTTAATTTTTTTAGGGTCTACCTTAACACCCTCATGAGATACAATATGACCCAGATATTCCACCTCCTATACCCCAAAGAAACATTTGGAGGTTTTTACAAATAATTGTTTCTCCTCCAATAATTTGAGCACCCTATCAAAATGTTGAACATGATCCTTCCAAGACTTGTTGTAGACTAGTATATCATTAGAAAATACTAACACAAATTTTCTAAGGAAGGGTTTGAAGATGGATTTCATCAAACCTTGAAATGTAGAAGGTGCATTGGTAAGGCAAAAATGCGTAACCAAAATTTCATAATGACCCTCATGAGTTATACATGTTGTTTTCAGAATGTCTTTGGTCTTCATTCTTATTTGATGTTACCTTGATTGAATATCCAACTTGCTGAAGTAGAGTGATCCATGTAATTCATCCAGTAATTCATCAATGACAGGAATGAGAAATTTATCTTTAATAGTGAGCTTGTTGATCTCCCTATGATCTGGACACATGTGCCATGATCCATCCTTCTTGTGCACCAATACTACTGGAGCAGAGAAATAACTTTGAGTATGTTGAATATACCATCCTCTAGCATTTTTGCAACCATATGTTCAATTTCACTCTTTTGTGCATAACGATATCTATAAGGCCTGATGTTTGGAGGAACACTTCTTGGAATCAAATGAATAGCATGATCATTATCACGAATAGGTTGGAGACCTTTGGGAGTCTCAAATACCTTCGAATGATTGTCCAATACTTTTTTGAGATATGGAGAAATAAATGATTTCATTGTTTCAACCTCTAGTGAACATAATTGTGCAATTACGCCCCATTGTTATTTATTTAGAAGGTTAGTCATGCCATTAGAGCTGATTATCTTTCCTGGTTTCCCTGCAATAACCCTTAATTAAACTTCCTTTCCTTTAAAAAAAAATTCAAGAAAAGTTCTTGAAAATTAAAAGTTATCTTACCCAAATATTGTAACCATGGAATCCTAGTATAAAATCAACACCACCCATTGGGATGGAAATCATTGGAATATTCAATACATATTCTCCCATGGATATCTTGTTATTATGGCACTTTACAGAGAAATCTATGGTTCATCCATTTGCAACCATCACTTGACACTTTGGTGCCGGATACAGTAAGCAATTTAATTCTTTCGCTATCTTACAATGAATAAAATTATGGGTACTACCTGAATCAATCAACGCTATTACCTTTTTCTTCTTGATATGTCCTTCTATATTGAGAGTTTGAGGAGTGGTAATTTCATCCAATGCATTACAAGCTATGGTCAGATTCATTTCTTCTTTCTCTATGGTTGGTTCTTGGTGTATAGCCTCCTCTTTTGATGTTTCTTGTTCCTTTTCTTCCTCCTCTTCACAATTTATGTATAATAATTTCTTCTCAACACACTTATGACCATTAGTGTATTTTTTATCGCAACTCTAACAAATCCCTTTTGCTCAATTTTCCTCCAATTTTTGTGGTGTCAACCTTGTAGGTTGTGGAAGACGAGTACTAGCAACACTTCCATATTTATAGTTGTGAGTAGTGGACTTCCTTGTTGCCATAATTTTTCTCTCAACTTTTCTTGCCAGCATGAAAGCCTTCTACAATGAATCAGGGTCCCAAAGTTGAACCTCATGTTGAATGTTACCTTTTCAATTCCCTATGAAAACATCAATCCTATGCTCATCTAGAATATTGGTTACCCTAATATTCAATTCTTAGAAGTCTTCAATGTGCTCTGCCATTGCACACTTTTGTTTGAGATTTATCAATTGGCTAAAGAAGATGTTTCTCTTTGTAACTTCATAATGTGCTACCATTTCCTCTGTAAAAATTTACCACATGATAAGTGGTTTACGAGAACAAATTCATCTATACCAGACAAACTATTTTGGTTCTAAATATAATGATGCAGTACGTACCTTTTGTGAGGGTTAAACATCATGCAGATCAAAATATTTCTCCATCTGTAGTATCCAAGTTACCGGACCCTTGTCATCAAAATTCCTCATATCTATCTTTGGAATGTGGTGGTTCTTAAACCCTACATTGGAGTCTCTAAAATCGTAATTGATATTCCTTTTGTCTTCATCATGACTTTCATGGATTTCCTTATCACGACTGGGACAACTTTGCCAAACCTTCCTTCAACCCCTCTATATTGACATTCGTCATAGCTTCCATGTCTACTTTTAAACCATAACTAAAATCTCCCATGTCCCTTTTTATACCATCTATCTTAACATTCATCCTAGCTTCCACTTCATTTTTTGTTACTTTTTGCAAGAGGGAAATTTGTTGCACCTGGTCTCCCAATTTTGATATATCATGTTGCATTTCTTCGTCTTCTTCATGTGTCATAGTAAAGCTTGTAGGTTTCTTACTAGGTGTTTCGATTTTCTTTCTTCAGGGCATCAATTAATGATAATTATGCTTCACTATTCTCTTTGAATCACTTCAAACTAATTTTTCAAAAAAAACTTATGCAAATTTTAAAAACTACACACCTTTTTTTTCTTTATAGGATCTCGATATTTAATCTGTTGTATCTCTATAATTTATGATCTCCAAGGTATGAAATTTTGTCCTGTGGTATCCCTCTAAATCCTCTTTCCAACCCCACAATTCATATCGAGATTGGATTCTCCAAGAAAGCATTATGCCTAATCTCCCACGATGACCTGATTATAAACTGATTCAGTAGCGCACAATTGTACGAAGTTCCATGTGTCACTATTTCGACCTTCGGCCCTGAAAATGGTATCCCACAAACTACAGTCTTTTTTCTTCTTGTCACTTTTTACGATTCTCACAGAGAAATTTATAACAATTTTCTCAAGGTAACAAGTTTGAGCAGGAATTCGGGAGCCTTGAAAAACCCCAACTTCCTTGGATCATATATTCGAAAATATTTTGAACCAATATTTGAAACTTGTACACCAGGTTTACCAAGTATTTAGCTCCAATGGGTTTTAATTTTAGATTCCAAAGCTTCATATAAATAAATTTATAGGGGAAATGCCATGATGACCTGTTTGCAGCAGCAAAATCCTAGAATCCAAATTTTGATACCAAATGTTATGCAACCACTTAACAAAATAGCATAAGAAATAGATCGATGACTTCAAATTTAGCCTCTTTGATGGGGAAACCTCCTTTACATTAGACAAATGAACAATTCTTGGATGATTCAAATGACAAAATCTCCTTTCTATATATAGGAGCCTAAGGGGCCACAATATAATCAAAGCCGACATAAAAATAATAATGTAAGGGCACAAAAATAACAATAGTAGGTTTCTATGGGGCACAATAATAACAATATGGGTACCAAATGGGCACAACAATAACAATAAGGGGCTACAATGACAATAAAAATAGGGGAATACACCAGTATTATAGGGACCTAAAATCATTTCTTTACTATCCTTTGTAGTAGCAACATACTTTGCTTTTCTTGTTGAAAGTGCAACAATGTTTTGAAATTTTGAAACCCAACTAACAGTTGTTCCACCTATAGTAAACACATAGCTTGTGGTTCTCGTCTCGTTATCTTTATCACCTCCCATATCTTCATCAACATATCCCTGTAGAGAAATGTTTGAACCACCAAAGCATAATGCTTGATTTGTGGTACCTCTCAAATACCTAAGAATCCACTTCACTACCATCTAATGCTATTTTCCTGGATTGTTCATATACCTTCTTACAAATCCCACTAGATGTGCAATATTGGGCCTTGTGTATACCATTGCATACATTAAGCTTCCAACTCCTGATGCATATGGAACTTTAGACATATAATCCATCTTTTCTTGGGTCTTGGGACACATTTCCTTACTTATTTTGAAGTGGTTAGCCAAAGGTGTACTAACTAGTTTTGCATTCTGCATATTAAATCTTTCCAAAACCTTTTCTATTTACTCACTCTGAGACAATGTTAGTGTGCAATTTTTCCTGTCTCTAATTATTTTCATACCAAGGATTTGTTTTGCAACACCCAAATCCTTCATTGCAAATGAATTTTCCAATTTTCTTTTGAACACATTTATTTCGTTCATGTTAGATGCTGCAACGCGCATTTTATCTACATGCAATAGCACTATAATATAGATTCCATCATTTTTATTTTAAAGATAAACACAATAGTCAGAGTGACATTTAGTGTAACCTTGTTTAGGCATAAACCTGTCAAATTTTAGATACCACTGCCTTGGAGCCTTTTTTAAGCCATACAAGCTCTTCTTTAATTTGCACACTAATTTTTCCTTTCCTTTGACCTCATACCCTTGTGGATATTGCATATATATTTATTCCTCCAAATCCCCATGGAGAAGGGTTGTCTTTACATCTAACTTCTCAAGATGAAAATCTTCTTCTGCCACTAGACTTAAAATAGTTATTATTGAAGTCATTTTAACAATAGCAGAAAAAAATGTCATCAAAGTCTATACCTTTATTTTGTGCAAACCCCTTCAGCACAAGTCTAGCCTTATACATTTATTTTCTTCCATCTTCTTCCTTCAACCTGTAAACCCATTTATGCTCCAATGTTGTTTTACCTGCAAGAAAATTGACTAAGTGCCAAGTTTGTTTATGCATCAAGGAGTCCATCTCTTCTTACATGGCTTGCTCCCACTTCTTCTTGGTTTCTGCCTACATTTCATCCTTTTATATTTGTGTTTCACCAGAAACAGTCAACAATACATAATGTAATGAAGGAGAGTATTGTTCAGGGGGTCTACTTATCCTGTAGATCTTATAACACTACTTTCAGGTGTTTGAGGTCCCTATTGTTGTTGTGGTTGATATCGTTGTTGTGACTGATAATCATTATTATTTTTAGGCGCCTTTAATTTTTCTGTGATCTCATCAAGCACTGCATATTATTTGCTTTCCTTTTATCATTTCTTTTCCTTCATTTGATCCTTATACAAGACCTTTTCATTGAATATGATGTCTATGCTCCTAATGATTTTATGATTTTCATAATCATATCAGTTATAACCATAATCACTAACACCATATCCAATAAAGTTACATTTCTTTGATTTTTCCTCAAGGTTTGTTCTATTTTCTTTATTAATGTGGACAAAGGCTTGAAAAATGAAAATATTTAAAATTTAGTTTACCTTTTTACCCGTCCATGCCTCCTATCAAATACCACCATCCAAGGAACTTAAAGGCCCTATGTTTATTATATAAACAACAATATCTACATAATCTTCCCAAATTCGAAGGGCAGTCCTACATGCAATCTCATGCACCTTGCACACTCCATGATTGTCTTGTTCATCCTTTCTGACACACCATCTTCCTATGGCGTTCATTGAACTATCTTCTCTCTGCAAATTCCATGTTCCGAAGAGTAGTTATCAAACTCTTTGTATTAGTATTCACCTCCAATTTCTGATTTGCGACACTTCAACTTATTTCATGTCTCATTCTCAACCAAATCTTTCCATTTCTTGAAAGTATCAAATACATCAAATTTATTTCAAATACAATAAATCCATATTTCTCTAGTTGCATCATCAATAAAAGTAACATAATAACGAGAGCCACCAAGAGATGATACCTGAACTAGTCCTCGTACATCTGAATTCATAAGCTCTAATTTTTCTTTCTTCTTTTCCTTCCTAACTTTGATAAATCTAACTCTCATCTGGTTTTCGTAAACAAAATTTTCACAGAAATCCAAATCAACAAGCTTCAATCCTAGAAACAATTTTCTTGAGTGAATAATCTACATGGATTTCTCACTCATGTGCCCAAGCCTATGATGCCACAATGTCATATATGCTCCTATGGAGGTCAAAGTATTAACAATATCAAAAATACCATTACATAAATACAACATACCAACCTTTTTTCATTGTTCTATTACTAGGGCTCCTTTAGTGACCTTCTAGATTTTTTTGTGAAATTAGTTACACAACCTTCACCACCTAACTTCCCTATTGGAATTATATTTTTATTTGGATATGTAACATGCCTTACCTCCTATAATAGCCATTTGTTTCCATTTTGTTTCTTTATAAAAAACTTACCCATTCCAGCGATTTTAGAGGGTTTATCATCACCCAAACGAACGTGTCCAAAATATCCTTGAATGTAGTCATGAAAATGTTTCCTATCATGTGTGCCATGGAATGAGGCCACTAAATATACCACCCAATCATAATTAATATTCTCTAATAAAATAATCAAATCATCTTAAAACACATCACTTGTCACATTCGCTTCATGATTGTTCTCTTGTTGTCCATCTCCTTCTTTTCCTCTTGGAGATTTGCAGTCTTTCTTCAGGTGTCTTTTCTTCCCACATTTCCAACACACTATCCCTAATCTGGATTTGGATATGTATTTTCTTGACTTACTGTAATTTCCGGGGCTTCTTCCTCTTTCCATTTTTCTTCCCCTAGTGTTTTCAATCGAAGCATTACCTAATGTCTCACCTGAGAGTTTCTGTCACATTTCCTTGCTATGGATATCACCAACAACATCATCAAACCTTAAAGTACTAGATCTATAGGTAAAGTTACTGATAAACATAACTAAGCCATCACATCTTTCTAGCAATGAGCACATAAACAACATAGCCCGAACTTCATCATAAAAAATTACCCCTACAAAACTTTACTGATTGGTAACTACGTTAAATTCATTTAAATGATCAGCAAAAAATCCACCTTTTGACATCTTCATATTAAATAGATTCTTCGTAAGAAGTACCTTATTTGAGGCCAAGGGTTTTTCATATTTTTTTTCAATGTCATCATTGAACCTTTTTTTGTCGTTTCATTTGAAATTTTGAAGACCTCCAACGCTGGTACACACAGATGTATTGTTCCTACTGCCTTTCTATAAATAATCTCCCATTCTACATATGTCATACTTGTTGGATTCTCCTCTTTTCCACCCAATTGTAGGTACAAATCTTTCTGATATAGATAATATTCCTTTAACATATTCCACGGCCGGTAGTTTTGGCTGTTAAATGTTTCAACTCTAAACCTACCATCTTCTGCCATTGCTCCCGTTTCAGCCAAAACCCTTCTCTCTTGTGAGTTTAATAGCCAAATATACCTTTAGCTCTGATGCCAATTGTTAGAAATTAATTAACCATGCAATGAAATACACAAAATATTATAGGATTGCATAAAACTAGAGACGCAAATATACGTGGTTCACCCAATTTGGGCTATGTCCATGGAGAAACAACTAGTCCTTCCTTTTATATTATCTAGTAAAATGAATAGATACAACCTAGAGAATATCCTTTGTAATTCCCTCTTCTCTCTCACACAATTTGCCCCCCCTCTCTCTCGTTAAGAATTATATTACACAAACAAAAATACAATTCCCTCATATAAACTGAGGGTTGCCTTCTAAGGAAAAAAACCCCTAAATTAACATAACTTCCGCCCTTAAATCATGTGCCTAATGAAAAGCCTAGATTGACTATGAAATTACAATATTTTACAAGGAAAACTTTCATCTATTTTTTTCTTTGGGGGCACGTCCCCTGAACCCCCACCAGGGGGATCATAAAATTCATTGTCCACCCCCCCCCCCCTCAAGACCCCCTTGATGGCGATTAAAAAGGTGTCATTGCTTCCCCATTAGGAACAAGGATCCACCACGACTGAAATAAAAAACATTTCTACAACTAGGAAGATAATTAGGCTTCACACCCAAAAATTCACCTTGGAATTATTTACGGTCACCTTTCAGTCCAACATTACGTATGATATTGTCACATTCTAGTAACAATGGTGATATGGTACAACCCTTATAAATTTATGACAATGTTATATTCTTGTTCACAAACGAAGTTGTGAACAAGATAGATATAATGTATTGATAATGAGATTTATTATGGCTTGGGATATTTTTTTCTTTGTTCCTCTTTGTTGAACTATTGAATGACAATCTAAAATAAGAATAATTTGGAAGGGTTTTTCCCTAGTCTCTTACCAAATCCCAGTGTCTTCTCTATGAATTCTTTTATTCTTGTGATATTTTATGCTTTTCTTGTATGATCATAATTGTATATAATTTCTAATGATGTTTGAATGATATGGGGTAAATCAGTCATGAAATTAAAGAAATGCAATTATCTAAAGAAAATATAAATGGAAGCCCTTTGAAAATTCAACATGGTATCAGAGCTAGGCTGAAGGAAAGTCAGTAAGAAATACACCAGAGGAAGAGTTCTTGAGTTGAGTAAGCTGAAGGATACCTAAAAGAATGCTAGGGTTTTAAGGAAACCCTAAGGACCCTTGATGGTTAGCGTTTTGAAGGAAAAATGATGAAGTTGCCCTAAGTGGAAATTTCCATTGGAAACCTTTTTGGATATGATTAGTGATTGTTCTGGGAAACCCTAGTTGGGCTCATCTTCAAGAAAAGGAAAATAATACATCAGTTGGACTTGGGAGGATCTATTTGTTCTCTTCAACAAATTTAATCATATGGTTGATGAACCTTACAGACTCATGTCTGAGAAGATGACTATATTAAGAAGGAGCTGATTAAAAGAACCATTTTTCTTGAAAAGAGAATTAGGACTATGCAGGACCCTTGATAAAGGTTCAGTTCTGGTCCTTGACAAATTTCACTTGTTTGAGATCGACTAGAGCACTCTTATGCCACCTTCTTGAGTTTTTATGGAGCACTCTATGACATCCATCCAAAGTTGCACTCTCAACATACATATGTTTTGAAACTAGTGTAGTGTGCCAAAAGAAGTTGCATATTCTGAAACTACATTTGATTGTCTAGTTATGTTAAACAGTCCATTATATACCAAGGTTATGTAGAGCCCTACTTTGATGTATCATCTATGGACCTTTATTATCATATTCATTCGAGAAGGCATTTTTCTTGTGGAAGAATATTGTCACAATTAATTCAGGCTTACTATGGAACTTGATCAAGGTTATGATGGAGAATTTGAGCCTTTGTAGACAAGAAGTTTCTTTTGTTAATTAAAGTCATCTGAAGTGACTATCTGAAGTTTCAATTACAAATATATTCATCCACTGTGATAGGTTACAATCACAATCTGTATGTCATCTAAAATTACAATCTAAGTTGTTAAGCCTGTCAAGTATGTCGAGCCCCTTATTTTGATACATTACAATAAATCAAGACCTTTAGTGGATCTACACCAAAGGTAGTAAGAGTGTTTTTTTTTGAGCTCGAGTGAATGACGAGTCTCAAATTTCAGTTAGACCATGGGGATACCGAGATGATGGTCATGTGATAGCTGGATAGACGGTGATGAATAGACCCGTGGTTAGTATAGTTTGCAAGAATCACATGGTATCATCTATCATCTACAACCTCCGCGCATTGATCAAATTTGTATGGAAATCAATCTTTGTGGTCTCATCTATAGTTTGACTCATATATATTCAATTAGGGGTACTCAAATCTTATTTCAGTGATATAATCTCTGGTCGAATATGAGGTTTTGGATATATGTTAATCTTATGACTCTTGAAAAAATAGCAGTAGCCGTATGTCATTATTACAATGTTTTCTTGATGGTTATAAGATGTGATATAGATATCTGATAAATGATGACAGTGATATATTTACATGTTGCATAGTGATAGTAATATGTACTTTATATCTGACAGTGACCTTCATGGTTCATAAGGCAGAGATATTCTTGATTGCACTCTACTACAACATTCATGTCAAAGGACTCTCATATGAGATCCTCAATCTTGCTCTTCCTATTATGAAAATAACTTATTATGAATCTTTGATGACTATGATTCTTGATGGTAGAAATTATATTTGGAAGAGCTTCCATAGTAATGTATGTCAACACACAATGATGAGCCAATATAATAGTCCTTATCATTAGTAATGTTTGGAAGACAATAATTTTGAATATGAGTGCGACCTATACCTATGATGGATATAATAGATATCTGGTGTGACAATATTCTTCTATCTTCCATGACACTGATGTTTCATGTTTGACATGATCACAAATCTCCATGGCATAAATTCTTTAGAGATCTATGATTGATATCTCGGATTGATGAAGAGGCTTCTTTTTCAGAAGGACCGGATCATGATAGGATCCTTGCATGTTATTGATACATAAGGATGAAGCACCTTTCGAATCTACCTCTCAGTTTTGATTACAAATTGAAGAAATAATTTTGATGATCATTTGATGAAGTGAAGGTATGACTTTAACATTTGGTTTTATGAACTAATAGTATACCTATGACAAGAATGGATTATTTCATTAGTCTAAGAGGGAGTTATTTGTTGAGCCCACAATTATTATAACAAAGAACTTCTCTGTCTATGGAATTGCACTGTCAGAGGCATGGCATGCTTGATTGCTTATCTTCAAAATCCCATAATGAGCAGACTCCTAAGATGATCCTTTACATCATGCACCTTGGAGCAGAGAAAGTATGGTCATATGATTTTCTTGTAGAACGGGAATTGGGGCACCTTCAAGAATTAGACAAGCTTAGGCTTATGGTCTCCCTAACTGACACAGAGTAATATTAGTTAAATATTTTCTTTAACAAGATGTACAGGAAACATAAGATTTCTAAGTGATGCTAAAATCATTGATGCTAGAATTGCTAGCAGTAAAACTGTGTGTTTGAAGAATATCTTTAGTGAGTTTCATTTCATCATACATCTATATGCTACTAGGAGGAGAAATGAGTCTCCCATGGATGAACCAATTATCATTGTTGTCACATAGAACAAGTCTTGGTTTACCGTGAGTAGCATCACACCATCGTCTATAAAATGGGATCATGGTTGGGTTTGACATTGAGTTGTGGGATCTCCTAGGGGCCTGGGGTACTTCTCATGTCTATGCATGACCATAGGGTGAGTGGCTCACCTTCCCCTATAGGTACATTGTGTACAAGCTGAGTGGTTCACCTTCCCCTGTGATACCCCATGGTGATATATGTGAGCATAGGGTGAGTGGTTCACCTTCTCCTATGGATGATATTATATGCATAGGATGAGTGGTTCAACTTCGCTTATGGCATATGGGTAGGATGAGTGGTTCAACTTCTCTTACAGATGTCGCATCATACAACCTACTCATGTAGTCTGAGACTCATGGGAAGTACCCCTCATTTTTCCAATGAGTTTGGAAAATAGGATAGGGACCATAGCACTACAAATGGATGCATCATGTACTTCCATACTCCCTATGACTAGGATGCATGATGTTCAACAACTTGATCTAGGATCAAGTCCAATTAGGGTTCTACCCCTGGACATGAGGATTTGTCTCTATCTTTCTTAGTGAGAGTGGAAGGGTCCTGTGACCCACCTTTTTTTTATTCTTAGTGTGTGATCCTTTCCCTTGCAATAAGTATGTCTCACTTATTGGATAAAGGATTGATTTGAGCTCCTCGATGTGGTTCTAGGTTGAGCAAGGCTCCCTGATGTTTGTAGGTTATAACTTTGTACAACAATTACCTACAAACGAATTCTTAAAACAAAAAATATATAATGGTGAGAACATAAAACAAATAAACAAATATTTTCCCCTGGATCCCAAAACTGGGATTACCAGATTGATTTTTCATTATGTTCCTTTCAATGTTACAACACATATATATACATGCCAAATCATTCATGATTAGAACATAGTCGTAGTCCCTTGATTCGATCTACAAAATACCATGGGTAGAAAACCATCATCGCCAAAACCATGTACAAAACCCATGAACAAAACCATGGGTAGGCCCATCGACCATCTTTGGGTCCACCCCCCATCTATGGGTCCGCATATATATAGGGGAAAAAATTTCTCATGGCATTGCCCCATATGCCATGCAGGGGGGCTACAACCCCTATGTAAACCCCCCGACAAGGGAGGGTCTAACCCCACTGTTCCCGACACAATGAATAGGGGAGCTGACCCCCCCCCCCCCCACCCCACGCATACGACTCGACATGCAAAGAATATAACACACAACCAAAAATGTTATTCTTGGTTGGACTAAGCTTTCTGATGTTGTGGGTTGAGTTGGGCTCCCTTATGATGTCATATACTTTTTCTTCTTTAGATTAACAAGATTTTCAATAGATAGAGATGAGTAAAGATGAGTCGAGGTGAGATATGAATTGATGATTCCTCTTATTGTTCATCTGATGATCGAGTTATCTTCAGACATGTTGATATGGATATGGAATATCTCTTCACGACTAGTAGGGTTTGGACTATTGATCTCCCCTACCATTGGTTATAACTTTCTCTTCTTTTATGAGACGATATGAGATGGATTTTATCAATGATACAAGTGACTATTATTTCTATGATTGAGGTGCATGTTGTTAATGGAAATTCCTCCCTAGCTAAGAGGGAGTGTTAATTTTGGTAGCTATGAAGAAATTTTCTAAGCCCTCACTTGACTTGAAAATGTTATTAAAATAAATTTATTTGTGAACTCCAAGTAAGCTCAAATTATTGGAGGGAAATCATTTAAATTTTAAATTTAAATCTAAAATTGAAGGTTGACTTCAAGTTTAGCCTTCCCCAAGGGACTTGTCCCTTCATTCAAATAAACAACTATAAATAGGCATTAATGATCCTCCGTTCTACAACAATTTCATAACTCGATATTTTGAGAAAAGGTTTGTGGCCTTGAAAGGAATATCTATGCAGTTTGTTATGGAAAACTCTTCGGCATAGAAAGGCACATCTCTGCGGCCTACGAAGGCACATCTCTACCACGTATTAAAGGCATCATCTGCAGTCAAACTCTTGTAATAACTGTAACAAATTCTCTCTACATTTGTGGTCTAATTCCCATAACAATTGTTGCCTTCTTCACCTCTCTTTTGTAGCACTTTTATGGTATCTTCCTCAATCCCCTTATATTTTTTTCCAACTTTATTATAGCTCGCATCTATTGCTAATTTCTTGTAACATAATTAGAATGTGAAGAAAAAAGGGAGGTCAAACCTAGATCCTGTGATTTAGATATGTGTCTAGTTAGTATTTGTGATCTTCATGGCAACATGTGATAATAATATTCATGATTGTGCCTTCCATTCACATCAAATATCTATATGACAGTCCCCTTTGGAGTTTTCCAATAGTGGAAGTGACATCGATATTAATGGAATCTCCAAGAGAAACTCTAATCCCAGTATACGCAGAGATATGGCTTTGTTACTAAGCAACATAGTAATATGGTTGAGCGTGTCACGATGGAAGTTTGGTTAGTCTCAACACTATGACATCACCATATCGCATCATACTATGGTATCTATATTTGTATGTTATCTCAACATCTCATTTATGTCTCTCTCTACAACATAACATATATGGTATACCTAAGAGTTATATGTGGCATCCGTTTAGGTATGTGTGGCACTCTATTATGTATGGCATTTGATCATGTATGTTATTACTTATTTAGCTCAACATTATTTATGGTCACTTTTCAATCTAGTGTTACATATGATATCATTATAGTCCAATAGCAGTGGTGATATGTTGCATCCCTTATAAATTGACGATAGTGTTATAGTCTATATAGTCTCTAGATATCTTGATGTATGATGGCTCACGATACTCTTTTCTTTGTTCCTCTTTGTTGAACTATTCAATGACAATCTAAAAGAAGAAGAAGAATTTTGAAGGGTTCCCCCCCTTGAGGGGTTTTTCCCTGGTCTCTTACCAAATCTCGGTGTCTTCTATGTGCATGCTTCTCTTATTGTGATATTTTATCCTCCACTACTATGATGATATTTCTATATAATTGCTAATGATGTTTGACCGTTATGGGGTAAATGGGTCATGAAATTAAATAAATTCAATTATCTAAAACAAGGATCAATGTAAGCCCTTTGAAAATTTAACATTTAACAATCTTACTGTTGGGTCCCTATAATACTAGTGATTACCCCATTACTATTGTAGTTATACCCCTTATTAATATTGTTGTGCCCATATTGCCCCCATATTGTTATTACTATGCCCCATAGAATCCCTCAATTGTTATTTTTGTGGCTTTATATTATTATTGTTAGGTCGGCTGGATTATATTGTGACTCCTTAGACTCCTATATATAGAAAGGAGGTTTTGTCATTTGAATCATCCAAGAATTGTTCATTTATGTAATATAAAGGAGGTTTCCCCCTCGAAGAGGCTGAATTCTAAGGCGTTTATCTATCTTTTCTATGTTTTCTTGATCTGGTTTCATAACATTTGGTATCAGAGCTTTGGATTCTATGGTTTCACTGCTCCAAACAAGTCATCGTGGCATTTTCGCTATAACTTTTTTATACGACATTTCAGAAGTTAAAAAAAAAACCCATTTGAGAAGAAATTGCGATGAACCTTAGGTCCGAATTGCAGAGCTTTTCACGCTATATTTGCGGAGATATGATCTGAGGAAGTTGGTCTTTTTGTAGACTCCTGAATTACATTCCAAACAAGTGACCTGGGGAAAATCATCATAACTTTCTCTCTGAGGATCGGATTGAAATTTTGTCAGAAGGTACAGAAAGAGGACAGACTGTAAATTCTTGTAGGCATTTTTCAGATCCAAAGGTCAAAACAGTGACTCGTGGCACGTCGTACAAGTTATCTCTACTGAACTAGTCTATAATCAAGTCACTGAGGGAGATTTCACATAACTCTTCCTTGGAGAATCCAATTTGGGTCAGAATTGTGGCATTAGAAAGAGGATGTAGAAGGCTACTACAGATCACAATTTCAGAACTAGAGGATCTGAAATTACAGAGATACATCAGATTCAATATCAGGCTTCTACAAAGTGAAAAAGGTGTGTAGGTTTTTTTTTAGATTTTGTGTAACCATGGTTTGAAGGAATTCAAAGGGCATAGTAAAGCATTATTATCGGTAACTGATGCCCCGAGGAAAGAAAATACAAACACATAGTAAGGAACCTGAAAGCTCTAGCATGACTCATGAAGAAGAGGAAGAAATGCTACATGATATATCAAAATTACAAGAACAAGTGCAACAAATGTCACACTCACAAAAGCTAATAGAAGCTAGGATAAATGGCGTGGAATCTAAGATAAATGGCGTGGAATCTAAGATAAAGGGCATGGAAGCTAAGATGGGTGATTCGAAGACTGAAGAGAGACATGGCAGATTTGAACACAGATTTGAAGACAGACATGGCAGATTTGAAGATAGATTTGACAAATTTTCTACAAGAAATACTTACTAATCGTGAAAAGGTTGTAAAGGAAACTCATGATGTGAACAAAAGAAATGTTAATCATGATTCCATAGACTCTAATGTTGGATCGAAGACCCACCATATTCCAAAAATCGAGATGAGGAAGTTTGATGGCAAGGATCCTGTCACATGGATATTACAGATGGAGCAATTCTTCGATCTCAATAATGTGCAAAACACATAAAAGGTACATATCGCAACTTTATATTTGGAACCAAATCAGTTTGTATGGTATCAATGGCTTTGCTCTTGTAAACAATTTATCACTTGGGAAATTTTTACGGAAGAATTGGTAGTACATTATGAGGATACAAAAAGCAACACTTTTTTTAGCCAATTGATAAGTCTCAAACAAAAGGGTTCAATAATGGAGCACATTGAGGAATTCCAAAAATTGAACATAAGGGTAAAAGATATTCCAGAGGAGCATAGGGTTGATGTGTTCATAGGGTCTTTAAAGGATAATATCCAACATGATGTTCGCCTTTGGGAACCTGATCCATTAGAGAAGGCATTTAGGTTAGCAAGAAAAATGGAAAGCAAAATTATGGCAACCAGGAAGCATACCACTCACAACTATAAAGACGGAAGTGTTGTTGCCCCTAGTCTTCCACAACGTATAAGGTTGACACCACAACAATTGGAAGAAAAAAGAGCAAAAGGGCTTTGTTACAGTTGTGATAGCAAATACACTAAAGGTCATAAGTGTGCTAAGAAGAAATTATTCTACATAGATTGTGAAGAGGAAGAAGAAAAGGAGCAATAAAGGTCAAAAGAAGAGGATATACTCCAGGAACAAAGCCTAGATGAAGAACAAATAAATCTGGCCATATCTTGTAATGCATTGGCGGAATTACCACTCCTCAAACCATCAACATAGAAGGACAAATCAAGAAGAAAAAGGTAATAGTGTTGATTGATTAAGGAAGCACCCACAATTTTATTCATTGCAAGGTAGCAAAAGAATTGAATTGCTTCCTAATATTAGCACCAGAGTGTCAAGTGATGATTGAAAATGGAGGAACAATAAATTGCTCTGGAAAGTGCCATAATATCAAGCTATCCATGGGAGAATATGTATTGACTAGCCCAATGCTTTCCATTCCAATGGGAGGTGCTAATGTTGTATTAGGAGTCCAATGGCTACAATCCTTGGGTACAATAGCTTTTAATTTTCAAGAATTTTTCATCAAATTTTCTACGGAAGGAAAGGAAGCTGAATTAAGGGGTATTGCAGGGAAACCAAGAAAGATAATCAGCTCTAATGGTATGACAAAGCTTCTAAAAAAGGAGCAAAGAGGTGTAATTTCACAATTATGTTCGCTAGATGTTTCCACATCAGAATCATCTATTTCTCCAGATCTCCAAAAAGCCCTGGATAATCATTCCAAGGTATTTGAGACTCCCAAAGGTCTCCCACCTATGCGTGATCATGATCATGCTATTCATCTGATTCCAGGAAGTGTTCCTCCAAACATCAGGCCGTACAGATATCCCTGTGTCCAAAAGAGTGAAATTGAACGTATGGTTGCAGAAATGCTAGAGGCTGGTATAATTCAACCGAGTCAAAGTTCTTTCTCTGCTCCAGTAGTATTGGTGCAAAAGAATGATGGATCATGGTGCATGTGTCCGGATTATAGGGAGCTCAACAAGCTCACTATTAAAGATAAGTTCCCCATTCCTGTCATTGATGAATTACTTGATGAATTGCATGGATCAATTTACTTCACCAAGTTGGATCTTCGTTTAGGATATCATCAAATCAGAATGAAGACTGAAGACTTTCCGAAAGCAACATTTAGAACTCATGAGGGTCATTATGAATTTTTGGTCATGCCTTTTGGCCTTACCAATGCACCTTCAACATTTCAAGGTTTGATGAATTCAATTTTCAAATCATTCCTTAGAAAATTTGTGTTAGTATTTTTTGATGATATACTAATCTACAACAAGTCTTGGAAGGATCATGTTGAACATGTTGACAGGGTGCTACAACTATAGGAGGAGAAACAATTATATGCAAAAAGATCCAAATGTTTCTTTGGAGTCCAGGAGGTGGAATATCTGGGTCATATTGTATCTCATGAAGGATTTAAAATAGACCCTAGCAAAATTAAATCCATTAAGGAATGGAAAATCCCCACATCCATAAAGCATATGCAAGGATTTCTCGGGTTGACAGGGTATTATCGCAAGTTTATTAAGAATTATGGGACAATAGCAGCACCTCTAACAACATTATTGAAGAAAGATGCATTTTCATGGACTCTGGAAGCAACAAAGGCCTTTGAACATCTTAAAGAGGCAATCTACACCGGACTTCACAAAAACCTTTATTGTGGAATGTGATGCTTCAGGAAATGGAATTGGTGTTGTTCTAATGCAAGATAAAAGACCCATTGCTTTTGAAAGTCATCCAATCAAGGGAAAGTTTTTAAGCAAAGCTATTTATGAGAAGGAAATGTTGGCAATACTCCATGCACTTAAGAAATGGCGACCCTACCTAATGGGAAGACACTTCAAGGTAAAAACAGATCATGATAGCCTTAAATACTTTTTAGAACAAAGATTATTCTCTGAAGAGCAACAAAAGTGGGTCACAAAGATGTTGGGTTATGACTTTGAAATCATCTACAAAAAAGGGAAGAAAAATGTGGTGGAAGATGCACTCTCAAGAAAGGATGAGGATGTGGAAGCATTGTTGTGCTCCATTTCTATTATCCAACCAGACTGGATAAACCAAGCAAGGGAGGAATGAAAGAATGACGAAGAAGTGTGGGCACTTATTTGAAAGTTACAACAATATTCCAGTACGTCTGATACATTTAGCTGGCAAAATGATTCATTATGGTACAAAGATTGCTTATACCCCTGTAAGAATTCCCAGCTAAAACAAAAGATTCTTATGGAATTGCACACTTCTACCTTACGAGGGCACTCGGGATTTTTAAAAACTTACCACAGGGTTAAGAAGGAATTTTTTGGGGATAGCCTTAAATCAGATATTCAAAAGTTTATGGCGGAATGTTTGGTTTGCCAACAAAATAAAGTTGAAACAATTAAGACACCTGGTCTATTACAACCTTTATCCATTCCAAGCCAACGTTGGGAGGAGGTTACAATGGATTTTATCACAGGTTTACCCAAGTCTGAGGGAAAGAGTGCCATCATGGTGGTAGTTGACAGACTTACCAAGTATGCACACTTTTGTGCATTATCACATCCATTTAAAGCCAGTACAGTTTCTACTGCATTTATGGAAACAATTCAAAAGCTACATGGAAACCCAAAGATTCTTATAAGTGACAGAGATCCCATTTTCACAGGAAATTTTTGGACAGAATTATTTTCTTGTCTTGGTACTCAGTTAGCTCATAGCTCATCCTATCATCCTCAATCTAATAGGAAAACTGAGATAGTAAACAAATGTTTGGAAGGATATCTTCGTTGCTTTGTATCTGATAAACAGACACAATGGGTCAAATGGTTGCCTCTGGCTGAATGGTGGTATAACACTTCCTTCCATACAGCAACAAAAATGACCCCATTTATGGCACTTTATGGGTATCAACCATCATCCATCACATCATATTTAAGAGAAAATTCTAAGGTTCAGGCAGTGGAACATCACATCGAACATCAACAACAAGTCCTCCAACTCTTAAAGGATAACCTCGTGTTGGCACAGAATAGAATGAAACAACAGGCAGATCAACATCGCAGTGAAAGAATTTTTGATGTAGGTGATTGGGTATTCCTACAACTACAACCATATAAGCAAATGTCCCTCAAGCAAGCTAATAAGGATAATAAATTATCACCAAAGTATTATGGTCCATACAAGGTGTTGCAAAAGATTGGTACTATGGCATACAAATTGGAGCTTCCTGCAGCTTCTCGATTGCACCTAGTTTTCCATGTTTCATGTTTAAAGAAGGTTATAGGCGACAAGCTCCCAGTTCAAACAATATTGCCAGAACTTGACGAGGAAGGAAAAATTATATTGGAACCGAAAGCAGTCACAGAAACAAGAACTCGACAGCTGTGAAATCGATCAATTTCAGAGTATCTTATCAAGTGGAAGAACTTATCCGTTGAAGATTCCACATGGGAGGATGAGAATTTTATGCAAAAGTATCCAGAACTACTCAAGCATTGAGGACAACACTTTTTTGAAGGAGAGGGGCATGTTGGGTCCCTATAATACTAGTGATTACCCCATTACTATTGTAGTTATACCCCTTATTAATATTGTTGTGCCCCTATTGCCCCCATATTGTTATTACTGTGCCCCATAGAATCCCTCAATTGTTATTTTTGTGGCTTTATATTATTATTGTTAGGTCGATTGGATTATATTGTGACTCCTTAGACTCATATATATAGAAAGGAGGTTTTGTTATTTGAATCATCCAAGAATTGTTCATTTATGTAATGTAAAGGAGGTTGCCCCCTCGAAGAGGCTGAATTCTAAGGTGTTGATCTATCTTTTCTATCTTTTCTTGAGCTGGTTTCATAACACTTACAATAAAAAACTTCAATATCAAAAGGTTCCCAGAAATATAATTCAGAATGGATGCCTACTTTCATTCATCTTTTAATGACAATAATGATAAATGAAGTGATGTGTTAAAGGTAGGGACTAAGGGAATATTTTTTTTTTATTTTTTTCAAACATAACTACAGTGTTTCTACCTTCCTTTCATTAATCATCTATTTTATAACCTATTCTGGTTGCCACATTTCTTTTATCATTCATGACAAATCAAGAACATCGACTCGAGGTCTCTGGATCCGCAATGCTAATGCTAATCAATAATGCAATGTGGAACATTGGTTAACATTAAGAGATGTTAGCAGTGAGAAATTTACCTAAATACATTTACCAACTATATAATAGTTAGAATGAATAATTATGGATATGGATATTTAGTCGAGAGAGAAATTTTAAATTGAACTTGAGCTATTCAGTATTAAGTACCCCTCCTAGGGTATGGATTCAACAAGTTCTACATATGAATATGGAATTTCATGAGCTAGGTTTAGTGGATAGTAATGCAAGGATAAGGATATGGATCTTTTGCAAAAAGAGTAATTTGAAACTAGAGTTGAGCTTCTCGAGAATAATTAAATTGCCCAAGAATGGATATAACAACTTCTACATATGCATATATGGCATTTCAAGAGCCAAGCTTAAATTTTAATTGGATAGTGATGCATGGATATGGATTTTTAGCCAAAAGAGAAATTTGAAATTAGAGTTGAGATTTTCACGAATAACTATCCTTCCCTGGGGATGAATTCAAAAATTGTTAATGCATACGAAATTTCAAGAGCCCAGGGCTACACTTATAGTGGATAGCAATGCATTTATATGGATCTAAAAGAAATTTGAAACTAAACTTGAGCTTCTCACCAATATGTACCCTGCCCTAGAATGGGTTCAACAAATTCTACACATGCATATGGAATTTCAAGATCCATGCCTACATTTTTAGAGGATGTTAATACAAAAGTTAGGGTATTTCAAATGAAGTGTGCTCCCTTGCAAAAATTAATTACAAAAAAGATATGCTTTCCATTTTATTAGTTTATGATATCCCTAAAGTCGATAATTTCAGAGGTTATGAGAGCACTATCTATAACTTTGGTTCTCAACCAAAATAGAAGGAATGATGTATATGGAGGGAACAAAGTACCTGAGTAAGTTCCTCATATATTTTATGAAATGTCAAAGAGTAAATAGATGTTATAGAGCATATTGTACAATGTTTTCTTCAATATATGAGCGCTTATAATCTGATCCAATGGAAGCTCCGCTGACAATACCATCGAAGCCTGCAAAACATGTGTCCACGTCCTTGAAATGAATTCTGAACAAGAACTAGACTATCATCTTAGATTTCTTAGCAAATTATTTGAGCTTCATCGTAATCATGTACTCATGTATTGTACTTCTCTTTATCAATTTTCTCTTTGGGGAGTAATACCTTTCTTATGAAATGCATTTGTGTTTCAATGTATTGCAGCTAAAACTTCTGAAATTCGTCTTAATAATGAATTGATCAAGGAAACCCTAGAATCTATCACAGAAAGTGCAGGTGCAAGGAGGCAAATCATGTGCTAGATGAAGATGAAGCGCTTTTGAGAAGCTCATCACAATTCATAGTACATTGATTGAAAATACATTATTACCAACCAATGTACGAGATGAAGATGAAGTGGTTTTGAGAAGCTCATCACAATTCGTACACTGATTCAAAGTACATTATTACCAACAATCAAATGTATAGTTCCGAAATAACCAAACAGATTAAATCTTGTCTATAATACAAGAGGGTAATGATGGATTGTTTATGCGTGTAAAAGAGAATAACGCAACTATTGTTTAACTGGAGAAGGCAATGAGAATCGAAGTGAAAGAACATATTGTACATATGCGAATTCCAATGAGAATCACACCAATAAGAATCAAAGTGAAAGAACATACTGTATATATGAAGGAATCTTTTTACAAACCTAATTTAGCTTTGAGGAATCCATCAGACACGTATATATTCTAGAAAACCTTCAAACTTGCCATAACATGGATAATTCCATCAATCTGTAGTGGTGTAGAAAGTTAATCATATCAGTCTAAAATTTGGCCATTCATTTAAAAAAAATACATATCAAATGTTCTTATAGCTCCAGCAAGCACAGCTGTATATTCTCATACCCTTTTCATAATCCTCCCTGACTACTTTCTATTCTTCTTTTTTTTCTTATAGGAGACGTAAGAATACAAATGAATAAGAAGAGTGTGAAAGTTTGGCAATGGTTAATTTAAAAGAGAAGTGTTTCTCTTTTTAAAATATTTCCCTATAATTGATATTATACCGTATTGCAAGTGCCATGGACATTGAGAAATATTAGTTTACTATATCTGATGGAGCTTTCAAGCCCTATACTATGCGTTTATCAAAACACACCACAAAAATTTGATATGATCTAAAATAGTCGACGACGCCATTTCAATAGAAGAAGTGTTTAAAACACAATTATGCATTTATTATGAAATTAACCTTAACAACGACTCATCTGAATCAGAATCTAAAATTGGAAATTTAATAATCACTGCTACTCCTCATGATCACCACTCCTACCTGCATTAACTCCATACTGATTACACACTGGATTTGGACCTAAATACCTGAACATTCCAAGTCTCCTGGTCATTTTCACATGTCACTATCGAAGAAGGAATAATCTCACCAAGCTGTCTCAGATACAAGAGAAAATCCTTCTGACATTGCTTCCTCCACCTATGCTCAAAGTTTTATAGCACATGCCAAGTAACATATCCTTCCATCTTGCAATGAATATTGTGTCAGGGCTCTTTGAGCCTTCCTTTATCAATTGCCCCAATAGGGAAGTTTGGCTGATGGAAATCAGCATCATGAACAGAATACAAACTCCTAAACAGAGAATGGAATTGGGTATCATACCTCCCATCACACAGATCGATACCTCCAATAAATATCACAATATCCTCTCCTCCAAACCATCTCTAGCGAGAGGGATGTTAACGACAACAATCTTCTAATTATGCGTAAATATCATCTAGATCTGCAAGTCCTGCATGAATCTCTGCCTATTATCGTGATTCCTTGCACACGTCACGCAATTCACATCTAATCCCGAGAAGTAAGGTAAGGTATCTTCATCGTGGGCGGCCATCAATCCATCCTTCTTCAGTAGCCCAACAGAGGTCTTGTCATCCCCAATAAGCATAAGCACCCTGACCCCTTCACTGGTCCTCCTCTTCAGAATCTGACCTAGTGTCTCAACACCACCAGGATTTAGCCTCTTGGAGTCAATGGTGAGGGTGATCTCAGCGTAAACATACCATCCAATAATGTAAATCAGATGCTGAGCATTGTTAATTGCATCGAAGATATCCTCGCGTCATCTATGAGGCTGGTAGAGTTGTCCTCCAGTCGAAAGTATCTTGGGCACAAACTTATCAAGCACATCAGCATTATGGCGTAGAATGACCTTACACCCTTTCCCTTGAGGAAGAAAGGTATATGGTACCCCAGGGAACTTATATGACCTGACACCTCTAGCCTAGTTTGGATCATGGCTAACATCAAAATAATACAAATTCACACGAATCCTTGCCCCTCCCCCAATAGGATCCTTTTCTTCATTAATCGGCTTGAGTTATTGCTTGAACTCATGGCTATCTACGAGATCTTTTCCAGGTACATAGGCTCTTCCGACTACCATTACCCCAATTGGGTTATGATCTTTAACACTAAAAACTACATTTCCAACTGGGTGACCACAATAAATGTGGAAGGACTCATACCATAGTCAGTGCTTGGGTTGGTCATGGATTATTCGAGTTCAACCCATGAGACCTTTCTTTAGGTTGATGGTCGCGTACAGTCTATTAGCTTCTTTCCAATACCCAGAATGAACTGTGATCAAAGACACAAAAAATAAAAAAACTCAAACAATAGAGAACTAATCGCAACGGATTTGATCACTCCGACCTTAGAACCCAAAACGCTATTTTTTTACCTTTATGAAGAGCTTGAGAGTTGCTCCCGTGACTCGACAGGGATCGCTTAGGGAATCGGGCTCATAGACAGTGCCATGGAGAGTTCCAAGCACCATGATTCAAAACATCAAATTTCAGCATAAGTACCCTCATAGCTGAAAAAGAAAACCCAATCAAAGAAATTGAAAAATGGTAGACAAGCCCTAATAATGATTTTGAAAGAAAAACACCCAAATTTATAGAAAAAGAAAGATGCACTCCAAAATACCGTCTCAGAGATATAGAAGAAAACTTAATAGAGTTGTATTTTACTACACATACCCAAATATGTACTTTCCTAGAAAATTTACAGTCGATTGTGAAGTTCTAGCCCTCCTCCACTAACAATTTCATTACAATTGGAATATTAAGCTGCGAGGACTTGGCCATCCTCCCACTAACGATTTCTTCACTCAAGGCACCGATATGGGCAACACCATATCTAATAGTGGCGACAACCATCTGGCCAGTCTTTCCACGAGGAGGGCCTCCTTGAGTTACGTGTTTGATAAGCAATAATCAAGTGAGATGATGTAACCGTCTGCCTGCTATCTTCTTCTCGAGAGGAATCCCCTTCTGTATTCAAGTTTATCGGACTCGTGTGATTTGTAATTTAACACAATATGAATATTGTCTGTTTTGTATTTTAAGAGGTTTAAGAGCTTGTATGGTATTGAATTGTATTTAGTATTAAAAAAAAAAAAAGTATGGTATTGAATTGTATTTAGTATTAAAAAAAAGTTGTCTTACTTTTTTTAAATTAATTAATATAAATCGCATTAAAAATATAAATGTGGTTGATATAGTGGAAGGCATTATAAATATAATAAAAAAATTATTGCAACATAAAAAATGTCTTATCAATGCATATAATTGCATGACTAACTATGTATAAAAAAAGTTATGGGTCAACTTTAATTTAAGAAGGAAAAAAATAATTACACATCTTATTGTAAAATAGACCATTTTGCTAAATAAAATCCCCTTATATATTAATTTCTTCATCTAATTAGAATATTAAATTACTAGAATTGGAATAATCTCAAAACCCTAGAAAATTGGTGAGAGGGGAGCCACGTGAATATAATTTAGGGAGAAAAAAAAGAATTACATGTCTTATCTTAAGATGGACCATTTCTCTAAATAAAATTTGTGTATATATTAATTTCCCCATCCAATTAGAATATGAACTTATTAGAATTGGAATAATCTGAAATCCCCACTAAATCTGTGGGTAGGGAGCCATATGGCACGAATCTAATTTCTAAATTATTTTTTAAAAGTGAGTGCAACCTACCAAACTTTATAACACACTACAATGGTTAATAAACATTCCGACGAAGCATATGTTGAGCATATTCCCTTGAGAATTAGTCTAGACCATCATTAAAAATTAAATAAAAGAGTCAACAATATCCTCATCCAGATTAAGTTGAAATAGGAAGCCTTCCACAAAAATAGAACTATTTTAAGACAAAAGATTTTTTGTATCTTAAAAAAATGTCTTAAAAGGCTAAAAGTCCCTCCTTGTAGTAGTGTGTATTATAAGTGTAAGTTATATTCTTTTTCTACACTAATTTATTATGGTTGAATGTGATTATTACAATTTCATATACATAAACAATAAATGTTGATGATGAACTTTTAGTTATGTTTTTATATTTTTCCTAGTTTTTCGTTCTCTTTGTTTCTTGAATGTGAAACCTCAAATCTCCATTTTTTTTTTTGTCCCATTGTCCTTTCCGTTTTGGCTTCGTTTCATGTTTCTGGTAACATAGATCAGAGGTTCCATGATAGAAGTAGAAACATAGATCAGAGGTTCCATGATAGAAGTAACATAGAACAGAGGTTTCATGATAGAGGCTATGGTCAATATAAGGGTACAATGGGTTGCATTGTGATAAATGTGAAAAATGTTTTATGATTCTATTTTAATTTAATTTTTTTTTTTAATATAGTAATTATATTATTATAAATTATGAAGTGCATATTTTATTTATTTAATTTTTGAAAAGTAAAATAAAATTAAATAGTACAAGACTATAATTAAATTCAAAACTATTTTATAAAATTTTCACAAATTTGTAAAACAAATATCCTCTATATTTTATTAATGTGATTATACTAATTTATATTATTCTTACTTTAGTTTTAAGGATTAAGACGGAGTCTCCCCCTCTTTGATCGGGTCAATTCCAAACCTCGGAAAATGTAAATATTGGCACATTTCAAACAAAATTTATGAATCCGGACAAATCAATCATATGTAGACAAATTGGTCACCTGTTATGTGAGTCAGTGACAGCCGATGCATCCATTTAATAAAACGACAAATCAATCATATGTAGACAAAGTGAGCATCTGTTATGTTAATCATATCTAGACAAATTGATCATATTAAAATAGCAAATCTTAATCCCATGGTCTAATGAGGTGGAGGAGTTACGCGGAAAGTTATGGAAATTTTTATTATATTTAGAGAAACTTTGGCAAGGATTTTTGTAAATCTAAGTTATATTTGCTAAACTTCAAAATTTTAGGTGCCCTAGATGTTTAGATGTTTTGATGGTGCTGAATCTATTTCCACCATAAAAAACACGATTCAAACACTAACTCTACAAGATTTCTTAATTTTTTTTTGCCCGGATTCCAGCCACTTTTGACCTCTAGACAATTCCTCTGCCTCGTTAAACAACTCCAATCTTAATAGCGTGCAGACTTAATATTGATGGAATCATTGATGGAATCTCGACTTCATGGTAGACGTCAAGAAATTAAAAAGCGTATTTATCTCCTACTTAAAGTTCGGTCCGCAAAATAATCTTGAAACACGTCTTTCACCATTAGAAGTTGATTAAAAATTCAGTTGGTTGGACGAGGAAAGACCATCCAAACAACACATGCTGACTGCTTCACCTCTTTGCTTGGCATCAGAAATCCTAAATCTTTGGAAAATTATTAAATTCAGTAATCTTTAATAAATTATAGATCATTGTGTTTGACCTGAAAATTTAGGTATGAACACCTAATACGTCACGAGAAATACAAGGTACCATATTAACGAAAACCATTGAACCCATTTTTACATACGATAAATAGAGTTCACTTAACACATATTGTCAAAATACCCGACCATACTAAGGAATACCGACTGAAGTCCCTTTGACTTATAAACTGAAAATATATTCTCCTGGAAAAAATATAGTAAGTTTGCACTTCTAAAACAACATAATAAGTTTGCACTTCCGCAATTCATTGCTAGGCTCATCATATACCTACAATATTTAGAAAAACCGAGTGAACCCCACATTGACTCGTAAGCGGAATTGTAACTTCTTTCATGATGTGCGTGTACTAAATCATTTTTCCGACTAGATTGAGGAAGGCGGAAGAACGCAAATTTTGTTTCGGAAGCATGGCTAGTGATTGGCAAAACAATGGGATAAAAAATTTGTGTGGATCTCCTAGTTAAAAAATGTAGATATTATCTTCTAATTTTTCGGCAATTTTATTTCCATCTTTATTTCCATCTTTGGTCCGAACCGTATAGGGTCTGTTCTCATCAATTATCCAAGAATTGTTCTTCTTCTCCAGGTTATTTTTTGAGGGTTCGGATGAACCCTCTTTTGGTCAGAACCAAAACGCTAGATGAGTTATTCATCCCCGTTCTTATTACCAATGAAATGGATCCAATAGTTCCGATTGTACCAATAATTGGATTATTGGCTACAGAAAAATTCTGTGACATATCAAGGCGGCCAATTAGTAAATTGTTTTGGACCAGTCTAACAGATGATGATATCCTCGATCGATTCGATCATTTCCACACCACCTTCCATTCCTTCCCAGTCTGGAAATGGAACTTACAACATCCTCTATATTGATTCAGGTGACATCAAATTCACTACTCGATCGCGTCAATATGGTACACCACCTGAGACTCAACCAATTGAACTCGCAGAACCTATTTCATCCAATAGTGGATCTTTACACATCCCTCGACCTAGTATTGAGCCAGTACCAAAATGAAAAAAAAAAATAGAACTCGTCTCAATTTCCTAATGCTCATGCACAGGTCACCTAGAATTACAATATAGTAGATGACTTAGCTCAGTCCCCTACTGCTATGTCGGCCCTTGAAGTGCTTCAGACATGCCCCACATAGAAGAATACTCTACTATCTGCTTTGGGCACTGTGGATCCTTCGGACGATCGATTGATTGTCTTGGACATTGACAAAGCTGACCACCTTCGCTTACCACCCTGTGGAAAAACTATTTTAAATTGAGTTAGTTTGTTTGTTTTTAAAACAATTAGAGATGGTTATTTTGGAAAAACTATTTTAAATTGAGTTAGTTTGTATTTTTTTATAACAATGGGAGATGGTTATTTTTATGGTTGATTTGATAATTAAATTATAATAAATTTTCGATCACTATATAAAAAAATATTTTAAAATATTATAACAATATTTCAATTATACAACAATATTTAAATTATATAAAATCAAATCGGATACTATAAAAAAAAATTTATATATTATATAGAATCAGATCCGATCCATCTTTAACCGATAAAAAATTATATATAAAAAAATATTTTAAAATATTATAACAATATTTAAATTATATAAATAAAATCAAATCGGATACTATAAAAAAATTATATATTATATAAAATCAAATCCGATCCATCTTTAACAGATAAAAATTATATATCAGGGAAATTGACAGATTTAAATTATTTATCATTTTTTTGTGAAAAAAGGATTGACATTTTCACGAATTCAATACGTTGAGAATTTCCGAGTCATTACATGAAAGGATATTTTTATTTTAATGTTCTAGAATAGATAGAATTTAAGAATGGGAATTTCCAAGACATTGCAGGGAAGGATCTTTTTATGTTAATGTCTTAAAATATAGAGAATTTACGAAATATTGAACCAGCATGCTTTTATCCAAGTGATAACACAAAAGAATATGGTTCTTTATGTTAATGGTGTAAAATGAATAGAATCCAATTTAAGAAAGATTGAAATGCAAATGTTTTAAAATGCATAGTATATTTAGAAGTTATACCGGTAGTGTTAACAGTATAGATATCAGGTTTCTATTAATTTTATTATTCATATTTTTATTTTATTTGGTTATTAAGTTTGATTTTTTATCTTTCAGTTGTTTTTTATAATTGATAATTTTATTTTCTAGTTTTGATTTAATAATGCAAAATTAGTATAAATATATTTTTTCATTTCAACTAATTATTCAAAATTGAGCATTTAAAAAGTTGTCTAATTAATTGATTTAAAATTTTAATAATTTTTAAGTAATTATCAAACTAATATAAATGTAATTTTAATAAAACCTTAATAGCCATACAAATTATATTATATTGAAAATCTTATCATATTAAAAGAAATATCTAATTTCATTTCAAATCTAATTTAAATATAAAATTTAATTATATATGATGAAGATGGTTTAACAATCTAAAGAAGATTTGAAGAGCAGAATTAGTAAGAGGAAATTTGATTTGAGACGAGGAGTTTTGGGAGCTAGGGTTTGGAGCAAATTCTGATCGATCTGTGATCACTGTCACCAACTCTAGCAGAGGGCAGAGCCCGGGGAGCAAAACTTCGCAGGCGAGGGCAGGAGTTGGCCCAACAAATGAGACGTACGGGGTCTGATGGGGCCCCATCTTACAAGCAAGCAATGATGAACAAGGAAAAGGCCCCACTGGAAGGGGTGCAGATTTCAAGCTCTAAGAAGGCAGAGAAAGAGGGGCTTAGCAAAAAAGGAAAAATGGGCGAGCAGCCCAAGGTAACCCAAAGCCAAAAAGGTACCAATGACATCAAAAGTCCAAAAGGGGGAGACAAGGGGAACCTTAATCCTGAACGGGTAGCACAAGAAGTAGAGGATAAGAACAAGGAACCAGGAAACACTGAAGCTCCATCCCAGTACGGAACATACCAAGAAGGATCGGCTGCAAGAACCAGAAAGCAGGAGGACCGGGGGCACTACAAGCCCAAAACTATAGAAAACTTGCGAGTGGTAATTTCCGACCCAGAACTGCAGGCTTACAGAGATCATATGTCAGTGCATGTGGTGATCTGTAAGTTCATGGGATTCTAGCCTACAGAAAGAGCCCTATGCTTGTGGATCAAATAACAATGGAAGCTGAAAGGGGATGTCAGGCTTCAACTGGGAGCTAAAGGTTTCTTCACGGTTGTCTTCACAAATATGGACAAGAAGGATCGCATCTTCGATGGAGGACCATATTTTTTTGCCTCAACAGGTTTGTATATGAGACCGTGGAAACCCAACTTTGCACCAAAACAGGAGACATTCCAGCATGTACTTATTTGGATTCGGCTACTCTCTCTACCAATTGACTATTGGAGACCTGTAGCGTTGGAACAGATAGGCAACAAGCTGGGAACCTTCATCAAAGCTTCGGAGGCAACCCTGCAAAAAAGGTATACCTCCTGTGCTCGAATCTATGTCGAGATGGATGTTTCAGGTGCTCTTCATGAAGGTCTGTGGTTAGAATTTAGAGATGAAGTTTTCTTTCAAGCTATAGGCTATGAACAAATCCCATTTTGATGTCGGAAATACCATGAACATGGACACTTGTTCAGGGGATGCCCACTGAACAAACTATTCGAGAAACCCAAGGAAAATTCAAGAAAGAACACGGAAGTTTTCACCCGACCTCCTGCTAGATAGCAAGCCAACAGGAAACAACAACCTAAAGCGAGCACCTCCATCAAAAGCATAGTCATTGCCTTCGAGGTGCTGGGATCAGAAACGGAAGCAAAGGAGGGCACCCAAGAGCCAGATCTATTGTGGGATAGCCAGAACATTACCGCACAGAAAATGCAAGATCCCAGTCCAATCCCTTCAAATGACATCCCACAATTTCCGGAACCAACAGAAGAACTAGAGGAAGATTCAGAAATGATAACCAACGAAATGGTAATAGAGGACATGGATCTAAGCGATATTCTAGAACTAGAAGGTATGGATTTACTGAACATGGTAGAGAAATGGAAGAAGAAAGGTATGGAACATATCGCTGAGGAGGAGGTGGACAGAGTAAACTCACTATTCCTAGCCAGGAAAGATGCAGAATTGAACATGCAGAAAAGAAGCTTTGGTGCAACACAAGGTCTAGGAGTAAAAGCCCTAGGATTGCATCAAACCAACATCAATCCCAAACACAGGAAAAAGAGGGGTCAGAGGACAAACAATGAGGCACTTCAAGAACTAGGCCAGATGCTCCTCAACTCAAGTAAGATGAAAGCCCTTGAGGCCTTCACACTCACCTCCTAAAAACTCTGTCAATTATGAAAATACTTTCATGGAATGCTAGAGGGCTAAATAGCCAAAAGAAACAATGATTACTAAGGGAAAAAGTCATTAATGAAAAACTTGATATGATCTTTTTGCAAGAAACAAAATCTTCTAGCCAAATAATGAAAGGGATAAGTAGAAATATTGGCAAAAGGATGGAATACATAGAGGTGGAGCGGATTGGTATGGAGGGAGGCTTGGCCACTCTCTGGAATACTCGAGCCCTGCATCTCATTCCTACAGAGGCCTCTAGATCGTCCATTTCCCTGGAAGTTCAAATAATAGGAAATTCAGACATTTATCTCTGAACTAATGTTTACAGCCCCCAAAAACTAGAGGAAAAACTGGCAATGTTAGATTGTCTCTCCAATCTGCAACATAGATATCCCTCAGCTAAAACAATTTATGGAGGAGATTTTAACATGATAACCTCGTTAATAGAAAAGAAAGGAGGTATCAGAATGCTAAGTCAGGATGCAGAAGCATTCAACAACTTTATCAGGACAGCGAAGCTTGTGGATATTATCCCCAAGAATGGCTTATATACCTGGAATAACAAAAGGGGAGGAGACAAGCAGATTGCCTCTAGACTTGATAGATTCCTTATAACAGAAGATATTCTCCTTGAAGGGTTTACAGTCGACTAGGACATTCTACCTAGTGGAGGCTCTGATCACTGGCCTATCACCATTGACGCGGCCATCCTCGCCACTCCGAGGAGCAAACCCTTCAGGTTTGAGAATTTTTGGCGCAGCCATCCAAATTTTATTTCTAAAATAACACATTGGTGGCATGAGCCGTTGGATATCAGGGGAACCAAAATGTACAGACTCCAAGCCAAACTAAAGCACATAAAAACTCGGCTAAAATCCTGGAACCAAAAGGTCTTCGATAACATATTCAAAGACAAGAAAACCCTAGAGGAACAGTTGGAACATATCCACAAGGATTGGCTCCAAGGGGACATCAAATAGAATGCAATCAACACAGAGCAGATACTCGTGCAGAAGTGGCAGGCTAGATGCCAATAGGAAGAAATTCTGTGGAAGCAAAAATCTCGCATCCAATGGCTCAAAGAATGAGAGAAGAATACAAAGTTATTCCACCGCTCAGCCATCGATCACAGGTGTGCCAACAAAATCACCTAGCTGAAGGATGAATAGGGCACCTCTCTCCAAACTCATAAGGAAATCTCCTCCCTCCTCATAAATCACTTTAGCCAGATCGCTTCGGAACCGATCATCAACAGGGACGTAGCTATAAGAGATATTATGACCTCCATTACAACACTAATAACAGAAGATCAAAAAAAATCTGTGGATCGCCTCGTAACCATGGAAGAGGTGGAAGAAGCAGTGAAAGAAATGTCGGATGGAAAGGAACTAGGGCCAGATGGCTTTACCACTGATTTTTATAAAGCCTGTTGGGAAATAGTTCGCATGGAAGTATGGGAGGTGGTGGAAGATTCCCGGCAATCTTCATCCATCCTCAAATCCCTAAACTCTACTTTCATAGCCCTTATCCCCAAAGAGGAGGAAGCCAAAACCCCATCAAAGTTTCGCCCAATTTCATTATGCAACATTCTCTACAAGATTATCTCCAAAGTAATGACTAACAGACTGAAGCCAATTCTTCCTAGGATAATATCAGAAGAGCAATCTAGCTATGTGGAGGGAAGACAAATAATGGAAAATGTCTTGCTAGCTTAGGAAATGGTTCATACTCTCCAATCCTGGAAAAAAGCTTGCATGATCATGCAGCTGGACCTCTCAAAAGCCTATGACAAAGTCAGCTGGAGATACTTGGAAGCTATATCAGCAGCCTTTGGTTTTGCTAATTGCTGGATCAAGTGCATTTTAGCCCTAATCAAATCCCTCAGATTCTCCATCCTTGTCAACGAAGCTCGCACCTCCCCTTTTGCTCCTACCAGAGGTATTCGTCAAGGGGATCCCATATCCCCTTTCCTTTTGTTATTTTGATGGAAGGCCTAAGCCACATCATAAAAAGTGCAAACAAGGAAAACTTAATACAAGGCCTCCAACCCTTACCCTCCTACCCAACAACCACCCACCAGCAGTTCGTAGACAATACCATGCTCCATGGAAACCCCATGATTCGAGAGGCTCTAGGCTTCAAAGCCATTCTCAGTCGCTTCAGTAAAGCCTCGAGTATGGACCTAAATATAACCAAATACTCCATTTTCCTTTTCAGCACCCACTTAGTAGTATAGAAAAATCTCTCCGCAATCCTCGGTTTCAAAAGGCAAAAGCTTCCTTCTAAATAGCTAGGAATCCCTCTTACTGACAAGCCTTGGCAAAAGATCCATTGGGAGAATCTACTCTCCTCTCTTGAGAATCGCAGTAAGCATTGGACCAACAGATCCCTTAACTTTGTTGGCCGCCTTGTCCTCACTAAAGCTATCCTTCAGGCCATCCCCTACTACATGCTTTCCTTTCTGTCGGCCCCCAAAGGAGTTCTCCAAAAGATAAGGCTTATTCAAAAAACTTTTTTATGGTCTGGGAACTATGTTAAATGCAAATGGTCTTTAGTAGCTTGGGAGAAAATCTGCAAACCCAGGATTTTGGGAGGTTTAGGACTTCAAGACCTGAATACTATCAACAAAGCCTATGGAGCCAAACTTTGGTGGAGATGGGTTAAAGAACCACAAACTCCATGGGTCAGGCATTGGAAAGCTAAGTATGCTGATAGTTGCAGCCCTCAAAATCTAATTAGAATCACAGAACCTCCATGAGGCTCCCTAATTTGGAACCCAGCGAGAGCCAATCGAAGCATCATACAGGAGCACAGCTTTTGGGAGTTCTGAAATGGTCACACAACTCTTTTTTTGGAGGATGCTTCGCAGTAACTGCCTAAGCTTGAATGCCCTAATTATCTTCCCATTTAGCGTAGGCACCAGGAAGAAGGAAAGATGGCCATGAACCATTACTGGAAAACCGACTTAGCGAACCAGTAATGGAGACAATGGGTCTTAGACGACACCCTTCAGTTAGAAGGAATGGATAATCATCTTTTATCCCTAAAACATGTTTAGATAAAAGGAAAATCTGCTACTCTCAGGATGCAGATCCACTGAGATGGGGCAAGCTTGATGGGGGAACTTTTACACTAAAGGAGGCCAGATCTTACATAGAAGAAAGGGATCAGGCAGGAAAAGTTAATTGGCACAACAATGTTTGGGATGCAAACATTTGGCCAAAGATAAAAACCTTCTTGTGGCTCCTAATGCACCGTAGAACCCTCACCTGGGAAAACCTATGTAAAAACCTTCTTGTGGCTCCTAATTCACCGTAGAACCCTCACCTGGGAGAACCTGTGGAAAAAAGGATTCATAGGTCCCTCTCGTTGCCCCCTCTATGAAAAAGAGGAGGAATAAATGAATCACCTCCTCTATAACTGTGAGTGGACCAATAGATTGTGGGATTGGATGGAGGCAATATTTAAGCAAACAGACCAAACCAGAGATTCAATACAGGACAGCATAGCAAATTGGAGAACAAATTACTCCAAGTGTGAAACAGTGAACACTCTATGGAAGCTTACCCCTGGTTTCATAGTTTGGCTGACTTGGAAAGAAAGAAACAAAAGAGTTTTTCAAGATGAGTCCAGGTCAATAGAGATTATTAAAACAAATATCCTATAAAACATGAGGGAAACAACTCTTACCAGGTGTAAAGCTGAACAGGAGACCGAGCCATCTGTTAATGACAAACAAATTATACAGGTTTTTGGAATAGTTGTAGCTTCCTCTCCCATCTCTCCGACGCAACGTCCTCATCAAGCTCCCTCTATGACCTCCTATCAACCTCCTCAATGAGGTTTTCACAAATTGAACTTTGATGGCGCCTCCTAGGGTAGCCCTGGCATTGCGGGCCTAGAGGTGTTCTTCGCAATAACAGAGGCAAAATTATTCATATCTTCAGTCAATCTATAGGAGAGGCTACCAATAATGAGGCTGAATTTGCAGCGTTAGAGCAAGGACTCTAGATCCTAATTTGCTTGGCCAAAGGGTCTACTGTCGTGGAAGGGGACTCTCTACTCACAATCAATGCAGCAAGGAAATTGCAAACTGGAACACGATCTGAAAAGGTGACGAAGCATTGGAGACTACCCAAAGTAACAGAGCTCATTGCAAAGCACCTTTCGGCTGTCGATGGCGTTATTTTGCAGGCCGTCAGACGTACTACAAATGTTGTGGCGGATTGCCTTGTGAACTACGGGGTCAATCATCGAAATAACTACCCAGACACCTGTTGGAAAGATGTAGCATGTGAGGAGCTTCGGGCCATGTGTTTACAACTTTTCAGGCAAGACATTACAAGGATGGAGGAAGGGCTAAGTGGAACTATGGTACCGCTCTTCAATAGATCATGAGGACAGCCATAAATGTTCACTCCCCTAGTCATTATGCCCGAAATTGGCACTACGAGGGGAGGTCCTATTACTCACATCGAAAGGGGAGGAAGAGCTCTCACAAGAATGTAAGTCAGATTATGTACAGCACAACAAAGGACTTGTGGCCCATGTTCAGCAACCATAAGCGTGGCAGCATGGATGCAATCGATCATAATCATGGAAAGATAATCGAAAACATAATGGGGATTAATTATGTCAGAGTCCAAATAATTATGGAGGCTCCGCTGGGGATCGTGAACCATCACATTGCACCTCCAACCGTAAATATGAAGATCACTGTAAGGATTTTAACCTACGATACCTATCTCCTAGAACTAAGTCCTGTGTGCAATGTCTGGTTTTCAAAAGCTTATTCAATCCTCGCCGATACCTGCAACAACACTATGAAGAACAAAGTTAGTTGAAATGCTTCAGCTACCAGGGAGCTAAAAAAAGCTCAGGAGGCCTACGAGACCTCTCTCTCTGTAACGGGGAAAAATAAAATTGAAGAAATCTAAACTAAGGTGAATGAAGCCCAGGAGGGGCTAGATGTTAATACCATTGGGGCCGAAACCAATTGACTCTCAGACCCGGGTACTCCTGCAACTAGATCCACTCAATTCTTAAGAACTCAGAGTGAAGCTTGGCGCATGAATACCATGCTAGCCAAAGCTCTCAGTTTGTAGGGAGCTGCCCTAAAAGATGCTTACTATGTTACTTCTCTTGCCTCAGCGAAGAATTCTGCAAGGCTAAAATTGTTGGAGGTCAATATGAAATCTCTTATGGAGGAACTGAAGGTGCTTTCCAAGAATCTGAGAGCTTTCACCCAGCTCTTCAAGCTCTCTATTCGCTAGGGGCTTAATGTTGTTGTTGAAATCCCGGAGGAAGACTTCAAAACCTCCACTCTCAAGCACCATAACTCTCGGAAGGCTCCAAAGGTTGAAAATGAAAATGAAGCAGCAAGTCCAAGTGCTCCCACTCAAGACTTCCCAGAAATAGATTAGTGAGGTCTACAACGCAGTCTTCTCTTTGCTAGCCATCCTCTGCTGGGTATTTTCATATGAATGTCTAATTTTGTCTTCTTTACAATGGGCTTTCTTAGGCCCTTTAAGTCAATTTTGAGTCTAGTTTTGTCTGGTAGCCTTGCGTGGTTGGCCTCCTATACTTATCGATCTTAGCTTGTCAAGTTTTTTTATGGGGTGCTCAGTTCTTAAGCTACAGGCCTACTGATCCTTTAGGCTCTGTGTGCAGTTTTTTTGGTCAGTCTAGCCTGTAGCACTCTTTTTTGTCTGGTTATACAGACCTATTGTATTTTTATATAATTTTGTGATATAATATATATCTACTGATTTACCAAAAAAAGAAAAATGGTTTAACAATAACCCCATATATATATATATATATATATATATATACTATATTATATTATAGTAATGAATTACATGCACATATTTTAACATATTATTTTGATATATAGAATTTAATATAAAACAACTATATACAATCTCAAGTAGTAAAAAATAAGAAGTAAGTAAAATAAAAAATAAAAAATAAAATTTAAAATTCATATATATAGTTATGTTAAAAATAATTAATAAAAACGGTGTAAAAACATAATTGAGTAAAACCAAAATTCTATTTATTAATAATAAAAAAATTATAAATTAATTATATATAACAAAATTACATTTTTTAAACTACAAAAATATAATTACCTTTTTTTATACAACGGAAAGAAATACCCTAAATATTTTAGCCTATACATGCTCAATCACACCTCTTAATAATTTGATTCGAAAAATTCCCAATAATTTGAAAAGGATTAAACCACGCATTTTTAGATTTTTATATTAGGTTTTTTTTTATCTAATTTCATTATCAATTTATTTAGTTAAAAGCTTTTATTATAAATAATAAATTACTTTTATTATTAATATTACGTTAACAATTTTTATTTTTAAAGAGTTTAGACTTCTGTGATCCACACTTGATTGTTAGAGATGTCAGCAAAATCACATAGAGAATCATTTGTCGACGTGTTTCGAACCAACTAATATGGTTCATCGTCAGGATAAGTTGAGGAACGAATCTAAGCAATCCGTTAAATAGAGTAACGGCTATATGAATGGCTATATGAACATGCAACAGTTAAAAAGTCCTTTAACGGTTAATATATATATATATATATAAAATTATATTATTTATTTATTTATTTACAGTAATATTATTGTATTATATTAACTTCAAGCTAATATTACTATATTAATTTAAAATTAAAATTTTGAATATTATTATCAATAATAGATTAAGGTAATTTATATTTTATTTTTATATTCTATTATTATTATTATTACTATTATTAATTTTTATTTATTTATTTATTTATTATTATTATTATTAATTATTATTTTTATTTTTATATCAAATTATTGAAATATTGTCATTAATAGTAATATTATTGTAATAACCTTTAGTAATATTATAAGATTAACTCCAAGCTAATATTATAATGTTAATTTCCAATTAATATTAATAATATTAGTCTCACGTAAAATTATTATTATTTTAATTTTTAATTTTTTTAATTTTTTTTTTTTTTAATATATGAGTGAAATGAATAAAATTGCAATAGTTAATTATTAATAATCCAGGTCTAGGGTGAATAATTAAAAGAGTGATATTACTATTACTAAACCAATGATATCAAGAGAAAACAACGACCAACTAAACAAACAGAGAGGGGTTAGGCGAAGAAGAGGCTAAGGTAAAAGGGCTGGGATCCAACACCTACTAATCTTCCAGCCGTCATCCCTATTGAGATTCAAAGGTCTTTTCTCGATCTCAAGGGCTTCCCTCAATTTACGATGGTGAAATTGCGCCACTCTTGCGATAACTTGAGCCTCTTCGATACAGACTTGATGTTTAGTTTTCTCGGCATGCTCAGCAAGGGCTGAAGACTTGGTCCTACCATGCCTCAAGTCTGCTACATGCTCACTGATCCTTTGATTAATTGAGTGACCAGTTTCACCAATGTATGGGGCCCCGCAGGAACAGGGAATGACATAGACCCCTTTCATGTCTTTAGGGTCGACAGGATCTTTAACAGATCTCAGCGAGCTACGGATGGTGTTAAGAGGTCTAAAGGTCGAGGGAATATTATGCCTCTTAAGAATCCTGGCGATCCTATCAGTGGTTCCTTGGATGTAGGGGAGGTGTACACCCAGGATCCGGTCTTTAGGATCTTTTTGGACAGAGGGCTCCTTTTAGGCCTTGAGGAAGGCTTTTTGACCTAGGTGTCTACTGTAACCATTTTTAACGAAGACATCCAAGAGATGAGCCTTCTCCTTTGCTAAGTTTTTCTCATCAGAGATTCTTAATGCACGAGTAGCCAGCGTGTTGGGAACCAGTCGACCGTTAGGGATCCTTCCCAGTGTGCCGATAACATTGAGAAAGAAAACCGTTCACATGAACGTAAGGGTAGTCCAAGGACCCATGGATTATAATCTACTCCTTGGCCGTGACTATATTTATTGCATGGGAGCCATTGTCTCCTCACTCTTTAGAGTAATGTGTTTTCCGCATGAAGGAAGAGTGGTCAAGCTCGTATACCAGCTTTCATTCCCCGGTTTACACATCACAAATAGTCAAATACCATCCCTGAATGGTATTTTCATGCAAGGAATGCCTCATCAATCCCCAGTCCGTTCACTTGATGAGCGCGAGTGATTCATGAGGACATGACTGAAAGCTAGGGGGCATGCACCCTGGTCTGTTTTGGCAGGAAAACCTTGGGCATAGAGTAGGTTTCCACGAAGGATATATGACTGGTTGACACACCCGTCCATTCAGGAAAGTGGGTTTAGACCGGAATAAGATACCTATGTTAAAAGGTATTCCTTTCTCGATAAAACAAATGTTTTGTCTCCAAATTGAGCAGTAACCTGGAAACTCTACTTCCCTATACCTGGGGGCATGCAAACCTTTTGGCATGCAAGTGAAGAGCGACCATTTATTTTTTAAATTTGTAGGTCCTCTAACCCTTTAAACTCGTAGGATTGGTCATTTCCTAACTTGTGTAAAGAAAAGATGCAGGGCAAAGCTTTGAAGAAATGCCATTTTTAAATGAGACATCCTTATTATACGACTGGATCGATCAGTTTTAACGTGGAATTCAAGCTCGTTAAAAAATAAACATAAGCAATGAGCAAATGTTCCCCAGAGTTTAAGCTCATTAAAAAATGAACCAATTTCCAGTAAATAACCATCGTGAATGTATTATCATCAGCCCTTGAAGCCTTGGTCGTGTCCTCATGATCACATCCACTCTATATTGGCCGATCATTCACCTCCATTTGATTGTTTACCCTTTTTGTGGAATAGTTGCGAAGAGTGATCCTATTAGCCATCCTTGTGACACTGACGTGATTGGAAAATTCCAAACCTTACCTGGAATTAGCTGCTACCCAAATTTATCACTCATTCCTCAAAAAACGAGTCTCCTTTAAGCTCTTTTCAACTGACTCATAAAATATGAAAATATTGTCGATCAATTGGCCTCTCCAGCTCATTAAAGTGACCAGAAGTGCTATCCCTCCTTTAGATTTTAATCTTTTTGGACTTGAGGGATTATTACACAAAAAGATCGAGCGCTTGTTTTGTTCGGCTCGTTAAAAATACTGAAAATTCATCCCTTTTGTATTGTTTTATACTTTTTCAGACTCAAGGGATTATATGACGAAAAAGGATTATTGGAGTTTTCTTTTCGTCCCTTTTTCAGACTCTCTAAAATTGAAAAGGACTGAGTTATCTTTGTCGTTAAACTTGTTAAAACCGAATAGCGACAAGCTTGTCCATACAGACAGGAACGAGTTTCACTATCGCTAGGCTCGTTAAAACATAGCGATGGGTTTGCCCGAAGGGCAAATTATAGAACAAGCATATGTTATCCTCCTAAAGCTTGACATAAATAAAGAGTTACTGGTCAGCAATGACTGGGGAAAAATTGGGAAGAAAACTTGAAGAAACTTTATTGGTAACAAGTCGCTCTTGAACATGACACTTTCGCTCCGCATCCGAGTCGGGTTGGGTTGTTCCATTCACTGGTCATATCACCATGGGTCCATCACACCATCCATATTTGGGGTTAACGCTACCAATCCATCATGTCAGTGTCACCGATATGTTCAAGAGAAGTCGCTCAGAGAATTCACCTGTGTATCATCCACTGCAATACATTTACGCTCCATTCTTTCATGACCGCCACCCTGAACCTTATGTCATCAGATCGTTTTCACCTCCATTAAAATAATTTGCTCCATTCTGTGTCATTGATGTGGGATTCACTAAGGCCCTCCTATGACGGGTCGCTTCTTGTTGTCATCAGCTCATTATCCAAGAAGTCGATCTAGGAACAACCCTTTCAGTACTTTGAAGCTTGCATGCCTCAATGGCAAGTTTCTCACTTCCGACGATAGGTTTACATCAATGGCCTTCGACCAAAATATTTTGCATCGTGTTCGACGCCAAGTCCCTTATTCACACCATGTGAATTTTACTGCAATACCTTGAGGGTCATCATCATTATCGGTGATTCCTCTCGCACCTTTTAACAGCTTACATCATCGGCTGGTAATCAGGCGATGTCTTTCCATGTTCGACTCTAGAACATCTCTCACATGGATCGAATTGTACTTTGAGTGAAGATCGAACGAGATTGAAGACCCCGGATCTAGTTTCATCCATCCAGGCTACGATATATATTCAGGAAAATAAAGACAACAAATGTACATCATTACTGCACAGATAATCATCTAATCCAAAGGATGATGACTCTACCAGAATCATCAGTCTGCACTCAGACGATTGTCTGTCTTATGTACATGGAAATGAATTTATAAAGCTGAGCATGGGAATGCCTGCCTCATCTAGATCATGAAAATATTATGAATATAATGTATTGTATTGTATCTTATTACAAGTCGCCTTCCAGCTCGAAAAAACTTCAAATCCTCATGATAAAGCATTTCACCAGACATCAACAGATTAACGACCTCATGCTTTAGGGGGCAACTGTTATAGACTTTTTTGGGCACTGCAACCCCAATCATAAATGTCCATAAACCAAGGGCTCTTAAGTCCCTAAAACTTTTGTTCCAACCTCTAAAAGAACAACGTCAACTGATTACATCTTCTCCCAGAAGTTCTCCATTAAAAACTACTCAGAACTGGTCAAAAGTGGACCATCTCACTTGCTCCATGGTCAAAGTGCGCTGCATCCCAACTAAATACACACGGGAGGTGCGATGCATACTAAAAATCCCTTCTATGGGGTGCGATGGGCAAGAGTGGACAAATGGCAAGGTCAATCTGCAAGGTGGAGGATCATGGAATCTTCCAAAAACTTCTCCTGTGGCACTTGCCTCTTTGCATTCACCCAGGGATGAGTAAGAGATCATCAATCTCCAAGTGGAATCAAGAACTATCAGAGAGAGGACACTAGTCAAATCTCAAAAGCTGACTCACCCCCCTTGCAAACATCTACATATGGATCCCTCATCCCAGAGATCCAGAGGCTGGAATTTTGTATCTTGTAAGGAAGTGCTGTTGGTTTCTTGGTGTAACATCATAGTGTTGGGTGATATAAGCTTTTCATGAGGTGAAGAAGGGCTTTCTTGCTGAGAGGATGATGCTGGGTCAGAAAAATTGGTTGTAATCCTCTTTGCTATTCTTGATTATTAATAAATCTATTCAAGTTTTCCTCCACCTTCTTGTATGATTGACGATATATGCATTTGTGTGGTCAATATATATCTGGTCCTATATTGTTTATGATAGTAGATCTATGTTCTTGGATAGTGTTATGCTGCTTTGATTCTATCGGTTCTCTTTGAAGCTGGGTAGAAGAGGAAGCGAGTGGCAAAGATCTATCAGAAGGGAGAGGAATAAAGCAAGGAAACAAGCACAAGACAGAGGTTGGTCTCCTTCTTTCCCCTCTTATCTACTTCTCATAAAGGAAAACGAAAACGGTTTTAGTTTGTTTTTTTCTAAGGTAGCTACCAACCTTAGTGGGACTAGCAGCTCTACATAGACACTAGATTTGTTGCTATAATCAATCTCCATGTGGGAGATTGTTGGGTGTGGAGCCTGATTATCTTCTTTATTCAAAAGTATTGCTGCATTGGATCCTAGCTCGTAATGGGGCAGAAACACCGTCCATTTTTGCACGCTGCTAGGGGTTCCAGGGGTTAGTGACGACGATTCTTTAGATCCCCCCCAATGGGGATTGGGGTAGTACCCCTGAAGCTAAAAATAGATGTAAAATTTCCTTATAAAATGTTTCAATTTCGTAGTCAATCTTGGCCATTTATCAGGAAAAAATCTAATTGTATAAGTTATGTTTAACTTAGGGTTTTTTCCGCGAGAAGGAAACCCCTCTCTATATATGAGGGAATTGTATTGTGACTATGTAGATGTATATTCTGAATGAGGAAACGAGAGGAGATTGTGTGAGAGCAAACAGGAAATTATAGCGGATCTTCCAAAGGTTGTATCTCTTCCTTTTGTTGGATAATATAAAAGGAAGGACTAGCTGTTTCTCTTTTGATGTATCCCAAATTAGGTGAACCACGTATATCTATGTATCTCTTGTTTTATGTGTTTTTTTTGTTTATATTTCTGGAATATTTTATTTGTTCCATTACTGTCTAATATATAATTTTATAACACAACAAGAATAGGAACAATAGGAGGCGTTGTTGAGTAGGTAAACACTCTCTTTGGACAAAGACAATCCCTCTAGCCCAATGAGTGGGTCTAGCAGCAAACGAGAAAATATAGAAGACACTTTCCTAGATTAAAATCGAAATAAGAGGAGAGGAAGAAGACCTATCTAGCTCTAATGTTATAATGCACTCCTTTTTTGAATATCTTGATCACTTGCTCCTCAGGCGTAGTCCTCGCTACTCATAGTGTTTGAATACCTGCACAAGATGCCAAAGACAAAATAAAGCATAAAATTGCAAGGAGCATAATAAAATTTAATCCACTTAATAGATCAAGGAGAATTAAGACAAATGAAGCATTGACACAAACATTTATGGATAGTGAACCAGTAGTTGTATATATTAATAAACAAAAAAAGAAGCATACAAATCAAGCCTTTATGTTAGTATCCCTCCTTGAGTGAATGTCCAAGTCCAAGTTCAAGCTCTCCAAGCCAATGTGAATAACATGTAGGCACTATCTTGGCATAAGGGTGAAAATAATTAGAGGCTAACCATTTGTGAATGGAAGAGGATGAATTTATAGGTAGGAAGAGGGAGTTAGGATCTCACCGATGATAAGGGAAGGTCCTCATCTCAAGAAAGAAGCACATAGGGATAAGATCAAAGGGTAATACTGGGAGAATTCGACCACATCCACAACAAAAATCATCCAACTCACCGTTCTGGAAGCCTCTAGATCACGAAGCTTCTCCTCCACTTTGGGAAAACTTGCCTTCTAGGGCTTAGTGTGAGTATCTTGGAAAAAACCATGCTGGAAGCGTGGCTTATATGGTGCAACTTGCCATCAGCATGAGAGGGCACTGTAATAGTTGCGCTGACCCAAAAATTAGGGTTTTCAGATCATTTTTCACAGGAAAGGCTCAAGGCAACTTTTCATTAGTTCTTCACGGAGGATCTAGACTACATATCAGGACAGGTGCACTACACAGTTGTCAAGGTTTTGGCACTCCGGGGTATGACATAGGGAAGTGTAGGATTTGTGACCACTGTGTAACAAATTCCCCCAAAAGCATTAAGGTAGAACAAGGGGTAATGGATGAAATTATTTACGAGCTATTGCAATGACTAAAACAAACACTGCCAGGAAACCTGCAAATCAAGGACGCATATACATATACATATCTAATACCTCTTTCATATATATCAAAACATGAATCCACAGTACGGACGCAACAATCCAAATAGAAAGGACCATGTCAAAATATCCATGGTATGGGCGCATCCATCCGAATGAAAAAGGATCATCTGGAAGTCTAATATCTAAGGTATGGACATAGCCACCCGATATAGAAGGATCATCATCATCATAGATATTAGGTCCCATGGTATGGTTACAACCATCTGTATAGAGGAAACATGTATACAATCATGAATAATACATAACTCCACGCAGCTTGAGTTATATCAGACAAAACTCAGGGTCTTTCACTCCAACCCAACCCGATAAAAGTATGAATTCTAACATGTGAATGAATGTGTGAAAGTTGAACATGCTAGAAAACCACCTGATTACCAGCTAATGATGTGAACCGTTAACAGGCACGAACGAGAGAAACCACCAATAATGAAAATGGCTCTCAAGGTACGATAGTACAATCTGTGAATGTGAAAATGACGTTGAAGTCAAACACTCGTGGAATCATTTGATCGAAGGCCAATGATGAAAACCTATCATTGAATTCAAAGAACTTGCCATTAAGACATGCACACTCTAAGGTATTGAAAGGGAGTTTCTATGTCATATTCCTAGATAATGAGAAGAAGTCAACAGGAAATGACCTGTCGAAGGAGGGCCATAATGATTCCCTCATCATCGACATGAAACAAGGAATAAATTGGAATAAACGAGTATGATCCAGGACTATAGAAAAAGGTTAGACAATGTATAGGTAGTAAATTGCAGATAATAATTCTCTTGAACATATCAGTGACACGACTCCAGAGTGTGGCAGAATTTGACTCAACATAGGACTAAAGTTCATGACGATGAAGTGGAATAGTGATATAAGAGGAAAAATGAATCACCCAAACCTACAAGGAAAAGTGACTCGGTGAGCAAATCCCAAACCTGACACGAGAAATGGATGAGTGTCATGTTCAAAAGCGACATGCTGCCTATACAAGAGATCTTTCACTTACACTTTTTCCCCACTATTTCTAGTGAGTACACCAATAATTTTTAATCACAAACTTGAAGGGGATAGCATATGCTTGTCATATAAGTTCATTCTTCGAATGAATCCATCCTAATAAGTTTTATAAGTTATGGGAAGGAGAAACTTGGTCTCGTGATGGTGACAAGACTTTTGTCATTTTAATTTTTTACGAGTCCGACCGAAGAGTAACTTGGTGTCTTTTTCATATTTAGAGAGTTTGAAAAAGAGACGAAAATGAAAACTCCATCAGGTCCCTTTTAAAATTTGTCTCTCGAACCCGAAAAGGTAGAAAATAATATTTGAGAGAACCTCTTAACCATGTCGAACAGTGTGATCCTTTTTCATAAATAGTCAATCCCAACCCGAAAAACAGGTAAACATATACTGAGATGACATCCATTCATTTAATTTAGCGGGTTCGAAAAGTCTAGTACTCGATGATATTTCCATTTTTCGAGAGTCCAAGAAGAGCTTAAAGATGACTCTAGGGGGGTTCCTTTTTCATTTATTTTTAAGGAGTCCGAAAAAGAGATAAAATAAAACTCATTCAATCGGTCAAGAATGATCATTGTTACCACCAAAAGATCCTGTAACTCCACAAAGACAACCACACATCATCGATATCGATAAAAATAATAAATTGGTACAAATTTATTTGAAGACTTATAAATAGACAAAACGTAAAAACATTTTTCCATTTAACTTTGGGTAATTTGGAGAGTGTATTTACCCTATTTTCTTTGATTCTTTAGGCAAGCGGTGTGGAAGATCTGGGACACCATTTTGCGAACCGTCAGTTGAAGGTAAGATCTGTTCCCTTTCTCTTGTTTTTCATACCATTTGTTTTCCATTTCATAGAAGTTTTGACTATTTAATAGGAGGTTTTTCATTTTTATTATTGGGGGCAATCAACGCGACTCTAATCATCGGATCCACATTGATCACTCCATAGCCCAAAAGACCCTCATGATGCCAGCGCGAAAAAAATTCAAACAGTCACGCTGGGCACAGAGTCAAAAATAAAACAAGAAATACTCTGCCTTAATCATTTTTTTTTAAATTTTAATACATTGAAAGACTTCTAAATGTTATTTATGGGTTATTTGCAGAAGATTTCAATGAATATGACCATTAAATGGAAAGAGAGAGACCATGAGGCGGAATACCACCAAGCTACTCAAAGTGCAGTGCGTATTAACGCTTTGAGGGATTGTGGGTTGCTAAAGTTCTTTTAGACCCCAAGACTCGGAGTTGAGAATGAGTTGCTATAGTATCTCATAGGATTTTCGGATGTCGATCGCAATATCTTCATTATTGGAGATCAAGACCATGAAATAGAGATATATGACATCTATTTCATTACTGGACTATCCAGGAGAGGAGAGAGGATCCAACTCTTCAGAGCTTGTACTGGAGGAGAGAGCACTAGTACACTAGCGAGAAGGCATTTCCCGGATGAATAAACAATCATGAGTGGAAAGGTTAAGATAGAAACCATCGACAACCTACCCTTGACTACTATTCTACATACCATGGCCTGTATAGCTGGGGCTCAAGAATTGCATGAGACAACGGAATCTTAGTTCCAATACGCAGTGGACTGTCTTACTCCAACTGTATTTAGTTGGTGCAGAGGATTGTGGGTTAACACGAAAAGATAGTTGACCAAGTGTAAAATAGATCATTTGAAGTAGTTTGGTTTTGGATCGATCTTAGCCACACTCTTCTTGGAGAGTGTGCCTCTATTTCGCTACCATTGGATAGAGGTGGACGATCCAGCTCCGAGAGATCTGAGGTTACTTAGATGGAGTGAGATTATGCCTCCAACTAGAGGAGGTCAATGAATGCATTTCCCTCCAGCATTCTCTGGTTGGTTATGCCAAAAGATGGTCATGGTAGATGACTATGCCTATGTGGGTACAAAATTCATATGATACCCAGAGCTTCCTCTAGCACTTGGTATACAATGGACCGATGCACGTAAAAACTTGTTTTTTGAAATTTCTCAAGTTTTATGATTTTTTTTGAAGTGTATTTGAGAGTTTACTTATTCTAATTTTGTAGACATGGAATTGTAAATACCTGCTGGAATGTCTCTGACATCTCGGCGAGTAGCACACCCAATAAAGGAAGAAGCATCGACTCGGCCAAATAGTGGAATACCAAACATAAATGACCATGCCCCCATGCCCCCCTCGAAGAGTGAGGGTTACAAGTCATAGGATGAATACCCCATTGCAATTTTGGGCAAATAGTAAAAACTTAGTAAGGAGTTCTCATGAAAGAAGGTGAGAAAATCTTAATATGATGGTGAGAAAAGATGTCCCTAGTTGAAAGGTTTTGAAAATTTCAGGTTGGATCGAAATGTCAATAGGTAAGGTAGAAGTGATATTTCCCATGTTTCCTTCAAATAGAACTTCATGCACCAAAATAGGTGTTTTAAGTGGACGCGTCGGGTTATGAGAAACAAAAGCCTCAAGAAATGAAGAAATCTCACTAAGACTTGGAAGAAACAAATAACGATGATGAGAATCATTCCAGTGGGTTTCCTCAAGAGACATAACCTCAACAATACTCTCGTCGGTTGGAAATATCTCGTTCAAGGGATCTGAAGAATACCAAGAACCAAACCAAGGAGATTGTGAATATATGTCTAGGTTCATACTAAGAATAGTGTGACTTTCAGAGTAGTTGCTGAAGCCAAAATAACTTCTTGATAAGCTTGTTCTAAAGGAATTAGTGGCATAGCATCACTGAAAGAATCAACTTGATCCAGAGAAGGGATGATCCATGGATCACGTGAGGTTGAGACCATGTTGGCCGAGGCGACATGTGGAGGTGGGAGAGAAAAATTTCCCATTAAATCATAATCTTCGAAAAGAATTGCACCATTCTCTCATAGGGAATATCTGTATTTCCCACATATGGGTAATTCCCATTTGAAGAATCGAAAGAGAAAAAGGGAAATTGATCGATGATGATGATTTTCCCTTCATGAGGAAAATGGAGCACGCGGAACAAAGAGGAAACCACACAAAACGTAGCATGAGTCTAACTTCGTCCAAGTAGAAGGTTGTAATTCACATTTGCAGCTATGACTTCTACCTGTAATTCGACAGTTTTCCCTTCCAAGGTAATGGGAAAACTTGTGAGAAGACCATAAGGATGGGATCCTCTGCCAACAAAGGCTTCTAAGGTGTTCAGAGACTGTTTAAAAGGTGGAGAGTAGATGGATTTCCAACATGAAACAGACTTGATGCAGGTGGAGGCATCGTCATCAATGATAGTCTGATGAATTGTCTTCCCTTTTATAATGACTTGGATTAAAAACACAATTTGATGGGCAAGACGAGGAACACGGTTTTCCAGATCAAAAGTCATCAAATTTGAATCTGTAGGATAAATTCCTCCTATACCAGATAATGATGATTTCCATTGCGTTGGACAAGTTTGAAGAACTTCCAAGGCAGACAATACCAAATCCGCTTGAGCCAAGTCTTTGAAATACTGTAATGTTGAGAAGCTCTAGCGTTCGTATTATAAGATGACTTCTGAAGCACACCTTTAGGAGCCGGTTGGATGAAAAAGTCATCATTAGGTCTCTCAATATGAATAGGATCGGAAGTGGGTGGAGTAGGAATAGAAGGTATATGAGTGGCTTCCTTTTCCACCATCTACTTTTGAGGAGTTTGATAATCTTTTGACTGGGTGGGAATAGAAATAGGAACTATTCCACTCATGTAAACCTCAGAACCCAAAGAGGTAGAGGATTGTGGTGTTCTACCAATTGGGTCTGCTATAATGGAAATGGATCTTTTAGTACAATCGACGTCCATTGAGTGAATTTCAATAAGTGATTGACTTCTGCACAACGGGGACAATACTTGGTATAGTGATCTTCCTCACAAATGAGGGAATGATACTTAGGCTTACGTTTCAAGAAGTCATCAACATATGAATTAGGAGGATCCTATTTTGGGTTATCAAAATTTTCTTTTCCTTTACCCTTGTTTTTACATTTTGAGTCTTTGTCTGCCGCGATAGACTGAATGGAATTAACCTTAGAGATTTTACCAGGATTCAAAGACGGTTTTGAAGGAGGATTGGATGGAGTATTTGAAACATATTTTTTCTTCGAAGAAGATTTATTGGAAGTTTGAGGTATTGATCCAATAATACCATCGATAGGTGGTACATTTGGAGATTTAGAATATGTTGGATCCATAGATGGCCTTGGATCATTAGGCAAGAGATCATATAACGTGCCAGATTGGGAATATAACAAATATAAATATTGGGAATGGGAAATGGCTTGATATTCAGTAACACAACCTCCCATTGCTGTGTCTGTAGCAATTTTGTTGACGAATGATTTAGTAAACCATTTAGTTAACAACTCACCAGGTATTTCAAACTTGATGAGACAACGCTGACGTCTCCATTCATGGATGTGATCAGAGATGTGGGTAGCAATATTCTGTTTTAGAGATGTAAGCAAATGGGAACTAGTTTCATAATGAATTGGTAATTGGAAGTGAGTGAGGAAGGCCATGGCCAAAGAATTGAAGTGTGAATAGGCACCTCGAGGTAACTCGATGTACCATTTCACGACAACACCCATCAAGGTTCGGTGAAAGAGACGTAGATGAACAAAGTTGTGAACCAAGGAATTGGATGAACACCATAAGTGGTAATTCATTACATGGGCCTAGGGATCTTCTTTAGATTTTCCTTCGAATTTGGGCAATCACTAGGAATCTTAGTGGGAACTAGAGACCAATAAGCTGAATGAATTATTTTATCATTAGTGAGCCTTGACACATCTGACAGTTCCAAGGTCACTAGAAACGAAAATTGCAAGTTGAAAGGCATGTAAGGCCTTTAATAAGGCCCATTGGAGTCGCAATTTTGTTTAATAGGTAAATCCTCTCTGTGGACAGAGACAATCCGTCTAGCCCAATGAGTGGCTCTAGCAACAAACGAGACAATCTGCAATATACTTTCCTAGATTACAATCGAAATAATAGGAGAGGAAGAAGACCTATCTTGCTCTGATGCTATAATGCACTCCTTTCTTGAATATATTGATCACTTTCTCCTCAGGCTCAGTCCTCACTGCTCATAGCATTTAAATACTTGCACAAGAGACCAAAGACACAATAAATCATAAAAGTGCAACAAGTATAATCAAATGTAATGCATTTAACAGGTGAAGGATCATTTATATAACTGAAGCATTGACACAAGAATTTATGGAAAGTGAACCAATAGTTGTGTATATTAATAAACAAAAGAGGAAGCATACAACCTAGGCCTTAATGTTAGTATACCTCCTTGAGTGAATGTCCAAGTCCAAGCTCAATCTCTCCAATCACTCCTTCTCCAAGCCAAAGTGAATAGCATGTAGGCACTATCTCAGCATAAGGGTGCAAATAATTAGAGACCAACCATTTGGGAATGGAAGAGGATGAATTTATAGGCAGGGAGAGGGAGTTAGGATCCCACCAAATGTAGAGGAAGGTCCTCATATCACGGATGAAGCTCATAGGGATAAGATCAAAGGGTAATATTGGGATAATTGGACCACATCCACAACGAACATCATCCAGATAGGCATTCTGGAAGCCTCTGGATCATGAAGATTCTCCTCCACTTTGGGAAAACTTTCCTTTTAGGGCTCAGTGCAAGTATTTAGGAAAAAACTGTGCTAGCAGAGTGGGGCTCATATGGTACAACCTGCCATCAACACAAGAGGGTAGTGTCACAGTCGTGCTGACCCATAAATTAGGGTTTTCAACTCATTTTTCTCAGGAAAGGCTCAAGGAAACTTTTCATTAGTTTTTGAGGGAGGAGCTAGACTACATATCTAGATGGCTACACTGCACAATTGGAATTTTTTTGGCACTCCGGAGTATGACACAAGGAAGTGCAGGAGGTGTGAAGAAATACTATGTAACAACCACAACATGCACACATCGATGAAACTGTGCCAATACAGGGTATTGATTCATCAGAATAGCTGGCATATAGAAAACATGGTGACTAGTTGCACGAGCAGGAGTTTGCTTGGGAGATTAAATAGATGTTGGAATAGACGGAAACTACTGTGTTTCAATTAGAGTAATATTAGTACATTAACCTCGTGCCTAAATTCAAAGAGGTCACTCCACCGGCTTCACTAGATCCGGGAGTAGGGAAAGTCCCAAGCGATCAAGGAGACACTTAGATCCTTAAGCACAATCTAGAAGCAGATGTGCGCAACATATGCTTTCACAAGTTACAACACAGAGTTGTGCAGTCACCCAGAGTGCTCACTCTAGATGTCCATGTATCTCTTGCAAATTTTGAAGAAACGGTGATTGTGTCTGATGTGCACAAACATCCAGTTACATTTGCCAATGCTACAAAGGCATACATCGAAGCCACTAGGTCAAGTGTGAGATTCTTGATAGTTGAGAATGAGCGCATGGATAAGGACCTACAAGTGGCCAAACATGGAGAAGAGCAAGCTACATCATCAGTGAGAGCAGAGTTGAAGAAAGTTATAGTTGATGAAGTATCATCCCTCGAGAAAGTCATGTAGAAGTTGTATTGTAGGTTCATCATCGTGCATAAGTCAGTTGTCCATCTTAACGGTTGGAAGAAACTTTATGCCAGTAGAGCATGCATCTTATCAGACATACACACTACTATCAATCACATGTAGATTTTGACAATGAGGTACAAGGGAGCCCCATTGTACTTGCCAAAGATGGTGAAGCCAAAGGAAGTGGAGTTGATGGCACGCAACTAGAGTCAATTCCTGAAATATGAGGAACTCCCACAACTCATCACCATCTTACAGGCTTCACATGCATGTGTTGAAAAGTGTGCAACAATAAATGCTTGTTTAGAATGTAACAAGATGATGGAGCTTAGTGGAAAGGAGTCACCTTCACTAAGTGGTCTCGTAGGCAAGTTTTGGTGCAAAGTCTATTTTTAGACTACGTCTATTTTTAGACATATAGATGATGGTCTATGAGTTGCAGTTTGTTGTTTATGGATGATTGGTCATGTTGGGAAAAATGAGATGGACTTCTATCTTTGGATCACAGCAGGAGTGATCAAAGTCTATTTTTAGACTGCTAGTCAAAAATAGAAAAGTGAAATATTATTGTCTCATAATAATATTTAGACTATAAACTTTATCTTATCCTCTTGGAGCACTTCAGTTTGAGCTACAAATGTGGAACATGCAGCTGTCAGAAGGAAATATGTTTTCTTGTGAGTCAGTTGAGCTATTGCATGCAGGACATCAGTTAGAACTCATGTGGTTGAGTTCTGTGGAGTTGGATGAGCAGTTGATGAAGTTGTGTTCAGTTTGACTTAGTTGAACTAGTTGTATTTAGTCTAACAGGCCAATAGACTAAGTTATGAGTTGTGTGAATTAGTTATTAATTAATTCACTAATTATTAACTCATAATCCAACTAAAGAATACATCACTTAACTCAGTGCATGTACAGTTCAGTGGAGACAGGTGTTAGAGGTTGAGATTGCTATCAGTTGTGACTATAGTTGTGCATGAGATCTTGCACAATCAAAGGATTGAGTATGCCCATGAGAATTGCATATGCCCAGTGATATAGCCTGTGCTCACATGATTTCCAGTGTGAGTGATTCTCCAATGTAAATAGAACTTGGAAAGAGTTTGGATTCATTCATTCTCTTGTAGGATTGTGCAGTGGAGGCAGGCAAAGCAGCGGAGGAGATTTGGAGATCAGATCTGAGTTGTATTGTGTGTAACAGGTGGAGATAGTACTGAGATACTTGTGAGGATTATTGTACTATGTAATGTTACATGTTCTCAATCATTAATATACAAATAGTGTGGGGTTTCCAGCTATAAGATTTCCCCGGGTTACATACTGTGTTAATGTGTGCATGCAATTGATGTTTCATTGTTATTGATGCTGCTAAATTGATGATCAACGTAGAGGAGGTTATGTATTATGCATGTATTCTGCAATAGTGTATAATCAGGATAATCTCTGTGAATAAGTGTTATATTATTCAAAATTTCTACATGGTATCAGAGCCCTTTGATTTGTAGGAAAAGTTCTACAGGATATCAAAGCGAGGATTGATCATCAGATCTACTATTCAGAAAGTGTTTACATTTTATTTCTTCAGGCAGAGTTTGTGATCGAGACAAGTAGCCTCTGGATTCATCCTTCTTTTGGAAGGTGAGATATCCGGTGAATGCCCATACAGTCGATCTCTGTACGAGAAATACTTTGTTCTCACGAATTTTAGATCAGAAGCGGTTGAGTTTTTTTGAGCTGGTGGAATTCGAATTTGCAGCAGTGTTTTCTTGGTGTCAAAGTTGAAATGTCTTTCAATGGATTGCGATTGGAGTATGCCCTTGAGGGCAAATCGAATTATATTGCATGGAAATATAGGATGGAGGCGGTGTTAGATGATAATGGTTTGAAGGAGTTCATAGATGCGGATGTCCCAAAACCTATTCACTCTACTCAAGTCGGGGATTGGCAAAAGAAGACAGCAAAGTGTTGAAGGATTCTCTTGGAGGGCATGAGGGATCACATTGTGTCCAACCTCCATGGAAAGGCTTCTCCATATTTGATGTGGAAAACATTGACAGAATTATTCCAAAGCAAGAGCGACCAGAGGAATTTGGCGCTCAAGGATAAACTCAGAAACATTAGGTGTGAGAATGGAGACAGTATGCCCCAGTATCTCACGAAGTTCACCCAATGCTGGGATGAGCTAGGAAGTGTGGAGGTAACTGTTTAGGATGAGGACATGGTGAGTCTATCACTCCTTGGCCTTCCTACAAGTTAGCATAGCTACCAGGACTCAGTGAATGGAAGGGAGAAATTGCCAAGATGGGAGAGACTTTGGTCGGATCTTGTGCAAGAGGAGATTAGAGGGCGCACCAAAGATATTTCTTCATCTATGCATGATGAAGAGAATTGTTCCTTAGCGAGTAAGGAGAAGAAGGGGAAGGGGAAGGTTTCCCTTTCCGAATCCAGTTCTTCCAATGATGGGAAGAAGGTTGACAAGTCGAAGGTGCGATGCTTTCGTTGTCATGAGTTGGGCCATTATGCTACTAATTGCCCAAAGAAGAAGTCCAAGAAGGGATCCGGGGAAGGATTTGAAGGTGAGGCACTTGCTTCAAAATTTGAGTTGGATTTCACACTGTTCGCATGCATGGTTTCATCCATGATGGGAAGTGGTTGGTTTCTTGACAGTGGAGCTTATTTCCACATGACCGGTGACAAAATTTTGTTCAGTACTTTGGAGGAGAAAGATCTCCAGATACTCATAGGGATGGGTAATAATGAGAAGTATAGTGTCTCAAGTGTAGGCACGGTTATTTTTCAGAGGGAGCATGGAGCTTGCCTTACCTTGACCGATGTCAAGTATGTACCAGGACTGAAGAGAAACTTGGTGTCGATCACGATGCTGGAAGACAGAGTCTATGATGTAGTCTTCAGTAAGGGAAAGGTTTTCCTTAGACACATCATCACTAGATAGGTGAAGCAGATTGGTTCATGGGTCAAGAACTTGTATGCTCTTGAGGTTCAAGATGCATGCAAAGCCTTGAGTAGTAAGGCAACTGATCAAGACTTGGTGATTGAGAGGGAGCATATATTACCTCTCGACATGTAGAGCCAGAAGAAGTCTCAGAAAATTATGGAGGAGCCACGATTGGTGCAGCAGCTTTAGGAGGTTGTGGAGCAGCCACAACAAGGGAAGCTGGCTGGAGATCGAGTAGAGACATCTACTCATGCAGAGACCTCTAGTAGGGGGAAACTTTGAGCCAGGTCGGCAGAGGGATTGCATGCAGCCATACCTCTAGGTAGGAGGTGGGGTGATTTGGATTGATTGTCCCAAGGACGAGGGGCAAGATCCTTGAGGTACCCAACCTCTTGGATGAGACCTTGCTACAGGAGCCCCGATGTGGAGTAGCATGAACTGACTGTTTGGGTAGAGACAGATGCGGATGGAGCAGCAGAGAGAGCGACAATGTAGGGAGTCCCAGGAAAGCACATAACATGCAGGCTGCAGCAATGCGAGAGGCACAAGTGTTTTGCACAGTGATGGGTGGCACAGAGAGGTGTGCAATGGTGCGAGATGCATGGAGATGTTGCAGTAGCGTAGATGTCAGAGAGGGAGCACTTGTCAACAGCAGCTAGAACTTCAGCATCAGAGTATGTTCCTAGCCCAATAGAGTGGTCAGTTGGGAGTGTTTTTGTTCCAAGTGTTGTTGGAGCAAGTGGACCGGGCAAATGTGTTGCATGCAGAACATTCCAGAGTTACAGGATAGGGTTTGAGAGGAAGCCTTTCTTGTTGAGAGGGAGTGTTGAAAAGTGTGCAACAAGAAATGCTTGTTGATAATGCAACAAGATGATGGAGCTTAGTGGAAAGGAGTCACCTTCACTAAGTGGTCTCGCAGGCAAGTTTTGGTGCAAAGTCTATTTTTAGACATATAGATCATGGTCTATGAGTTGCAATTTGCTGTTTATGGATGATTGGTCATGTTGGGAAAAATATATGGACTTCTATTTTGGGATCACAGCAGGAGTGATCAGAGTCTATTTTTAGACTGCTAGTCAAAAATAGAAAAGTCAAATATTATTGTCGCATAATAATATTTAGACTATAAACTTTATCTTATCCTCTTGGAGCACTTTAGTTTGAGCTACAGATGTGGCACATGCAGCTGTCAGAATGAAATACGTTTTCTTGTGAGTCAATTGAGCTATTGCATGCAGGACATTAGTTAGAACTCATGTGGTTGAGTTCTGTGGAGTTGGATGAGCAGTTGATGGAGTTGTGTTCAGTTTGACTTAGTTGAACTAGTTGTATTTAGTCTGACTGGCCAATAGACTAAGTGATGAGTTGTGTGAATTAGTTATTAATTAATTCACTAATTATTAACTCATAATGCAACTAAAGAATACATCAGTTAACTCAGTGTATGTACAGTTCAGTGGAGACAGGTGTTTGAGGTTAAGATTGCTATCAGTTGTGACTATAGTTGTGCATGAGATCTTGCACAATGAAAGGATTGAGTATGCCCATGAGAATTACATATGCCCAGTGATATAGTCTGTTCTCACATGATTTCCAGTGTGAGTGATTCTCCAAGGTAAATAGAACTTGGAACGAGTTTGGATTCATTCATTCTCTTTCAGGATTGTGCAGTGGAGGAAGGCAAAGCAGCGGAGGAGATTTGGAGAACAGATCTGAGCTGTATTGTGTGTAACAGGTGGAGATAGTACTGAGATACTTGTGAGGAGTATTGTACTATGTAATGTTACATGTTCTCAATCATTAATATACAGATAGTGTGCGATTTTTAGCTATAAGCTTTCCCCGGGTTACATATTGTGTTAATGTGTGCATGCAATTGATGTTTCATTGTTATTGATGGAGCTAAATTGATGATCAACGTAGAGGAGGTTATGTATTATGCATGTATTATGCAATAGTGTATAATCGGGATAATCTCTGAGAATAAGTGTTATATTATTCAAAAATTTTACAGCATGAGTGTTCAATAACATCTATATCATTGTGCGCACGCATGCGATCCCATCCATTGGTACACTCACTGAGGTGAAAGAAAAGAACCAAGCTTGACTGGAGTTGGAAATGTACTTAGACTAGTTGATTTGCATAGCCACTAGCACAGATTTGCAATTGAGTGTAGACATTATGCACCAGTATGTCACTGGTCTGGCTACACTCAAGACCATGATGCGTATGCTATCTGAGGAGTTGGACTGAGGTGCCAAATAAGTGTACTCAGATGCAACGGAGGCAAGAGTTCGCTTTTAGAAGGATGTCACCACAAAGTATGTAGACACCATAAAAAACTACCAAGCTTGGCATCAGCTCTCCACCATCGATCACCAAGAGGATGTCAACGAGTTAGTCTTCCCATATATGTTTGAGTTTCACTGATGTATTTCATGGCTTACTCAAGCTCATTTTTGTCTCACATGGGTACATGTGTAGATTATATTGTAAAAATGTTGTAAAGTGAAAGACCAAGTGTCAATAGTGGAATGTAAACAGTCATGTGTAAGAGTCACAAAGGGGGAATGTCGAGGGTCACCCCACCCTTTGCTATATATAGAACCTCATAACTCATTGTACAATCTTTTGGGAGCCAAGATTATGATAGGTATAACTTAGAGAAAGCTTGGAGTGTATTGTAACGAGCCTTGGCTTCTCCACAATGCAGAGCTAGTACATCTCTTTGGAGGAGCAGGTGGAAGTGACTGTAATGTTCTGCTATCGGGGTTAGTGGTTGACATGGTTGCATGCATTATTGGATCTTTCACTATTTTAATATAACAGAGCTAACATGTTTCATGCATATATTGTTATTGTTGTTTGGTTATCATGGTTACTCTAATGATGTATGTAGTTGTAATTTATGTATGTATGTATGGACTATTTTGTATTTGTTTGTATGGATCTTATCGAGGCATGTTGTTGGTATAACTCATCACTTTGGATCGTCATCTATTCTTCTTTCCATCCCATGATGTCTTTCAGCTTGTGTGTTCCCTTTCAAGTTGCGTGTTATCATAGGCTTTTAAGTGGCGCACTCTTCTCTCCTTCTATTTGTTAGAGCCTTTCATGCGCCTTCCCTGACTTGCTGCAAGATCACACCCTCGCTTCCAACAATGAAATCTTACTTACCTCTGCTTGAAACCACAGTCAAGGCGATACCGTACTACCCACTGCTGGGACTCCCAGTCCAAAGGGTCTAAGGTCTAGTTGGGACTTCTTACCGAGGAGATCCCATGACATGTTAGAGGGTCCAGCACCGTCAAAACCTTATGAACATTTCAATTTCTTGGAGACCCGAGGTCTCTAGATTGGGGGTGGGCGTATGTGGTTTTACAGTTGGACAATCAGTCATGGTACAATTAACCTAAATTTGGCCTTCCCATTCTATCTCGTAGTGCTATCACTCACTTAGTCCTGGGCTCACCCACCGGTGGTTGAATAATTGAGACCATGGGAACAAGGGGGGTTAGACGTAGGGTAGGTATAGAAAAAGTGCCACCCCATATGCCATGCAATGTCAAAAAGGTTGTGCACACCCATGTGGCAGAGCTAGGGACCTGTAGCATAGAGTATAGCGAAGTTGAGATATCTAAGTGAGGTTTTGGACCGGAAAGTTGCCCATTTATCGGGGATAATAGAGTTGTCTCTATTATTCAATACATTAAAAAACCACCTTCACCAAATTACTCAGTAGTTGGAACAGATTGCTCAAGACCACTATGATGACCAGAATGAGATAATTGGATTAATGCATGATCTTCAACATAACTAGTGGAATATGATGGATCATTTAGTTTCCTTTCATTAGGGTCGGAAAATAATTACAGAGAGGCTGAATCGCTTGGAAGGCAAGATGGATCATATTGAGGGACATGTGCACAAGGCTTTTCATGTGCATTTGTTGCCAGGGAAAAACCCAAATGATCCATGGCCAAGGAACCCTCTAGTTCAAGGATGCAAATTGGTTTTCTTTGTTCTTGCGACCTTTTGGTTCTATTGATCTATTTGTATATGCTCTGGTAGTTTTGTTGTTTATTGACTATGTTTTTTTAATATCAACTTTTGACTAATAAATTTGATAGGAATAAAGTTGATTTCCTTTAGTTAAAAACCTATCACAATGTACCAACGCCATGAATTAATTGAAAAACTAAATTTACAAAATAAATAAATTACATAACATATTTTAAAATATTATTTATAATATAAAGAAATAAATAAAGTTATTTATGTATAACAATAAAACTTAAATTAAAACCTCTAAAAAATATAAAAATAAATAAAGTTATTTATATATAATAGTAAAACTTAAATTAAAATCTCAACTCCTAGAGATTACAAAGTAAAGTTAAAGACAAAAGAAAAATAAAAATTTAAAAATTATTTCAATTAAAAAATAAGTTTAAAAAAGGAGTTGTCTTTAGTGTGATTTTTTGGAAATTTTCTGGTGCCGAATTCGATGGAAAAATTTGAGGTGAAATATTGATTTGCATTATTTAAACTAGTTTTTTTACTGTATATATGGATTCAGGACCCTGGAAAACCCCTAGGGCACTTCGATTGCACAGGATTACCTATCAAACTTGTGATTCCAATAAATTCTTGATGGATTTTAGAGAAATTAAACTAGAAAAAACTATTGTAAAAACTTCCAAAAAATCACACTAAAAACAACTCCTTTAAAAGTTATGAAAATATAATAAATATTAAAATTATAAATAAAATTAATAAAAATATATCAATAAATTATTAAAAAATTAATTATATACCAAGAAAATCAAGTAAAAGCAAAATCATACTAAATTGAAAGGTAACCATAATCCTATCTCCTTGATAATTTGAAAAAGATTAATCCAAAGTTGTTCTTTTACCTTATCTAATTTTAATATCATGTTATTTTGTTAAAATGTTCATTATTATTAAGTTTTATTGTTTTTGTCGTTTTAATTTTTTAATAATTTATTATTATTTAATAATATTTTATTTAATTTGTTAAAAAAATTAACATTATTATATCTCAAGCGCATTTGTTTAATAATATATTATTGTTTAATAATAGTTTTACGCCATAAGGCATTTCCCTCTAAAATGAACACCCCTAACTGCCACTTAACTGCCACTTGGCACAAGTCCGCACCATCCTAATTGCCACTTGGCACAAGTCTGCAGCATCTGATCAAATGCCACTTGGCACAAGTCTGCAGCATCCGATCAAATGTTAGATGATTCAAGAATAATCTGCCATTTCAGTTTCAACTGAATGAAACTGATATAGCATATAACTCTACATAATGTGAGCATGAACTTAAACTGATAGAGCACATAACCCTGCACAATGTGAGCGTGAACTTAAACTTTGCATTTGTGTTCTCATTTGTGTTTGGTTTTACATTTGTGTTTTCATTTGTGTTTGGTCTTGCAGGAATTTAAGGAAACTTCTGAGGCATACACCTTCAAGATTGATCCTGCCGGTATATTCATCATGCATGTTACAGGGTTTTTGGATTTGTTGATATTTAGTGCCTCGTGTTTATCCATCGATCTTGGCAAGTTTGAAGAAAGAGGAAAGACCACCAAAAGCCTGAGAAGTGAGAAAGGTTCGTGAAACCTTCACTGGGTTTTTTAGGAGAGCGCTCAGGAAGAGTTGAATGAGTGACAGAAGAGCGCCTGGGGAAGAGTTAAATGAGCGACAGAAGGGAACATGAGGCGGAAACAGTTACCTTTCAGCCACAGTGAATTCCTCTCCACCATTGATGTGTCCCCAAACTACCCATGGCATTGATCATCTGTGAATCCGATTAGCACATCAAAAATTAAGTACTAAATATAAAATGGGTAACCCTTACCCGAGAGTTGGAGCGCAACACCAGAAATCTGGAAGCATTGAGAACAATCTTGCTAGCAACACCTACGTGCCTCGAGCACAAGGCTATCTCTGCAAGATAATTGAGATCAACTTGGACACAGGGAACCCCCACTTTAGTAATTAGTAATTCCTCTAAAGCTTCAGTCATAGCAGGGAACTGATTAAGGGAGCCCCACAACAGAGACAGAACCCAACAACAGCCTTAGAGCAAAATGAATCTCAAAACCCTCCTCTATCACTCGTTAACTAGAACTCAGACTCTGCATAGTGAAATGGTGCACAAAACCGTGATTGGGATGGGAAAAATAATTTCCAAAACCCTCAGTAAATTAACACCAGATCGAGACGGCCAGATGAGGAACAAATCCAGGAAGAGAATGACAGCTAAAACATGCACATGACAGCGTTGGTATGTGGTGCTTGCGTGGAGTTGTCTGGTCCCTCTATCCAAGTTGTAGTCATAAATCTAGCTCAAGAGTCTTTCAAGAACATCAAACGCGTGTAATAAAAAATCCATGTCCAAACTCCAAAAGTTGACCATGTATTGTTGCCGAGTGTTGATGAAATTGCCATTGCTATCGGGAATGTGGCTACCTAGTTTACAGGTATTACACATACGGAGTTGTCATGGCTTAAAAGAGTTGGACATTGGAAATGGTGATTTTCCAATGTTAAAGGAATGGTCTTTAGAGCGCTTACAGAGCATCATATCGTCAAATGGTGTGTGGAAGGAAAAGGCAATATCAAAACTTGAAAATGTAACCATACGTAATTGCCCATTGTTAAGGAGAATATCAAAGACGATGATAAAGCTATTCAGATTGATGGCCCAGCCCTTCGGTGACGTGGACACACAGTCACGTGGTCTCACCTCAGGCCCCGGTGGTCACTTTGCGTGCGGACAAAACTCCCGCGGTTTTACCTGGCCCCCAATCCGAGGCTCATTAAATCACGCATCTGCCGGTTGAAAGGTTTAGCCACCGGCTTGTTCCGTTACCTCCCGCCTATGTTAAACCCTCAGGACTTACCTTTGGCTCATTTTCACTTATCACTTCGCCGCTGCTCTCTGCGTTCCTGTGGCGATGCTCCCGGTTTCGAACCCTGGTCACTGTTCTGTCCAACAGACGAACCCTGTACTCGGTCAATGGTTACAATGGTTACAGTTTCTGTTGAGGAGCTATTCCTCTGTCTTCGATGCTGTCTATCGAGGTGCGTGGACCTGTATGGCTCAGTGGTTCTGTTCTGAGGTTATGGTAAGCTGCTTTATATTTTCGTGGGTTCACTGTAAGAGTCTTTGCATTCTCTGTTACTGACCTATAATTTTTGTACAGGTAACTGCGACCTTGAAGCTGCCGCTCTTCCAATCTCTTTCCGCCCTCGAAGGTAAGCTAGCGTGCTATGATTCACCCTGCACGGTTATCTTTTATCGACACTTACAGGTTCTGTGCCTTTTTTAGTTTGTGGAATGGGGTTCTGTCTCAATAGCTCTTCGTCGACCTGTGGGTGAGTTTACATCTCCTTCATGCTCGCATTTGTTTGCTCCTTCGTTCTCTTATACTGATGATGATTCTAACCTCTCGCTGTTTCTATGTGCAGGCTTGAACAGAAAGCTCGCTCACGAGGGTTTCGAGTTGTGCAATCTTCGAATCCTTTCGACCCTGGCACCCTTTGCAAACGGGTAGGGTTTACTCCTACTCCAGTATGTCTGTAGATTGTTCAATATGGCTGTAGATGTAGATATCAGCTTGTTTAGGTTGTCTAGGGTTCGGTCGTGCCCTTTGCCGGCGTTTGCAGTCTCTGTGCTTTGTTCTTTTGCATCAAACTACAATCTTAGTGTAACAAGGGTTTGGTAGTTTGTGCTTTACGGCGATGCCGGGGTTTACCACATGATACTGTAAGGTTTATCGACCTTTCTGTGTGCAATGACTATGAAATACTTTAATTAAGTTAATGGAAACAGAGTGGTTTGGTTTGATACCTCTTTCTTGTAAGCTTGTATATTGATTTTATGTGGCCGCGTTACTCCTCGTGCTTGGCATACTGGTTCTGTGCAATATGGACTCGTGGTCTTGATTTGATGCCTGTAACGTTCTTGAAATTCTAGTTATAGTTAAACTCTTTCCATTTCAATTCACTTTTAAAAATACAGTAGATACACAGTAAACACTTGTGTGCACAATATGGGAAAATGTCCGCAATAGATTATCTCAAACAAATTTACACTAGTTCTGTTACAGAGGGTTTCTTGATCAAGTTTCTATTTCTCTCTTGTTCACGAAGGGAAGAAGTCCCTCTACATTTGCCTATTTTGCTTTTTAATCTACATGGAAACATAACTAATTGACAAACTGCCCTACCTGAATCCTAACTGTCATTTAGTTATTCTTTAACAAAACTTAACTAAACAGTTTTCCCTTCCTGGGCTTAAACAACTTTGTAATTTAAAATGCTATGAGATAAAAGGAAATAAAACAATAATTAAGAAAACAATAACCAACTTGGTGGTTTGTCCACCCAATCCTGTAGCCTCTGACTTGTTTCTGTTCTCCCGTGAGTCCGTTAATAGTCATTCGTCTCCTCGGAGCTGGATGCTCCTGCATCAGGCTCCCGGGGTGGCAAAAAGTCATGGCTCCGTTCCATGAGGTCGTCAACAGAATAGCCCGCCTTTTGTATCTGCGTTGAGTTGAGCCACGAACTGTCCTCTATTGGACGGTTTTTCCACTTGACTAAATACCGCAGATACTCTTTCCTGCGTGTGCGTCTAGCTACCTGTGTATCCAGAATTCTTTCGATCTCAAGGGGTGGTGCCATTGGCAACTGTCTCGTCCAAGTATCTTCTCCATGGTTGGTGTTATGTGGCATTGTTGCTGTTGCATCATTCTCCGAACCAGCGACATAGGGAAACAGATCTGCCACGTTAAAAATGGGAGAAATCCCAATCCCAGGTGGCAACTGTATCTCGTAAGCGTTCGCAGAAAATTTTCGGACAATCTTGCAGGGACCGATCTTCTTGAATTTCAATTTATTGTACTCCCGTTTTGGAAACCTCTCCTTACGTAAGTATGCAAGTACTTCATCCCCAACATTAAATTGAACTTCCCGACGCTTTGTGTCAGCTCGTTGTTTATATTTTTGGCTGCTGTCCTGCAATTTCAGCTTGACTTGTTCGTGCAAGTTGCTCATAGCTTGAGCGAATTCTTCCCCATCAGCGCTCCATTTCTCAAGTTTCCCCAAATCTCGTCATTCATGCACTCCTCGCGGATGCATGCCGTACAAAATCTGGAACGGACTGTATCCGGTGCTGCGGTTCGGTGAATCGTTGTACGCGAACTCTGCTTGTGCAAGTACACGGTCCCACGTCCGGGAATTTTCTGCTGTTAAACTTCGAAGTAAGTTTCCTAGGCTTCGGTTTACTACCTCCGTTTGACCATCAGTCTGCGGGTGGTAAGCGGAGCTGAATTGCAATTGAGTATCTAACTTTTTCCACAGAGTTCTCCAAAAGTGACCAGTAAACTTTACATCCCCGTCAGAGACAATGGATTTCGGGAGTCCATGCAACCGAACGATTTCATTAAAGAAAAGATGTGCTATATAAGTAGCATCGCTGGTTTTCTTACAAGGTACAAAATGTGCCATTTTTGAAAATCGGTCAACTACAACCATTACTGAACCGAAACCTCGTTGTGTCTTCGGCAAACCCAGAACGAAGTACATACTCATTGAATCCCATGGTTGGCTTGGAATCGGCAATGGCAAATAAAGACCAGTATTTTGACTGTGACCCTTTGCTAGTTGACACACTTTACATCTGCTCACGTACCTCTGCACATCCCGCTGCAATTTCGGCCAGAAATAGAAATGTCGTACCTGAGCAATCGTTTTGTCTATACCAAAGTGTCCAGCCAGTCCTCCACTGTGCTTTTCCTGTACAATATTTTCCCGCATAGAACAGTTGGGTATACACAACTGCCCTCCTTTAAACAACAATCCTTCCTGTAGATTATAGTCTAGCCACTTGCTGTCATTTCGTAACAGCGGGTTTTGGCAAGCCTCATAGGCTTCCATAAACTCAGTGTCGGTCGGATACAGCTCTTTTAGGTGTTCAAATCCCAAAATCTGCATCGTGCTTTCCTGGAGAAGCAACGTTCTCCTACTAAGTGCATCTGTTACCTTATTTGATTGTCCGCTAATGTGTTTCAGTACAAACGTGAAACTTTGCAAGTACTCAACCCAAGCTGCATGTTTATGATTCAATTTATGCTGCTGCATAATGTACTGTAACGCAGAATTGTCAGAGTATAAGACAAACTCGATACCTAACAGGTAATGTCTCCAATGTTTCAAAGCCTGCACAATGGCGTAAAACTCCTTGTCGTAGGTTGAGTATTTCTGTCTGCTCTCATTTAGCTTTTCACTGAAATAGGCGACCGGTCTGTCCTCCTGGCTAAGGACTGCCCCAATGGCTGTCCCACTGGCATCACAACAAACTTGGAAAAGTTTGTTGAAATCAGGTAGCCTCAATATCGGTCTCTCCGTAATCTTCTTTTTCAGAGTTTGAAAACTACTTTTTGCTGCTTCAGTCCAGTGAAAAGGCTGATTTACCTTCTTAATTGTGTCCAACATAGGTGCGCAAATCTCGCTGAAATTTCTGATAAACTTTCTGTAAAAGCTAGCTAGTCCATGGAAACTTCAGACTTCAAATAAACTTTTTGGAGAAGGCCAGCTAACTATAGCTGCCACCTTTTCTGGATCCATTTTTAATTCATTTTCTGCAATGACAAATCCCAGATATACTAATTCTCGCTGAAAAAAAGTACACTTTTTCAGGTTAATCAGCGGCTTGTTTTGCTGTAACTTCCTCAACACACTCTGCAAATGTCTGAAATGTTCCTCCTTAGTCTTACTAAAAATCAGAATATCATCCAAGTAAACTATTACAAACTTACCATTAAATTCCTTCAGCACTTCATTCATCAGACGCATGAACGTGCTGGGAGCGTTGCTCAAACCGAAAGGCATCACCAGCCACTCATATAAGCCTTCGTTCGTCTTGAAAGTGGTCTTCCATTCATCTCCTTCCCGAATCCGGATCTGGTGATATCCACTCTTCAAGTCAATCTTCGAAAAATAATCCGCCCCACTCAAACAATCCATCATATCGTCCATCCTAGGTAAGGGAAACCTGTACCTAACAGTAATTTTGTTAATAGCCCTGGAATCTGTACACATTCTCCACTCTCCTCCTTTCTTTGGAGCCAAAACAGTTGGTACTGCACATGGGCTCATGCTCTCCCGAATCAAACCTTTGTCCAACAACTCCTGGACCTGTTTCCTAATTTCTTCATGATCTTTAGGACTCATGCAGTAAGCTGCTTTGTTTGGCAGGCTTGCTCCTGGTATAAAGTCAATGCAGTGACTAATACCTCTCCTTGGTGGCAATTCATCTGGAAGATCATCTACCACAATGTCTCCAAAATCCTGCAGTAATTTCTGAACTTCTTCAGGCAAATCCGAAACCTGTGTATGAAGTACCACTGCCTATGGTCTCCTTATGACATCAAAATTTATCTCGCTATCCTCAATCTGTCTTATAAACTCTTTTCTGCCTAACAGCAGTGCTTTCACTTCACTAGCTTCTGCTGTGTTTTCCTCCTTGATGGGTACAAGCGTATGCTTGATCCCATCTTTCACAAACTTATAGCAGTTGGTTTTCCCATCATGAACTGCACTTCTATCAAACTGCCAAGGTCGTCCCAACAGTAGGTGACAGACATCCATTGGCATGACATCACAAAGGATTTTATCCTTGTACTTACCAATCTGAAACTCCACCTCACACTGTTCGTCAACTAACAGTTGATGCCCTTTTTGCAGCCATGACACTTTGTAGGCAGTGGGATGTTTTAACTTCTTTAATCCCAGTTTTTCTACCATCTCCACAGCTACTAAATTGTCAGTACTCCCACTGTCTATGATCAGTTTGCAGCACTTGCCTCGCGACTTGCAGACAGTGCGAAACAACGCTTTTCGTTGATATGGTTCTGCAACCTCCTTTGCTGGTTTCAACAGCACTTTATTCAACACCAAAGCTTCACCTGTCTCAGGTGCATTTTCCGCTTCTTGAGGTGTTGCCTCAGCATCCTCTGGCTGAGCAACATAAGCTCCTCTCCCACCTGCTGGTTCACCTTCAGGACATTCATACGACTTGTGTCCCCATTTGTGACAGCGATAGCACTGGACAGCTCCCCTGCCCTGACCATATCCTCGCCCCCGCTGAGGTGGTCGTCCTCCTCTAGTGCTATTGTCTTTTTCTGCTGCTCCAGCAGATTTAGAGCTGCTGCTTTCTTCACCTGAACCTGCACCTCGGCCTCTTCCAAACATCTTACCTTTCCCCCTGCCAGTTCCACCTCCTCTTCTGGCATTTTGCTTCCGGTTAATTTTCTCCTCTGCCTTCAGCGCAAACTGATAGGCTTCATCCAATGTCCGGGGTGAAAGGATACCAATTTCATCCAAGATTTCCCCCCTTAAGCCATTCACAAATCTGGCTGTTTTCTCCGGGGTGTCTTCTACATATCCTGCCCATAAATGTAACTTGTAGAACTCCTCTGTAAATTCTCTTACAGTCATTCCCCTCTACTTCAGGTTCTGTACCTGCCTGTACAGCATAATCTGGTAATCCTTCGGCAGGAATTTCTCTTTCAGCTTGGCCTCCATCCTAGACCATTTCTTTATAGGCTGTTTGTTAAGCCTCCTCCGCTCCGCCTGAATGCTGTCCCACCACAAGGACGCATGTCCCTTTAGTTTGGTGGCGGCGAACTTCACCTGTTTATCCTCACTGGTTTCCTCGAATTCGAAATATTTGTTGACTTCACTCAGCCAATCCAACAACACGTCTGCGGACAGACTTCCGTCATAAGTAGGTAACTCATGCCTTGGCTTATGACTGGACAGCAAAACTGACTTCAACAATTTGAGTTCCGGTGTTACCCCTTCGAACTCATCCTCCGGTTCAACTTCTTCTTCATCACTGTCATCTGCTGGGTTTCTTCTTCCCCCAGCCTCCACCACTGCCAATCTTTCACGCAAAAGTCGAATCTCCTCTCGAAGTCCATCATCTACTACCCTACGGACTACTCGTCCTCTTCCTCTTCCTCTTCCTCTTCCTTCACCTTCACCTTCTACCTGTTCCATTGGTTCTAACTCAAGAAACTAGCTCTGATACCACTTTTGATGGCCCAGCCCTTCGGTGACGTGGACACACAGTCACGTGGTCTCACCTCAGGCCCCGGTGGTCACTTTGCGTGCGGACAAAACTCCCGCGGTTTTACCTGGCCCCCAATCCGAGGCTCATTAAATCACGCATCTGCCGGTTGAAAGGTTTAGCCACCGGCTTGTTCCGTTACCTCCCGCCTATGTTAAACCCTAAGGACTTACCTTTGGCTCATTTTCACTTATCACTCTGCCGCTGCTCTCTCTGCGTTCCTGTGGCGATGCTCCCGGTTTCGAACCCTGGTCACTGTTCTGTCCAACAGACGAACCCTGTACTCGGTCAATGGTTACAATGGTTACAGTTTCTGTTGAGGAGCTATTCCTCTGTCTTCGATGCTGTCTATCGAGGTGCGTGGACCTGTATGGCTCAGTGGTTCTGTTCTGAGGTTATGGTAAGCTGCTTTATATTTTCGTGGGTTCACTGTAAGAGTCTTTGCATTCTCTGTTACTGAGCTATAATTTTTGTACAGGTAACTGCGACCTTGAAGCTGCCGCTCTTCCAATCTCTTTCCGCCCTCGAAGGTAAGCTAGCGTGCTATGATTCACCCTGCACGGTTATCTTTTATCGACACTTACAGGTTCTGTGCCTTTTTTAGTTTGTGGAATGGCGTTCTGTCTCAACAGCTCTCCGTCGACCTGTGGGTGAGTTTACATCTCCTTCATGCTCGCATTTGTTTGCTCCTTCGTTCTCTTATACTGATGATGATTCTAACCTCTCGCTGTTTCTATGTGCAGGCTTGAACAGAAAGCTCGCTCACGAGGGTTTCGAGTTGTGCAATCTTCGAATCCTTTTGACCCTAGCACCCTTTGCAAACGGGTAGGGTTTACTCCTGCTCCAGTATGTCTGTAGATTGTTCAATATGGCTGTAGATGTAGATATCAGCTTGTTTAGGTTGTCTAGGGTTCGGCCGTGCCCTTTGCCGGCGTTTGCAGTCTCTGTGCTCTGTTCTTTTGCATCAAACTACAATCTTAGTGTAACAAGGGTTTGGTAATTTGTGCTTTACGGCGATGCCGGGGTTTACCACATGATACTGTAAGGTTTATCGACCTTTCTGTGTGCAATGACTATGAAATACTTTAATTAAGTTAATGGAAACAGAGTGGTTTGGTTTGATACCTCTTTCTTGTAAGCTTGTATATTGATTTTATGTGGCCGCGTTACTCCTCGTGCTTGGCATACTGGTTCTGTGCAATATGGACTCGTGGTCTTGATTTGATGCCTGTAACGTTCTTGAAATTCTAGTTACAGTTAAACTCTTTCCATTTCAATTCACTTTTAAAAATACAGTAGATACACAGTAAACACTTGTGTGCACAATATGGGAAAATGTCCGCAATAGATTATCTCAAACAAATTTACACTAGTTCTGTTACAGAGGGTTTCTTGATCAAGTTTCTATTTCTCTCTTGTTCACGAAGGGAATAAGTCCCTCTACATTTGCATATTTTTCTTTTTAATCTACATGGAAACATAACTAATTGACAAACTGCCCTACCTGAATCCTAACTGTCATTTAGTTATTCTTTAACAAAACTTAACTAAACAGTTTTCCCTTCCTGGGCTTAAACAACTTTGTAATTTAAAATGCTATGCGATAAAAGGAAATAAAACAATAATTAAGAAAACAATAACCAACTTGGTGGTCTGTCCACCCAATCCTGTAGCCTCTGACTTGTTTCTGTTCTCCCGTGAGTCCGTCAATAGTCATTCGTCTCCTCGGAGCTGGATGCTCCTGCATCAGGCTCCCGGGGTGGCAAAAAGTCATGGCTCCGTTCCATGAGGTCGTCAACAGAATAGCCCGCCTTTTGTATCTGCGTTGAGTTGAGCCACGAACTGTCCTCTATTGGACGGTTTTTCCACTTGACTAAATACCACAGATACTCTTTCCTGCGTGTGCGTCTAACTACTTGTGTATCCAGAATTCTTTCGATCTCAAGGGGTGGTGCCGTTGGCAACTGTCTCGTCCAAGTATCTTCTCCATGGTTGGTGTTCTGTGGCATTGTTGCTGCTGCATCATTCTCCGAACCAGCGACATAGGGAAACAGATCTGCCACGTTAAAAATGGGAGAAATCCCAATCCCAGGTGGCAACTGTATCTCGTAAGCGTTCGCAGAAAATTTTCGGACAATCTTGCAGGGACCGATCTTCTTGAATTTCAATTTATTGTACTCCCGTTTTGGAAACCTCTCCTTACGTAAGTACGCAAGTACTTCATCCCCAACATTAAATTGAACTTCCTGACGCTTTGTGTCAGCTCGTTGTTTATATTTTTGGCTGCTGTCCTGCAATTTCAGCTTGACTTGTTCGTGCAAGTTGCTCATAGCTTGAGCGAATTCTTCCCCATCAGCGCTCCGTTTCTCAAGTTTCCCCAAATCTCGTAATTCATGCACTCCTCGCGGATGCATGCCGTACAAAATCTGGAACGGACTGTAACCGGTGCTGCGGTTCGGTGAATCGTTGTACGCGAACTCTGCTTGTGCAAGTACACGGTCCCACGTCCGGGAATTTTCTCCTGTTAAACTTCGAAGTAAGTTTCCTAGGCTTCTGTTTACTACCTCCGTTTGACCATCAGTCTGCGGGTGGTAAGCGGAGCTGAATTGCAATTGAGTATCTAACTTTTTCCACAGAGTTCTCCAAAAGTGACCAGTAAACTTTACATCCCTGTCAGAGACAATGGATTTCGGGAGTCCATGCAACCGAACGATTTCATTAAAGAAAAGATGTGCTATATAAGTAGCATCGCTGGTTTTCTTACAAGGTACAAAATGTGCCATTTTTGAAAATCTTTCAACTACAACCATTACTGAATCGAAACCTCGTTGTGTCTTCGGCAAACCCAGAACGAAGTCCATACTCACTGAATCCCATGGTCGGCTTGGAATCGGCAATGGCAAATAAAGACCAGTATTTTGACTGTGACCCTTTGCTAGTTGACACACTTTACATCTGCTCACGTACCTCTGCACATCCCGCTGCAATTTCGGCCAGAAATAGAAATGTCGTACCTGAGCAATCGTTTTGTCTATACCAAAGTGTCCAGCCAGTCCTCCACTATGCTTTTCCTGTACAATATTTTCCCGCATAGAACAGTTGGGTATACACAACTGCCCTCCTTTAAACAACAATCCTTCCTGTAGATTATAGTCTAGCCACTTGCTGTCATTTCGTAACAGCGGGTTTTGGCAAGCCTCATAGGCTTCCATAAACTCAGTGTCGGTCGAATACAGCTCTTTTAGGTGTTCAAATCCCAAAATCTGCATCGTGCTTTCCTGGAGAAGCAACGTTCTCCTACTATGTGCATCTGCTACCTTATTTGATTGTCTGCTAATGTGTTTCAGTACAAACGTGAAACTTTGCAAGTACTCAACCCAAGCTGCATGTTTATGATTCAATTTATGCTGCTGCATAATGTACTGTAACGCAGAATTGTCAGAGTATAAGACAAACTCGATACCTAACAGGTAATGTCTCCAATGTTTCAAAGCCTGCACAATGGCGTAAAACTCCTTGTCGTAGGTTGAGTATTTCTGTCTGCTCTCATTTAGCTTTTCACTGAAATAGGCGACCGGTCTGTCCTCCTGGCTAAGGACTGCCCCAATGGCTGTCCCACTGGCATCACAACGAACTTGGAAAAGTTTGTTGAAATCAGGTAGCCTCAATATCGGTCTCTCCGTAATCTTCTTTTTCAGAGTTTGAAAACTACTTTCTGCTGCTTCAGTCCAGTGAAAAGGCTGATTTACCTTCTTAATTGTGTCCAACATAGGTGCGCAAATCTCGCTGAAATTTCTGATAAACTTTCTGTAAAAGCTGGCTAGTCCATGGAAACTTCGGACTTCAAATAAACTTTTTGGAGAAGGCCAGCGAACTATAGCTGCCACCTTTTCTGGATCCATTTTTAATTCATTTTCTGCAATGACAAATCCCAGATATACTAATTCTCGCTGAAAAAAAGTACACTTTTTCAGGTTAATCAACAGCTTGTTTTGTTGTAACTTCCTCAACACACTCTGCAAATGTCTGAAATGTTCCTCCTTAGTCTTACTAAAAATCAGAATATCATCCAAGTAAACTATTACAAACTTACCATTAAATTCCTTCAGCACTTCATTCATCAGACGCATGAACGTGCTGGGAGCGTTGCTCAAACCGAAAGGCATCACCAGCCACTCATATAAGCCTTCGTTCGTCTTGAAAGCGGTCTTCCATTCATCTCCTTCCCGAATCCGGATCTGGTGATATCCACTCTTCAAGTCAATCTTCGAAAAATAAGCCGCCCCACTCAAACAATCCATCATATCGTCCATCCTAGGTAAGGGAAACCTGTACCTAACAGTAATTTTGTTAATAGCCCTGGAATCTGTACACATTCTCCACTCTCCTCCTTTCTTTGGAGCCAAAACAGTTGGTACTGCACATGGGCTCATGCTCTCCCGAATCAAACCTTTGTCCAACAACTCCTGGACCTGTTTCCTAATTTCTTCATGATCTTATAAAATGACCCATTATAGACATTTGTACGAATATTTTTTAGATTTTCCTTTCCTAGACATTGTAATAAAACACTGTCACAACTCCCTTGAAAAATGATTACGGCTAGAAGTTGATAGTGTGTAGATTTTAATTTTAATTTATTTTATGTTTAATGTCCACAAGTAATTACATGTAATGCCAAGGTGTAAGTGGTATTTCAAGCTAGAATAATACAAGTGAATTCAAAGTCGCAAAAATGTAAATCACTTAATTTGTCACGAAAACATGTTGATTCTTCCAACCTTCTAATGCTAACATATGCCTTCCCTATGCCCTCCGTATCCACACAAAATAATAGCACGTTTAAATGTTGTATTGTGCTTTTAGATAACTGTCGTTGAATATCTTCTGCATTCCTCTAATGTTTAATGAAAGAAAGATAATTTAATTGCATGATGATGAATAGTCACCTTTGTATGAATAAAGACTATATTTATGTTTAACAATAAAGGCTAATTTAGTTTAATTTATTGAAAATTTATACTCTCAAAAGAGACAAGGCATTCCTTTATTTCCTTTTAAATATCTTTTGGTAAATACTACTACGAAAGATTAAAAAAAAATTATATAAAAAATCCACGATTCAAATTAAGACTATAAAATTATAATATTACAAATTGCAATCTTTTTCCCTTAAATTTTTCCCTTCCCTCGTGTTTAATCTATATGAGTTTTACATCCCTTTTACTTTACTTTTTTAACATAATAGTTCGACAATGTTAATAAATCTAAGTATCAATCTTCCCTTAAGACTAATTGTTTGAGAAAAGATTTGGAGAAGGATTGTATTGCTTTCTTGTTACAAAGGAAAACATATTGAGAAATGACTCTAACACGTTTATGAATTGCTTATGAATACTAGTGGTAATTTATTTATATATGTTATGACTGACAACTTACTTTTTGTGATCGTGTAAATGTTTTTCTTTCTGAATTTAACGATATGTTATACTTTAAAAATTTGAGTAGGATACTTGATGGATCCTATGTAAAATCATTTCATTATTATATATAAGATATACAATGAAATTGTATTTTATTAAATTATGGAAAATAATATCTATCTTTTGTTGAAAAGTTGGATCTTCATTGATGAAATCAAATATAAAGTAATTTTGATTTTAAAAAATATACAAATTATTTTGATTCTAAAATAGGTTTTTAAAGGTTAGAATTTTTAAAATATGTAGAAATATATAGCAACCCAAAATACAACAGAATTAGTAAAAAAATATATCATATCACGCCATGAGGTGTTATCTAGTGAATATTAATTTATATTGTTTTGTTAATCATATTTGGTAAAATTGAGTTATCAAAATGTTACAAAATGAAAAATATAAATAATAACAAAAGGTTTATATTATCATACACTTCATACTTGATGAAATTTTATACACGCACACATAACGGCGAGCTCTTGAATTGCAACAATAATGTTGCAACTCCTAAGGCTGTTAATTTTAATTATCAACCCAAAGTCCATACAAACTTAAGAGGTGACAATATTGTATGCACAGAAAGATAAGTTCTACTTAAGTTACTCTAACACAGTAGATCAAACCAAGGGATGCATAGACCATTTTTCAAATAAAATCTAGGTACCATAAGAGAGAATGCCAATCTATTTGTAAGAAACATGAATGTTTCATAAAAGGAGATGTTAATCCATTTGTAGGAAATGTAAATGTTGCATAAGAAGGAATTGCTACTTTACTTCTAGGAAATATAAATTTTGCATAAGAAGGAAATGATAATCTACTTGCAGGAAATGTAAATGTGCATGGAAGGAAATTCTAGTCTTATTAAAAAAAAAGACAATGCTTGAAATGGAAACCCTAACTTATTGTAGAAATCAAACCTAGTCTATTTGTTTGAAGTAAAGAGAATGAAATCAATATTATACTATTACATTCAAAGGAAATTCTATGCTAATGACAAAATTCAACAACTAATTCAAGAAGTGACAAAGAAGACTATCTCTTTGCTATTAAATTCATCTTTGCAGTCACTAACCCTAATTGTAGAAATACATTCTAGAGATGAAAATAAAGGTCCTAGGTGGTCTCATATCTTTCTCAAGCTCCGTTCCAAGGTCTAGGAGGCATCATGCAAGGCTAGGAAGCAGAAATCAAGCTTAAAGAAAATTTGTGGTCAAGTTTGGAGAGCTTCTACACAGTGCTCCAAGATGCTAGAACGTTACTACAAGATGCTCCAGTATTGCCTTGTTTTGCTACAAGATTGAATCCGAGAGCATTCTAAGGGCTTAAAAGTTTAATGGAAGGTAGAATAATGGTTCACGAGGGCCTTGCGATTCTAGTGCATCTTAGGAGCCCTATTGCAGAAGGATAAATGCAAACAATGGCCTCTAAGAAATCTTGCACGAGTTCTTAGTGAAAAATGTGCTTGAGGAAGTTGTTGAGGAAGGAAGGAGGATGTTAATAGTAGGATAACAAGTGTAAAATGATAGCGTTATGCGATGCAACCCAATAATATGACATGCACACCACAAATATTACTCAATCTTGCAAAAGATATAAAGCATGCTAACAATGTTAATTGTAGAGAATTAAACTAGAAAGGATAGGATGAGTTGAATTTTATTCAATATCTTCCTACTACATGTAAAATGAAACCTGTCTTTTTGTGCTTGTCAATGCAAGGCTTACAACTAGAGTTACCAAGAGAGATGATTGATAAATATACAAAGGAAGCTTTTCATATAAACAAAACTTGCAAGAAGGAAATATTGCTAACCTAAGTGTGGAAAAGAAATAGGAATAATAAAATTTACAAAGGAGAGAGACCAGGGTGCTTGGGTTTTGCGCTAACCCAAGGGTACTCAACCCTTTGGAGAAGAATCACATTAAACGAAACGAAATACTTCTCATTGATATCAAAAAGTGCTTAGGCAAATAATATGGAAATGGAAATGACAAGTACAAACTGCTAGCTCTAGCAGTCACTATCCTTCTCTAAGAGTTCAAATCCTATTGAGCCCTTGGGCTTGTTTATTTATACAAAGATGGCTGAGGGGAAAACCCCTTAGAAGGACGGTTGCTTAAACTCTAAAGATGGATTTAGCTCCCTGAGATCCCTGCAATCCTTTAGTGCATCAACTGCTCAATAAATACTCAAATTGTATGTGAGTAAATACACAGAGTCATTGAACTTGTAGGTGAGTAAATGTGGGGGAAACACCTTCTCATCTCCTCTTGTTGTCACCAACATACCTCTACACAATAAATGCACCCTTTCCATGCACATTGATCATGTTAAGCCAAAATATATGATAAGAATCCTTTAATCTTCCTAATAAACACATTATAGTCAAAAAGGTGTTATCAAATGCAAGGAGAGAGGTAAATATAAGTTGAAAGATGGCTAGATGGGCCTTTTTATATACTTATTAGTGAGGCCCATCATCATCCCCTACATAAGGTGTTGCTCTCCCTTTGAGAAACTCAACCACTTAATTGCATATCATTCATAGCTCTGGGGGCAGCCTTGACATCCTAAGGTATCTCCGATGGCGTGCCCTCCTAAGGGTGGAATCATGCATCTTTCTCTATCTCTGCCAATTCTTGTTTCTCTTATGTCTGCTCTTTTCTTTCTTGTAGCCCTAATAGCAAAGGATGGTTGAGATTAAGCCCAATCCCGTTGATTTTCATCTTTTGAACTATTCTTTTATACAATGGTGTCTTCTCCAAGGCATTCTGCAATCTCTCTAAAGAGTGTTACTCTCTTATTTTTAAGCCATGTGGTAAGGAGTTCCATGTCCTCTTACTGGCCTGCAAACTATTGGTTCCTTGCAACCTAGAAATGTCCTCAAAATGCAAGATGACTTGTTCCTATTTTTCTATATAAAGTGGTGTCAATTTGGAGTCTTCAGAAATGATTCTATCGTTGCTGATGACAGGGTGAGGGGATGTCAATTCTGCTCCTATCCATAGCAGTTCATCAGTTTCCCTAGTGTTTTAGCGAGGACAAGTACCATACAAAATTTTAGGGGCGAATGTTTGCCCTTTGGCGAAATTAAGGGGTTTTAAATTTTTAGTGAGCGAATATTTTGTATCATAGTACATTTTTACAAATCACCTCAAATAGCCCACCTTATTTTAAGAGAGAGGGTAAAAAAGGTAAATTTAGCCCTTGAAATTAGGAGTTACAACCTTCCATTCGCCCATTTTCAAGAATAGGTTTTATTTAAGTGAATCCATTCACCCATTTTCAAGAATAGGTTTTATTTAAGTGAATCCTATGGGACAAAGGCCCAAATACCATATTTATAAAAGAGGTATGGTAAATTAATAAAAATATAAATAAATGAGAGGTATGATAAATAAATAAAACATTTTTCATATTTACCCCATAAGTCACCTTATATACATGAAAGGGTGTAAACAAATAAAAATATAAGTAAAGTGGAGGTATGGTAAATAAATAAAACGTCTTTTTATACTTACTCAAAAGGTATGGTAAATAAATAAAAATATAAATAAACTAGATGCATGGTAAATAAATAAAACCTCTTTTTATATTTAGTCCATAACCCTCGTTCTATTTATGAAGGCTCAAGAAAGAGGTTTTATTTAAGTGAATCCTATGGGCCAAATACCATATATGTAAAAGAGGTATGGTAAATTAATAAAAATATAAATAAACGAGAGGTATGGTAAACAAATAAAACATTTTTTTATATTTACTCCATAAGTCACCTTATATTTACGAACACTAAAAAAATGCGTTATATTTAGGTGAAACCTATGGGCAAAATACTATGGGACAAATACCATGGACTAGATTGTTATTAATACCATGCAAAAAAACATTATTAACCCTAATATTAGTATTAATAAAAATAAAAATGGCACATGGTATTGACCCATGGTATTCACCAAAATGGCACATGGTATTGACCCATGGTATTCACCTGGAATGTAGCCTATTTAAATGGGGGAATTAAACCAGCATAGATCCATCTTTACTCTGGATCTACTAACCCTCTAGAGGTATTAAATATTGTGATATGCAAACTAGCATAGAGTGAAAAAATATTTGATCCGATCAAGAGTAAAAATGGATGTTGTAATTTAATGTATGTTAAACATTTTTTTTTTCTCGGCAAAGCTAGCTAATCCATTATATTATATACAGAGAACATTACATTCAAAAAAGCAGGCTACCCAGGGTCGACAGTGGCGCCTTGGGTAGCTGTACTTGACTCAGAATTCGCCCTCGCAGGCAGCACTTCCAGTTAATACCAAAACACATGACACAGAGATGTTCCCAGGTAGTAAAAAAACGGCCCACGCAGGGGCATCCAACAAAACGACGCATAACAGACTTTGCCAGGCCTACTTCCCTTACTATAATAAACGTGAACGTGAACAAGAACAGAATGGACACAAACATAGATATTTAGCATAATCCAGAAACCAACCGAGACCCCAAACCTATACCAGACCTGAGAGAGAGAAATGTATGCCAGTGAGTGCCTCTGGGAATTAATCTTCAGGTTCTTCCTCAATAATTCTGCACCAGCCTTGGCCTTCTGGGATGCCTGCCCACATTGCCATAGGATCCTGCACGGGGGCCGGCATCTCTTGCTCTTGAGGTCGGGCAGGGGCTTGCTGAAGCTCCTTCTCTGAAATACCCTCGGCATTTGATGGCTGCACCACCGGGCGTTTCTCCCTATTGCCCTCTGGAAGTACCTCAGCGGAGACCGGTTGCGTTTCTTCTGCATTCTCCTCAGGAACCTTTGTAAAAAGAACTGAGATGTGTGCGTTAATGCCAGCATTATCCCGCGAGCTGCCCAGGGTAAAAATGACTGAGCCGAACGCTGGAAGCATGGGCGCTCCATCATTGGAGCTGCCGGCCTCCAAAAACTGACTGGCTGGAATTGGTGTGGCTCCCGCCCTTCTGTAGCAATAGCAGCAGCAACAGTGATGATGGACATCCGCTGCAGGGGGACGCGAAGACTGACCACGCCCAGTGCCTCTTCTACACGGCATTCTGTCACGCAATCGCGCCATGGTTTCAACGACGCCCTCAGCTTGTTCCAGAGCAGTGCTTGAGGGCCTGTTGTTACTGCGTTCACCCCCAATTGAGTGTTGTCCCCAAATTGACGCGAGGCAGAGCTCAGCTGTACATAAACAAAGCCCAGAATAAACAAACAGGGACCAAACCTCTTCCGAATGAATGACTTCGCTCTCAGCATCAATGGCTCGACACTTTCCCTCAGAGATCTGAGTAGCTTGCTCGGCACTCTGAGCCCATAACTGCAACATTCCATCCCACTTAAACCAGCTGACATTCCCTCGGATTTTGTCCGCATTGAATGCTCTCTGCAGGCTCGCCATCATTCCCAGCTACCTCCTTACGGATTCCGCTTTGCTTCTCCCTTCTTAACGTCTCGGCGGCGAGGGGCATTAAAGCCCTTTGTCCATCACGTGGCGGCACATGCTGGGCATGTGGCTCCCCATGTCCTGGATCGATGACACCCGCATCCGGGGAGGCAGCTTCTCCTTGGATCAGGCTTTCACATTCCTGGAGCTATTGCCTATTAGGAATGATCTTCGTGCTTCCGAATAGAAGGGGGAGATTAGTTTCGACCCCAGTGTTGGCTAGGAGGTCGGCTATTTTGTTGCCATCTCTTTTAGTTTGTATAAATGAGATAGCTCTAGTGTTGCTTAGCTTTTGTGCTATGTCATTTAGCCTTGCTTCTAGTCTCCAACTGGGTGCTGCTTTCCTTTCTTGCGAGCCATTCTGTATACGGGTGGCCATGTTGATAAGAATCCGGGAGTCACCTTCTACAATCAGGGGTTGAAGATTGAGATTCCAAGCTTGCAGTAGGCCTTGCCAAAGCCCTTCCAACTCTGCTAAGTTATTGGTATCCCATCCCATGTTCCCAAAATATATTTGCATAGGAGTGCCTTCATGGTCCCTCAGTATGCCACCAAATCCAGCTGCTCCTGGATTACCTTTGGAAGCCCCATCGAAATTCAGCTTATATGAGTTTTTAGGGGGGGCTTTCCAATGGCAGTTGTCCTTGTTATTACTATTAGATGTGCTTTTCTTGAGCGTATCTTGAGGTAACTGCAGCTGCCAATTGTCTAGAATGTTCTGTTCATTATCTGTAGATGGGAGTTCTTCCTTGGTCCATACTTGAAGCGCCATCGTCTCTTGTATGTTCCTGTGTATCCTGCTCTAGGTTTCTTCAGTAGAAGATCGTTTGTTTTTGAATATGCGTTGATTTCTTTCCTTCCAGATATTCCATAGGACGATCCCCGGGATGATACTCCATAAATGGTTGAGGATCTTGCTTTTGTAGGGATGCTTTGGCCATTGTCTTATGGAATTGATGAGGTCGTTTTCCCCTCTGCATCTTTTTTGGCCTCTGAAACTGACCTTATCCCAAGTTGATTGGATAGAGGACAGGTATCCAAGAGGTGTTGGAGAGTTTCTTCACTTTGAAAGCAATTATGACAAATCGAGGGGCCATGAAAGTTTCGCTTTCTAAGCTTATCCCATGTGAGTATTTTCTTATGACCTACCAGCCAGAGAAAGTAGGAGATTTTTGGCTAGGGTCCAAGCTCCCATATTTTGCTCCATAAAGGGTCTGGAGGTGTGGGGAAGTTGCATAACACCTTGTAGGCTTCTGAGGTAGTGTAGGATCCCTTGGGTTGGTATCCCCATCTGAGGATATCCCCACCGTTATCTTGCCTTATTCTTCTTTTCCTTAGCTCGTTCCTCAGCTCTTCTTCCTTCTGAGCGTCTGAGCTGTTGAGAATTTGGTTGCTCTGCTTTCATCTTCTAAAGCCATATTCCATCTCCGGCATCCAGAATTGGTGAACTTTTTCCTGCTGCTGCTCCTACCTATCTGGAATCAAAGAAGGGTGAAGACCATTTTTGAGTTTGGGCATTTGGTTCCAGGCATCAGTCCAAAATCTTGCAGTGTGTCCATTCCTGATTTCCCAGAAGCTGTGCTTTTGAATTAACTGATAGTGCTGTTTGGCAGCATTCCATATTAGAGATCCCTTTTCGGTAGGAATGAATCTGATGAGTTCTTCTTGAGGTCTATTCCCGGCATATTTGGCTGTCCAGATTTTGACCCAGGGCTTATCTGGGTTGGTGATCCATTGCCACCAGATCTTGGCATTCATAATAGCATTGCTGTACTCAGGGTCCCTTAACCCTATGCCCCCCTTGTCTTTGGGCATGCATACATTGGTCCATTTAACCAATGCCCATTTGCGATTAGTGGCTGAGCTGCTCCATAGAAAATTACGCTGAAGGTTTCTTATGCTTTTTAGAACCCATTTAGGCGCTGCTAGAATTGAGAACAAATACAGAGGCATTGCCTGCAGGACTGATTTGATGAGGAAAACTCGACTGGCTAAGTTAACAGATCTATATGTCCAGAGGTTGAGACGGTTATCAAGATTCTCAAGAAGGGAGCGCCATGCGGGTTGCTTAATGGCTGATGTCGTGAGGGGTGTGCCTAGGTATTTGGAAGGAAGGGAGGCAGAGGGGAAGCCCAAGATGTGAATTACAGCGGATTTGACCGAAGGCGGAGTATGAAAGAAGAAAACCTGCGATTTAGAGCAATTGATATGCCTGCCAGAGGCTTCCGAAAAATTCTGGAGGAGGGATTTAAGACGGAGAGCTTCTTGAACAGAGGGATAGCCAAAAAGCATAGTGTCGTCAACGAACTGCTGATGAGAGGTGGCTGAAGAGTTGTGCACGGAGATGCCTTTGATCTGATGAGAATGGAGGGCCGATTTAATGTGACGACCTAATCCTTCAGCCATAAGAACAAAGAGAAAGGGGGAAAGGGGATCCCCTTGCCGGATACCCCTGGAGGGTTTGAAGGGGCGGGAGGGAATTCCATTCACAAGGATAGAAAAATGAGTGGAAGTTATTAGGCTCATGATCCATCGGACCCAAGAGGAGCAGAAACCAAAAGCTTTTAGCATATGATGAATATAATTCCAACTAAGTTTGTCAAATGCCTTGGAAAGATCTAATTTGATAAGCATACCTGCCTGCTTTGAGAGCTTGAGGGAGTGGATGATCTCGTGAGTGAGTAGAATCCCATCCATTATTTGTCATCCTTCCACATACCCTGACTGTTCCGGAGAGATGAGCCCGGGAAGGAGGGGTTTGAGTCGATTTGCTATGACTTTTGATATGACTTTGTAAATGACGTTGCATAAGGCAATTGGCCTGAATTTATCAGGGGTGATGGAGTCCTCCTCTTTGGGGATGAGAGTGATGAATGTGGAGTTGAGAGAGGGAAAAAGCCAGCGCATAGCCCTGGATTCTTCAACAATCTGCCAGACTTCCTCCTTTATCATATCCGAGAAAGAGTGAAAGAATGTGGTAGTAAATCCATCTGGGCCCGGGGCTTTACCTTCTTTGAGCTGCGACATTGCCTCATCCACTTCCCGGGGAAGAATAGGGCGCATTAAGAGTTCATTGTGTTCCTCCGTGATGAGCTTTGGAATATTGCTGGTGATTTTGCTAATGGCCTATCGCCGGTCTTCTCTTTGCTCTTGATGGACCTATTGAAAGTGATTGAGGAGCACCTCTTCAATTTCCTTGTGAGTCTCTACTTTTGCCCCCGTTTGGTCTTGGATGAAGGGTATATTGTTATGCATTCTTCTCTGAACTGTAGTTCTGTGGAAGAATTTGGTATTACGTTCCCCCTCCTTCAGCCATCTGACTCTTGACTTTTGCCTCTAGTAGATTTCTTCCTACTTTCTTCTATCCTCCAGCTGGCTATGGATGAGTCGCTCCTTCTGGAAAGTGGCTTCCGTGTGCCCCTCCAAGATAATTTTTTGATGGAGAACCTCCAGATCCTGAATTAACTCTTTCTGCGCCTCGAAGATATTTCCAAAGGTTTCCCTGTTCCATCTTTTTAGGTGACTTTTAAGAAATCTTAACTTCTACTGGAATTGATAAATTTTTGCTCCTTCTGGGGGAATGAACGAGGCCCAGGTGGTCTTGACAAAGTCCTTGAAAGTGGGATGCGTAAGCCAGAATCCTTCAAAGCAGAAGGGCCTTTTTATTAAGTTACCTGGTCTTTGCCACTGTAGAGCAATTGGCCAGTGATCCGATCCTGTGTGGGCAAGAATGGCCGCTGAGATGTCTCCTCCCAAGTGGACCGCGTTGTCTGAGAGGAGGAAGCGATCCAGTTTGGAGGCGATTTGATGTTTGCCAGCCCTGTGGTTACTCCAAGTGAAGGTGCCATTACAAAACGGCATATCTATGAGAGATGTCGATTGGATGAATTCCTTAAAGCGATTGAGTTCAGGTTCCATTCTACTCCTCCCTCCTAGCTTCTCTTCAGTTTTAGTAATCATATTGAAGTCCCCAGCAATGATCCAAAGTGGGTGCCTTCTGCTATTAATTAGAGCTTCAATCATGTCAAGGAGCGCTATCTTACTTCCGGTGTCTTGTGGGAAGTAAACATTTGATAGGTTGCCGTGAATGTTGGTGCCCAGAACATGAAAGGTCGCCTGTATAAGGTAGTGTGCTGCATGAAAATCTGAGAGGGATACCGCTTGGGTATTCCATGCTATTGCTAACCCTCCTGAAGCTCCAGAGGCATCTACTGCAACCGACCGACATCCTGGCCAGGCTTTTGAAAGAATGCTACCTAGCATGGTACTATTACACTTAGTTTCCTGGAGAAAGCACATTTGTGGCTTTTCCTTTTTTATCATGTTTTTTAACATCCTGAGTTTTCTGGGGCTGTTTAGCCCTCTTATATTCCAAGACACCAGCTTCATGATTAACCATTGATAGAGGGCTTGTAGTACTTTGTCAACTTTGCATATCTGCCTGTGTCTACCAGGATTTTCCCAATCTCTATTGTTCTTTGTAAATCTGTCTTTCTTCCTCTCTTTTTTGTGTCCTTTGGGCGCAGATTTCCATCCCATTGGCTTCCTGGTTGTATCCCAAGTTGGTACTGATGATAGGCTCGTGAGATGATCACTTCGAGCTTATTAAGTTGGAGCTCTGGAATTGAATCATATGCTTTCTTTTTGCAGGCAAGTTCTAATTCCAGTATGTCTAAGCCATTCAGATCTATGCTTTCTGGCTCTTCGTCCATTATTTGCACTTGATCATTGTCTTCAATGCTGGTCTCTGGATTCTAGGGGAGGTCTACTTTTCCGTCAACTTCCATTTCCTTGAGGATCTCTACAGCATCTTTCTGATCTCTTTTAAGAATGGTAGGGATGATGATGGGGGGCGGAGATTTGGGAGGGGATTTAGATGGAGGGGGGGGTGAAGAGGAAGATGGGTGATCAGGGTTGGCATCAGCAGTGATAGGGAACTCATCTGAGGATTGACCAAGAATATCAAAGCTGTTCTTGGTTACTGGACCATGGGACTTGTTGGGCTGGGGTTTGTACCCATTTTGGGTTTTTTGTGCGAGCGCTTCCTGCTAGAGACTTTAGTAAAGGCATCCTGGGCAGGGGTATCAAAAGAGTCACGGATGCTGATTTGAACATTCTAAGGGCAATCCCTAAAGAGATGTCCTAGGGCATGACACTTTCTACACCGAAATGGAACATGTTCATAGTCGAGAGGCTGGATCCATTCTTCATCTCGATGGGCGAGAGTTACCGACTCTGGAAGAGCTTCGTTGAGGCGAATGAAAACACATATTCGAGCGTAGGAGATGTACTTACGAGATTTGGTTTCTTTTGCCGCTCTGATATACTCTCCCACCCCATTTCCGATCCTTCTGAGTAGATCCTCATCCCAATATTCGTCCGGGAGAGAGTATAATCTGATCCAAACTGGCGCCCACGTTAGATCTTCCTTGTCTGGGTTAAATCTGGGGATCCATTCCCTCAGGTATAATCCAGCTGAATTAAAAAAGTAGGGCCCTTCTACTAGTATTCTATATTTGTCCTCCAGGCAGAAGAAGATCGCTGTGAAAAAGCCTTTCGACCCTAGCTGCAGAGTGACATCTCCTTTAGGTTTCCATTTCGCCGCTATCCAACCATATAGGGCTTTCTCTGTAGGCCAGAACCCTATGAACTTCCCAATGAGGGCATGATCTCGCATGTACTCTATTCTTCTGTCAATCTTGTCTCCCGGCAGCTCTATTCGTGGCCGCTCCTTGGCCACTGGTCTGCACGTTGTTGAGGAAATTTTCGGACCTTCTTCAGTCTTTTCTGTTCCTTCTTGTGGATCGTTGTTTCCGTCTTTCCCTCTTCCATTTTCCTTATTATCATTTTGGGGTTTTTTCCCCCTGTTCAAGATATCTTTGTCCACTCAACCAAAAATGACGTTTTGCGTCGGATCTTGCTGTGACGGGGAGGGCTCTGACGCCCCCCTGAGGTTGTGCCATAGCGTAGCCTTAATGCTCTGCAGCTCTGAATCGTTGCAGAGGCTTTCGCACCCCCTGAGATGGTCTAGCCTGGTGGCCTGTCGGCGCTGTTGATGGGTCGCTCAGAACCCTAGCAGAGCCATATCCCATTTCTCGTATGTTAAACATTTTAGCTTGGTTAAAATAAAAAATAAAATCAACTATTAATTTTATTAATTTTTATAAATTAATAATAGTAATTTTTAAGCTCCAGGTTTATGATAACCCATGGTATTGACCCATGGTAATACCATGGTATTCATGTGAGCATAGACTATTTATAGGGGAAATTCTATCATCTTAGATCCATCTTAATTTTGGGTCTACCAAGTGCTCAGAGGGATAAATAGATTTCATCCCCCTAAGAGTGGTAAATGTGGAGTTAAGATGGATATAGGTTGGTTTTTATGATAATGAAGATATTAAATAGACTTACGAAATTATATTGTAAAAACATCTTAAGATGAATGGTTAAAGCATATACATTGCACAAGTATATTTGTATACTTCTCTTTTAAACTGAAACAAATCCAGGGCTAAAAGGAATGGATTGATTGCACTAGTCATCCTTCTATAACTTTCCAACATATGCTGGAGTAAACAGATTGTAATTTGGGTAATTTTTCTAATTGCAAACAAGAACATACTTGTGTATTGGCAAGGTGGTTACAAGGTCCCTAGAAGTGATGAATTTGAATTTTTCTTGGTTTTATATATAGTATTAGGTTTTTTCTCATGCTTTCTGTGAATGGCACAGGTGAATTTTATCCTACACCCACTAGGTTATCGATATGTAATTTCGGTAATTTTGATTTCAAAAGATATTTTAAAGAAATGCAATGATTTCATTTGTGTATTTAATAAACACAAGATTTTATAATTGAGTAAAATATTCTCCATGCCTGGTGAGAGATTCGCCAAAAAATTATATATACATATCATATTATTGATAAAATCGCCTTCCATTTTTCCTATATACCATGGAGATTCGCCCATTTATTATACATGTAAATTTAGGGGGGGTTCTTAAAATTTTCCCTGACAACTACCCTCCAAAAATTTACCTTAGCTTCGTTTTGAGCCTCCCTAACAACCATCCTTAGAAACATGTCTTGCACTATCAAGTACATAAGCTTCAGTTGAGTTTCATTGGATTTCTAGCCTGTGCATGTCAACTTGTTTGTCTCCGATCCAAGACTGCCATTACAGACTTAGGTAGTTTCCTGGGTGAGATGTTCACTCAGAAAATTGCGCAATTCTGGAAGGGAACCAACCTTCCCTCCATAAATTGTGTAATCCTTGTTCGGCTGCCTACTGAGCTCCATAATTCTGCAATCTAGCCAAGAAGACCTCCCTCAGAAAATTGCGCAATCCAGCCCAACACTGGGCTTCAACCCATAAATTGTACAATTATGGGAGGCAGTACTTGCTGACCCCAAAAATTATGCAATGCTTGAGGGACAACCAGCCCTGCTCAGCCCAGAAATTGTGCAAATCCGTCTTCCAGGCTTGCAGACTACTGCATGTGCCTTCAGGTTGGTCGGTTCCCTCTAGGACTTAGCAATCCTAATTTGCACAGATAGGTTGTTTTTCTCAACATAGAAAAAAGCAACATGCAAAAGGCATCCCTAATTTTAGGGATCTATTTTTAGTAGCTAGAGGTTATATGCAAAGATCATTTTAGAAACTTCCCTCCATGTGTCACTTTTTCCTAGATTTGTGGCATGCACGTCATAACCTCGATCTTATTAAAACTCATTTGCTAGACGCTATAGAGCTCGTTCCTCACATCGATCTTGCAACTCTGACATCCCACATCGCATCTGGGAGTCTTTGGCACATTCAACTCAGCTTTCTCAAGGTAAGTCTTCTTTTCATGTCGTGTGCTACGTTTCTATCACTTTTTGTCTTTATCTTTGTCTAAGTGTTGTTTGCTTGATATCAATGAATGCTTTTTGTCATTTTTATGCATGTTAGATTGTAGAAGCATTGTTTCAGTTTTTCATTGCATCTCACTGTTGTCGCATGCATGACATTTTTTCTGCAGTCATGGGCATCGTTGCAGCGACTCGCTTCACACACATGCTCGTTTTCCAATTTTATGAATACTGCACTCGTTTTTTGCAAGCATGATCATTTACTCTTGTTTACACTGTCTCGCCATGCATTCCAACCTTCTCATGTTTTTAGTCGCTCGTCGACGGTCTGGGTTTCCTTGACCCGAACCTTGTCTTTGCCTGGCCAGCAATGCACATTTATGAGAATTAAGACTCTTCCTTCCTCCCATAGAATGCGCAAGTATGGCCAACACTCGAATTCAGGCCTGCATTGAGAAATTCTGGGAGAAAATGCCTTACTAGCCCCAGAAATTGCGCAATGCAGTTTGTTGGTTTGCATGTCACTGTTGACTGAAATTGCGCATTGTGCAGTTTCAGTTCTCAACAGGCTAGGCTATACTGTCCATTATGTAGTTCCAACAGTCAGTCAACCTCCTGATAGCCCAGACTGTGCCTTGCGCAGTTTTGGCAGTCAAACTCCCAGCCTCCTGGTGGAAATTGTGCAATCTTCACAATCAGTCATACAAGTATGTTGCAAGTCAGTCCTCAAGTTTTTTTTGGTTTTCAACTAACGGATTTCTTTCCATGAGTGTTTTTATGTCTCCAAGTATCACATGTGTTCATCTACCTCTCATTAGCATAGGTACAATGGCCTCCCACGGAGCAGGGTCAAAGGACACCGTTAAGAGCGCAAGTGGAGATGCAGTTGAGCGAGTGTTTGTGAGATTGCTTATCTATGAAGACACCAAGTTGTTCATAGACAAGGATAATAGGATAAAATAGCCGCATCATTGTAGAGACCAACACCTTCAGCAACAATAGAGGGTAGCAGACATGTGCGAGACAAAGGAAAGAGGAAGGTTGTGGACAATGCAGAGGCAGAGAAAACATGCAAGTTCAAAGAAGATCCACTTGTGATGAAAGCAACTTTGGAGATTGAGGCTAAGAGGTGACAATTCGATAAGAGGATCATGCAAGGGAAAAGAGACAAACAAGGGATGGAGGAAACAGAGAAGGAGTTGCAAGAGTTAAAGTGACAACTCAGGGAAGAACAGGAGCTGCGTAGAGCAGAGAAGGAAGCACAATAGGAACACATCCAGTAGGAGGCACAACATTCACAGATTGATGAAACTGTGCCATACAAGTTATAGACCTGTCGCAATAGCTGGCATAGAGCATACAGGGTGAGAGGTGTTGATGATCACATGCATGGGTGTTCAACAACATGGATGTCATTGTGTGCACACATGCGATCCCACCCATTAGAACTCTCATCGAGGCGAAGACAAGAACTAAGTCCCACTGGAGCTGGACATGTACTTCGACGAGTTGATGCGTGTAGCCACCATCGCAGACTTATATATTAACACATACACTATGCATCAATGTGTTGTTGACCTGATTGCACTAAAGACGATGATGTGCATGTTATTAGATGAGTTGGACAGAGGAGCCAAATCAGTGTACTCGGATGCAACGGAGGCAATAGTTCATTTTTAGCAGGATGTCACCATTGAGCACGCGGACACATCACAGACTACTAAGCTTGGCATCATTTATCCACCATCAATCATCGTGAGGATGTCGAAGGGTTGGTATTCCCACAGCTATCCAAGTCTTAGTGATAGCTTGCATGGCTTGCTCAAGCCTATCTTGTCTCACATGGGTACATGTGCATATTGTAATGTAACATCATGTAAAAGTGAAAGACCATGTGTTGATGGTCGAATGTAACAATCATGTAGTAGTTGAAGAGTCATGAGGGTAGATGAAGAGTCACAAAGGGGTAAGGCACAATCTTCACCAAAAAGGTTGTCATGCTTAACAAAACACCAAACAATTCATAGATAAATAGACTTTTGCAAAACCCCAAAATATTTTTTTTCAATAAAACTACCTTGCCTTTTTAAATAAAATAAAAAAGCTTATTTCAAAACCTTACTCCAAAAATTCACAAATAAACAGACTTTTGTAAAACCCCAAAATACCTTTTTTTCAATAAAACCACCTTACCTTTTTAAATAAAAATAAACTTATTTCCAAACCTTATTGTCCAAAACACCTTTTGTTAGGAAACCAACTCACAAAAAGATAGAAAAGATAGATCAACGCCTTAGAATTCATCCTCTTTGAGGGGGCAACCTCCTTTACATTACACAAATGAACAATTCTTGGACGATACAAATGACTAAACCTCCCTTCTATATATAGGAGTCTAAGGGGTCACAATATAATCAAGTTGACAGAACAGTAATAACATAAGGACACAAAAGTAACAATAGTGGGTTTCTATGGGGCATACTAATGAAAATATGGGGACAATAGAGGCACACTAATAATAATAAGGGATACAATGACAATAGTAATGGGGGAATCACTAGTATTATAGGGGACTAACATGCCCCTATCCTTCCGAAAAGCGTTGTCCTCAACACTTGAGTAGTTATAGATGCTTTTGTATAAAATTCTCATCCTCCCATGTGGAATCTTCAACGGATAAGTTCTTCCACTTGATGATGTACTTTGAAATTGATCGATTTCATAGCTGTCGAGTTCTTGTTTCTGTGACTGCTTCCGATTCCAATATGATTTTTCCTTCCTCATCAAGTTCTGGAAATATTGTTTGAACCAGGGGCTTGTCACCTATAACCTTCTTTAAACATGAAACATGGAAAACTGGGTGCACTCGGGAAGCTGCAGGAAGCTCCAATTTGTATGCCATAGTACCAATCCTTTGCAACACCTTGTACAGACCATAATAATTTGGTGATAATTTATTATCCTTCTTAGCTTGCTTGAGGGATGTTTGCTTATATGGTTGTAGCCATAGGAATACCCAGTCACCTACATCAAAACTTATTTCATTGCGATGTTGATCTGCCTGTTGTTTCATTCTATTTTGCGCCAACGAGAGGTTATCCTTTAAGAGTTGGAGAACTTGTTGTTGATGCTCGATGTGATGTTCCACTACTTGAACCTTGGAACTTTCTCTTAAATATGAAGTGATGGATGGTGGATGATATCCATAAAGTGCCATAAATGGGGTCATTTTTGTTGCAGTATGGAACGAAGTGTTATACCACCATTCAACCAGAGGCAACCATTTGACCCATTGGATCTGTATATCAGATACAAAGAAACGAAGATATCCTTCCAAACATTTTTTTACTATGTCAGTTTTCCCATCAAATTGAAGATGATAAGATGAACTATGGGCTAACTCAGTAATGAGACAAGAAAATAATTTCGTCCAAAATTTCTAGTGAAAATGGGATCTCTGTCGCTTACAATAATCTTTGGGTTTCCATGTAGCTTTTGAATTGTTTCCATAAATGCATTAGAAACTATATTGGCTTTAAATGGATGAGATAATGCACAAAAGTGTGCATACTTGGTAAGTCTATCAACTACCACCATGATGACACTCTTTCCTTCAGACTTGGGTAAACATGTGATAAAATCCATTGAAACCTCCTCCTAATGTTGGCTTGCAATGGATGAACGTTGTGATAGACCTAGGGTCTTAATTGTTTCAACTTTATTTTGTTGGAAAACCAAACATTTGGCCACAAACTTTTGAATATCTGAGTTGCCTCCTAAGGGAGAAGTGTACAATTCCATAAGAATCTTTTGTTTGAGCTGGGAATTCTTACATAGGTATAAGTGATCGTTGTACCATAACGAATCATTTTTCCAGCTAAATGTATCAGATGTACTGGGATCTTGTTGTAGCTTTCGAATGAGTACCCACGCTTCTTCGTCATTCTTCCATTCCTCCCTTGCTTCGTTTATCCAATCTGGTTGGATAATAGAAATGGTGCACAACAATGCTTCCACATCCTCATCCTTTCTTGAGAGTGCATATGCCACAACATTTTGCTTCCCTTTTTTGTAGATGATTTCAAAGTCATAACCCAACATCTTTGTGACCCATTTTTGTTGCTCTTCAGATGATAATCTTTGTCCTCAAAAGTATTTAAAATTATCATGATCCGTTTTTACCTTGAAGTGTCTTCCTATTAGGTAGGGTCGCCATTTCTTATGTGCATGTAGTATTGTCAACATTTCCTTCTCATAAATAGCTTTGTGTAAATATTTTCCCTTGATTGGACGACTTTTGAAAGAAATGGGTCTTTCATCTTGCATTAAAACAACACCAATTCCATTTCCTGAAGCATCACATTCCACAATAAAGGTTTTTGTGAAGTCTGGCATAGCTAGGACCCGTGCTTGGCACATTACCTCTTTTAGATGTTCGAAGGCCTTTGTTGCTTTTGGAGTCCATGAAAATGCATCTTTCTTCAATAATGTTGTTAGAGGTGCTGCTATTCTCCCATAATTCGTAACAAACTTGCGATAAAACCCTATCAACAAGAGAAATCCTCGCAGATGCTTTATGTATGTGGGGATTTTCCATTCCTTAATGGGTTTAATTTTGCTAGGGTCTACCTTAACACCTTCATGAGATACAATATGACCCAAATATTCCACCTCTTGTACTCCAAAGAAACATTTGGAGCTTTTTGCATATAATTGTTTCTCCTCCAATAGTTTGAGCACCCTGTCAACATCTTTAACACGACCCTTCCAAGGCTTGTTGTAGATTAGTATATCATCAAAAAATACTAACAAAAATTTTCTAAGGAAGGGTTTTAAAATGGAATTCATCAAACCTTGAAATGTAGAAGGTGCATTGGTAAGGCAAAAAGGCATGACCAAAAATTCATAATGACCCTCATGAGTTCTAAATGTTGTTTTCAGAATGTCTTCAGTCTTCATTCTGATTTGATGATATCCTGAATGAAGATCCAACTTGGTGAAGTAAATTGATCCATGCAATTAATCAAATAATTCATCAATGACAGGAATGCAAAATTTATCTTTAATAGTGAGCTTGTTGAGCTCCCTATAATCCGGACACATGTGCCATGATTCATCCTTCTTGTGCACTAATACTACTGGAGCAGAGAAAGAGCTTTGACTAGGTTGAATTATACCAGCCTCTAGCATTTCTGCAACTGTACGTTCAATTTCACTCATTTGGGCATAGGGATATGTGTACGGCCTAATGTTTGGAGGAACACTTCCTGGAATCAAATGAATAGCATGATCATGATCACGAATAGGTGGGAGACCTTTGGGAGTCTCAAATACCTTGGAATGTTTGCCCAAGACTTTTTGGGGATCTGGAGAAATAGATGATTTCGATGTGGGAACCTCTAGTGAACATAATTGTGAAATTACACCTTATTGTTCCTTCTTTAGAAGCTTTGTCATACTATTAGAGCTGATTATCTTTCATGGTTTCCCTGCAATACCCCTTAATTCAGCTTCCTTTCCTTCTACACAAAATTTCATGAAATGTTCTTGAAAATTAAAAGCTATGGAACCTAAGGATTGTAGCCATTAGACTCATAGTACAACATCAGCACCACCCATTGGAATGGAAAGCATTGGGCTATTCAATACATATTCTCCCATGGATAGCTTTCTATTATGGCACTTTCCAGAGCAATTTATGGTTCCTCCACTTGCAACCATAACTTGACACCCTGGTGTTGGATATAGGAAGTAATTCAATTCCTTTGTTATCTTACAATGAATAAAATTATGGGTACTTCCCGAATCAATCAACACTATTACCTTTTTATTCTTGATATTTCCTTCTATCCTAATAGTTGAGGAGTCGTAATTCCAGCCAATGCATTACAAGATATGGTCGGATTCATTTCTTCTTTATCTAGGGTTTTTCCCTGGAGTATATCCTCTTCTTTTGACATTTCTTCTTCCTTTTCTTCCTCCTCCTCACAATCTATGTAGAATAGTTTCTTCTCATCACACTTATGACCTTTAGTGTATTTGTTATCACAACTGTAACAAAGCCCTTTTTCTCTTTTTTCTTCCAATTGTTATGGTGTCAACCTTGTAGGTTGTGGAAGGCTAAGGGAAACAACACTTCCATCTTTATAGTTGTGAGAGGTAGGCTTCCTGGTTGCCATAATTTTTATTTTCACTTTTCTTGCTAACCTGAATGCCTTCTCCAATGAATCAGGATCCCAAAGGCGAACCTCATGTTGGATATTATCCTTTAAAGTCCCTATGAACACATCAATCCTATGCTCCTTTGGAATATCTTTTACCCTTGTGTTCAATTTTTGGAAGTCCTCAATGTGCTCCATCATTGAACCATTTTGTTTGAGATTTATCAATTGGCTAAAAAAGGCGTTTCTTTTTGTATCCTCATAATGTGCTATCATTTATTCCGTAAAAATTCCCTAAGTGACAATTTTTTTATGAGAGAAAAGCCATCGATACCATACAAACTGATTTGGTTCCAAATATAAAGTTGCAATACAACCCTTTTGTGTGTTTTACAGATTATGGACATCGAAAAATTGCTCCATCTGTAGTATCCATGTTCTGGGATCCTTACCTCCAAACTTTATCATATCGATTTTTGGAACATGGTGGGTCTTTAATCCAACATTAGAGTATATGAAATCATGATTAACATTTCTTTTCTTCTCATCATGAGTTTCCTTTACTACATTTTCACCATTAGTGACCATTTATTGTAGCAACTTATTCAAATTTATCTTCAATGCCATTCATCTTAGCATCCATGCCATTCATCTTAACATCCATTCCATTCATCTTAGCTTCCATGACATCCATCTTAGCTTCCACGCCATCCATCGTAACTTGCATGCCATTCATATTAGCTTCCATGCCATTCATCTTGGCTTCATTTACCTTTAGTGAGAGTGAAATTTATTTTACTCAGTCTTGTAATTTTGATATACCATGTTGCTTTTCTTCCTCTTATTCATGAGTCATGCTAGAGCTTTTAGGTGGCTTACTAGGTGTTTCTATTTTATTTCTTTAGGGAGTTAATTAATTCTAATAATTCTTCACTATTCCCTTTGAATTCCTTCAAAATAATTTTTCAAACAAATCTTATGCAAAATTTAAAAAACACTACACACCTTTTTCCCCTTTGTAAGAGCTCAATATTGAATCTATTGTATCTATGTAACTATGGATCTCGAATATCTAAAATGGTGTCCTGTCGTAGTCCTTTGAGTCCTCTTTCTAACCCTACAAGTCTGATCAAGATTGGATTCTCCAATGAAGAGTTATGCCAAATCTCCCACGGTGACCTCATTATAAACTAGTTCAGCAGAGAAAATTTGTACGACATGCCACGTGCCACTGTTTCAACCTTAGTACCTAAAATTGATACACAGAAAGCTACAAGACATCCTCTTCTAGAAAATTCTTACGCAATTTTAATCTGATGCTAAAAAAAAGTTATGACGATTTTCCCCAGGTCACCTATTTGGAATGTAATTCGGGAGTCTACAAAACCCCTAACTTCCTCAGATCATATCTTTGCAAATATAGTGAGACAAGCTCTGAAATTTGGACCCAACGTTTAGAACCATTTCGGCTCAAATGGGTTTTTTTTGTAGTTTATGAAACATTGCAGAAAAAATTTATAGCGAAAATGCCACGATGACTAGTTTGGAGCAGCGAAACCCTAGAACCCAAAGCTCATATAGCAAATGTTAGGAAACCAGCTCACCAAAAGATAGAAAAGATAGATAAATGCCTTAGAATTCAGCCTCTTCGAGGGGGAAACCTCCTCTACACTACACAAATGAACAATTCTTGGATGATACAAATGACTAAACCTCCCTTCCATATATAGGAGTCTAAGGGGTCACAATATAATCAAGCCAACATAACACTAATAACATAAGGGCACAAAAATAAGAATAGTGGGTTTCTATGGGGCATACCAATAACAATATGCGGACAATAGGGGCATAATAATAACTATATGGGATACAATGACAATAGTAATGGAGGAATCACTAGAATTATAGGGGCCTAACACCTTTTTCCATTTTTGAATTATAAAAACACTTTAGTAACTTTCCTTCTAACATAATCTATCTCCTTAATAACTTTGGATCCACATGTTGACCTTTTTAAAATAAACTTTCGAATATCGTGTCAAACTTTTATGAAAAAGTATTTTCATAAAGCTTCAAGCTTCCCTTTAAATATTAACTTTTAAAAACTTCTCGAATATCTCTTTAATACCGTGGACACTTAGAAGTTTAAAAACTTTTGAAACCCTTTTAAAATGTTCTTTTGACTTGTTAACGCTGTTGTGTACTGACACCTTCCATGATAACTGAGAGTCTATCAATGACTTAATGCCCCTGCTTAGACTTCTTACTTTATGCAGCCACTTCGAGGTTGTTCACAGCAGCTGCAGCTGCTTCGCCAAATCATATGGGTTTTGAAACCCTCAATGAACTTTGGGAAAAATCTTTTCACCTTATAAATATTCACTTTCATGAAGAACAAGGACGCATAGCTAGTGTTTCCTGCTGCTTAGCTTAATTATTGAACTTTGAAATGTATGAACCAAAAAAAGATTATTATATATGTCTAGCATTCAAATTTTTTTAGCTGACTATTAGTTGCGTTTGACCCAAAAAAATCTATTGTTCCTTTATAGTTTAACATTAGTAATTAATTAGAACTCACTGAGCTAACTAATTGGGCTTTAGGTCATTTGTGGTGAATTCCGCATTGCTGTTTCGAAGGTTGGAACCCTGTTCGGGCCCGGCTTCATGGACAAAGGCACCACAGAACATGGGACTCGGAGCTGGCTCAACCAGCGTGGAAGGGCGACGCCTCTACAACGAAGGAACTTTCAGTCTCGGGAAGGCTACGCGCAGGCGGAGACAGACGGCAGGGACCTGAAGGAACAACGGATGGAGAAGAATAGAGAGCAGTCATTGCAGGAGCTGATTGAGATCATTGCGGGGCAGAAGCTCCCGTTGGGCTTCACCCGCGCCTTCCACACGGACACTGTGTATATTCCGATCGAGCATCTGTGCATGCTTTTGAAGGATGATCTGGCGAAATACATGAGCTACGAATGTGGGGGTACTTGCCCGGACAACGATATTCTCGCCCAGCAACTCATGCTCCGGGGATGCGAACCTCTTCCCCGCAGAAGAAGAGGGTTTAAGCTCCATGCGGCTGTGGCGAATGCCCTTCTGGATTTGTATATAAATCGTGGAAGGGTAAAGATCGCACGCGAACTGTTTGACGAAATGTCTGAACGAAATGTCAAGAAATTTCTCAACAAACAGATCGGCCAAGATCTTGCAGGTCCGACTCCCCGGATGGGAAATAGCCACGGCAGATCTGATCTAGGAAGCACAGGAAGCCCTGGCATGGGGTCAAGGATTATCTCTGATCCCTTTCAGATCCAAATTTCTCAGCCCACAGGCAGAACCATCATGCAATGGGTCAATCCTTCAGATCTGGTGGAAGAACTCAAACTGAATCTAGAACGTCGGTTGGGGATCCCATCAAGCTTTCAGCGGCTTCTCTTTCAAGGTAAACAACTTGAAAACCCTCTTCCCCTCTCTTCTTATAGCATTTCCAGGAACAGATCTGTCGTGGTAACCCTTCGTCTGAGAGGAGGTGCAGCGGGACAGTCATCATCTACTCGGCCCTTCTCATACAAAGATGCAGTACACTCTGAGAACCCCAAACCCCCGGAAGCCCTTAAATCTAAGGCCTTCTTGGTTGACAAGATTGAAGAAGTTCCTTGTGCTAAACTCACCCATGAAGATCTGGCAACCCAACTTCAAGAATTTGCAGAAAGAGCCATCATTTGCAGATTTAATGGACTGTGGCCGCGATCTCAGGATCTCTATGCATGGATCCATGCAAACTAGACACATCATTGTAAGATCTTTTTTTGTTCAAAAGGGTACTTCATTGTTCTATTTGATAATAGTAAGCATTATGAAAAGACCTTAGAAGAGGGCCCTTGGTTCATGGGAACTGCAGGGCTCTTCATGACTCCTTGGTTCCCTGATTTTGATCCAGCTACTGCAGTCATTACCAAGACCCCTGTATGGATCAGACTTCCAAACTTACCGGCCCACCTATGGAATACTCGGGTCTTTAGAGCCATAGGCAACACCTTGGGCACCTTCATTAGCGGAGATTTATGGTGGGAATCCAAAGGTCTCTACTCATATGCAAGAGTATGTGTGGAGTTAGACTTGAGCAAAGGACTTCCAGAACAGATCAATCTCAAGATAAATGACTTTGTCTGGACCCAGACACTGGATTATGAGAATACCGCTTTTCGTTGCCGCCATTGCCACCAATCTGGGCATTTGCAGAACACCTGCCCATCTCGTCCGGCAAAAAAGAATAAGGCCAACGTCTCCAAGCCTAAATCCAAACGATGGGCGCCTTGCTCTCCACCTCCAGTTGTGGATTCGGATTCCTCCAGCTCTGAAGATGAAGATAGCGATGAAGAACAGAATCAGGCCCCTAACTTCGGGGCCCCTTCCACCGATGGTCTGGCGCCTTCCTCCGACACAGCCACTGCTCAGAAACGCACCCATTTGTCCTCGTCCTCTGATTCAGAAAAGGAGGGCTCCCATGTGGTGAGCCCCAATCTTCAAGTTGTTATTGCTCATCCACCCCAAAATGGTTGGGTCGAAGTTAAAAAAAGGAAAGGGAAAAAGATTCGTGTTGAGGCCTCTACCCTTTCAGGGTAGAAGTCAATGTTTCTTCTGGCTCCTAGCTTCATGTTGTAGCTCCTTGTTTGTTTTACTCCTTCTCCAGAACCGAGGTTGATAGTCCTATCATTTCCGGTTGCCGGTTTTCTGTCTCTCTTGAATGTATCCTCTTGTACCATATTTTTGCTTAATAGAATTAGTTTGATTCAGAAAAAAAAACATTAGTAATTAAATTTTATTATTTTTTATTATATATAAATATATTTATTTAAAATCTAATTGGTTCAATTCAAGCAACTATATTAGTGAGTATAACAAACCCTTTTTATTGGACTTGAATTTGAGAAAAAAACATGAAAATTCACCATATCTTTATTCGACTTGAATTTCAGAAAGAAATACGAAAATTCACCATATCCCAAGCCAAACCGCTGAAAATGCATAGTGTACAGTGGTTGCATGGTCAAAAATGCATTGGACAATGGACAAGTCCGCATGAAGATATGAAGGGATATTAAAGACTAATTTCTTGGGAAAAGAAAAAGTATTGAACATGAGAATTTATTGTGTGATTTGATTACGCAGAATCTAATCTAATCTCTGGTCAATTAACAATTTCTGATAATAAAAAAATAGATATGCATTACTCACCAACCTTGCCATTAATGGAAATAAAAGATTGTAGGTGTCACAGTTGAATAAAATCCTGTAACGCCACTTATTATTACTTAATTTGGTTAAATGAGAATCTAATCATTCATTAGAGACAACGGGAACTTTTTTAACGAAGAACGGAAAGTGCTACTCGGAGGACTTGTTTGGAAAATATGCATTTCTATTACCAAGGTGGATCCACTTTATTTCTTAATTGAATGATGTGGCTTCAGTTTATTCGTTGTCTCGAAGGCAGTTAGCTATTTGTATTTTGTTAAATTAAATAAATTAAACCGATCTACAATGCTCGACATTTATGGAATTAAAAAAAATAAAAATAAAAATTCCATAGTTTCACACATTGATACCCAATTTTCTTAATCCATCACCCTTTTAACAGAGAACGAGAAATTGGTACTTATCTGGAAAGATCTGCAGTTGAATTACCGAGACTGATTAGCTAACTGCATCTGATTTCATAAATATTGTGGAAAAAAATGAGATATTGTATTCCATGCAGTTCTAACAACATGAACGGATTAACTTACCAGAAAATTTGCAGCACACAAAATTGAAATCCTTAATTTGAATTCGACTAGAATTTCCAATTATTTCGTAAGCCAAAGTCCCGAAAATCGTATATTTAATCATGGCCTGGGTATTGATAGCTACGAGGGATATTCAGTCTCTCAAATAGAATTAGAAACCAACCAAGAGGTCAGACTCATGTAGGTAGGATTCAAATGCAGGTTCCATTCATTCGTATTATTCAATTAATATTAAATATATATATGCATATTTATAGAATTATTATTAAAATATTTTTGAGTATATGGACTCTCCATCACAAATTTTTTGGATTGTTATTGAATTAATATCAGAATAGATGTGTATATTTATTGAATTATTATTAGAATAATTTGTATGTATATGTTAATTTATTTAAAGAATAAAATAAAATAAAATTGTGTATCAACAAAGCTTAAAAAAAACAACATTGTGAATACAATATCACAAAAAATTCATCCATTTATACCAATAATGGAAAATATCAATATCCATAGCATTAATTGTATAACATAATTACAAGAGATATTGCGCCTTTGGGCTATGAATATACAACACGAACAACTTTGTGTTGCTTGGTTACCAAAAAAATGTAACGAAATTGAATGACCACTTCAGCATGCAATGCATTGCATGAGAATCAAACTCCTACCGACCCATATCAGAATTAAGCTGCCCAAGCAGCGGGCGAAAGAGAGAGCAAAGGGTTTGGCTGAGGAATGGGAGCAGCCAGTACAGAGTTGTTGGCCATCTGTTGCAGCTCAGACGGGGTTTCTGCATCGGGTATTAACTCAGTGGATTTGAAGTCCAAGGATGGGTCATTATAGATGTCCTACCAATTCTTTACCAACATCTTCATATCCTCTGTGTCTATGTTCTCCTCCTTGACCGTGTATCTCCACGACTTTGATCCCTGCACCACCATCATCGCATATAATTTAGATATGAGTTAAAATTTTCCAAAGATTTCGTACATAGTGAATATAATTGCCAGCAGATATACACATGTTATTTTTACATTTTTTTCAAATTTATATTTTTTAAATTATTTTTTGTAAATTAAAAAAAAATCTATAAAAATTGTCTATTCAATACTTTACTGGCAACTCACTCAGATGACAGATCACATTTCAGTATCACAGAATGAAGAAAGAGAGGTACACGCAGGTTCCCCATTGACCAAGCCGCGTGTATATGTGAGTTCGAAGAGCAAAAGGAGCGTATAATGTACACACGCACTTTCACAGAAGGAAAGGCACGTACATGTTGGAAAACTAAGTTTTGGTCCGTGGTATTTGGTCCATGGTATTTTGTTCCATGGTATTGGTCCAAGGTATCTTGTCTGAAGTGTTGACCCCAGGTATTTGGTCCAAGGCATTGGTTTTGGTCCGTTGTATTGAGTAAGGCCTAAGACTATAAAAAGAGGAGAAGAGCATTAGGCAAGGGCACTCAAGTATTGAATATATAATGAAGGGCAAGATCTAGTATACAGGTTATTGGGTTTATCATTGACCGGAGAATCCACAGTATAAACATTTTTGAGATAGAATAAATACCTAAGAGGCTAAAATTTTTAAGGAAAAGCACAGATCGGCTAGAAACCTGAATTTTATTTTAATTTTAATCTTATTTATTTTTATTTTTATTTTTAATTTTCTTTTTAATAAATTACTCTTGAAATTTTATTAAAAAAAATTTTAATTTTAATTTTTTTATTTTTTAATTTATTCTCCCATTATTAATAGATTACTTTTGTTTTATTGAAATTTTATTAAAATTTATAAAAAACTTGGGATTATAACATATAGATTAAAGAGAGATAGATTAAACTAAAATATAATAATTTCTATATAAATTAATTTAACCTATTAAACAAATTCAAATTAATAATTATAAATAATAAATAATAAATGTTTATAATTGATCAATATAATAATTAATATATTAATTATTAAATTAATTCAAATTAATAATTCTTAATAATTATAATTATAAATAATAAATATATTAATTAATTAATAGATTAATATTTAGATATAAATATATTAATTAAATATATTAATAAATTAATATTAGATAATTTATTAATTAATATTTTGATAATTAATTAATATGTTAATTCTTAATTGATTAATATATTATTTAATAAATTAATATTAAATAATTATTCTTAAATAATTTATTAAATATAATATATTATTTAATAAATTAATATTAAATAATTTATTAAATATATAAATCTTTAAATTTTAAATTTTTAGATATAAATATATTGATTAATTAATATATTGATAATTAATTAATATATTAATTTTTAGATAATATATAGAACTGAAATATATTGATATCTATATAAATTTATTTAATAAATTAAACCAATACATATTAATAATTGTAATAAATATTTATAAAGGCAAACTGATAATTAATATATTAATTAATAATTATATTCTAGGTATTAAAAAGTTAATTATTAAGTAATTATATTTCTAAAATTTTTTAACAATTATAACTAATTAATATTTATAATTAATTAATATAATAATTAATAAATTAATTAATAGTTAGGAAGAAATTAATAAATTAAAGTATTTTAATGTTAATAATTCTAATTATGATTTAAATAAAAGTACTGACCAATAGACTAGGATAGGGATAACTTACCTGCTGAGGGCTTACCTGGGGATGGGTTGACGCTTTTTGATTTCCCTGATCAGGGGAAGCCAGCTCCCGCTAATCTCCATACCATTGTCTCTGTTCAAATTACAAGGATGCTTAATAATCTCGAGTGCTTCTCTGATCTTTCTTCTCTGATGTTGTTCTTCTCTTGCGATAATTGATGCGTTTTCCAGGCAGATGTGGTGGTTAGTCTTTGAGGAGTGTTCTGCCAATGCTGAGGTACGAGATCTTCCATTCCTGATGTCAGCGCCATGTTCCTTGAGTCTTGTCTGGAGGGAGCGACCTGTTTCACCTATGTAGCTTTTTCCACAAGAACAGTCTATTTTATAGACTCCTTTAAGTTGATGCTTGTCAATATCATCTTTTACAGACTTCAAACTTTGTCTGATAGTACCAGGAGCTGAAAATTGTGTTATAATGTTCTTCTTTTTTAGGATTTTAGCGATTTTGTCTGTAACCCCCTGGATATAAGGTAGAAAAACTTTACCACATTGAGGTTGGTCCTGATCATTAGGCTTGGGAGATGACAACTTCCTTTCAGCTTTCTCCATGGCTTTTTTAATCTCATGATCTTTGTAGCCAATATTCTTAAAAGTTAAAACCAAATGCCTCTTTTCTTCGTTTCTATGCTCTGCATCAGAAATTCGAAGGGCTCTAATGGCAAGAGTGTTTAGAACGCCAAACTTTTGGGCTGGGTGATGGTGGGAATCCGCATGGAGGTAACTTTCTGTGTGGGTTGACTTTCTGAAAATCTTATGGCCCAAAGAGCCATCCTCTTTTCTGATGATAAGAATGTCCAAGAATGGGATGCTCATGTTTTCTTCAAGCTCCATTGTGAATTTTATATCAGGGGAGATGGAATTCAGGTGAATGAAAAACTTGTCAAGTTCTGCTTTACCATGAGTCCACTTTATATTGGTGTCGTCGACAAACCGCTTCCACCAGGCCGGCTTTAAAGGATATGATTCCAGGGCCTTCTTCTCAAAATATTCCATGTATAGGTTGGCCACGATTGGGGAGAGTGGTGATCCCATTGCTACACCAGAAGTCTGCTCATAAAATGCTCCTTGGAAGGTGAACACAGTTGACCTTAAGCAGACTTCAGCCAGCTTTGCAGTCCCTGGATCTGTAACACCTTTTATAACCTGAATGGCTTCATCAAGAGGAATCTTCGTGAATAAGGAGACAACGTCAAAGCTTACAAGGATGTCATCCTTATCCATCCTTTCATTTTTAATAAGATTCACAAAGTCCTGGGAGTCTTTAATGAAGGAATCAGTATTTCCAACAAGGGGCTTTAGAATTTTAGCAACGTATTTAGCAAGCTCATAGGTAGGGGAGGCAATAGTATTAACTATCGGTCTAAGGGGGACCCCTTCCTTATGGATCTTGGGTAATCCATAGATTCTAGGGATGGTTTCACAAGAGGGGGTTAATTTCTTCTTTAATTTTTCGTCAAGGTTCGAATCTGAGATTATCTTTTTTACATCCTTCATGATTTTGGGCATGGGATTACTGCTCAGCTTCTTATAACTGCCACAATTTAGGTGATCATTCATTTTTCGAACATAGTCTTCTTTATCCAAGATGACCGCTGCCCCTCCTTTATCTGCTTTAAGAACTACCACCTTGTCATCATTTCACAAGGACATGAAAGCTTTCTGTTCTTCCTTACTCAAGTTGCTTTTGGGAGTTTTGGCTTTCCTCATGATGAGAGAAAACTCTTGCCTTAATGACTCTTTGTCTTCGAGCGGGAGGTTGCTAATCCCATCTTCTATACTACAAATCATCTTTTCAATGGGGAGTCTTTTAGGAGCCATTGCAAACCCCATACCTTTGCTGAGAACATTAATGGCTACCGGGTCTAATTCGTGGGAAGACAGGTTGACCACTTTTCTTTTTGATATTGACTCACATGTGTTTTCTGAAGACCTACTTTTTTCTTCTTGGAAAATCATGTCTAAGTCTTGATTGCTAATGACACCCGTGCTATCTTTGGAGCTCACTAAATCCTGATTGCTCTTGATGCCTCGGGTATTATTTTCGCATTCATTGTCAACACAAACCTCCAGGTCACCATTGATTGGGGCATCACTTTTTATCCTTTCATGCTGGATAAATCTGCCCATAGTATCCAATCCAACTGCGCTGTCATGAGCATCATCCCTGGAAACATGCGTTCGATCCATGGTATCCAAGCCAACTGCGCTGTCATGAGTATCATACCTGCAAACCTGCGTTCTATCATTACCATCGGCGCTATTATTCATCAGATTTGTTTTAAGTAATTCTTCATTATCAATAACATCTGCACATTTGTCAACGCTACCATAATTCGAATGGACACCTGGATGATTGATAACGCTGTATCTTAATGAGTCTGCGTAGTTTCTAAGGTCTGTGCAGTTTTTAACGTTTTCAGTGGTTGGATTTCCAGCGTAGCTAGATCTATAGGCACAATTTTTAAGGCATAAAACACTGGAACCATCTGCGCAATGTCTCACATATGATTCAACATTTAAACCGTTTCTGGAACTGCCAGCGTTTTGGGAATTTACAACGCTGGAACCATCTGCGCAGCGACTCCCATATGATTCAACATTTAAACCGTTTACAACGCTGTCTTTCATCGTTATTGATCTGCTGGTATTCCATTCGACTGTGACCTCTTTAATGTTATCTCCAGAGCTAACACCGTTTGGACTTATTCCGCTGCCATCCATTATGTTGTTTAATTTTTTGGGATTACATTCACCTGCGCGGTTTTCACTGGAATTAACCTTAAAGTTGATGTTCTGTGCAGAATTATTGGCGGGCTTCAGATTTGTGAATATCATTTGAGAATTTAAAAGCTTGGATTCCCACCATCACCCAGCCCAAAAGTTTGGCGTTCTAAACACTCTTGCCATTAGAGCCCTTCGAATTTCTGACGCAGAGCATATAAACAAAGAAAAGAGGCATTTGGTTTTAACTTTTAAGAATATTGGCCACAAAGATCATGAGATTAAAAAAGCCATGGAGAAAGCTGAAAGGAAGTTTTCATCTCCCAAGCCTAATGATCAAGACCAACCTCAATGTGGTAAAGTTTTTCTACCTTATATCCAGGGGGTTACAGACAAAATCGCTAAAATCCTAAAAAAGAAGAACATTATAACACAATTTTCAGCTCCTGGTACTATCAGACAAAGTTTGAAGTCTGTAAAAGATGATATTGACCAGCATCAACTTAAAGGAGTCTATAAAATAGACTGTTCTTGTGGAAAAAGCTACATAGGTGAAACAGGTCGCTCCCTCCAGACAAGACTCAAGGAACATGGCGCTGACATCAGGAATGGAAGATCTCGTACCTCAGCATTGGCAGAACACTCCTCAAAGACTAACCACCACATCTGCCTGGAAAACGCATCAATTATCGCAAGAGAAGAACAACATCAGAGAAGAAAGATCAGAGAAGCACTCGAGATTATTAAGCATCCTTGTAATTTGAACAGAGACAATGGTATGGAGATTAGCGGGAGCTGGCTTCCCCTGATCAGGGAAATCAAAAAGCGTCAACCCATCCCCAGGTAAGCCCTCAGCAGGTAAGTTATCCCTATCCTAGTCTATTGGTCAGTACTTTTATTTAAATCATAATTAGAATTATTAACATTAAAATACTTTAATTTATTAATTTCTTCCTAACTATTAATCAATTTATTAATTATTATATTAATTAGTTATAAATATTAATTAGTTATAATTGTTAAAAAAATTTAGAAATATAATTACTTAATAATTAACTTTTTAATACCTAGAATATAATTATTAATTAATATATTAATATATTAATTATTTTATTGATCAATTATAAATATAATTATTAATTAATATATTAATTATCAGTTTGCCTTTATAAATATTTATTACAATTATTAATATGTATTGGTTTAATTTATTAAATTAATTTATATAGATATCAATATATTTCAGTTCTATATATTATCTAAAAATTAATATATTAATTAATTATCAATATATTAATTAATCAATATATTTATATCTAAAAATTTAAAATTTAAAGATTTATATATTTAATAAATTATTTAATATTAATTTATTAAATAATATATTAATCAATTGAGAATTAATATATTAATTAATTATCATTATATTATTTAATCAATATATTTATATCTAAAAATTAATATATTAATTAATTATCAAAATATTAATTAATAAATTATCTAATATTAATTTATTAATATATTTAATTAATATATTTATATCTAAATATTAATCTATTAATTAATTAATATATTTATTATTTATAATTATAATTATTAAGAATTATTAATTTGAATTAATTTAATAATTAATATATTAATTATTATATTGATCAATTATAAACATTTATTATTTATTATTTATAATTATTAATTTGAATTTGTTTAATAGGTTAAATTAATTTATATAGAAATTATTATATTTTAGTTTAATCTATCTCTCTTTAATCTATATGTTATAATCCCAAGTTTTTTTAAAAATTTTAATAAAATTTCAATAAAACAAAAGTAATCTATTAATAATGGGAGAATAAATTAAAAAATTAAAAAATTAAATTAAATTTTTTTTTAATAAAATTTCAATAGTAATTTATTAAAAAGAAAATTAAAAATAAAAATAAAAATAAATAAGATTAAAATTAAAATAAAATTCAGTTTCTAGCCGACCTGTGCTTTTCCTTAAAAAATTTAGCCTCTTAGGTATTTATTCTATCCATTCTGCTCTTCTTTTATCATCATTCTCTAACCCTGATGATGGATCCCATTTGGGATTTGAAACGTTGCTTCAAAAATGTTTATACTGTGGATTCTCCGGTCAATGATAAAGATAAAAACCACAGATCTCTCAAATCCAAAAGGTTATTGGGTTATGGTGCATAGCTGGACCTGAACCAAGGATGAACCTTAGGGCTTGAAGAAGGAGAAGATCTAATGATGGGTCAAGATCTTAAGGCTTGAAGTGAAGTATCTTTATGTGCTTTTGATCATTTATCTGAATAACTGGCATATGTTGTAGTCTGTAAATATGATGACCTGGCTATAACTGAGGTCTGAAATTTTTGTAAAGTTTAAATCATTATTTACAAATATGTATGCAGGTTCACTTTAGAAAAGGCACATATACACGTTGGTTCTGCATATCAAAACAACGTATACATCTTAAATTTTACTTGCAGATCTATACGCAGGTTCGCCTTGAGAAAAGTGCGTATGCACATAGGTTCGACACACTGAAGTAGCATATACCTCATAAAAAATTCTTTAGCTACTTCTGTTTGCTGTTGCAGTATTCTGGGTTCCAGTTACTATATTCTAGTTACAACATTCTAAAAGATCAGATTGAAGGGTTGTCAAAGTGATTGGTTGATTCAGTTGTGGTTGAGATTGGTTGATTTGATGATTGAATGATGCTATAAATGGATCCAGTTTGAAAGTTTATGAAACGTGGTCCCTGGAAGAAAAGAGAAGGTTGTAGCCTTCTGTAGGCCATCACCTATGTACTAGTAAACATATCAGCTAGTCCAAGAGATAGGGGGTTGTAGCTCCCTTCCAGGAGAAGTTGGAGAATGAGAGAAGGTTGTAGCCTTCTGTAGATAGAAGCCTATGTACTATTATATGACTGCACCAGTACAAAAATTATGAAAAGAAGTTTCTAATTTAAAAGAAGATAGAGACGATTACAGCAGGTGGTTTTCACCCACATTGGGTTTCCACCTTATATCTTGTGCTCATGTGTGTGACTGTCTTTTCTATTTTTACTGCACCTGGTTACTGTTTATATGGTTTTGATGCATTGATTAAAGATCAACATATAGTGAATTAACTGAATCATAAGTTTGCAGGATATACGCAATTTTCCTTAGACACAGTTGTGTATACACGCGAGTTCCATTAACTGAAGTAGCGCATATGAATCTGATTATGTAAATGAAAAATTATTGACTTGCTAATACTGATTCACCCCCCGTCTCAGTATTATTTCCAACAATTGGTATCAGAGCAGGTCCTTCAGAAAAAGTGTGATCACTTGAAGGAAGATCCTTCATCATGAGTAACCATGAAAGAGTGGGATCCATCAGACCTCCACTCTTTAATGGGAGCAACTTCGTTTATTGGAAGGTCAGAACCACAACCTATCTTCAATCTCTTAGAACAGATGTCCGGGAAACCATGGAAGGAGGATATACATTTCCATCAACAATTCCTACAGATACAGAAGGTAGAAAGCAATATGAAACCAATGTCAAGGTTTTAAATACATTATTGGGGAGTCTGTCACAATCAAAATTTGTCAAAGTTATGTAGCTCAAATATGCCAAAGAAATATGGGACAAGATCATTCTAAGCTATGAAGGAGACACTCAGGTAAAACGTGCAAAACTGCAAACTCTTAGAATTCAATATGAAACTCTCAAAATGCACAATGATGAAAGTATAGCTAGTTACTTGTTACGTATAGATGAGATTGTTAATTGCATGAAGAATTTGGGTGAAGAGATAAAAGAAGTTGCTTTAGTTGAAAAGGTTTTAAGATCTTTGTCTACTAAGTTTGAATCAAAAGTATCTGCCATAGAAGAAAAGCAGGATCTTCAGACTATTACTATGACATAGCTACATGGAATCTAACTTCTTTTGAAATGAGAAAAGGAGGTCCATATGATATGAGAGAAGCCACATTTAAAGCTTCAGGAAGAGAGGAAATTGATGAATCAGGACATATTTCAGAAGGAGAGGAAGAAGCAAACTTTGTCAAGAACCTTCAACGGGGTTCCGAAAGATTCATAGGTAAAGTACCTTTCAAATTTTTTGCTTGTGGAAGAGTCGGTCATTATGCTGTCAAATGTCCTCATAAAGATAAGTTTGATAAAGGTAAGGAATCAACTAAATGGAATAGAAAACAAAGTGTATGTAAGAGGAACTACTATACGCATGAAGATAGCGATGGTTTATCAATTAATGATGAAAATGAAAATAGTAATGACTATAGACTTTTGATGGATTTTGAAGATGATGGTTTCTTGGATGCTTTAGATGAATATGACCTTTATGAAGAAATCTATAAACTCAAAATCTCTTTATAAGAAAATAATATGATTATAGATACTTTGACATTCCAACTTGCAGAAAGAGAAAAACACAATGAAAAACTAGAATGTGAAATTATGGGTCTAAGAAAGGATATTGAGAAAACAAAAGCTCTCAATCTTAGATTTACTAAAGGACTAGAAACATTAAATGAAATTATCAAAGTGCAGCGTTCCTCTAATAAAGACAGGTCTTAGATATACTGAAGAAGCATCTCAAGCACAGAAGCAAGCTCAGGAAAAAGATAGAAAATATAGATCAATGCCTTAGAATTCACCCTCTTCGAGGGGGCAATCTCCTTTACATTATATAAATGAACAATTCTTGGATGATTCAAATGACAAAACCTCCTTTCTATATATAGGAGTCTAAGGAGTCACATTATAATCCAACCGACCTAACAATAATAATATAAATCCACAAAAATAAGAATAGAGGGATTCTATGGGGCATAGTAATAACAATATGGGGGCAATAGGGGCACAACAATACTAATAAGGGGTATAGCTACAATAGTAATGGGGTAATCACTAGTATTATACTGACCCAACATGCCCCTCTCCTTCAAAAAAGTGTTTTCCTCAACGCTTGAGTAGTTCTGGATACTTCTGCATAAAATTCTCATCCTCCCATGTGGAATCTTCAACGGATAAGTTCTTCCACTTGATAAGATACTCTGAAATTGATCGATTTCGTAGCTGTCGAGTTCTTGTTTCTGTGACTACTTCCGGTTCCAATATAATTTTTCCTTGTCAAGTTCTGGCAATATTGTTTGAACTGGGAGCTTGTCGCCTATAACCTTCTATAAACATGAAACATGGAAAACTGGGTCGAATCGAGAAGCTGCAGGAAGCTCCAATTTGTATGCCATAGTACCAATCTTTTGCAACACCTTATACGGACATAATACTTTGGTGATAATTTATTATCCTTCTTAGCTTGCTTGAGGGACATTTTCTTATATGGTTGTAGCCGTAGGAATACCCAATCACCTACTTCAAAACTTCTTTCACTGCGATGTTGATCTGCCTGTTGTTTCATTCTATTCTGTACCAACACGAGGTTATCCTTTAATAGTTGGAGGACTTGTTGTTGATGTTCGATGTGATGTTCCACTGCCTGAACCTTAAAATTTTCTCTTAAATATGATGTGATGGATGGTGGTTGATACCCATAAAGTGCCATAAATGGGGTCATTTTTGTTGCTGAATGGAAGGAAGTGTTATACCACCATTCAGCCAGAGGAAACCATTTGACCCATTGTGTTTGTTTATCAGATACAAAGCAACGAAGATATCCTTCCAAACATTTGTTTACTATCTTAGTTTGCCCATTAGATTGAGGATAATAAGATGAGCTATGAGCTAACTGAGTACCAAGACAAGAAAATAATTCTATCCAAAAATTTCCAGTGAAAATAGGATCTCTGTCACTTACAATAATCTTTGGGTTTCCATGTAGCTTTTGAATTGTTTTCGTAAATGCAGTAGGAACTGTATTGGCTTCAAATGGATGTGATAATTCACAAAAGTGTGCATACTTGGTAAGTCTATCAACTACCACCATGATGACACTCTTTTCCTCAGACTTGGGTAAACCTGTGATAAAATCCATTGAAACCTCCTCCCAACATTGGCTTGGAATGGATAAAGGTTGTAATAGACCCGGTGTCTTAATTGTTTCAACTTTATTTTGTTGGCAAACCAAACATTCCACCACAAACTTTTGAATATCTGATTTAAGGCCATCCCAAAAAAATTCCTTCTTAACCCTGTGGTAAGTTTTTAAAAATCCTGAGTGCCCTCCTAAGGGAGAAGTGTGCAATTCCATAAGAATCTTTTGTTTTAGCTGGGAATTCTTACAGAGGTATAAGCGATCTTTGTACCATAACGAATCATTTTGCCAGCTAAATGTATCAGACGTACTGGAATCTTGTTGTAACTTTTGAATAAGGCCCACACTTCTTCATTACTCTTCCATTCCTCCCTTGCTTCATTTATCCAATCTGGTTGGATAATAGAAATGGCACACAACAATGCTTCCACATCCTCATCCTTTCTTGAGAGTGCATCTGCCACCACATTTTGCTTCCCTTTTTTGTAGATGATTTCAAAGTCATAACCCAACATCTTTGTGACCCACTTTTGTTGCTCTTAATAGGATAATATTTGTTATAAAAAGTATTTAAGGCTATCATGATCCATTTTTACCTTGAAATGTCTTCCCATTAGGTAGGGTTGCCATTTCTTAAGTGCATGGAGTATTGCCAACATTTCCTTCTCATAAATAGCTTTGCTTAAAAACTTTCCCTTGATTGGATGACTTTCAAAAGCAATGGGTCTTTCATCTTGCATTAGAACAGCACCAATTCCATTTCCTGAAGCATCACATTCCACAATAAATTCTTTTGTGAGGTCCGGTGTAGCTATGACCGTTGCTTGGCACATTGCCTCTTTAAGATGTTCAAAGGCCAAGTTGTTTCTTCCGGAGTCCATGAAAATGCATCTTTCTTCAATAATGTTGTTAGAGGTGTTGCTATTCTCCCATAATTCTTAACAAACTTGTGATAATACCCTATCAACCCGAGAAATCCTCGCAGATGCTTTATGGATGTGTGGATTTTCCATTACTTAATGGCTTTAATTTTGCTAGGGTCTACCTTAACTCCTTCATGAGATACAATATGACCCAGATATTCCACCTCATGGACTCCAAAGAAACATTTGGATCTTTTTGCATATAATTGTTTCTCCTCCAATAGTTGTAGCACCCTGTCAACATGTTCGACATGATCCTTCCAGGACTTGCTGTAGATTAGTATATCATCAAAAAATACTAACACAAATTTTCTAAGGAATGGTTTGAAAATTGAATTCATCAAACCTTGAAATGTTGAAGGTGCATTAGTAAGGCCAAAAGGCATGACGAAAAATCCATAATGACCCTCATGTGTTCTAAATGTTGTTTTCAGAATGTCTTCAGTCTTCATTCTGATTTGATGATATCTTGAACGAAGATCCAACTTGGTGAAGTAAATTGACCCATGCAATTCATCTAGTAATTCATCAATGACATGAATGGGGAACTTATCTTTAATAGTGAGCTTGTTGAGCTCCCTATAATCCTGACACATGCGCCATGATCCATCCTTCTTGTGCACTAATACTACTGGAGCAGAGAAAGAACTTTGACTCGGTTGAAATATACCGGCCTCGAGCATCTCTGCAACCATACGTTCAATTTCACTCTTTTAGACATAGGGATATGTGTATGGCCTAATGTTTGGAGGAACACTTCCTGGAATCAGATGAATAGCATGATCATGATCCCACATAGGTGGGAGACCTTTGGGAGTCTCCAATACCTTGGAATGATTGTCCAGGACTTTTTGGATATCTGGAGAAATAGATGATTCCGATGTGGAAACATATAGCGAACATAATTGTGCAATTACACCTCTTTGCTCCTTTTTTAGAAGCTTTGTCATACCATTAGAGCTGATTATCTTTCCTGGTTTCCCTACAATACCCATTAATTCAACTTCCTTTCCTTCCGTAGAAAATTTGATGAAAAGTTCTTGAAAATTAAAAGCTATTGTACCCAAGGATTGTAGCCATTGGACTCCTAGTACAACATCAGCACCTCCCATTGGAATGTAAAGCATTGGGCTAGTCAATACATATTCTCCCATGGATAGCTTGATATATGGCACTTTCTAGAGAAATTTATTGTTCCTCCATTTGCAATCATCACTTGACACTCTGGTGCTGGATATAGGAAGCAATTCAATTCTTTTGCAACCTTACAATGAATAAAATTGTGGGTGCTTCCTAAATCAGTCAACACTATTACCTTTTTCTTCTTGATTTGTCCTTCTATCTTGATGGTTTGAGGAGTGGTAATTCCTGCCAATGCATTACAAGATATGGTCGGATTTATTTGTTCTTCATCTAGGCTTTGTTCCTAGAGTATATCCTCTTCTTTTGAACTTTCTTTCTCCTTTTCTTCTTCCTCTTCACAATCTATGTAGAATAATTTCTTCTCAACACACTCATGACCTTTAGTGTATTTGCTATCACAACTGTAACAAAGCCCTTTTGCTCTTTTTTCTTCCAATTTTTGTGTTGTCAACCTTATAGGTTTTGGAAGACTAGGGGCAACAACACTTCCGTCTTTATAGTTGTGGGTGGTATGCTTCCTGGTTGCCATAATTTTTCTTTCCATTTTTCTTGCTAAGTTGAATGCCTTCTCTAATGAATCAGGTTCCCAAAGGCGAACATCATGTTGGATATTATCCTTTAAAGACCCTATGATCACATCAATCCTATGCTCCTCTCGAATATCTTTTACCCGTATGTTCAATTTTTGGAACTCCTCAATGTGCTCCATTATTGAACCCTTTTGTTTGAGACTTATCAATTGGCTAAAAAAAGTGTTGCTTTTTGTATTCTCATAATGTGCTACCAATTCTTCCGTAAAAAGTGCCCAAGTGATAAATTGTTTACGAGAGCAAATCCATTGATACCATATAAACTAATTTGGTTCCAAATGTAAAGTTGCCATACGTACCTTTTGTGTGTTTTGTACATTATTGAGATCGAAGAATTGCTCCATCTGTAATATCCATGTGGCGGGATCCTTGCCATCAAACTTCCTCATATCGATTTTTGGAATATGGTGAGTCTTCGATCCAACATTAGAGTCTATGGAATCATGATTAACATTTCTTTTGTTCTCATCATGAGTTACCTTTAGTACCCTTTCACCCTTACTGACCATTTCTTGTAGCAACTTATTCATATTTATCTTCAATTCTTCCATATTATCATCCATACCATCAATTTTAGCTTCTACGCCTTTCTTTAAACCATCCATCTTAGCTTCTACATCTTTCCTTAAACCATCCATCTTAGATTCTGTTGCTTTTTGTGCATGTGACACTTGTTGCACTTGTTTTTGTAATTTTGATATATCATATAGCATTTCTTCTTCTTCTTCATGAGTCATGCTAGAGATTTCAGGTTCCTTACTAGGCATTTGCATTTTCTTCCTCGGGGCATCAATTACCGATAATAATGCTCTATTATGCCCTTTGAATTCCTTCAAAATAAATTTTCAAACCAAGCTTAAGAAAAAATTTAAGAAAATCTACACACCTTTTTTAAATTTGTAGGAGCTCGATATTGCCTCTGATGTATCTCTGTACTTTCCGACCATCTAGTTCTGAATTTGTGACCTGGAGTAGCCCTTTGTGTCCTCTTTCCAATGCCACAAGACCAAATTGGATCCTCCAAGGAAGAGTTATGCGAAATATCCCATTGTGACTTGATTATAGACTAGTTCAGTAGAGCGAACTTGTACGACGTGCCACGAGTCACTGTTTCAACCTTTGGATCTGAAAAATTCATAAAAGAAACAATAGTCTGTCCTCTTTCTGTACCTTCTTACAAAATTTCAATCTGATCCCTAGAGAGAAAGTTATGACGATTTTCCCCAGGGCACCTGTTTGGAATGTAATTCAGGAGTCTACAAAAAGACCAACTTCCTCAGATCATATCTCCGTAAATATAGTATGAAAAGCTCTGAAATTCAGACCCGAGGTTCAATGCGATCTCTTGTCAAATGGGTTTTTTTTGCAACTTCTGAAACATCGCAAAAACAAATTTATAGCGAAAATTCCACGATGACCTGTTTGGAGCAGCGAAACCCTAGAATCCAAAGCTCTAACACCAAATGTTATGAAACCAGCTCACGAAAAGATAGAAAAGATAGATCAACGCCTTAGAATTCAGCCTCTTCAAGGTGGAAACCTCCTTTACATTACATAAATGAACAATTCTTGGATGATTCAAATGACAAAACCTCCTTTCTATATATAGGAGTCTAAGGAGTCACAATATAATCCAGCCGACCTAACAATAATAATATAAAGCCACAAAAATAACAATAGATGGATTTTATGGGGCACAGTAATAACAATATGGGGGCAATAGGGGCACAACAATATTAATAAGGGGTATAACTACAATAGTAATGGGGTAATCAATAGTATTATAGGGACCCAACAAAATCGATGAATCAGGACATATTTCAGAAGGAGAGGAAGAAGCAAACTTTGTCAAGAACCTTCAACGGGGTTCCGGAAGATTCATAGGTAAAGTACCTTTCAAATGTTTTTCTTGTGGAAGAGTCGATCATTATGCTGCCAAATGTCCTCATAAAGATAAGTTTGATAAAGGTAAGGAATCAGCTAAATGGAATAGGAAACAAAGTGTATGTAAGAAGAACTACTATACGCATGAAGATAGTGATGGTTTATCAATTAGTGATGAAGATGAAAATAGTAATGACTATAGACTTTTGATGGATTTTGAAGATGATGGTTTCTTGGATGCTTTAGATGAATATGACCTTTATGAAGAAATCTATAAACTCAAAATCTACTTATAAGAAAAGAATATGATTATAGATACTTTGACATTCCAACTTGCAGAAAGAGAAAAACACAATGAAAAACTAGAATGTGAAATTGTGGGTCTAAGAAAGGATATTGAGAAAACAAAAGCTCTCAACTTAGATTTACTAAAGGATTAGAAACATTAAATGAAATTATCAAAGTGCAGCATTCCTCTAATAAAGACTGGTCTTAGATATACTGAAGAAGCATCTCAAGCACAGAAGCCATCAACCTCCACTAAAATCTATCTTGATGCAGCAAAGAGCAGTGAACAATTTGACAATCGTCAGTAAGGCATAAAGCAGATCACCAGGTGAATCAGGCTCAATTTACTTCAAGGATGAATAGAAGCTACAACCAATCTCAGGTAAATCATACTCAATCTGCTTCAAGAATGAATATCAATATAAACTACAATCACCAGGTCAGTATATTCGATAATCACAGGGACTTCTTCAATGGCCAATGTTTTTCATGTCATAACTTTGGACACAAAGCTACTCAATGTGTTTCTTATAAGACCATCATGACTAGAGAAGCACGAAATCAAAGGAATGTGACAGGGATCATGAAACGGATCTACAATAACTTTTCTCTTCTTGAAAATGAAATAGAATGCTCTATCTGAAACAATTTCAGTCATGAAGAATCTGAATGCATGAGTAAAATTCAGAAAACATCTCAGAAGGAGAAAACTTCACTAAGTCCCAAAATATGGAGAAAGAAAGAACTGCAAGCAGAAAGATGTGGTATAGCCTTGTATGCAAAAGGACAAGAAAATCAGTGGTACATTGACAGTGGATGCTCAAAACACATGACAGGTGATAAAGAAAAACTTCAGTCATATAATGCCTTAGAAAGGGAAAAGAAGGTCTCATTTGGAAATGACACTCCTGCTGTCATAAAAGGTAAAGGTTCTGTTCTCTTAAGAGAAAAAGTTAAAGCTGGGAATGTTATGTATGTTGATGGTATAAAGCATAACCTGTTGAGTGTCAGTCAAATGTGTGATCAAGGAAATGAAGTAGTATTTCGATCAAATGGATGTGTTGTTCGTGAGCTTGATACAAGAGAAACCGTGATCAAATGTATAAGAACTCCAAACAACTTATACATACTCAAGGGAGGACAACAACAGTGTTATCTAAGCAAAAATGATGAAAACTGGCTATGGCACAGAAGATTGGGGCATCTAATCTTCTCTCAAATAATAAAAGCATGTAGATTCCAGGATGTTCGTGATCTTCCTGATATCAGCATCCTAGAAAATACAATATGCAAATGATGTCAATTTGGTAAGCAAAACAGAGTGCAATTCCTTGAAAAGGAAGGATCAGCTAGTAAGCCTCTTGAACTTGTTCATACTGATTTATTTGGACCATCAAGGAAAAAGTCACCTCATGGAAAGGAATACTTTATATTGTTCATTGATGATTTTTCCAGAATGTGTTGGATAGGACTTCTAAAGCATAAATATGAAGCATTTGAAAAATTCAAAGCCTTCAAAGCCTTGGTTGAAAATGAATCAGATTGCAAAATCAAATCCCTCAGATCTGATCGAGTATGGGAATTTACCTCAGGTGAATTCTTTGACTTTTGTGAAGAACATGGAATAAAAAGGCAATTCTCCACTGCAAGGACTCCTCAGCAAAATGGAGTGGTAGAAAGGATGAATAGAAATGTTCAAAAAATGGCTCATGCTATGCTAGATGAGTCTGAAACTCGTGCAACCTTCTGGGGTGAAGTTGCATTTGTTGTCGTCACCATTCTCAACCAAGCAAATGTTCGGGTAAACAACACTGAAACTCCACATGAACTTTGGTATGGTAAGACTCCTACTGCAAAATACTTCAAATTTTTTGGAAGAAAATGTTACATCAAAAGAACTGATGAAAAACATGGCAAGTTTGGACCCAGAGCAGATGAAGGCATTCTCCTTGGTTACTCTTCCCGAAGTAAAGGATATAAGTGTTATAATAAAAGACTTGGGAAAATTATTGAAAGTATTGATGTTGTGGTTGATGAAGCATGCAAAAATCCAAAGCAGGTAAAAACTGAAGATTGTGAAGAAGATGAGGATTATCCTCCCACATCAAATCAAACTAATTATGAAGAAAAAACCAATGAAGCACCAGAAGAATAGATAACGGCAGAAGAAAAGACTCCATCCAGGTATGTTTAGAAAAATCATCCAAAGACTGAAATTTTGGGACAGAAAGAGGAAGGTGTGCAAATAAGAAGAAATATTACAGAAGCTTCAAGCTATCTAGCATTGCTTTCCTCCATCGAACCTCAAAATGTAAATGAAGCATGAAAAGATGAATGTAGGGTCAAGGCCATGAATGAAGAACTTGAGAAAATTGAAAAGAATAATACTTGGGAATTAGTTCCTAGACCTCATGATAAGAATATCATAGGAACCAAATGGATATTCAAAAACAAGCTGAATGAAAATGGAGAAGTTATTGGAAACAAGGCCAGAGTTGTTTGTAAAGGATATGCTCAATAAGAAGGTATAGATTTTGAAGATAATTTTGCACCTATCTTGAGGCCATAAGAATGTTCCTTGCTCTTTCTAGTTTTCAGAAATTCAAAGTATACCAAATGGATGTAAAATATTCCTTTCGTAATGCAGACTTAGAAGAAGAAGCATATATTGAGGAACCGAACGGATTAATTCTTGGAAATGATGTAGAACTTGTATGCAGACTCAGAAAGGCTCTCTATGGTCTAAAACAAGCTCCAAGGGCCTGGCATTACTGTCTTGACAAATACCTCCATCAACAAGGATTTTCAAAAGGATCAGCTGATAGCAATCTATATACAAAGATTGACAATAATAAATTGCTAATACTTGTTGTGTATGTTGATGATATCATTTTTGGTAGCAATGAAGAAGCTATGAGTCAAAATTTTGCTTCGGTAATGCAGCAAGAAGTTGAAATGTCCCTTCCTGGTTTGCTTACATATTTTCTTGGTCTACAAGTTCAACAAAATAAAGATAGTATTTTTCTGTCACAAACCAAATATCTTAAGAAGATCTTGAAAAAATACGGCATGGAAGATTCTAAACCAGTATGTACCCCAATGGTAATAGGATGTAGTCTCAGCTCAAATGATGAATCAGCAACAATACATCAACTAACCTACAGATCGATGATTGGCAGTATGCTCTATCTAACAGGTACCCAACCAGACATCGTGCATGGAGTGGGAATAGTTGGAAGATTCCAAGCAAATCCAAAGGAATCACACCTTCAGGCAGTCAAAAGGATTTTCAAATATCTTCAAGGAACACAAAATTTTGGTTTATTGTATCCTAGAGATACAGATCTTACACTTCATGCATATACATATGCAGATTGGGTAGGAAGCGTTGATGACAGAAACAATGCTAGTGGTGGTGCAGTCTATATGGGTTCCAGATTAGTGTCTTGGTTCAATAAGAAACAAAGTTCAATTGCATTATCTACAACTGAAGAAAAATATGTGGCTGCTGCATCTTGCTACACACAACTCCTTTGGATGATGCAAACATTGCAAGACACTCACATGACATGTACTCCACCCATATCCATTCTATGTGATAATACAAGTGTCATCAGTATTTCAAAGAATCTAGTCATGCATTCCAAGACCAAGCACATACCCATCAATTATCATTTTCTACATGAAAAAGTGCTTGAACAAAAGGTCAAATTGGAGTATGTTCCCTCCAAAGAACAGGTTGCTGATATATTCACCAAACCACTGCCCAGAGAGACATTTGAATATCTCAGACAGAAGCTGGGAGTAGTTGATCCATCATCCTACTATTAAAACTTATTTGTTTCAGAGAGAAGTGGTTATACGCGAGTTTCATGAAGTGTAGCCGTGTACATACACCACTTTCTATGGATACAGTCACGTATATGTTGGTTTGAAGAAAAGTAGTGGGCTAGACTCAGGATGAAAGGAGTATGATATGGGTGTGACAGTGATCATCTGGCACAAGTTCAGGGGGAGCTTATACTCCTAATAATGCATTGTTGACATTATCTTAGAAGATCTTGGTACACAGTTATTTTTGATTCAGGTGGAACAGGTTCAGGGGGAGATCATGGTTGTTGGTCTAGATGCTAATTGACAGATGCTGCTGATGATAGTTGCTGATGACTATCATGGTTTTGTTTCAGATATTTGGTCTCTGTTATATATATGTTATGTATATATTTTAATATCAAGGTCATGAAACGACCTATTTTTTTACCCCACTATCCATGGGATGGATGATGTAATGTTCTTGTTTTGACATGTATAAACAATTGGAATATCCCCACTTGGTTGGGAGATGGATATATGTATGATTCATTGGTGATAGGAAGGTCATTTATGATGTATGTATAGAGTCATGTTCTTCTTTTAGAACATCTTTGTGCAAACCTTGCTTATATTCAGGGGGAGCATGGACTTGAGCATGGAGCTCATTCAGCACACCTCAGCATATCAGAGAATTCAGCATGTACTCAGGGGGAGTGTAACCCTTTGCCCTTGATGACAAAGGTGGAGAGTGACTTAGGGTTGCCATCAAGTCCAAAGGGGGAGATTGTTGGCATTATGACACAGATTTCACACTATGACATAGGTGTTGTCCTTGATGGCAACTCACTCAGATGATAGATCACAGTTCAGAATCATAAAATGAAGAAAGAGAGGTACACGCAGGTTCCCCATTGACCAATCCGTGTGTATACGCAGGTTCGCAGACCAAAAGGTGTATAATGTACACACACACTTTCACAAAAGGAAAGGCACGTACATGTTGGAAAACTAAGTTTTTGTCCGTGGTATTTGGTCCATGGTATTCTGATCCATGGTATTGGTCCAAGGTATCTTGTCCGAAGTGTTGACCCCAAGTATTTGGTCCAAGGTATTCGTTTTGGTCCATGGTATTGAGTAAGGCCTAAGACTATTAAAGTTGGAAAAGATCATTAGGAAATGGCACTTAGGTATTGAATATCTAATGAAGAGCAAGATCTAGTATACATGTTATTGGGTTATGGTGCATAGCTGGATCTGAACCAAGGATGAACCTTAGCGCTTGAAGAAGGAGAAGGTCTAATGATGGGTCAAGATCTTAAGGCTTGAAGTGAAGTGTCTTTATATGGTTTTGATCATTTATCTTTATAACTCACGCATGTTGTAGTCTATAAATATGATGATCTGGGTATAACTGAAGTCTGAAATTGTTGTAAAGTTTAAATCATCATTTACAGATCTGTACGCAGGTTCACTTTAGAAAAGGTGCATATACACACTGGTTCTACGTATCAAAACGGCGTATACATCTTAAATTTGATTTGCAGATCTGTATGCAGGTTCGCCTATGTATGCACGCAGGTTCGACACACTGAAGTAGCGTATACCTCATAAAATATGCTTTAGCTGCTTCTGTTTGCTGTTGTAATATTCTGGGTTCTGGTTACTGTATTCTGGTTACAACATTCTGAAAGATCAGATTGAAGGGTTGTCAAAGTGATTGGTTGATTCAGTTGTGGTTGGGATTGGTTGATTTGATGATTGAATGATGCTATTGATGGATCCAAATTGAAAAATTATGAAACGTGGTCCCTGGAAGAAAAGAGAAGGTTGGAGCCTTCTGTAGGCCAGCACCTACGTACTAGTATACATATCAGCTAGTACAAGAGCTAGGGGGTTGTAGCTCCCTTCCAAGAGAAGCTGGAGAACGAGAGAAGTTTGTAGCCTTCTGTAGGTAGAAGCCTGTGTACTAGTATAAGACTGCACCAGTACAAAAATTGTAAGAAGAAGTTTCTAATTTAAAAGAAGATAGAGACGATTGCAGCAGGTGGTTTTCACCGACATTGAGTTTCCACCTTATATCTTGTGTTCATGTGTGTGACTGTCTGTTTTGTTTTTACTGCACCTGGTTACTGTTTATATGGTTCTGATGCATTGATTAAAGATCAACATATAGTGAATTAACCAAATCATAAGTCTGCAGGATCTATGCAAGTTGCCTTAAACATCATTGTGTATACACGCAAGTTCCATTAACTGAAGTAGCGTATATGAATCTGATTATGGAAATGAAAAATTATTGACTTGCTAATACTGATTCACCCCCCATCTCAGTGCTACTTGCAACAATAATTAGATCAGTGGGTCTAACTGTTTGATTATTTAGGAATTTTCTTTATCTCCACGTGGAAGCCAGCATGAAAAACAATTTTTTTTTTAAATTTCAAGGCGCATCGGGTTTCATTTCAGCTCACCTCGAGGAATCCAGCGTGACAGAAATTCTTGAAGCTGTGACTAAAATGATTCAAATTGTTTTACTCTTATTATTGTATCTATTGTTTCTGATCTAAGTTTAAATTTAGAGTATCTACGTCGTCTAAAACTTTGCAGTCACTCTTTTACTTTAGTTTGATTCCTTTTACATTTATGTTTGTTTGGCTTCTACTAATAATTTTGGATCGTTTTCTTAACAGATTTCTTGCGACCTGCATTTCTAGTTTGATATCGTTGGAGCGATAGGGTGGCAACGGATATCTCAATCTTTTGAACCAAATCCTGAACATCTGAATTCGTCAACAATTTGAAGCAATTATCATTTTGGAAATAACGTACTTCCTCTACAACAGGGATCAAAAAATGCAAGCTCCATTGTTTGGGTACTTCCTCCTGCACATCTACAAATTAAACTTCGATGGAGCCTCTAAAAGCAACCCAATGGAGGCTGGAATAGGAGGCACCATAAGAAATTACGGGTATGTCAATAATGGAAAATATCACATAAACTTCATCAATTTATATCAATAATGGAAACTATCAATATCCATAACATTAATGGTATAACATAATTACAAGAGATATTGCGCCTCTAGGCTATCAATATACAACATGAACAACCTTGTGTTGCTTGGTTACCAAAAAAAGGTAACGAAACTTAATGACCACTTCAACATACAATGCATTGCATGAGAATTAGACTCCTACTAACCGATATAAGAGTTAATTTGCCTAAGAAGCGGGCGAAAGAGAGAGAAAATGGTTTGGCCAAGGAATGACAATAGCTAGTACAGTGTTTTTGGCCATCTGTTGCAGCTCATATGGGGTTTCTGCATCGGTTATCAACTTGATGGATTTGAAGTCCAAGGATGGGTCGTTATAGATGTCCCACCACTTATTTACAAACATCTTTATATCCTCCCTTTCTATGTTCTCCTCTTTTCCTGTATACCTCCACAGCTTCAATCCCTGCACCACCATCAGTGCATATAATTTAGATATGAGTTAAAGTTTTCCAAATATTTAGTACATAGTGAATACAATTTGTGGTGGAATTAAGATACCTACAATAGTGCAATAATGGACGACTTTTACTTTGTCCAAATCCACGTTCTCTAGGTGTCACCACAGCATGGCCAAGACTAGATTGTAGACCAAGGGAATAGGTTTGTACACCTTGTTGAAGAACATGTTCAGGAAATCCTGCTCAGCAAACAGCGTGGGAGGGGTGACTCTCAGGGTTTCAAGAAGTGTATCATAGGTCAGCTTGCTAGGCTCGAACACGAACATGCCCGCGTTGAAGTAGAGGGAAGGCAGTTGCCCTAATTCCTTTGGCCTCTACACCTTCTCCGGGCACTGCTGGCAGTAACCGATCTGGTACTGCCGAGTGTGGGTCCATGTCTTTTCACAGAAGCAGTCCATCACAACATGAAAATGCCCATCCAGGAGATCAAAGAGTTGATCAATGTTGTCATACACTTGAATGTCGGCATCCAGGTAAATGAGTTTGTTGTATTTTTCAAACTGGATCATCGCAAACCCTATAAGACACAATTTTAAGCTATTTATTCAGATAGATTGCCATACCAGCAGTTATAGCTAGACCTTAAATATTTGAGAAAGGGAATCAGTAACTATATACTTTAAATATTCAAAAAAAGGGAATCAGTAGCAATTATACTTTAAAATTCAAGAACAGGGAATCAATAACAGTTTATACTTTTAAAGCAGTTATACTTTAAAGATTCAAGAACAGGGAATACGTAACAGTTATACTTTAAAGATTCAAGAATAGGGAATCGAAAACAGTTATACTTTAAAGATTCAAGTAAAAGGAGTCGGATATGAATGGATGTCAGTCATAGTCATACCTCCCATATCCGAAGCTTGGAATAGTTGATGACATAATAATCCATGGCGAACTGAACTTGGTTTTTCAGAGGATATATGAGAGGGTAAGGAGAATTAACCTTACAGAGGCCTTTTACAAGATAGACAACACCCTTGGCATAGCCTCCATCTACAGCCATGAATGTCACACACTGCTCTCTTGGAGTGTCCTGCGCGCAAGCCGCCTACTGCCATTGCAGCCACTTCTAGGGCCATTTCTGTTTCTTGAATTACAATCCTCTATATAAAGACTGAAATAGGCCAAAAAATATCTCACAATCACACATATGTGACACTTGGGAACTGAACCAAATTCTTGAAAACACTTGTTGCGGTGTGGTTTTCTTAGATAGATTTATTCCCTATCTAGAAGCAGCTAATAGAATGAAATTATGCCACATACCATGGAATTCTCTAGAAAGAAAGGTGAAGAACCATCCACAAAGGGTGGTCTACCCACCTTTATTGGTTCCTCATTTCCTGAACTTTTTGATGGATCACCTAGAATCTTCCTTCATGGCCGAGATCGATTTCCCATCCTGCACGAGAAATCAATGACACACTTTGCAAATTAAAATTGATGGTTCTCATGACTTCGACCAATTTACTCTCATGGATCAGTGACACGTGTCTCAATTAATTGTCGTTACAATCTCTATCTCGTCATACCAAATTTCCCTAAGTTAATGTGTCTTAATGTAATTCGTTGTGGGGAGGTGATTAACGAACTGTACCTGCAGTCAACCGTATGTCCCGTAGAGTATAATGTCATCATCATTAAATAAGAAGAGCTTTAATCACCAACCAATTACATTTAAAAAAATAAATTTAAAATAATTTAATAAAATAAATTAATTTTAGATGCAAATTTAACATTACAGGTCTCATTTTAATATTTTAGTCAAATTAGAACAAATTGCAAGTCAACACATTTGTGAAAGTCTTCTATCCTACCGCAGCAGGAATAATAACGCTGCAAGAATGAGGGAGAGCTTGCATTTAACACCCTTTGTGACCCGGGGTCTAGTGTGTTAGTGCTCTAACGCTTCTAATGAGAGTTCGACCCGCATGATTTTTGTAACACGGTGCTTGCTGACACCCACTGTTGGGTGCTAAAAGGTGTCTTTTAAAACTCCTAATTTCCTCACATTAATTATCAACCTGGGTAAGTATTTTTATTCCAAGAGTGTACACAATATGTTCAAGCTATAGATCCATAGAGTAATGCTTTAAACTAAGCTATGAAATTCAATATAAAAGTAAACGGATGCAATCATAAATCTCAAGCTTGTAACTCTAAACGAAATCACTCATCTAAGCATCATGACTCTATCTCAATAATACCGCAATTCAATCTTAATCAACCAAATTCAAATGACAATCAACCATTAGCATTGTAGTATTAATTGAGCTCTTTCAGTTGTACTTTAAACTATTGGGTAAAAGGAAAGCATTTAATCAATCACGCTCTATTCTGCAATTAACCGGAAATGATTCTTTAACCGATAACTAATTCAATCCATGACATGAATTAAATAAAACCAACTATGACTGCACATTAATGAAATGAATACCAGAAATCTGATTCAACGAAAATACATCAACTGAAAAGCTATAAAGTAGAATAACTTGCAGGAAACGGAAAATGCATAAAACAGGGAACAACAGTAAGTTCCACCAGAGACCGGGCCCTAGCCACTAGCGAACACTGCTTAACGATTTCAGAATATACGAACGAATAACAACGCAAGTTGTATATTAATCATCAAAGTCACTTATCATTACAACACGATCTTGTTTCTCAGAATCACCCTTCTGTAAATTAAAATTACAATCCAAGTAAAAGACAAGAGATCCCTCTTTAGTCTTCTCTTTTATAGTCAAAAGGAAAAGATAAATGTGATCCCTCAGGATCAGGAGATCCTAAGGGATTCAAAACTAAATGCTATCTTCAGACAATTCTTCTATCTCATGCTGATCTCCTTGACTTGTTCCTTGGTTCGACTGCACCTGACGCATCTCACTTTCCTCGATCAGATTTCATTGTTCCAACTTGGGAACAACAATTGTTCCTTCTGCTGTTTTTCTACATAAGAAGTAACAAGAGTTAGTTTGGTCGGTCAAATCGTATCAAGAGTTCTTTTATTCATTCCTTATCAAAATCCTATCAATTTGATATTATATCATTGCACAAGATGGATAAGAAAGGAGGAAAAGGATAATAATCAAGAGTAAATACATACCTATTGCACAGCTCAACATACTCCCCTACTTACCTTTTTTCATGTCCTCGTGACAAATAAATAGTTCCTATGTAATGTAGTTAAGGCGAAGGCTGGAAAAAAGGTTTCTTTATCATGCTTGAAACCGTGATTTTGTGCCAAATTTGAAAAAGTTGTTTGTTCATGTCCTTCAGGTAACTCATAGTCAAACCAATACCCTTCAGGAGGATACCAAATAATGGGACATCTAAATCGACATCCCAACCAATAAGGCCCTTCCTTCAAAAATAAGATTGCTGTATGTGATTAACCGGCTTGCAGCAACTTTGAAGTTCCCATATTTAAATTGTTCTCTTTCCTTAACACTGTTAGTTGAGACCTTCCATCTCATTTTGAATGCAGTTAGGGACCTTTCATGGATAAAGAGGAAAGATGTTGTTACTTTCTGTACAATTTCCTTATGTATGGGCCCTAAAATTTGAATCACGCCTTCTTGTGTCATTAGCCTTTTATGTCTAGCAAATAGTTGCAAAGGGTCAGTAGGCTTACTTCTTACCTAGAGATCCAACCTGTGTTCCTGTCTTTGGAATGAATTATACACCTTAAACCACTTAAGTTGATTAACTGCAAAAGAGATAAAAGCCTGGAATTGAATATCTCCAACAAAAGGGCTAGGGTTCTTATGAACTTCTCCTTCTAATATGAAATTATGCAGATAAAATTCGCAAAGAAGCCTTTGGACTTTTGCCCCATGTTCCTTGTAGAAACTTATAAAATCTTCAGTTGTCTTTAACTCGATTGGCTTTCCAGCTCTTACAGCTTTAACCTTTAACAATAAGTATTGTTCTAATAAGAACAGGGCATAATTTGTGGCCGGAGACCTACATGTCAAGACATCTGAATATGGTGATCAAATGGTGTCTATCTGATTCCTCGCTCTGTCCAGCTTAGTCTTTACCTTCTTCAGCCTTTCTTCTTCCTTTCTAAATCTGTCAAAGATCCCATTTTCAGTTATGGTTAATTTCCTAAACTGTTTCTGTAATTCTTGATATTTTTGTAAAGGGAATGTCTCTTATTCACATCATTCTAGAGAAAGTTGGGCTTGCATCAGTTCTTCCTGTAGCTTTAGGAGAATAGGGTCTTTGCTTGATAGGATATCCTTGGCTCGTTCTTTTGTCAGAGTTCTTGTGCTGCGAGAGGATATTTCCTCACTCTGTACTTCCTTGTTGTGGGAGGACCAACACTCCATCTGAATGGCTGCATCCACTAAGTCTACATGTAAATTTGCCTGGGTGGCCATTGTTCGAGTAGGAATGAGTTCATTTTGGGTGCCTATTGACCTATCCTTACATATTTCTATTTGCGTAGCCATAGAGACTACCTCAGGAGTCGTGTTATGGGCTTTGTCGTTTGCAATTATTTTAAGCTTCCTGCGTAGCCTTTTAACAGTCTTTTGAAGCTTTTGATATTTGTGTCTTAGCTTCTTTAGTTTTTCTCTAGCTACTCGCCTCTTTCGAGGAGAATCTTTTACACTAACAGGCTCATCAATAGCTTCTGCAACTAAAGATTCCTATTGTTTATCATGGTTGTTTTCCAATAGAACTGTGTCACTAGATTGGTTGTATGATTCATGAATAACTTCTGTGTCTGCTTCCTTTTCCTAGTCAGAGGGCAGAATTTCTATATGCCCAGAATATTCTGGGGATTGAGATTCCATTAATTTAGGATCAAGTGATCCTCTAGGCTACATGTATGCATTTAGATTTTCCAGGACCTGAGTCATCCCTATCTCAAAATCCTGCAGAATATCATTTTGGGGACTCATGGTTGATGCTTGAGGCAGTTCTTCTTCATTTTCTAGTCCATCATCAAGGTGTTGTGCCCTTTCTTGTTCTATGTATGCTGTATCCTCTTCCTCGGGTTCTTGTCCTGAATTGACCTCTTCCTTGCGTTCTGATTCTGGATGACATCCTTCCCCTTGTTCAAGTTCTTCCTCTGGTTTTGACTCAGAGTCTTGTATACTAATCAGTATGGATGGTTCTACAGGTTTTTTGGCACTATCTATAGACATTCTCTGGGCTAGATATAACCTTGCAGACCGCTTGCACTTGTTGGGTTCAATGTTTGAGAGGGTAGACCTTTTCCTTTTCGGAACAGGGCCCTGCTGGCTTATTGCCGAAATTTCGGGGCTTTGAATTACAGGGTTTTGGCTAATATCTAGGGGCACTATGAGACCATCCTAATTTATGTTTTGCTAAACAAGGTTGTGGGCAACAATTAGTCTTATCAATCCATGGTGGCTAACTACAGTCTCTGGGTGCCTAGCCCGTGTTATTCTATCAGTGGTATCATGCAACAATAAATTCAAGAAAGATGGCAGATTAATAGTGATCTTTTCTTTCAAAATAGCTAAAAGTTTGAGTTATCGTGGTCTTACCACATCTCGTTGTCCATCACAGGTAATGTACCTCTGGACAACATTTTCCAACTCACGCCATGGTTATGCCAGAGAAGATGGTTGTATGCCCTTGCCTTTCTTGATTAATTCCTCACCTGCATCTCTGAAAATATCCACCACGTCTTGTAACATTATGTGTTTCTTTGGCCATGTAGTTCCTTCTGTCAGTAGCCCAAATACTTCAGTGATTACAACATTTGATACTGTAATTCTTATACCTCTCACCAGGGATTTCCCATTCTGCAGATGATGTAGAAATTCAATAGCGATTTCCTCACTAGGGGGCTGAAATCTTGTGAAGTATGTTATCCACCCTGCGCAGACCAAAATTTCTTTGGTTCTATCAAAGATTTCCAGCACTAGAGGTTCTTGGCATACTGACTTACCGCCCATAATGCTTGATTTCTTCCTTCTATTGCAAAGGATTAGTGCAGTGGAGAAAACATAGCAACAAACATCAACAAAGAGATATAACAACAAGTAAGTTGTAATAGCTAAGTTTTCCAATTTTAAACGATATTTCTATGAAAATTCATTAACTTGAGGACTATTATTTTGCCACATGCTGCGTGATCATAGAGTTCCATATTAACCTATGAAATCAAATAAAACAGTTATACCGCATGTACAAGTGTAATGAAGGTCCCCTCCCTCCTTCAAGATGAGAGGTCACCTACGACTGAATGGACGAGTAAACGTTGTTCTGATGACAACATACAAGGGTGAAAGATACGACATTAATATGGGACAGAGTACGTATATTAATGAGAGGAATGTAAAAGGTATGGATATTATGAAAGCAAGGTGTGTAATGATGGTTATTGATAAGAGACAATATGCTTTGGTTGATGATAGGTTATGCGGTAAGGAAAGAGGATGAAAATATGCAAGAAAGATGATTTTCTTATGATATTCCAGCTGCAAATGATATGATTGATTAAAACATTAACTCTTGCATAAAGGTTCAAGGTAGGGAGAAATTAAGGAAATAATTATTTTGATAAAAACAAAAGTAATAAGAAGAGGGTATTATAATAATTATTGATGGTTAAAATGGAACTTCAATACCATAAGCAGAGCTTCTGTTGCCAGTAGGCATCCATAGCCTTGACAAAGTTGCTTTTTAACCCATATGAGCCAGGATCCTCAATTTATAGTTGGAGAATTCCATTGTTGTTTCTACAGAAGAGATCAATGTGCTAGCATGGTAACGAAATGACCACACGACGCTTCACTGGGAAGTAGCAAAAAGTGATCAGGTCGGCTCATGATGAGACCTCCTATTACAAGGATATTTTAGCCATCCTTTGGACCATAACCCTGGTGTGGTGGCCATAGTGGGAATGTCACATTGCTACATCCTTATGAACATGGTAGGCTGGATCTTAATGAGACCCCCTATCCTCTATCTGTAGGCAAAATTTGTTGTTTTTACAATTTTTTATAATAAATAGAGGGAGGCTCAGTACTCCTTAAGAGAAGGGATGGTGGAAGAAGTTGAACATATCAATAGAAAAAATATACCCATAATCTCACTTATAATAGACAGAGTGGATTATAACCAGGAGGGGTGGAACCAGCATGGTAAAGATCAGAAATCAATATTATATACATAAAAAATCAATACAGTAATGTAATATATAAATAATTATGTCCTTGCCAGTCTTTTTAAGAAATCTATCATCAAGAAGTTGTCTTGTTAAAGATAATAATGTTAAGGATATTCACCTGCTTTAATAGAATCCATAATTCTCATACTTATAAAAGTACTGTACTTCATGCCATGAAAGGGAATCAGAAAAATGGGGCTGAGATTAACTAGGAATAGTCCTAGAGTGTTGTACAACATTACAAAAAATGCAAGGAAAAAGGATGTTGTTTAAAAACAAAAACATGACTTTAAGAAGCAAAAACGGTGGTCCAAATAAGGGACAACAACAAATTCTAAAAAAGAGGGGCAGTATTTGAACAATAAACAACAAAAGTGATGTTTCGAAGTGGGAACAACAAAAACAAAATTGATGTTGTGGGAACAACAAACACAAAAGTGTTGTTCTAAAGTGGGAACAACAAAAGCAAAAGTGTTGTTCCAAAGTGGGAACAACATAAACAAAATTGTTGTTCCGAAGTGGGAACAACAAAAAAAAAAAGTTTTGTTCCAAAGTGGGAACAACAAAAACGAAAGCGTTGTTCCGAAGTGGGAACAACAAAAAGAAAAGTGTTGTTCCGAAGTGGAAACGTCAAAAACGAAAGTGTTTTTTTGAAGTGGGAACAACAAAAACAAAAGTGTTGTTCCGAAGTGGGAAAAGCAAAAACAAAAGTGTTGTTTCGAAGAGGGAACAACAAAAATCAAATGTGTTGTTCCGAAGTGGGAACAAAAGAAATCAAATGTGTTGTTTCGAAGTGGGAACAACAAATATAAAACGTGTTGTTCTGAAGTGGGAACAATAGAAATCAAAAGTGTTGTTCTGAAGAGGGAAAAACAAAAATGAAATGTGTTGTTCTGAAGTGGGAACGACAAAAATCAAATGTGCTGTTCCGAAGTGGGAACAACAAAAATCAAAAAATGCAGAAAATCAAATCAGCAATCATATTTACATTTTTTACAAAATGGAATAACTTTTTACAATAATGAAGTTGCTGAAGGATTTCCTTCTACAGCTAAGATTTTCATGGTGGAGTCTTCGCGTATCTATTGGTAAAATGATTCTCTTGTGAGTGGTTTTTGGTAGAGGCGTACCAGATGCCCATTTTCTTTGAAAGAAAAACCAGACCCATCAATGGTGGCCAATGTAAGCGTGCCATTGTCATGTACTTCCTTTATTTCATAGGGGCCTAACCATCTAGTCTGCAGTTTACCAAGGAACTCTTGAAACCTGGAATCGTAAAGAAGTGCCTAGTCGCCCTCATGAAATGTCTTCTTCTTAATCAGGGAATCGTGCCACTTGGCTCTTTGTTGTTGAATGAGTGCAGTATGCTGTAGAGCCAATAGCCAAATTTCATCTAATTCATTTATTTGTTGTAGTCTGTTAATCTGGGCTTCAATTAAATCTAGTCCCACTTCCCGGGCTATCCTTAGTGTCTATATCTCAAATTCTATAGGGAAAATGGGTTCCTTACCAAATATCCGCTGATATGGAGAGTATCCAATTGTGTTCCTCCAAGTCATGCAATATGCCCACAAGGCCTCTGGTAGTCGAGTCACCCAATCCCATCTGTGAGATGAGACTGTCTTCGTTAAAATAGCTTCAATTACTTTGTTGGTACTCTCCACCTGCCCATTTGCCTGTGGGTGATATGGAGAGGTAATTTTGTGAATAATGTGATGATTATTCAGTGTAACAAAAATCTTGTGGCCCCCCATCAATAATTACTTCTCTCGGTAAGACATATCGCACAAAAATTTCGAAAAGAAAATTAATCATTGTTTCCTTTGTCGCTCTTGGTAATGCTACTGTCTCCACCCATTTAGTCATGTATTCTGTTGCAACCAATATATATGATTTCTAATTGGACGGTGGGTTGATCGGCCTGACGAAATGTAATGCCCATCGCTCAAAGGGTTCTATCACCAGCTGTGGATGCAGTAGCATCTCATCAAATTGGCGAGGGCAACCCCTCCTTTGGCAACTATCGCATGCCTGGAAAAATTTATTAGCATCCTTAAAAATCGTGGGCCAGTAGTAGCCCTTTTGCAAAATTTTATGTCCAGTTCTACGGTCTGCAAAATGTCCACCGCAAGGTCCATCGTGGTAGGCTATTAAGATATCATAAATTTCGTCTTCCCTGATACACCTATAGATGTGCATATCGACCCATGTGTGAAAAAGGTATCCTCCGATCCGGGAGAACCGAGTGCTGCGCTACACTATTAATTTCCTTTCTCCGGGTGTCAGATGTTTGGGCAGTTTTCCTACTACTAAATAATTCGCCACATCTACGTACCATGGTGTTTTTACGGCCACAACAAATAGGTGTTCATCCGGGAACTGGTCTTCTACCGCCATTGCATCGTCTGTTCTTGGTACTCGAGAGAGGAAATCTACCACATAATTTTCCCTACCCAGTCAATCCTTTATAGTTATGTCAAATTCATGCAAAAGTAGTAACCAATGTGTCACTGTTCCATTCATGATGGGTTTATTAGCTAAATATTTGATAACATAGTGATCAGTATACAGAACTACAAGGTATCCAATTATATAGTGTCTGAATTTGTTAATAGCATAAATAACAATTAAAAACTCTTTCTCTATTATTGTATAGTTCAACTCAGCAGGAGTTAAATTTTTGCTAATGTAGTATATAACATAGGGTTCCTTGTCGTCTTCCTGGCCAAGGACTACTCCAACAGCTGGATCTAATGCGTCTGATGAAATCTGGAATGGTATATCCCAATTCGGCCCTCGTAATACTAGTGCTTTTGACAGTAGCCATTTCAACTCTGTAAAGGCAATGTCACATTTCTCAGTCCATATAAAATAAACATTTCCTATTAAGGCATATAATGGTGCAGCAATCTATGAGAATTTCTTTATAAATCTACGATAATATCCTGCAAATCCCAGAAAACTACGTAGCTCTGTTTGAGTGCAGGGAGTAGCTAATAAAAGGATTACCTGTATTTTTGCTAGATATACCTGAATTCCAATTGTTCAAATGAAATGACCCAGGATTAGGCCCTCTGTCATCATCATATGGCACTTCTCGTGGCTTAAGCATAGCCTAGTTGGGATACATCATTCTAGGACTTTCTCCAATGTTTGTAATTCCTGTTCAAAGTCATCTCCATAGGGTGTGAAATTGTCCATGTATACCTCCAGTCCTTTATTTATCATGTTTGCAAAAATACTGAGTATGTCTCTTTGGAATGTGGCAGGTGCATTGCACAATCCAAAAGGTAATACCCTATAAGAAAATGTTCCCCATGGGCAGGTAAAAGTAGCTTTATCCTGGTCTTTAGGGACAATCTGAATATGGTTGTAGCCACTAAAGCCATCCAGGAAAGAGAATAATTTCTTCTCTGCCATCGTGTCTAGGACCTGGTTGATGAACGGAAGGGGAAAATGGTCTTTTTGCGTTGCTTCGTTGAGTTCTCTGTAGTCAACACATATCTGCCACTTCCCATTCCTTTTAGGGACCACTACTAATGGAGAAACCCATTTATTGTCAGATATAGGATAGATAAAATTCACATCTAATAGATTTTGAAGCTCTTCTTTAACAATATCTTTTAGGTGAGGATTTAATCTACGTTGAGGTTGTCAAATGGGTCTTGCATCTTTTTCAGTGTAAATGTGGTGCATACATAGATGAGGGTCAATCCCTTTCATGTCTAGGTAATCCCAAGAAAAAACTCCTTTATATTTCCTAAGGACTTGAATAAGTTTCTATTGCTGGTCATCACTTAGATTACTGTTAATATTCAAGATCTTCCTTGGCTCGATTTCAATAGGTTTGCTATTATAGATAGTGGTTGTTCATATTGGTTGGTCATTGATATCTCTCAGGGAATCTTCTTCAATTTGATTGTCAAGGACTGCTTTAATCATGTGACATTTCAAACTAGATATCGTAGTAGGATGATTGATAAAGGTATTAATGACATCGTCTTCTGTTTGGTTTTTAAATTCAAGGGAATCTGCCACAGTCAATGGTGACCAAATATTTTCCGTTAAATATGTTACAGGTTGTTTCCTAGTTTTTACAATGGTTAGGCTTGGTTGAGCAGGAGGGTATAAAGCTAGATTCTTCACAGCATTCCCTCTGGTTATGGTCATACTACCTATCTGGCAGCTGATATAAGAATCCACAGTTGCTAACCAAGGCCTTCCTAAAATTAAAGGATGTCCATCTAGCCGGTTCCTAGGGTTAATAATCAAAAAATTTGCCGGATATTCCCAAGTGTCTATAGAAACCATTACATCTGGTAATGTTCCATCTGGCCTAATGACTGAGCGGTCAAAAAGTTCCAGCAAGGTAGTTGTTGGTTCCAAGGCTGTGATGCCAAGTATTTCGCAACTTGTTATTGTGAGAATGTTAATGGCTGCCCCTAGATCAGCTAAAGCATTGGGAAAAGAGAGGTCATTTATCTATACTGTGACAATGGGGTTTCCCGAGTCTTCATATTTTACAGGTGTCTCTTTGCCTAGTAATAAATTAGACAAAGTCTTGACAACATGGACAGTTGGGGTTATTTTTGTTTTCTTCACATACTTCTTTATACACAATTCTTTAATAGTTTTGGCATATATTGGAATGTCTTGAATAGCCTGGAGGAGGGGTATTTTTATACAGATATTCTTGAGTTCACCTAGAAGATCAAAGTTGGGATGTTCAATTGGGCGTGGTATCAACAGTCTTTTTGGGAATGGTGGGAAAGTAGTTATGATCTGTTCGGGAGTTTTTTGCCTGACTGTATCTTCCCCTTGTCAATCATTTACAATCAAAGGCTTATTTGGGTGTGGTTCTTTAGGTTGCAGCCTTTTATCCTCGTCTGGAGTGATTATGCGTTTAGATCTTAACTTGAGTTCATTACACTCTCTCAACTCTGCTTCAGGGTCCATACCTTCAATGATTTGCAATGACTGGATCAGTCTGTTGGGATTTGGGTTGGGTTGGGCTAGGAGTTGTGGTCGTATATTAGATTGAGGATTCTACTGCAACGTATAAGGTGCTGGTAAAGTACGTTGAGACAGAGGAATTGTCCCCATAGGATAGTTCGAGTATCTTTGGAAGTTTGATTGCCAGTGATAATTTTGTGAGGTGGAAGGGGACCATTGGAATGGATAGGGATTGTTCTGCCAGAATGGTGGAGGGTAAGAGGGGTTTGACCAATTATTGTTTGGATTTGACTGGTTGGGCCACGGTGGCATAGAAAATGTTTGAGGTGGCCAAGTAGAAAAAGGTGGTTAGTTCTGCCATACTGCCCTTGAATATTACTGAGAATTATATTGCGAGGGAGGAAAGAACGAAGATGGATCGATAGGCATACATGTCTGACATGCTTTCCATTGGCGACCCTGGTTTAGCAGATCTACTGGTTCCACCTCTTCTTCCGCTTCCTTGAAGACTACTTTTAATACTGGGAGCAATGGGAAACTTTCTGTGGCATGCTCCTTGGTACATATGGCACATGCCTGTATCGTATCTAGAGGACATTCTTCATGACTGTGTTTTTTTTCTACAACCGGGATAGGAAATAGCCAAGTTTTGTTCTGCTCTGGCCTGCTTTCATTTAGCTTGCATGATATCCAATTGTGTCGTCAAGGTTCCCAGAATATCAATCTTGAAATTCTCCAATAGATTTCCGATTTTGACTCTTGTAATGCTTCCTCCTAAGGCTTTGCTATCTCTGGTGATCGCATCGCGTCCGGCTGGTTTCAACCTTGTACTGCCCCTGGAGCACCTGATGCACAAGTCTATAATATTATCATAATCCTCTTGATAAATATGACCCTTAGCCATTATATTCAGTGTTTCTACCCATTGGTCTTTCATACCTTTAATCATTGTGGTTTTTAGAACATTATCAGGCAGATTTGCATAAGGAGATATTTGTAGATTATATTTGAAACGCTCCACATATTCTTCTTGTTAGGCTTAGCTAACATTTGAAAGATTTCATCTTTTAGTTCTCTAGTTCGGCAATATTCTTGGTATTTTTTAAGGAAGGATGTTTCCATCTGTTCCCAATCATTGATGGTACCACCACCAAGTCCCATAAACCAATGCAGGGCTACTCCCTTCAGAGTAGAGGGGAAAAATTTCGGCTTCTAGGGGTCAGTGGTGTAATCATAACCTCTACATAGGACATCGAATTCGAAAAGGAATGCATCAGGGTCTTTTGAAGTTAGCCCATGAAAGGTAGGAATATTCTATAATGGAATAGCTTTCATGGGGGCATTGACAGTTGTGTCTACAATAGGGTATTGTAACGTAGATATCTCGGGTTGTAGCTGATTATTGGCCATTTGGTCAAAAATATGCCAATATTCTTTAGGGATATCTCAAGTTGGTGTGTTATTCCTAGGATGTCCAAAAGAGGCTAGAATGAATTTAACAGCGCTACCTTCATCGATAACACTGGGTGTCCTTTGTTCAATCACTACTTCAGGAGATCTAGGTTCTGATGATTTAATTTCAAGATTACCTGTTTCTCCTTCTCCTTCACGAATATTGCAAGAATTCCCTTCTTGTGAAGGACGTGGTTGTGAATTTTCAATATCTTGAAAATCTGTTCAGACCCTTCAGTCTTACAGTGGATCTCAGCATTAGCTACAGATGGTGATCCTGTGGCCTAAAGGAAAACACTAGGGTGTCTAGTAGCAATAGTTCGGGGGTCCTACTGATGACTGAGACTCAACTTTTCTTATGATTTCGTCAATGAAGGTTGATCGTCCAAGGGTCACTGGTCTCTTGGATTTTTTAGGTTTGGGGGGAGGAATTATATCTTTTTTCTGGTCTTTTCTTCTTAGTCATTCATACAAAAATACAAACATTCATTTCTATCTTAAATTCCTATGCAATTCTGCTAGAAAGCGGGCGGAGGAGCGAGCATTTTACTCGCTCGGTACGTAGGTTCTTACCTCCCATTTTTAATACCCATTTCTCTCTCAGCAGATAGACATCACTCTTTGTGAAATGGCAACACTCTCCCTGTCAACGGTGCCAAAATGTTGGCTGTTAAAAGGTGTCTTTTAAAACTCCTAATTGCCTCGCATTAATTATCAACATGGGTAAGTCTTTTTATTCCAAGAGTGTACACAATATGTGCAAGCTATAGATCTAGAGAGTAATGCTTTAAACTAAGCTATCAAATTCAATACAAGAGTAAACGGATGCAATCATAAATCTCATGCTTGTAACTCTAAACAAAATCACTCATCTAAGCATCATGACTCTATCTCAATAATACCGCAATTCAATCTTAATCAACCAAATTCAAATGACAATCAACCGAGAGCACCGTAGTATTAACTGAGCTCTTTCAGTGGTACTTTAAACTATTGGATAAAAGGAAAGCATTTAATCGATCATGCTCTATTATGCGATTAACTGGAAATGATTCTTTAACCGATAACTAATTCAATCCATGACATGAATTAAATAAAACCAACTATGAATGCGCATTAATGAATGAATACCAAAAATCTGATTCAATGGAAATACATCAACTAAAAAGCTATAAAGAAGAATAACTTGCAGGAAATGGAAATTACATAAAACAGGGAACAACAGTAAGTTCCACCAGAGACCGGGCCCTAGCCACCAGCGAACACTGCTTAACGATTTCAGAAGATACGAACGAACAACAACACAAGTTGTATATTAATCATTGAAGTCACTTATCATTACAACACGATCTTGTTTCTCAGAATCACCCTTTTGTAAATTAAAATTACAATCCAAGTAAAAGACGAGAGATCCCTCTTCAGTCTTCTCTTCTATAGTCAAAAGGCAAAGATAAATGTGATCCCTCAGGATCAGGAGATCCCAAGGGATTCACAACTAAATGCTATCTTCAGACTATTCTTCTATCTCGCGCTAATCTCCTTGACTTGTTCCTTGGTTCGACCGCACCTGACGTGTCTCGTTTTCCTCGATTAGCTTTTGTTGTTCCGACTTGGGAACAACAATTGTTCCTTCTGTTGTTTTTCTACATAAAAAGTAATGAGAGTTACTTTGGTCGGTCAAATCGTATCAAGAGTCGTTTTATTCATTCCTTATCAAAATCCTATCAATTTGTTATTATAACATGGCACAAGATGGATAAGGAAGGAAGAAAGGGATAATAATCAAGAGTAAATGCATACCTATTGCATGGCTCAACACCCGCCTACATTGTAATGTTTTGTGTATACATACAAAATCAAGAAAAAAATTGGCATGGTTACGCGACAATTAAACCGCAACAACGCTAAAAAAATGTGACTCGCAAACAACGGTTTATGACTCGGAAGCTTTGCTCACGAATCGCAAAACACTTAAACACATAATCTGTTGTGGTATCATTTTTCACTCTAATGAAAAACTATCCTAATCTAACCCTTATGCCTAAAATCATTTACATTTAAGTTATATAAAATCAAATCCTATCAATCTTTTACCAATAAAAAAAATTATACAACAAGAGATTTCACTCTATGGAAAAAGTATCCTAAACTAACCCTTATGCCTAAAATCATTTACATTTAACTTATATAAAATCAAATCCTATCCATCTTTTACCCATAAAAAATTATATAACAAGGAAACTAACTGAGTTAAATTATTTATCAAATTTTGTGAAAATAGGATTGAGACTTTCATGAATTCAATTCATTGAGAATTTCGAGGAGGAATTTTTATGTTAATGGTGTAAAATGTATAGAATTTAAGGAAAAAATGAGTAAGCGTTATTTAGGTTAGTGGTGTAAAATGCATAGAATTTAAGAAAGATTGAAATGCATAAATTTTAAAAACCAAACTTTACCTAGAAGTTACACTCTTCTAGTCTTAGCGGTTTGGATATCATATTTCCATAAATTCATTTATTCTTATCTCTATTTGATTTAGTGGTTATAATTTAATTTTTTATTTCGTAGCTACTTTATTACTGATAAGTAGCCAAAATAATGCAAAATGGGTAAAGAGTTTTAAGGTTATTTTTCTTAAAAATGTTTAAAATTTGATAGTTTAAAAAGTTATATAATTAATTGATTTAAAATTTTGATAAATTTTTAAAGTAATTATCAAACGACTATAAATATAATTTTAATAAAATTTTAATATGCATGAAAATTAAATTATATTGGAAATTTTGTTATACTTAAAAGCATAATATGACTTTATTTAAAATTTAATTTAAATATAAAATCAAATTGTATTTAATAGATATGTTTTAATAATATATCATTAATATTATTATTCCCTATAAATAAATATATATTTAATATATTGGGAAAAAAATTTAATCTATTGAAAAAAATATATTTATGTATTAAATATATATTTATTTAAATATAAGTTCTTACATGACATTCTGTGATTGGGGTGACGTCAAATGTGAATGGAGCACTATGAGGGGCATTTAATTCCCTGCCCATGTCTTATGGACATTGATGAAGCGTGTCTAGGAAGCATGTTATGAAACTAGCTCACAAAAAGATAGAAAATATAGATCAACGCCTTATAATTCAGCTTCTTCGAGGGGGCAACCTCCTTTACATTACATAAATGAACAATTCTTAGATGATACAAATGAAAATACCTCCTTTCTATATATAGGAGTCTAAGGGGTCATAATATAATCAGAGTCGACATAACAATAATAATGTAAGGGCATAATAATAACAATGGTGGGCTTCTATGGGGCACAATAGTAACAATATGGGCACTACATGGGTACATCAATATAATAAGGGGGTTGTACTAATGACAATAAGGAGTTACACTAGTAGTATAGGGGCCTAACATGCCCCTCTCCTTCAAAAAGTGTTGTCCGCTATGCTTGAGTAGTTCTTGATGCTTCTGTATAAAATTCTTGTCCTCCCATGTGGAATCTTCAACAGGTAAGTTTTTCCACTTGATGAGATGCTCTGAAATTGATCGATTTCGTAGCTGTCGGGTTCTTGTTTCTGTGACTGCTTCAGGTTCCAATATGATTTTTCTTTCCTCTTCAATTTCTGACAATATTGTTTGAATTGGGATCTTTTGCAACTTTTGAATAAGTGGCAATACTTCTTCGTCTTTCTTCCATTCATCCCTTGCTTCGTTTATCCAATTTGGTTGGATAATAGAAATAGCACAAAACAATGCTTCCACATCCTCATCCTTTCTTGAGAGTGCGTTTGCAACAAAAATTTTCTTCCATTTTCTATAGATGATGTCAAAGTCATAACCCAACATATTTGTGACATATTTTTTCTGCTCTTCTAAAAATAATAGTTGTTCTAAAAAGTATTTAAGACTATCATGATATGTTTTTACCTTGAAGTGTCTTCCCATTCGGTAAGGTCACCATTTTTTAAGTGCATGTAGTATTGCTAACATTTCCTTCTCACAAATAGTTTGCTTGAGATGTAGCAGTAAAAATACTCAATCACCTACATCAAAACATTTTTCACTACAATGTTGATCTACCTGTTGTTTCATTCGATTTTGTACCAAAGTGACATTATCCTTTAAAAGTTGGAGAACTTGTCGTTGATGCTCGATGTGATCTTTCACTGCTTGAACCTTTTTGTTCTTGATATCTCCTTGTATCTTTAGAGTTTGAGGAGTGGTAATTTCTTCCAATCCTTTACAAGATATGGTCAGATTCATTTCTTGATGCTCGATGTGATCTTTCACTTCTTGAACATTTTTCTTCTTGATATGTCCTTCTATCTTGATAGTTTGAGGAGTGGTAATTCCGACAAATGAATTACAAGATATGGTTGGATTCATTTCTTCTTTCTCGATGTGTTCTTTCACTTCTTGCACCTTTTTCTTCTTGATATGTCCTTCTATATTGAGAGTTTGAGGAGTGGTAATTATTGCCAATGCTTTACAAGATATGGTCTGATTCATTTCTTCTTTCTCATGGGTTGGGTCATGGCGTATATCCTCTTCTTTTGATGTTTATTGATCCTTTTCTTCCTCTTCTTCATACTCTATGTAAAATAATTTCTTCTCAGCACACTTATGACCTTTAGTGCATTTGCTATCACAATTGTAACAAAGCCCTTTTTCTCTTTTTGCTTCCAATTGTTGTGGTGTAACCCTTGTAGGTTGTGGAAGGCTAGGAGAAACAACACTTCCATCTTTATAGTTGTGAGGGGTAGACTTCCTTGTTGCCATAATTTTACTTTCCACTATGTCACAAAGCCCTTTTACTCTTTCCAATTGTTGTGGTGTTGCTCTAAGGAAGGTGTTGCTCTTTGTATCCTCAAATTGTGCTATCATTTCCTCTATGAGAATTGACCACGTAACAAGTTGTTTATGAGAAAAAAGCCCTTTATACCATAAAAATTGATCCGGTTCTAAATATGAAGATGCATTACATACCTTTTTTAATAGTGATACACCATGTAGATCAAAATATTGCTCCATATGAAGTATCCAATTTACCGGATCCTTGCCATCAAACTTCCTCATATCACCTTTTCTTGATTTTAGGAGCTCGATCTTGAAATGACTATAACTTTGTAATTTTAGTACTTCCAGTTCTGAAATTGCGACTTGCAGTAGCCCGCTGTGTCCTCTTTTTAATGCCACTAGTCTGATCGAATTTATATTCTCCAAGAAAGAGTTATGCACAATCTCCCAAGGTAACCTGATTATATACCTTTTGGGAAGAGTGAACTTGTATGAAGTGCCACGTGTCACTATTTTGACCTTCAAGTCTAAAAAATATACACAGGAAACTATAGTCCTTCCTCTTTCTGTGACTTCCTATGAAATTGCAATCTGATGCTCAAAACAAAAGTTATGATGATTTTCCCAAGGTCACATGTTTGGAATGTAATTCAGGAGTCTACAAAAATACCAACTTCCTCAGATCATATCTCCGCAAATATAGCGCAAGACGCTCTGAAATTCGGACCCAAAGTTCAATGTGATTTTGTCTCAAATGGGGTTTTTTGTTCGCTTCTGAAATGTCGCAGAAAAAGAGTTATAGCGAAAATTCCACGATGACCTATTTGGAGCAGCAAAACCCTAGAATCCAAAGTTCTGATACCAAATGTTATGAACCCAGCTCACAAAAAATATAGAAAAGATAGATCAACGCCTTATAATTCAGCTTCTTCAAGGGGGGAATCTCCTTTACATTACACAAATGAACAATTATTAGATGATACAAATGAAAATACCTCCTTTCTATATATAGGAGTCTAAGGGGTCATAATATAATCAAAGCCGACATAACAATAATAATGTAAGGGCATAATAATAACAATAGTGGGCTTCTATGGGGCACAATAGTAACAATATGGGAACTACATGGGCACATCAACATAATAAGGGGGTTGTACTAATAACAATAAGGGGTTACACTAATAGTATAGGGGCCTAACAAAGCACATTGGGACTGGGTGCAAGAGATGATTCCAAAATTTGGAGGCCTTACAACACATCAAGGCAAACCTTTGGAGCGAATTTTTCTATGTACATTGATGGGAGTTTGGGAGTATATGAAATTGATACTTTGGGTGTGTAGGGTGGCATTTGGCCTTTTCCATCCCTGACCCTTCAAGTTGTCACAAGAGGAAGTGTATTTTCACTTAGCTCGAAAACCACTTATCTTGGCACAAAGGGGAACTAGAGAAGGAAAAGTTGATACCCAAGAAGAAAAGTGTGTCACCTTTTATTTCAAGATTTGAAGCTCAATGGGGTATGCAATGCCTGAGTGAGACATCAAGGATCCTTTGCCATAACTATTAGCATTTCATAATTTCTAGGTAGTTCCTCTTTTTAAATATCATTTTGGACCTTAATTTCATTATCAGAAAGTATTTTGGTGTGCTCACTAAGGTAGTTTTGTGTTTCCTGGTTGTTACATTTGTCCTTATCACATATACTATGAAGAGAGGGCTAAACCCTTGTTAGGCTGCGCAGACATGACTAAGTTTAAACCTTTAGGAATTTACAATTCTGTAGCTACATTTGTCACTGTGTTTCCCCATGTACTTATGAATTTGGCCTTCCATCTCAACAAGTTTTTGTCTTCATAGAGTTTTGGGTGATTTGGATTGACATACATTGACATACTCTTTTCCATTTTGAAAATTTCAATTTCTTGGAGACCAATGGTCTCTCAAGACTCGGGGTGAGTGTATGCGGTTTTTGTTGAGTGTGGAGTCTGATTAGATTCTTAATTCATAGATCTCAATTGTGTTGGACCCCAATTCCTAAACGGATTGGCAACGCTACCAAGGGGTCCAGATGTGGGCAATGACTACTTTTAAAGAGCCCCCACTTGGTGGGGGTACAGGGGCAACATCTAAAAATAGGTGAAAATTTTTCTTGTAAAAGATTGTAATTTTGTAGTCAATCTGGATTGTTAATTAGGAAAACGATATGATGGCAGAAGTTATGTTAATTTAGGGCTTTTCCCCTAGAAGGAAAACCCTCAGTTTATATGAGGGAATTGTATTGCAGTTGTGGATGACTATTCTGTGAGAGAGAGAGAGAGAGGACGTCGTGTGAGAGCAAATAGGAAATTACAACGATCTCCTATAGGTTGTATCTCTTCATTTTGCTACATAATATAAAAAGTATGATTGGTCATTTTTCTGTGGATGTAGTCGAAATTGGGTGAACCACAAATATTTGCATCTCTCTTGTTTTATGTGTTTTTGTATTTATGTTTATGCAATATTTTATGTGTTTCATTCCTCTATAATATATAATTATCTAACAAATGGTATCAAAGTCAAAGGTCTATTTGGCTTATAAACTCACAAGAGAGAAGGGTTCCTAGTTCAAGTGGGAGCAATGGTGGAATAATGTAGGTTTAGGGTGGAGAAATTTAACAACCAAAACTACCAACTATGGAAGATGCAAATGGAATATTATATGTGTTAGAAAGATCTGTACTTACCATTGAGTGGAAGATCAAAAAGGTCGACAAGTATGACAGACGGAGAATGAGAGATTCTCGACAGAAAGGAACTAGGAACAATACGAATGTGTTAGGCAACATTGGTAGCATTCAACATTTCAAAGGAAATGATAATGGAAGGTTTAATGATAACATCGGCCAAACTTTATTAAAAGCCCTTGGCCTAAAATAAGCTATTTCTTATGAAGCATATATTTAATATGAAGGTGTCAGAAGGTGGATCTGTTGTTGATCATTTACATAAATTTAACACAGTTACTAGTGAGCTAAGTTCTATTGGGGTAAATTTTGATGATGTAGTTAGGGTTCTGTTATTTTTGTGCTCATTGTTAGAAAGTTCGAATGGCATGATTATGTCTATTAGTAACTCTGTCTCTAGATTTAGTACTCTATAGTTTTATAATGTTGTTGGTGCCATCCTTAGCGAGGAAATGCGATGGAAAAGCTCCAGTGAGACATCAAGTAATGCTTTAACTACAGAGACTAGGGGAAGAAAAATGGAAAGAGGTAGGATCCAAGGAAATCGCAGTAAGTCAAGAAAAGGTAGATCCATATCCAGATCAAGGATAGTGTGCTAGTAATATGGGAAGGAAGGACACCTGAAGAAAGACTGGGAATCTCGGAAATGGAAAGAAGGAGATGGACAACAAGAGAACAAACGTGAAGCAAATTTGACAACTGATGTGTTGTAAGATGATTTTATTTTTCATTATAAAATATTATTGATGCATGGGTGTTTGATTCAGGGGCTTCATTCCATGCTACACATGATAGGAAACATTTTCATTACTATGTTCAAAGATATTTTGGACATGTTCGTTTTGGTGATGATAAACCTTATAAAATCATTGGAATGGGTAAGGTTTTTATAACGCAAGAAGATGAAAAAAAATTCCTATTGAAGGAATTAATAAATGTTCCAAATATGAAGAAAAATCTAATTTCAAAAAGGCATTTAGGTGGTGAAGGTTATGTAACTTCATTCATAGACAAAACCTCGAAGGTCACTAAAGGAGCCCTGGTTATAACAATAGGATAAAATGTTGATACATTGTATTTATGCAATGTTATTTCTAATTTTTTAATGCTTTAACCTCCATAGAAGCATATACGACATTATGGCATCATACGCTTGGGCACATGAGTGAGAAAGGGATGCAAATTCTTCACTCAAGAAATTTATTGCCAAGTTTGAAACATGTTGATTTCGATTTGTGTGAGGATTGTTTTTAAGCAAAAAATAAGAGAGTCAGATTTATCAGAGTTAGGAAGGAAATGAAGAGAGAAAAATTAGCGCTTGTGCGTATAGATGTATGGGGACTAGGTCATGTATCATCTCTTGGTGGCTCTCACTATTATGTTACTTTTAATTATGATGCAACTAAAAAAACCTACATTTATTGTATTCAGAATAAATGTGATGTATTTAATACTTTCAAGAAATGGAAAGTATGCAACAATATCTTCATCTTCCCTCATTTTGATTTGCTCAAATTTTTCCCTAAAAACCTTAAGCTTTGATTCTTTCACCTTTCATTCACCTGCATATATATTTTCAAGCTTGCCCCATATCTCTTTAGAAATTTTGCAAGTCAATACCTTAAGATAAATAGATTCAATAAGCCCACTGATAATAAGATATTTAGCCTTTGCATCATATACCATATTTTTCTTACCTTGTTCATCTTGGGTCGGTGTGAAGTCTTTGTCAATGATTTCCCATACTTCGTATCCTTGAGCCAGGAAATGAACCTACATTCTTCCACTCCAAAGTGCATTATTATTTCCATTGAACAAAGGATGATCTGGACTTAAACAGGAACACAACAAATTACAGAGATAACCATAAACACAGATATGCAGCGGAAACAATACTTCATTTCATTAATGTAAAATACTGAAGTATGGTTACAAACAGTAATGGAAATAAGCTAGCTAGGGTGATGGTAGCTTATCTCTGAGAAGAAATGTGGTGGCTACATGCCTCTGAACTATGTTACAATGAGGTTCGAAGGCCTATTTATTGTTGAGAAACAATGGAAAACCCTTAACATTCCAAAACCTAACCCTAGAAGATGAAACACCAAACTGTGGGTCCCGTTTGGGTAAATTGGTACATCAACTTCCCGGGGTCGTAACTTTGGCATACGATCTCTGTTTGACGCGTACAATAGCTCGTTAGAAAGATATATCCATGGACCCATGTTTCCCCAGATTTCCCAAAAAACGTCGTTTAGGGCCTCAAAACGGCTCCGGAAGTTCAGGACCCGAAAAACTGTTGAAAATAGTAAATTGTGCTATAATTAAGGAAACTGAAAAACTGAAAGAGACAGTTGTGGGGGTCCAAATGGGATAGGTGGGTGGCCACCAACATCCACCTGAATCATTCCTCCCCCCTTAGGAAGCAATGGTCCCCATTGCATTGAGTTCCTCCGTGAGATGAGGAAGCTTTTGCTGATCTGGGTCTGTGGTGAGTTGTTCTGCAATCTCTGATGTGTCCAAAAATGGTGGAAAGCATGGTCGACAACGGTCCACATTGAACACTCGGTGTAAGCGAAGGAATGGAGTAATGCTATGCTTCAAAGCATTATTTCCTGTAGACTTAGTACTAGTGTAAGGACTGTGTCGAAGTGGTCTGAGTTTCTGATGGGTTCTGGTAAGATGTTCTCTCTGCAAATGTAACCAAACTTTTTCACCCACCTAAAATTTGTGTGGTACCCCTGTGGGTGAGCAAAAGTTGTTCCTGTGTTCTGTCATGACCGTATCCCTTTTCTGTTGCTTCTGCATGGACGAACCCTTTGCGGGGGTCATGGATGTAGCAATGATGTTCCCCTTACTTTGGGAGTGAACCAAAAAGGAAATAAATTTCCTAGTCTATGAGATGAGCTTGCTGCCTTTCTTAGCAGTCATCAAAGAGGTGGCAGTAGGTGGGGTTACCTTCGGTATCCTGTATAATGAATTATCCAAAGAAATAATGATAGCGCGAGGCCTTGACTCATACACAGCATGTCGCCTCCACAAGTATGGCTGGCCTAATAGTACATCACAATCATCCAGAGGTTAACATCACACAATACGCCATCTGTGAAGGGCTTGATGCTGTAGGGAAGGCAGCACTGCTGGCGAACTTTGAGATCTCGTCCTTTGTGAAGCCACTTGATACTGTATGGTTGTGGGTCTGGTGTAGTTGGTAGGCCCAACTGCTTCACGACCTCTCCTGAAACGAGGTTCTTTTGGCTACCACTATTGACAGTGAATTGCAGCGACGAACCCTTCACCCACATCTGTGAGTGGAAAAGACGCTCCCCTTCCTCTGGATTTTCAGGCTCATTTTTCTGGATCTTGGCAGTGGCAACAGTGGCACTAGGATCCGCATCAATGATTTGCTTCCCTTTTCCATTCCCCTTTTCGGGTTCTGGCTCAGGGTCGGAACATGCATCTGATTCGGAAGCCTTCAACTCGGCCACCAGCGACTGCTTGGTCCGACACTCACTTGTGTTCTGAGTGGGACTCTTGTGGAACTCACACGACTTTCCTGTGTCCTTCTTTGGCTTCATGGTGTTGTTCTTTTCTTGCGGCTTCGACGGATTGTATTGGGTCACCCCACCTTGGCTTTGTCCTTTGGGCTTCAGATTTACAGATCCAAAGTCTCGCTTCTTCTGTTTGAACTTTTGCACGATTCTAACAGCGTATCGGTACGCCGTGCCAAGCGAGGAGATGTTCAAGGTCTCCATATCTTCCTTGATGTACCTGTGTAGGCAGCTGCGGTATTTGAGTACCAGATGTAGCTCAAAATATTTGATACCAAACTGTGTGCGAAGGGTATGAAAAATGTTTGTGAACTCTGGCACATCTTGGTCTCGTCCCTGCCGTAGTGTGGTCCATTTGATGTATTTGTCCTCATAGCTTTTGATAGGGTAGTACTACTCCTTGATGGCATCTCGAAAGTCATTCCAAGTGGGTGTGGCTAAAAATAGTGAGCCTCTAATTTCATCCTTCTGCTCACAATAGGTTTCCCACCAGTCCTTGACATGGGGGGCTCCTTTGAGAAGAGTGAAAACAATCTTTTCCCGACTCGAAAATTCATGAACATAAAAATAACCCCCTAGCAGATTTAACCATTTATCTACGGTATCTACGTCTATCTGACCCCCGAATATGGGGATTTCAAAATTAACTTGTACCTTAAAGGGTGTGGCATTTCCAGAGTAGCTACTGGAAGCCTATGCGTCACTTTTGGGTAGCCGCTGAAGGATCTGCGCAAAGCTATCCATCATCGCGTTCCATTGTCGCTCGAGGGCTTCTTCGAGCAAGATTTTGATAGGATCTCCTGCACCCTTGTCTTTATTCTCATCTTCCATGGGAGGCCATTAGGATTTGCGAGGTTGGTCTTGAAAAGGTTCGACCAGTTCAAGCCCTAACTCCTTATATACTGACCTTGTTGGGGACATGCAAAGAAAAACAGAGAAAAAGCATACCACTCTGATACCATTGATCTGGACTTAAACAGGAACACAACAAATTACAGAGATAACCGTAAACACAGATATGCAGTGGAAATAATACTTCATTTCATTAATGTAAAATACTGAAATATGCTTACAAACAGTAATGGAAATAAACTAGCTAGGGTGATGGTAGCTTATCTCTTAGAAGAGATGTGGTGGCTACATGCCTCTGAATTGTGTTACAATGAGGCTCGAAGGCCTATTTATTGTTGAGAAATAATGGAAAACCCTTAACATTCCAAAACCTAACCCTAGAAGATGAAACGCCAAACTGTGGGCCCCGTTTGGGTAAATTGGTACATCAACTTCCCAGGGTCGTAACTTTGGCATACGATCTTCATTTGACACGTACAATAGCTCGTTAGAAAGATCTATCAAAGCACTACCACTTTGGGATGAAACATCTATCCATGGACCCATGTTGCCCTAGATTTCCCCAAAAACATCGTTTAGGGCCACAAAACGACTTCGGAAGTTCAGGACCCGAAAAACTACTGAAAATAGTAAACTGTGCTATAATTAAGGAAACTGAAAAACTGAAAGAGACAGTTGTGGGGGTCCAAATAGGATAGGTGGGTGGCCACCAACATCCACCTGGATCAAAGGAACTCTATTCTTAGTATACTCCATGAGCGTCTTCTAGTTGTTAGACAAATATTGAAGGAACCAAGCTCTGATACCAATTGTTGGAAACACTGAGGGGGGGGTGAACCAGTGTTGCTTAGATATTAGAACTTTTTAATCTTTTTAGAGCATTGGTTAATCTTCAAATATTATTAATGTTTATGAAATAATAACAATAAATAAAATAACATCACATGCACAAAAATTTTAGGTGGAAAACCCCCTTCAGGTCAAAAACCACCGAATGCTATTCTAATAAATGCCTTAATCTTTAGCCCCAACTGAAATGAAAGAAACAACTCCCTATAATTCTAGAAATTCATTCTTCTCCAGCTCCCACTGGAAGGACGCCCCAATGCCCTGGTTTCTTCTAAATGGATGCCCTAACACCCTAGTGAGCCACAACTCGCCCTAGCACCACCCTACCACCATGAAGTGTTCACAAGCCCACCCCTATAGGCGTCTTCATACACATGCCTAACACCTCACTACGACCCTATAACAATTGAAATAAGACAAGAATGTGGATTCGCAAATTAGGGACAACAATCCACGATACGATAAGATGTACAATGATTTTTCATGTATTGGACCAAATACCCAATCACTGTATGACCTACAACCCAACCATGGTATCATCCCAATAATGACTCCTATACCTCCCAACACTACCTCTTTGAATCTAGGAAGAATGACTCTTTTAGAAATGACTCTTTTAAAGTCTTTACAATGATGACTCTTTAACAAATTTACAATGATGACTCTTTTACAAATCACTCTTTTACAATGATGACTCTTTTATAAATGACTCTTTTACGACTTTATAATGATGACTCTTGGCCTTAACAATACTTCACGATATTTGGATAATTCTCATGTCTTCAAGGATGTCCTACTGCAATGCTTCCTTTGATTTGATACTTCTGCTCTTGAATTGTTACTTGATGTTGTAGTTGAATCTTCTTCTACCTGCATGCAAAATTTTCCCGGTGAAACCAATCCCAAAACAAAACAAAATACCCTTCAACTTACCTTCGCCTGCAAAACACATGTAAGTGCATAATAATGAATAAATACGAATTAAAATTACAATGTGTACTTGAAGTGTGCTTGTCACTTTTGTTGTTGACTTGTTGCAGTAGTAGACAAAGACTCCCACTCTTGATATTGGTCTGGACTCTATGCAAGACTATATCCAAAACTGACCTAAAGATATATACAATAAAAATTGATGACAGACCCTAGACTTGTGATGGACCAAGTTCTAAGTACAACAACACAAACAATTCTATCAACTATGACAAGACAAGTAACATGAACTGACAACATCATATAGATTTAGCAGACTTGGTGTAGCATCAATAATATGTAGCATCAAATGTGTAGTATCAAGAATGGGACATTTGAAATGTGGCATCAAAACTAACTGTGACATATAGAGACAGATATATAACCAAGACCTTGTATATACTTACGTTGTCCTACAAAAACATATGTCAAAGATGATACTGAAAACTGAAATGTAAAAACTAATCAGGCATACTTTGTTGTAGGAGACTTACCCTTGATTGGTCATGTGTGGTCCTTACTGTAGTGATCATTGAATGCATGTTTTTTCTTGCCTTGTAGGAGCTTTATCTTGAAACTGTTGTATCTATGTAATTTCAGATTTCCAGGGTCTGAAAGTTCTTCTAGCTATAGCCCTCAGAGTTCTCTTTCCAAATCCATAAGTCTAATCAAGGTTGGATTCTTCAAGAAGGCATTATGACCAGTCTCCCATGATGTCCTGATTATAGACTGGTTCAGTAGAGCGAACTTGTACGACGTGCCACATGTCATTGTTGTGACCTTCAGCCCTGGAAACGATACCCAACAAACTAAAGTCTGTATTTTTTGTCACTATTTATGAAAATTGAATCCAATTCTCAGAGAGAAAGTTATGACGAGTTTCCCAATGTCAGTTGTTTGACATGGAATTCGAGAGCCTGCAAAAACCCTAACTTCCACAGATCATATCTTTGAAAAAATAGCGAACCAAGAATTAAAATTCGGTCACGCAGTTCATCACGATTTAGGATCAAACAGGTTTTGAGTTCAGCTTCTAAAGCTTTGTAGAAAAAAAATTATAGCGAGAATTCCACGATGACATGTTTGAAGCCACAAAATCCTTACTAGAGGAGGATATGAGGGTCACTATTTATATGAATGTCTTGAGTTGATAGGGTCCTCAACAAGTGAATGTTGGAGGAAATTGAGGAGAAAAAAAAACATTATTAATTATTTATTATTTAGTGACCATAACCAATTATGAGTGCCATGCCAGAACCCCATAGGGTTTTAGCCCACTGATTGGGGTTACTAACTTCAAACGTGAATATCTCTCAAACCGTGAAGAATTAAGTGGCGTGCAATGTATAAATGGAAACATATCGACAAGTAGAATCCATCTAGAAGATCCTTGACTTAGAATAGAGTAACTTTTCATGTCAAAATTTCCATGCAAGATTAGGGTAGCCCCTGGTGTTGCTTGGGTTGACATCAATGACAACCTCTGATAAAAAACCCCCCCCTTTGGAATTGCTAGAAACACAAGTACTCCCGCTACGATCATGACACCTATTCCTACTTCCTTCTCTCCCCTTTTTTCATCAATGGAAAAGGGTAACTCCCCGTGAGAAATTGTCATCTTGCGGACCTCTACACAACTCCACTCCCCCTTTCTACTTAGTTAGATAAGCGAAATAATTTAATGAGAACTTGGGAGAGTCCCAAGATTTTAATGAAGATACTCAAATGATTCATGAGCTAATGGTTTCGAAAAGATGTCAGCAATTTGTTCCTTTGTGCCAGCATATTCAAGCTTGAAACCCTTTTCAGTGACATGCTCTCTAACGAAATGATATTTGATTGGAATGTGCTTTGTTTTGGAATGCATCATAGGATTTTTGGATATACTAATGGCACTGATGTTATCGCAGAAGATGGGAATACGTTGATCAAACTGAACTTGAAGATCTTGTAAGGTTTCCTTCATCCAGAGAACTTGAGTACAACAAGATATGGCCGCGATGTATTCAGCTTCCACTGTGGATAACAATATTGAAGACTTCTTTTTACTTAACCATGAAACAAGGAAACTACCTAGGTAGAACGCTACTCCATTGGTAATGTTACGATCATCAACACTTCTCACCCAATCTACATTTGTATAAGATTGGATGCCTAGATCATTTCCTTTGGGATACCAGAGACCATATTCCACTGTGCCCTTAAGGTATCGAAGAAATATTTTGATGGAAATGATATGAGATTCTTTTGGTGCTGCCTAGAATCGTGGTACTTCTTCCACTTCCTACATCACATCTGGCTGAGAGGTTGTCACATATAGGAGATTGCTAATCATGGATCTATACAAACTTTGGTCTGCGTCCTTTGGTGAGTCTTCTAAGCTTAACTTGAAACTTTCTAGCGTGGGGGTAAGGACTAGCTTGCAATATTCTATTTGGAATTTCTTGAGCGTTTCTTTGATGTACTTGATTTGATATATGAATATTCCTTTATCCCGCTGAGATATCTTGATAATCGTTAGATTTTCTTGATCCACTTTCACATAGAGATTCCTTGTCAGTTCTTCCTTTCTTGAATATGTAATACTTGAACTATTCTTATCCCCCTAAACATGTAATGAAACTACCATCTTGTTCAAATTACTTATCTGTCAATTGTAGACTTGTGTCATTTACTGTTGCATAGACTCCTCATCCTTAAATATCTAGGATTCGATAAGCTGAATTGTTCAGAATAGTGTGTCATTTAATGGACTGTCTTGACTCGAGTCATTAATCGAAGCAACTGTTGGTTCCTCATAATCCGTTATAAATTGTGAAAGCATAACCGTTGGGACCTTATTGCCTTCTTTCTTTTCTTCCTCATCTTATACTTGTTCATCCAATAATTGTTTTCCTTTCCAAGCCTTCGTAGTCTCATTGTCAAGATTTTCATTCATGGTTGATTCCATATTGTACTTGCATAAATGAGTTATGTGTCCATAGTTATGAAATTTGTAACATTCGATGTTATTCATATAAAATTTCATTTTGTGTCTATATCGTGATCCTGCAAAATTTATTCTAGGGTTTTGTCGATAATAGTTGTACCTATCTGGAACTTCACAATCCCTATCAATATGTCCAAAATTGTTACATTTGTAACATTCGACATAATCTCTCAAATGATCAAATTTGTTGATATTATGCTGAGTTCTGGAATATCCATTTCTGAAGGATCTCCTAGAATTATATTCATTCCAAACATACATGCGACATTCTACAACTCTATGTCCAAACCTGCCACATGAATAAAAATGACCATAAAAGATAGGTTGGTACCTGGGAGGAAATATTGTTTGAGGAATTGTCTTCCAATGTTCTTCCTGCGAGCCTTGATCTCTTGGTTTAGCTAAGATATCTATCTGCTTGATAGATTTTTCATATCCATCTTATTTAATTGTCATAGAAGGACTCGACTTATTTTCGAATTTTTCTTTGTAACCAAGGCCAGTCTTATCACTATATGATCATTGGTTGCTGATGAGTTTGTCCAAAGTCTTTGAACTATTGGTGTAGTTTTTAACTTTTTTTTTCCATTTTTTACTTCCTTTCGTAGAGTAACTATTTCAGCTTCCAATACTTTTCTTTCCTTATTGTTTTCCTTTAAATCTTTCCCGATAGCTTCTTCAATTCGCTTGTATTCTTCAACCTTCATTTTAAAATTGAGGACCTGTTCCCTTTTTGTCTTCAGTTCGTCTTCAAGAGTGTTAACATGCTTCTTTTTGGCCTTGAGCTCTTTGATAACCCTGATTACTTTATTTTGGAATTCGACTTCAATCATTTCTTCTTTTTTGTCTCCTTCTTTGTCAAGTGCCTCTTGTTTATTATGCTTGGCCATAAACAATACTCTTCCATTGAATTCTTCTTCGTTATCACTATCTTATTTGGATGAGGAGCTATCTTCTTTGGAGAAGAAAATTTTATTAAACCATTTCTTCTTGCCTTGCTTGTTGAAAGTCCTAAGACTTTCCTTTCCTTTTGTAACAACATGATTTTTGTGAGGACATTTGGTTGCAAAATGCCCAACTTCACCGCAATCAAAACATATTAATGGAAGTTTACCTTTGAATTGTCCCGCACCTATTCTCATTTTCTGCGTGAATTAGGAAAATTCTTTATCTCATAATTCTTCTTCATCTTCTTCCTTTTCCTCATCCTTACAATTACAAGTTTTTGCTATCAGAGTCTTCTTGTCCTTACTATTCTTCTTGGATGCATAAAATGACGTTTCTAACTGAGATGTGCCATCCTCTTCTTCAATCCTCATTTCATATTCCATAAGAATTCCATCCAATTCATCTATGCTGAGATTGGTCAGATTCAATCTATCTTCCAAGACAGATACCTTGGTGTTAAATCTTGCTAGCAAGGTTTTGAGGATCTTTTAGACAAAAATTTTCATTTCAACAGGTTCTCCCAAACCTTCCAATGTATTTTTTGTTTAATCAACACACTAAAAGTATGCAACAATATCTTCATCTTCCCTCATTTTGAGTTTCTCAAAATTTTCCCTAAAAATTCGAAGCTTTTCTTCTTTAACCTTTCAGTCACCTGCATATATATTTTCATGCTTGCCCCATACCTCTTTATTAGTTTTTCAAGTCAATATCTTAAAATAAATATATTTGATAAGCCCACTAATAATAAGATCTTTAGCCTTTACATCATATACCATATTTTTCTTACCTTGTTCATCCTCGGTCGGTGTGAAGTCTTTGTCAACAATATCCCACACTTTGTATCCTTGCGCCAACAAATGAACCTACATTCTTCCACTCCATAGTGCATAATTATTTCCATTGAACAAAGGAACTCTATTTTTAGTATACTCCATGATCTCCTTCCCGTTCTTAGACTGCTATGGAAGGAACCAAGCTTTGATACCAATTGTTGGAAACACTGGGGGGGGTGAATCAATATTCCTTAGCAATTAGTTCTTTTAAATATTTTCAGAGCACTAGTTAATCTTCAATTATGATAAATGTTTATGTAGTAATAACAGGAAATAAAAGAACATAGTAGGCACAAGAATTTTAGGTGGAAAACCCCCTCTGGGTCAAAAACCACTGAACACTTTTCTAATAAATTCTTTAATATTTAGCCCCAAATGAAATGAAAGCAACAACTTCCTAGAATTCTAGGAAAATATTCCTCTCCAGCTCCCACTGGAAGGACGCCCCAACGCCCTTGTTTCTTCAGTAATCAACTGAATGGATGCCCCAACACCCTAGCGAGCCACAACTCATCCTAGCACCACCCTACCACTTTGAACTGTTCACAGGCCCCAACCTGTAGGCGACTTCATACACCTACCTAACACCTCCTTGCCACCCTATAATGACTGAAATAAGACAAGACTGTAGACTCCCAAACCAGGGACAACAATCCATAATACAATAATATGTACAATGATTTTTGTGTACTTGAACAAATACCCAATCACTCTATGACCTACAAACAAACCATGACATCATCCCAACAGTGACTCCTATACCTCCCAACACCACCTCTTCGACTCTAGGCAGAATGACTCTTTCCCAAATGACTCTTTTACAATATTTACAATGATGAATCTTTTACAAATGACTCTTTTACAACTTTACAATGATGACTCTTTTAAAACTTTACAATGATGACTTTTGGCCTTAACAATACTTCACGATATTGGGATGGCTGTCATGTCTTCAAGGATGTCCTGCTGCAATTATTCCTTCAATTTGATACTTCTTCTCTTAAATTCTTTCTTGGTGTTGAGCTTGAATCTTCTTCTACCTGCATGAAAAATTTTCCCGAAAAAACCAATCCCAAAACAAAACAAACTACCCTTCAACTTAACTCTGCGTGCAAAGAACATCTAAGTGTATAATAGTGAATAAATACAAATTAAAATTACAATGCGTACCTGAAGTGTGCTTGACACTTCTATTGTTGACTTTTTGTAGCGGTAGACAAAGAATCCCACTCTTCATATAGGCCTGGAGTCTATGCAAGACTATATCCAAAATTGACTAAATACATATACAATAAAAACTAATGACAAACCCTAGACTTGTGATGCACAAAGTTCTAAGTACAGTAACATAGACCATTCTATCAACTATGAAAAGACAAGTAACACGAACTGATAACATTATATAGATTTAGCAGACTTGGTGTAGCATCAAGAATATGTAGCATCAAATGTGTAGTATCAAAAATAGGACATCCGAAATGTGCCATCAAAACTAACTGTGACATATAGAAACATAGAGATATAACCAAAACCCTGTATATACTTATACTTATGTTGTCCTGCAAAAACAAATGCCAGAGATGATACTCAAAATTCAAATGTAAACACTAATCGTACATACTTTGCTCTAGGAGACTTAACCTTGACTGGTCATGTGTGGTCCTTACTGTAGTGATCCTTGAATGCATGTTTTTTCTTTCCATCTAGGAGATCAATATTGAATCTATTGTATTTATGTAATTTTGAATCTCCAAGGTCTTAAATTTCATCTCGTGTTAGCCATATGAGTCCTCTTTCCAACCCCATGGGTCTGATCAAGATTGGATTCTCCACACAAGAGTTATGCCCAATCTACCATGATGTGTTGATTACAGACTAGTTCAGTATTGCGAACTTATACGAAGTGCCATGTGTCACTGTTGCGATCTTCGGCCTTGAAAATGATACCCAACAAATTATATTTCATCGTATTTATGTATCTATTATGAAATTTGAATCCAATGCTTAGAGATAAATTTATGATGATTTTTTTAATGTCCCCTGTTTGGAATGGAATTCAGGAGCCCGCAAAAACCCTAACTTCCTCGGACTGTATCTCCAAAACTATAGCGAGACAAGTTATGAAATTTTGTCCCAAGGTTCATAATGATTTCGGCTCAAAGGGATTTTAATTTCAGCTTTTGAAGCTTTGCATAAACAAAGTTATAGCGAGAATACCACGATGACATGTTTGAAGCCACAAAATCCTTACTTAAGGATGATATGAGGGTCGCTATTTACATGAATGTCTTGAGTTGAGAGGGTCCTCAACAAGTGAATGTTGGAGGGATTTGAGGAGATTTTTTTTTTATTATTAATTATTGATTATTCAATTACCACAACCAATTATGAATGCCATGCCACAACCCCATAGGGCTTTAGCCCACTAACTGGGGTTACTAACTTCAAACATGAATATCTCTGAAACTGTGAATAATTTCGTGACGTACAATATATAAACGGAAACATCTTGATGAGTAGAATCGATCCAGAAAATCCTTGAATAATAATAGAGTATGTTTTCAACTCAAAATATCCATGTAAGATCAGGGTAGGCCCTGGTGCTGCTTGGGTTGACATCAATGACAACCACTGATCAACAATACCCCCCTTTGGCATTAATACAAGTATTCTCCCTACGATCATGAAACCTCTTCCTACTTCCTTCTCTCTCCCTTTGTCATCAATGGCAAAGGCTAACTACCCTTGAAAAACTATCCCCTTGCAGACCTCTACACACCTCCACTCCCCCTTTCTACTTAGTTGGATAAGAGAAAGATTCTAATGAGAACTTTGGAGAATCCCAATATTTTAGTGAATATACTCAAATGCTTCATGAGCTAATGGTTTGGTTAAGATGCCAGCAATTTTTTCCTTTGTGCCAACATATTCAAGTTTGATATTATTTTCAGTGACCTTCTCTTTAACGAAATGATATTTGATCAGAATGTGCTTTGGCTTGGAATGCATCACAGGATTATTTGAGATACTGATGGAACTGGTGCTATTGCAGAAGATGGGAATAGGATGATCAAACTTAACTTGAATATCATGTAAGGTTTGCTTCATCCAGAGAACGCGAGTACAACAAGTTGTTGCCAGGATGTATTATGCTTCCACTGTGGATAACAAGATTGAAGTCTCCTTTTTACTTCACCATGAGACAAGGAAACTACCTAGGTAGAATGCTACTCCAATGGTACTCTTACGATCATGAACACTTCCTGCCCAATTTGAATATGTATAAGCTTGGATGACCAGGTCATTTCCTTTGGGATACCTAAGACCATATTCCGTTGTGCCCTTAAGATATTGAAGAATTATTTTGACGACAATGATATGAGATCATTTTGGTGTTGCCTAGAATTGTGGTACTTGTCCCACTTCCTACATCACATCTGGATGGGAGGCAGTCACATATAGGTGACTACTAATCATGGATCTATACAACCTTTGGTCCACATCCTTTGATGGTTCTTCTAATCTTAACTTGCAACCTGTTACCATGAGGGTAAGTTCTGGCCTACAATCTTGCATCTAGAATTTCTTAAGAATTTCTTTGATGTACCTGCCTTGATATATCATTATTCCTTTATACTACTAAGATATCTCAATAATCATTAGATTGTGTTGATCCACTTTCACATAGAGATTGATTTTCAGTGCTTCATTTCTTGAATCTGTAATACTTCAACTATTCTTCTCCCCCAGAACATGTCAAGAAACTTCCATATTATTCAAACTACCTATCTGTCAATCATAGACTTGTGTCATACACTATTGCATAGAGTCCTCATCCTAAAATTTCTAGGAGTCAATAAGCTGAATTGTTCATAATAGTTTGTCGTTTAACTAACCGTCTTGACTCGAGTCATTATCATAAGAGACTGTTGATTCCTCACAATCTGTTACGAATCGTGAAAGCATAACTATCGAGACCTTATTTACTTCTTGCTTTTCTTTCTCATCTTGTAGTTGTTCATCCTATACCCACACTACAAGAAAAAAGGATATTGGTGAGGGTTGAAAAATGTCACCATAAGCTCAATGGTGACGGTCAAAAGAGCTTATGTCACCAAAAACTGAACGTTAACAGAGGTGGCTTCGCCAAAGACATAGGTGTTGTGGTGACATTCAAGGTTCGTCACAAATAATGATCCATAATGATGGATAGTGATCGTCACCGTTTCATATGAGCAATGGTGATGAACCTTAGCCTCCCTCACTGAAGAAATGAACGTCACCAAAGGTGGCATCACCAAAAGTGTAAGTGTTGTGGTGACATTCAAGTTTCGTCACAAATAATCATTATAATGATGGAGGGTGATCGTCACCATTTCATATGAACACCAACAATTTATTGTGATGGACCTTTCATGGCCGTCATTATTGATGCATATATATGGTGACATTCATTGACCATCACCATTTCATATTTTGGTGAGGGTCAAAAAATGTCACCATAAGCTCATTGGTGATGGTCAAAAGAGCCTTCGTCACAAAAAATTGAACGTCACCAAATGCTACATCACCAAAAGTGTAGATGTTGTGGTGACATTCAAATTTAGTCATGAATAAGATTATAATAACATATAGTGACCATCAATATTTCATATGAACAACAATAATTTATAGTGATGGACCTTTCATGGCCCTCAGTATTGATGGACCGTTGTCATTTCATATTTTGGCAAGGATAAAAAAGTTTCACCATAAGCTCATTGGTGATGGTCAAAAGAGCTTTCTTCACCAAAATTTGGTCATCGCCATTCCATATGAATATCATGGCACAATGGAATCGAACCACCAACCTCTTGCTCATAAATTAGGTGCTCTTCCATTGAGCTAGCACCCTTTAAAGAATTAGAATTAAAAAATTAGACTTTGAAGCTTTATAAATTGTAAAATCTACAACTTTCAATAAATTATAAAACTTTGTAATGTCTTGGAAAATCTTTTACTAAATAAGCAAAATAGCATTGACGTTGCAAGTCCCTACCTAATGGTTATGGAAGCTATGAAAAGTAAGTGGAGGGAAAATCGGTTACGTATAAGATAATATGTTCAGTTGAATACTCAATTAGAAGTGAAATTTTGAAGACATTTATAGCCTATAAATGACCTATAATTATCAAACCTCAAATCTACAATTACACCAAAGGTTGATTTCTCACCTTTTGAATCATGTAAATAGGTTGTGACAACATAAAAATATGTCACTAAAAGGATGATTTTCATGCTAAAAAATAAAAAGAAATGGGTATACATGATGTAATTATGAATAATGAGCTACATGCTTGAATCCTCCTCGCTATGGGGTCTAAACAATTTAATTGGGAGTGATTATTGTTATTAATTAATTCAAGAGGTCAAAACACAACTCAATAACAATGATATTGAAATATAACCACTAAATAAACATTAAAATTGTAAGCACAAAGTTTGGATAAGATTTGTTACACCAACAAAATATCCCAGGGAATTCAAACAATTCCAAATCCACACCAAGAATGGGTATTCAAATATGCAATTGCACGGATACAAGGAAAGCACTCTCTATCTTTCAATGATAACTAGAAATTGCACTGAGAGGTGCATGGGAACACTGATAGGAGGACTGGGGGGAATGTGGAAGGAAATAGATCTATGACAGCAATGAAATATACAAGGGGCATTCAAACACTTCCAAATCCACACAAAGCACGAGTATTCAAAGATGAAATTGCATGGATACAAGCAAAGCACTATCTACCTTTCAAGGATTGCTAGAAATTGCACTGAGAGGTGCAAAGAAACACTGATAGGAGGACTAGGAGGAATGTGTAAGGAAATAGATCCTCTATACCAAGAAAATATCAAAGGGGAATTCAAACACTTCCAAATCCACACCAAGCATGAGTATTTAAGGATGTAATTCCATGGGTGCAAGGAAAACACTCTTTATCTTTCAATGATAACTAGAAATTGCACTAAGAGGTGTAAATGAATAGTGCTAGGAGGACTGGGAGGAATGTGGAAGGCAATAGTACATACATTATTTTGTGTAATAGTTCAAGGTTGCACGAAGTTCTATAGGTTGAATGATCATGATTAGCACATCATAGGCTTAATATTTAGCTACTAGATTGCAGTGGAGAGGGAGGAAATTTTTTTGTAGATAAGTGTCAGAGAATGTAAATCTATCAAGTAAATCTATCAAATAAATCTAGCATCATTCTAGGTAAAATAAGCATCTTTATCATATTGACTAAAGTCTTGTACAAGTAAAAACACAAAATTACATCAGAAATTTTGCATGGTTGACCTATAAAGCTCATACAACTTACAAATAATTGAAGAAATGTCTGATGATGAGTAAAATTAGATAACACCTCAATATATTGCAAACTTGAGTCTAACTACAAATCATTGAAAAAATTTCAAAGAACAAATAATCATTGATGAAAAATGTATAGAAGCATAACATTTGAGCATAATATCAATGTATAATATGAACATTTAACCACAATGTAACTAAGCACCAGAAAGCTAGCATTATTTGCCAAAAAAACTCTAACATTTAGATACAAAATTCTCACTAAATTCAAAGTTACTAGGAGAAAAAATTATTGCAAAACACAAATCATAAATACAAAATTTGTCATTTACCATTTATAATTATGTGGAAGCCAAATTATGTTCCCTGTGCCATTGAGATCCAGCTTCGGAGGCTAAAAGAAGATGTTGTGATACTCCCCATATAGATTCAAATCTCACTATTCACATGCTTGCATCTCGTAGGATGATAGCTTCTAAAAGGGGTTATTTCATGTGGTTGGGACAAGTGCTATCCCTGAGTGGATTTTGATGGATTAGATTCGTCAATCATGGAAGCTTATCTAAGAATGGATTCCATAATTCCATAGTTGAAATTCCTATCATTTACAGGAATCATCCAAACCCAAAAAAACCATGTTCCCCATCCTTCTATTTGAAATCGTTTAATCTCATGTTAATATACAAGGGAATTTATGATCAACTATCTTGAGAAAGGCAATAAGTTCTTAGTTCCAATATTCAAACCATTAATGCAAAAAAAAAATTATGCACATCATATATAAAAATAGTATTAACGACAATCATTATTCAATATGAGCGCTTCTAGTTATTGTTATTGTCATCCCAGAATGCCACTCATCAAGAAGTTGTGTTGCATGGTAATATTTTTTAATGCTTTTATTTGTGAGAAACTTATTTATGGATACTAAATATGCTCAACCAAAGTCACAAATTAACATCATTTATCCTTCATTATTGAATGATAGAGCTTATGATTTACATGCACTAACAAAAAACAACAAAATAACAAGGAATAGTAACAAACCTATCATACAAAAAAAAGGAAAACAAAAAGAACTTTAATAGATGTTGCTGCTAAATTTTTAATTGTTGAAGGAGACAAAATATAGTATGTCTCGATAATACATTTTTTACCGTAGAGTATGTAAAATGTTTCATTGGGTATCAATGCTGGTCAATGTAGGCAAAAGAATCAAGTGGCATGTTGCAAAATAAAAATACATCAGTTCTCTTAGAGAGTGGGCACTTGGAACCCACTCTCATACAACAAACCTATCATACAACAAAACTTCTACACCTATCATACGTCAAAAAGGAAAACAAAAAGAGAATTAATAGATCCAGCTGCTAAATTTCTAATCACTGAAGGAGGCAAAATAGGTACATAATATGTTTAGAAAAAACATTTTTTACTTTGGAGTATGTATGATGTTTCAATGTGTACCGGTGATGGTCAATGCAAGAAAAATAATCATGTGGAATCTTGAAAAATAAAAATACATCAGTTCCCTTAGAGAGAGGACACTTGGAGCATACATATGTCAACATGAGATTTAAACAGGAGCGAAAATTATTGTATTCAACTCATGATCATATCTTCATTCTAATCTTAAATCCTTCTCTAGAGGTGACCCCGAGAGTCCAAGTCTGCCCCAAAGCAGTGTACCCATAATTTAAAGTATCTACCAAAATATATGTTTCACTATAGGTGGCTTATGTAGCTCAACATCCTACAAGCCTGGTTTCAATCTCATATTGTATCCACTCTTACCAACGAGTTCATACTAAATCTTGATGGGACAACTAAGGTCTAAGCAAGAAGATCTGGGCAATGGTGGGGTAATAATGAATCACAAAGATAACATCATTTTAGATTTCTCCAGTGGAAGCATATCAAACAACACATGAATTTGAGGCTCTATTTCAGGGACTAACTTAAGTACTAAATAAGGAAATGATATGCTCAATATTGAAAGAGACTCTCCCCTCCAATAATTAGGTTTCAAATAAATAGGGTATCGAATATTGGAATATTCAAGATCTCTTGAATGAAATCAAGTGTATTGTTGCAAATTTCTTGTAATAAGGTTTCCTACGTAAGGAGATGGTCCAATAAGATGAGAAACTAGATAGGTAGCTAAGGAGAACATTTAGGTTTAAAACAAATTTAAGTGAGAATTCATACAATTACATGTTGGAAGAAAATAATAGTGTGACACATGGATGCGTGGGAATACTGACACCTCTAGTCATGTTAAATTGGGGCTCTGTCATTTAAGACAAGAGACTTACTTTCCTCCACCATCCATAATTAATTGCATCAGCAACACAACTATCATAGTTCTAGGTGGAGGAAAAATATTACTAGCTACCTCTATTTTCCTACCCTACTTTGAAAATAATACCAGAAGACATCTAAAAAATTTATAATGGAGTCACTGATCTAGTTTGAAACATAGTACATAGAGGAGACCAATTTTCAAAGTTTTTCATACTCTTGCTAGAAGTAAAGGGCCTTGTAGTTCTACATCCCCCTCAACAATACCCCAAGCAATAAAACAAGATGAAGCTTTCAATAGAAATTTGGTGCTAACGCATTGGTTAGGGTGATAGTAGATGAAGAAAGGGCCATTGCAAAGAATTTGTCCATTTCATGCAGGAATTCTTGAAGAAAAGGCACCTAAGGATCAAATCCTAACATGGTTGATAAAGGCTAAAAGATTCTTTTTTTTTCACAACCCTTCCTAGCAAGGTAGAGCCACCTGATGGGGATGCATCCACCTGGTTAGAATCTTTTAGGAAGTTGTCTTTGATAAGTAAACCAATGATGATATGGAATAAAGGTCCTGGTAGAACCCTTTTCTAGGCACTAATGTAATTATGTGTAATTGGGATACAAATTCCCCCTCCCCCCCGAAAATGAACATGCTAGAACATGCAATGAGTAGTGAAGATAAAGATGAAGATTACCAGTTGAGAAGCTTGCGCTTTTTGGGAGTTAAAGTATTGAAGTACTTTGTATCCATGACGAACACAAGGAAACACATCGCCAACACCTTTGCAATGGTTATGATTGCAAACTTTATCATTTTAAACATAGATTTTGCGTCATTCCTAATTGTTAGAATCATTATTGAAATAAATCCTTAGAATATAGAAATAGAATTGATCTATTTTCATACTATCCTTGTTGGTAACTCTTTACTTCATGTTAATATCCTTTAGTTCAATCCAAACACTCCTCTAATTTCCACGAGAAGCTAAGACATATCCAAAACATGGTCTCAACTTCCAACAGTCATGATTCTAAACAATCATCAACCTTGCCAAAATGCAATAAAATCTTTTTTCTCAACAACGGACCAAAGAGGAGCCTGTAATCACCAAACTTATATGGAAGGATGTCCATTTATTGAAGGGAAAAAATAGTAGGCAAAAAGTAGTTTAACTCTTGCAGGACACAATTCAATCCAAGTTAATATAGTTGAATAGTTATCAAACTCATGCAACAACTATTCCTTGAAATGAGTGCTAGAATTACAAAGGATCTGCATATCTCGAAAATTCATTGTTTCAATAATCACAATTTTATCAGTAAACTTGCATGCAAATTTCTGATGCACAAATATATCCAAATGAAATTTGCTCCAAAAACAATTTAGTGTTCAATAATTTTACTCTTCTTCAACTATTTTCCAAATATCTAAAATGAATGAAGAACAGAACACTATGTTTGATATAAATAGAAGCACAATTAATAATATTCTATAGGAAACCAATCTAATATGACCGAGTTCTGGTGTAGTCTCTAAACAATTTTTATATATTTTGAGAAGATACTGTCAAAGACAGTGACTGGAAAACTTGGCCAAGGGTCCAACAATATCTACTCATAATGCAACTAAGAGTTAAACTGCAAAAGAAACATGTGAGTCAATGAAGTATTATTTTACAAAGTTGTTCATGATGAACTACTCAAGAAGGAAAAGTCATGATATTTCTTGTCTGAAGAGTAACCAACTATTTGTAGATTTTGCATAATGCATGGAACTATGAAACAATGATATAGGTACACACATAATGGCTACAATTTTTATTCACTTTATACACTTTATTTTCCTCTTCAAGTACACAAATTATTAATTCCTTAAGTTTAGAAGCTTAGCATCTGCATATATGAACTTTGGCTCTTCAAAGGGAAAAGCAAAATATTCTCACCAAATACTAGAATAGGCATACCAAAAGAGAAGTAATAATCCATAGAAAGTGAAGAAGATAATATTATCATTCAATCATATTTTGTAGTGTCATGGATATTCCAAATTGTGTGAAAATCAGACATCGTAGAAATAAAGTAAAAACAAGGCACACAAAGAAAAACAACAAGGTTTGTCAACAAAGAAAAGAAAAATCAGAATAATGAAAACAAGAGCACATATATACATACATCCACAACTTGATAAATTTTTCCACTAAACTAAATACCTTGCCTAAAGAGGTACCTCCTGAGAGTTGGTTCATACTAAATCTTGATGGAGCAACGAGGGTCCAAGATGACAGATTTGGGATGGGATAATAATGAATCACAAAGATAGTATCATTTTTTATTTCTCTGTCAACATATTAAACAAAATCTTAATTTGAGGCTCCAATTCAGGGACTAACTTAAGTACTGAATAATGAAATGACAAGCTCAATATTGAAAGAGAATCCACCCTTCAATTAACAGGTTTTAGATAAATGGGGTATTAGAGATTGGAGTATCCGAGATCTCTTAGATGAAATTAGGTGTCTTGTTGCAACGATTGATGTAATAAGGTTTTCTTATGTAACAATATGGTTTTATAAAATGAGGAACCCGATAGGTAACCAAGGAGATCATTTGGGACTAAAGAAAATTTAAATAAGAATTCATACCACTCCATGTTGGAAGAAAATAATAGAACATGTGACACATGTGGATGTATGGGAGTACTGGCACCTCTAGTCATCTTAAATCTACAATTATTTCAAACTTGTTAGCTCACCAAGCCATGGTGGCATCAATTCCGTGATTCGGCAAACAGGAAGACACTATGTCATCTGAGGTGACCTACGCTTATAAAACATGGAGAAAAAAATCATAGAATGTATAGGATTGACAAAAAAAGGAGTTGAACAAAGAGGATTGGCATCTTGAAGTTAAGGTTTCTACGAACATTGAGTTTAAATGGAAAATTCCATTGAATTTGGTAAAGGATAATGATGGAAAAATCACATACCTAGAGGACATCATAACATATGACAACCTAAATATTAATAATAGAAAAAACCATTTCAATCTAGACCAAGTTATTGTTAGTTCAACTATCTAAGAAAGTTGGAGGGATGTAGCAAACATCAGGGCCAGACTCTTTAGTGATCATAGATGAGAGATAAGGTTGCAGGCAATTGTATTTGAAACCAAAAAATGAAGAGGTTTCTTCATTTTTAAAAATTAGAGGATTATTGTTCTTTGAACTTTGATGGGCTTTTCCACATAGGATTTAAAAATTACATTAGAACCTAGCTTCATACAATATGTTTTGTTTTTCCAAAATGGAACTGGATCCTTCTTCTCCTTTTCACTTTTATTTTGGTTATTGGGTGTAATTTGAGGCTATGGATTTCTGGGAATTATTAAGTGTTACAGTTCATTTTTAGGATTATCTATGAGTCTGGTCTAATGGACCATGTTTTGCACCATCCAAAATAATTCCACAAAACTACTGGAAAGGAGGGGAGTGAAAGGAAAAATATCAACTCTCTGCGTGCCCTGAATACTGGGAAACCCAAATCTGCACATATGTCTATTGTGTCAAAGCCTAAAGCGAATTGTAACTCTAGAAGGAAATTTAAAGAAATCCATAAAAATTGAAGATAACTGAGAATTATTTCAAATAAAAAATATGGTGAACTCTACTCTATGCTTACATATCTTCCTTTCCTATTTTTGTTTTCTTTTTTGAATTTAGTCTGGGAGGGGGTCGAGGCAGGGGCTGTGAATGTTTTGTTTTGTGGAGTTTTGGGTGAAAAACTATTTCTCATAGATTTATGTGCAATGGTTGTGGTAGTTGATACTATTTTCAAATGATAAATTTGATGCTAGTTTGAATGTGTTGATGGATTGGGAATGCTTGAGGTTCTATTGTATGGAGTTCAATGGATGGTTGTGCCAAATTCAGCTTAATTGATGTTCAACACATGGTATTTCTCTATCCAATTGTCACTTCTACAGATCTTATCGTACGCCTTTTTGCAAGGCTAAACGTGTAGGATTTAAGGATACTCTTGCCTACAACTTGCTTGCTCTTGTTTTGAAGGCCTGGATTAGTGTTTACAGTAATAAATTGATTGATTTTTTTTATGCAGTTAAAAATTTTTCCCCCTTACCATTATGGTCCATGAACCATGAGTGCACAAACGTCTCTGAATGTTCTGTAGCTTCCTGCAAGCATTGATTGAAAAGAGTGGAATTAATCCAGTTGAAGTTGGTGATATTGTAGCGGGTACTATTCTTGCACCTGGCTTTCAACGTGCCAATGAGTGTAGGATGGTTTTTGTTTATGCTATATTCCAAGGTGTATATCCTACAATTTCATGTGCCAAATGAATTATTTTCTTGTGGGATGCTTGAGTTCTTGTGACAACTGCTTGTTGCTTACCATGTCATCTCTCCACAGACTGTATCTATCAATATTGTCAATAGACAATGCTCTTCGGGCCTACAAGCAATTTCAAATGTTGTCACTGCAATTAAAGTTGTGTTTTATGGCATTGGTATGTCAATATCTATTTACTACCACTGGATTATCATAGCAGGTTTGAATTTAGAAACATTTTTTATTTCAATTTTTCTGCTTTAGGCATCAACACAGGAGTGGATTCAATGTCAATACTATGGTGTGGGAAGGTTCTATGAGTTCAAAGGAAGGCATCAATAAAATTTGATAATTTTGTAAACAAAAGGAATTTAATTTTGTCAGTGGTTTCAATTTTATTTTTCTATTCATAGTCTTTTATGTCTTTAATATAGCTTACTATTACCCTCATATTCATATATAACTATGTATATATATATATATATATATATATATATACCTACACAATGATAGATATATAAGTACTACATTGAAGATTTGTGTGAAAGGCCCTGATGGCTTTTGTTGCCCCTTGCAATAGGTTGATTTTTTGACAGAAGAACAAGATTATATTTTTCGCATGGGCATCACCTCAGAAAATGTAGCTGAGAGATATGGAGTTTCATGTCAAGAACAGGTTCAACAACGGTATATGGATATTTTTTTAAGCTTTTGATTTCAGTGATGTCAATGCTGGTGGAGTTCATATGAATTAATCAACGAAGTTAAGGATTGGGAGTTGAATATTAACTGTTATAATTTGTTTTCATGTTAAATCTCATAGGCATGCAGCGACAACAACAAAAAAAGGGAAGGTCAAAGATGAGATCGTCCCAGATGAAATAAAGGTACAAAACACCCACATTCTGAAATTTCTGAAGTTTGAGTCACTGGAGAGTTTCTACAATGGTACATAACGTGTTTCTTGTTTTTGTGTGGAAGATTGTGGATCCTAAAACTGTAGATGGGAAGCTCGTGATGATATCCTAATGCTTCTCTTTCTGATTTAGGGAAACTCATACCTACATTTAAGAAGGGAGGAAGCTAAACTGCTAGTATAGAGTTTCTTTCCCAACTGCATGCTATGCAAGTTTTCTATGTTGTTGATTTTATTAAAAAAAGTTACAACATGCTATATTTTCTGCCATTGTAAAGCACTAGATGTTGAGTATTCAGTTTATGTCAATCATGTCTATGTTTTATTCCAATATCACAAAAGAAATTCAAGCCAAGCGATGGATTTGGTGTTGTACCTCTAATGCGGAGGATGGCGGCCATGAAAAAGGGTGCACATAGAACAATAGAAAACAAGGTGATGAATGCATGAATCTTCATTATAACCACAAACCAATGCTGTGCGAAACTTCTAGGAACCCAACATTTCAAGCTATACCCATACCTGAAACACCAAAACTTGGATGAAACTCAGGAAAAACTTTACCATCATGTAATCATCTATGAGAGTTAATATAGACTTCGTTTTCCTTATAAAATGTCATATATGGTTCTTATTCCCTTTTGTCTTGCAATATTTGACCAACTTTTCACTCGATGTTTCCATTTTTGGGAGGTGACATCCCTAAATGTACACATTTCGGAAACTCTGAAACATTTTGGCATTTTATGCAACTTAGATTGGTAGAAATCAGCAAACATCGACTAGGACAAAAAATTAAGATTTCAGGATTTTATCGTGATAAAATCAGGATGTTTCTAACACTGGTGAACTCATGAGTTTGGGAAATTCTACAACGCGTTTCGTGAGTTCACCAAGTTTGAGGAAAGTATTTCCAAGATTCATTACATGTCGAGTTTCACTGCAAATAATTGTTTCAGAGTTCACTCAACAAGACTCATGAGTTTTGTCTGAGCCTCACAATAATGGATACAAACACATGAAATTTCCTCCAATTTCACAGTTGATTCCAGAGAACAAAAAAGCTCCTAAGGAGGATAGCCTTTTGTAGCTAGAAAGAAAAAAAGGAAAAGTTTATTTGATTTATATCAAGATAAAACATGGGAAGATATGACAAACAAAAAATGGTGTACAATTGAGAAAGTCCAAAATGAGATTTTGCATCTCATAGGTAGGATGTTGAGGACCATCATCCTCAGAGAGGAGAGACTTGATCCAATTTGGGGTTGGAGAAGAAGACCACCTTAACCAGTGGCAAGGGGATAGCCAAACCATGCTTGAGATCTAGAAGTATCCACTTCAGGAGTACAACATTAATGACAAAATAAGCATCAAGCCAAGCCATCTGAAAGCTGACATTCGAAATCTATAAATTGTACGATGTTACAACTCATATTGGAATATGTATGCAGGATTAAAAATTAAAAGCGAAAGTATGTCTCCACTTATCTCTTGAATTTCTGTAGTGAACGATTCTTTTGCAATTCACATGCAAATCAAACTAGGCAGTGGTGTTCTAAGAACTATACTCTTGAAGAGCCACTAACTACATTTGGTATCACTGACAATCAACATCACATGTAAGCAAGAATCCTACAAACTATTCAAAAATGTTCGTCTTGGTTAGATTCTTCCATCATTTCTCATATATATCTTATGCCAAACAACTCATTTGCATTTTTTCTAAAAGCACATTATGTTTACAATTCATGAACTATAACAATAATAGAGAGGTTTTTACATTTAATTTCACCCAGTTTTGCATATTCCCTTCTGTTAGACATACCACTTCATCAAATTGTAAGTGCATCACATGCCAATTATGAGATGAAAATTTGTAATAAGAAAGCAAAAAAGTAGAAGACATAATATTTCAGCTACTTGGGAAAAAAGTTGTTGGTACATTTTTTAAAATAACACCATTTTTATTGCAAAAGGTAAGCGACACGTACTGTTGAGATAATGATATGTCGTGGGGCTAGCTAGAAACAATGTCCTGCCATACACGGAACAAATTTTGCAATTGACTTGTAATTATTAAGTTATCCCATTCCCTTCACCACCCAAAGAAAGTAAGCTATAACTAAGTGATGGAAGCTCAAAGACCAACATTTGAAACTAGGTGGATCATAAGGGTTGCCATGAATGGGAAGGGTCCAAGGCAAGTTCCTGTCCACCATTGCCTATAGGATGCTATCCATGCAGATGGCATAAAGGGTTCTTTCATATCTATGATGTAGTTGATGGACCCACACTTTTTGAATTTCAGGGCTAGGTATTTTGAGCTAAGTGCAATATCTTGTCATTAGAAAACAAGTTGATCAATGCCTCACTAGATTGTTATTATTGGGCATGATGACTTTCCTCACTAAATTTTTATAAAATGGAAAGTCATTCAACCATGGTAGTTATAAGGCACCTGTGTATTCTGGATGGAATTGATGTATATTCAGCAGACCTTTGGAACTGGATATTGACCATGATTGAGAACAAGCTTAAGAAATGATTCACTTAGATATACCACTTGTAGGAAGAATCGCCATAGCAGATATAATTTTGGAAGAAAATCATATTTACTCTCTTCTTGCCTCTTTCTCTCTACAACATGATAGAGGATATTAGAGATATTCCTTAGGAAGTTCCATCTAGGGAGCATGGAGGAAAGAGAAATCTCCTACTAGTATCATGACCAATCTATACAATGCTTAGGTAGGCTGAAGGGCTTGGTTTGATTGATATGCAAGCTCAAAGACCAACATTTGCAACTAGGTGTATCATAAGGGCTACCATGAGTCGGGAGGGTCCAAGGCAAGTTCCTTTCCACCATTTCCTATAGGATTCTATCCATACAGATGGCATAAAGGGTTATTTCAGATCTATGATATAGTTGATGGACCCACACTTTTTGAATTTCAGGGCTAGGGATTTTCAATACAATTGTGTAGCCATGGTAGCTAGTGTCCAAGGAATATATGGGATCTGAAAAAAAACATAGAATTGGACATTCCTTTCTCAGAAGTACAAATTGTTTTAATAACTTGTTTTCTAGGAAAGAGGTTAACTAATAGATGAATCCATTCCAAAGCTTAGGATACTTGTGGGGCAAGGAGATTTGAGGATGGTTGAATTGGGTAGTTATCAACCATACACAAAATTTGTGAACTACTAACAATTAGACATTTTCAAAACTCTGCCTGGGGACCAATTTGTAAGCATTGGAAGTGGATCTATAACAAGCCTTGTAGAGATTATAAGACTAAAAAGTTATCTGACAAATTTTGCCTCAAACGTCCCATTGCAGAACAACTTAATAAAATTATAATATCAAGATATTGAAATCAAATGGATTAGGAGATGTCAAGATATATGGAAAATTCACTCATCCTTTCATACCAAAGCGCTTAACCTTTAGATGGATGGTGCTCAACCAAAGCCTCGCTTTTGGAGAAAGGCCTCACCACTAGAGTGTCTCGGATGGTTGTTATGTGATTTGAAGCAAAATACAGATTGTGAAGCAAGCATTCTGGGAGTTTAGAGTTGAATAAGCCTCTTGAAATGAGCCTCATTTAAATACACACTTTTTTGGTTCACCTTCTTCTTTGGAAATGGGTCATTTTAGGATATCCAAGTGGTTGATCAAATAGTATGGCAGAGGAAAAGGGAAAGCATGAGGTTTAGACTTGAGATTTATAGATCCAATCTATGAAAAATAGTGTCATGAAACTCCAACCAAAAAATTACAAGTAAAAATTGTCGATTGTTTCCTATCAAAAAAATCATGATTTTACCATAAAACTCATGATAAAATCACACGATAAGTGGAAAAATCGCCGGATCACCAATAGAGGGGGCACTTTAATTGATTTTTTGGACTTTTTTCACTTATTTTGCAAGCAGGACGAAGGGTTTGGAGAGCAAAGGAAGAGGACACCAGTTTTATTTGAGCCAAAAGGGAGCAGGACACCACTTTATTCTTCAATAACCATGTTTTTTTGGAGTGGGGATTTATTTCCCTCAACCATGGTGCATATGCAGGTATCGACATCAATTTCCACCATTTTTTTTGTTTTTTCATATTTTTCATTATCCATTAGTTTTCCTTCATCTTGCTATGGGGAGAGTATGCTTTGTTTGCCATCATGAATTTATTGAGTGGAGAGGGTTTCCCAAATTTCCATAGGTGGTGGTGTACTTGCAAGTATGTCCGCCATTTTTCTTTTTGTTTCTACAAAATTTTGATAGATTTTACATGCCTACCAATTTTCCCTCGTTTTCCTTAATTTTTTATTGGAATGTAGGATATTTACCTTTAAAGTAAATTTTAGATTTGTCTTTTTTATACAATTTATGTGGGAAAGAAGAGGAATGATCACAACTAAAACAAGAATGGGAACATAAAATTGTAGATGAACATGATATATTACCTTCTCCTCATGTTGGGCATCAAGTGACTCAAAGGCATATGCAAGGAGTATGAAGGATTTCGTGGTTTGTAGGTCAGAAATATCAGGCAGAAAACATATCCTAGTAGTAAACCAGAATGCTTAGTCATATGTTGTTTCTGGCCTTCTGGTATTGATATCATATACAGTCTGCTAGGAAACAACCAAGTAGTATTTAGAATAAGAAAATTGATCTCATTTTATCATATGTTAGCAACAGAGATCATATTTAGTAGTGAACATTGGGATAATTTTCCTGTTATGTGTGTCAAAAAACGAAATTCTAAAGTATAGGGTTGATCATAAGAAGGGGTTTGCTATGAAATTTTTGAATAGGAGTTGCAACCAATAATGGTATCAAGTGGTGTTTATGAAAAAATTGAATATTCAAAGGAAAAATTTTATTCAGTTTATATGGCTCAAATGATATTATTTATTAAAATCCCTGTAAATCCCACGCAAATTAATAAAAAAAATATTTTTATTCACCAAATCAAGTGTTAGTTATAAATATTGTGAATTGTAGATCAAGAAATCGATAGTAGCATTAACTTACAATTACATACCTGCATTACTTATTCGAGAAACAATGAATACATGAAAGGATCCCTCTTCTTTGACAACACCCTTTGCAAATTCCACACCGAATGAAACTGGTCCATACAAGATCTCATCCTTTGCCACAAGCCCTCCTTTTCCTTCACACAACCTCCAATCTGCAGTGTGCCACTCCTCTGAATCCTTCGCAAGCCAAACCCTGAACCAAACCTAATTAGCCCAGTCGAGTAGAGTATAGCCCAACGGATTGGATCAACAAAGTAGCGTGAGTATAGTGGCTAATTAGAGTAACAAGGGGCAGTATCTAAGCCTAACCCAGTAAATATGGGACTCCTTCTTTCTGATTCATGTGCTATTAATATGAGAATACCTTCCATACCAACTATTAGTAGTGTGGCAATACCTTCCAGTATAGCCACCACAAAGTACAACAGGTTATTCATGGCCAACCTTTTGACCTAGATCAAGGATGTGGATTCAGAAATCACCATTACCTAACTTGTAAGCCAATTTCAACAATTAATTCCTTAGAAATGGTACTGTTACATTTTTCTATTTATTCCCTTACTGTATAGTTTTGATACACTAGATATAAACCACTGCCATGACTGTTCCAGAATAGGCTGTACGTTTGAATAAACTCTCAAATTTCCTCTATATATATGGTTGGAGAACTAATGAGATGTCACTGCTCATTGGAGATGCTTGAAGGCCTTTTGAGAATTAACAAAAGCCATGAACCAGAACTCGTGATCATCAACAGTCTGTATCTAGATATACTTCTGGGTGGCCTTCTTTACATTCTCACATAGGTTCACTAATCTCACTCTTCCGAGAGGTATTAAATCTTTATATTCACGGGTCACTAAGGTCGACCAATATAGAGAGTAAATAGCTCTCTTAAATCAAATTCAACCCTTAAATTGATGAAGTGAGACTAAGCCATCAACAACTTAACACTACCACATCATGTGAATCATCAGAATTGAGCTATGCCCACAAGAAGCACTCGTGTCGCAATCCATTTATAGATCAAACTCTACCCATACGCACCTCATTTGGAATGTCTGCATATGAAAAGGATAATTCCCTTCTATGTTATTACTACTGTTCTAGTGTCAATTCTTGAAAATAACCTTACTCACACTTGCTTTTTTGTCCATGTACGTATATTTATCTCATTTGGTTTGATCAATCATATCCTTATCCTTGAGCCCCTGCAGAACAACAAAAATTCTTTTATCAAATACCTGATGCTCAGTAATGATGGGGGAATATACGTACATGGATGATTTTGGGTTGTTTTCTAGCGTTTGTGTTGGGTTATGCTCATCCTTTTATTGTTGGTTAGTTGGAAGTATATGTTAATATGACATTAAATGGTTTTGTGATGGTTAGTTGGAAGTGTATGTTAAGCTGACATTAAAAGGTTTTGTGCGTGTGAGAATGGAGTTTGTTATAGGATACAAATTTCTCACACATCTACAACATCAAACCCAATATCAGACTAGCATTAGAAAACCCTAAATCATAAGTGCAATAATTATAAAAACAAACAACTTCACAAACATTAGTATAACATTAATGTGATAATATATCTTACCCTGACATAGCTGGAGGTATGTTCTCCTTGGGAAGATGTGAAGGACAGTGGGAAATCACTGCAGAAGGCTACCTTTTCTGTTGATACGAAGTTTAAGCCTGCCACTGGGAAACTGCTGGTTGACAAGTAACAAGCTGAAGTTTTCAAGAGCTTCTCTGTAGGACCAACACTAAAGCTTGACTTGAATGTTTTCTCCACTCCACCTTTTACTACTATTTTGGTACCCAAGCTGATCTTTCCCCATACTGTCTCAGACATGCTTTCACCAAGCTTCACTGAACACAATATAAACAATGAAAAAATCTCTAACCACATGCATTCCAACTTTATATGGAAAATTCTTCATCCACTTTGCATATAAGGAAATCTCAGTTTCACTCCTATTGAAAGATTATGCAGACAAAAGAGTTTATAGACTTACTGTGAGCCCAAAAATTCTCAACTAACCCATCAACATTTCTTGATCTGCATCTATTCAAGCTCTCTATGAATGAATCTACCTTACCTGTACACAACGCAAACAATAACCCAATGCAGATTATCATCTCAGAACCATCAATACGAGCAGAGCTAAAAGTCTATAACTTTAAACACAATAAAAAATAATAATTGGTGGAAAAAATGTTAGTACATATAAATAACATGTATATTTACCACAAAGGAAAGATGGGAATGTGAGCATCTTGGTGACATCTTTGAAGGAAGGAACAAATGGGGATTTACACCTTCCAGAGGGAGTTGAAGGAGGGGTGTGATTGCCTTCCAAAACATAAGGGCTTGCCTCCATTGATGGATGATCAATCCCCACAAAATTCCTGATGTGGGTATCTATCATATTTTATATTTCAACATTTATAGTAAGATGATGGGCTCCCCAAATTCTTGATGGTTCCTCCATGCTCTAAGAATGGTTGGACCTTTTTCCTGGACCTCCCATGATATATGTCGAATATAAACTATTATTTTCTGTTGGAATTCATATTACATGACCACCCATATCATAAATATTATTTTTTTATAATCTTTCTCCAATCTAACCTCTGAAGTAGCCTCATAGTCATTGTTGAACATGCAATAATGCTCAGAGGTCTACTGAGCTTCTTGATGAAATCCCATTACTTCATAGATATATATAATTGTGTTATTGTAATACGGTACTCTTGAAAATCTAGGAGAACCAATTAAATCACAGCAGGGGCCTCCATTCCGCTCTCAAAAACCTTCATTGCCTTTGATGGCAATCAACTCCCAACTTCTATTAACCATGGGATCTCCTCATCGACAAATTCAATGCCGAGTAAATCCCCTTCATTTCTTAGCATTTATATTTCATTATACATTTTAACAGCTTTCATGAGGTCCAACTTGATTCTATCACCTTTACAATCCATTAATCCTCTAAGCTTTCTCACCTATATTATAACCCTACTAGTGGTCTGTAATATCTCAATAGTCTCTTCGAGGTGTGAAGGTTGTTGTGAATTTAACTTAAGTTGTCTGTAGGGCTCTGCAATCTCAGACCTAACTCTCTGCACTGACCCCTGCAGACTACTAACCCTAGATTGAACTACGTTCAAAACCACTTCGATATCTTTTAAGATCTAGAGTTATTGAATGAGCTCGTCATGGTGTGAATAATCTTCTTTTCTTACTACTTTTAGAGAAAGTGAATCCCTTCAACTAGCTTATCTGGGCACAAGACTGCGGATCCACTGTTGAGGACGTCACTGGAAAATTTCAATGAGTTGAAATCATGAGAAAGAAATTTTTCCAAGATGGGATCATTTGTGAATTCTTCTTTGAGGGGTTCACAATTCAAATGCCACCTTGGATTGTTGAAAGTGAGCTCTCAAGGGGTCAAAGAAGGTTTAAGTGAGATGATGCTATGTAAGGGGGAGGACAAAGTGTTGTTTGCAGGTGATAGTATCCCACATCCTCCATGAAATGTATTGATGGAACTCACAATTTTATTTTCCCTTTTATCGTGAATGGGAATGTGAATTTGGGATTGTGATACAGTGCATATCTAGAAGCTTGCATGTCTCAAATGGATTGAAGAATGCAACAGTTAAGATATTGTGAGAATTGAGAAAATGAAAATGGCGGAAGATAAAGGGAGCAAAACTTAAATTCCCTAATCTGGGAGGCGCATGTTGGTGTTTAATAGTGCTTAGGAATTATTGTTGACTATGACTCAAAATTTTACCATGTAATTCCCTTTAATAAGTACCGTGTGACTAATTTTCCTAGGCATTTCGATTGATTTTTTAATATTAGCATGGATACATTGTTAAAATGTTTTCGAGTGAAGTACACAATTTTATAAATGATTTGACAAGATTTTAATATTTTAACTTAAGAATAAAAAATAAAGAGTATATTAATGAATAATGTTGTTACACCAAGGATTTTAAGTAATGTTTTTTAAAATCAATATGTTTTACTTTATTATGTCTCTTTACCGATTTTTATAATGAAAGAGGGGTTGAAGGTTGATTTTTTTAATTTCTTGAATTATATTAACTTTTTACAATATAGATAGGACACTTACCTAGCATTAAAAGGGTATGTTATTTAATGGAATAGATTGGATTAGTAATGGGATAACTTAAAAAGGCACATAGATTATATCACCATCTTCTCTTGCATTCTTTGTTCATTAAAGAAAGTTGCTTTTATTTGAGTTGGAAGGACTAAACAATTATGGTTTTAATTACTATATTTTAATTCTCCACCTCTTAATTCAATGTAATGACAATTAAATTTGGTAGAGGAATCAGGCCTTGAACAAATGTAATAGTAGTATTTCAAGGTAAAACTAATAACATGTTTGAGTCAAAGGAATCATTTCAATTATCCATGGAGCTACAACGCAATTATGCCAATTCATCTAATATTGGATCTTGAATGACTAAGAAAACGCAAGATTTTGGATATGCCATATTTATGTTGTTTGTGTATTTGGGAAAAGACTTTATGATGAAATGAATGGAATGCAAACACACAAGAGAAATTCAAAAACAAAATGGTAATCCTACTTAAGAAATTGTTTGCACTAGTTAAAGTGGTAGTTGAACATTAGTAAGAAGTCAAAACTTTTAAGGGGTAGAAAAAGTAATGTGGCATCTCCATCCAATGAATTTTCATCCATGGATGGATAGCCAATTATAGGCCATTAAAATTTCCGCCCTTGAGGGACCATTTCTCCATTATAACACAAATATGGTTTTCTTAAGGAGATATGTAATTCATTTAAATGAAGACATACGGTGTAGTAACAAAAATGCAATGGGATTAAAAAAACATTCATTAACATTTCATAACAACCAAGAATCAATTTTCAAATTAAACCTCACCACACATAACATGCATAATCCATGTAAATTTATTACAATAAATAATATTCAATCACATTTCATAAACACTTATATTTTAACTAACAATGGTCCAAGGAAATTAGTTTGATATGAACAATTTTCCTCCTAGCCATAGGAATCAACTTAAGATGTCATCCCCAAGCTGGGTAATGAGGTCACTAGGGAAAATCAAAGTAATATATAGGCTCCTACTCACTCAACCCAACAAATTTCTCTCATGGAATGGTTAATTCACTCATTACAAAGAATTGCAGATATAATCTAACCAAAAAATATCAATGGCACTCTCTTTCCTTTCCCTACAAAACATAAGGAATATCTTCCTTAACTATGCTTGACAATGCCTTAGGGATTTTCTTCCCTTTAATGCTCTTTAGTGTAGGAAGAGAGAGTCCAATTTTTTGAATGCTTTCTAGTAATAACTTGGAAGATTAATAGTGTGCCTCTCAAATAACTAATGATCAATTTAACTAATGGGTGAAAGGTTCCTTAGTTACCCAACTTTTATGCTCATGTACAACCTCTCTATCTCTTCACCAAGGACAACTGATTCCCCTTTAATGTTTTCTATTTTGATAATCTTGACATTTATTGCTGATTAGTAGTAGAAGAAAATGTAGCAAGCAGTACAACTAGAAGCCTTTCTTTTATGCCTCAAATGCACCTTGAAATTACTTAGGAAAAGGTTTTTTCAACCTATTGTGTGACTGTGATCCACTCATATTTTAAATAGGGGTTGAAAATTAGGTTGATAATAAAGTTGAAATGTGTTTAGTCCAAAAAAACAATATAATATATGTAAAAATTATTTATAAAAAGGCATAATTTAAAATTCAAAAAAATATGTTAAAAATGGATATTACAAATGTGATTGAAAAATGATTTGATAGCTTCCATTTATTACAAAAATAGTATTAATGAGGTAGAAATTTATTTTTAAAGTTAAGTAGGAGGTATAGGTTGACACTTTGATTTGTTATGAAACCAACTCACAAAAAGATATATAAGATATATCAATGAATTCAAAATCAACCTCTTCGAGGGGGAAACCTCCTTTACATTACAGAAATGAACCATTCTTGGATGATACAAATGACAAGACCTCCTTGCTATACATAGTATTGTAAGGGTTACCAATACAATCAGAGCCTACATAGCAATAATATTATAGCGGAACAAAAATAACAATAGTGGGCTTCTATGGGGCATAATAATAACAACATGAGGACTATATGGGCACAATAATACAGTAAGGGGTTTGCACTAATAACAATAAGGGGCTACACTAGTAATATAGGGACCTAACATGACCCTCTCCTTCAAAAAGTGTTGTCCTCAAAGCTTGAGTAGTTCTGGATGCTTCTGTATAAAATTCTCATCCTCCCATATCGAATCTTCAACTGGTAAATTCTTCCACTTGATGAGATAATCTAAAATTGATCGATTTTATAGATGTCGATTTCTTGTTTTTGTGACTGCTTCCAGTTCCAATATGATTTTTCCTTCCTCTTTAGGTTCTAGAAATATTGTTTGAACTTGGATATTCTCACCTATAACCTTCTTTAAGCACGAAACATAGAAAACTGGGTGCACTCGGGAAGATGCAGGAACCTCCAATTTGTATGCCATAGTACAAATCTTTTGTAACACCTTGTACGAACCATAATACTTTGGTGATAATTTATTATCCTTCTTAGCTTGCTTGAGGATTTTTGTTTTTATGGTTGTAGTCGTAGAATACCCTGTCACCTACATCAAAACGTCTTTCGATGTGATGTTGATCTGCCTATTGTTTCATTCTATTTTGTGCCAAAGTGGGGTTATCCTTTAAGAGTTTGAGAACTTGTTGATGATGTTTGATGTGATATTCTAGTGATTTAACCTTAGAATTTTCTTTTCAAGATGATGTGATTGACAGTGGATGATATCCATAGTGCCATAAATGGGGTCATTTTTGCTACAGTGTGAAAGGAAGTGTTATATCACAAATCAACCAGAGGCAACCACTTGACCCATTGTGTCTATTTATCAGATACAAAGTAACAAACATATCCTTCCAAAAATTTGTTCATTATCTCCATTTTCCCATCATATTGAGGATGATAATATGATCTATGAGCTAACTGAGTACCCAAATATTCCACCTCTTGTACTCCAAAGAAGCATTTGGATATTCTTGCATAAAATTGTTTCTCCTCCAATAGTTTGAGAACCCTGTTAACATGTTGAACATGATCCTTCCAAAACTTGTTGTAGATTAGTATATCATCAAAAAATACTAACACAAATTTTCTAAGGGTTTGAGAATGGAATTCATCAAAACTTGAAATGTAGAAGGTGCAATGGTAACGCCAAAAGGCATGAACAAAAATTCATAATGAGCCTCATGAGTTCTAAATGTTGTTTTTGGAATGCCTTTAGTCTTCATTCCGATTTGATGATATCCTGAACGAAGATCCAACTTGGTGACGTAAATTTCTCCATGTAATTCATCCAATAATTCATCAATGACGAGAATTAGAAATTTATCTTTCATATTAAGCTTGTTGAGCTCCCTATAATCCAGACACATGTGCCATCATCCATCCTTCTTGTGTACCAATACCATTGGAACAGATAAAGAACTTTGACTAGGTTGAATTATACCAACCTCTAGCATTTCTGCAACCATACGTTCAATTTCACTCTTTTGGGCATATGGATATCTGTAAGGCATGATGTTTGGGGGAACACTTCTTGGAATCAAATGAATAGCATGATCATGATCATGAATAGGCGGGAACCTTTGGGAGTCTCAAATACCTTGGAATGATTGTCCAAAACTTTTTGTAGATCTAGGGAAATAAATGATTTCGATGGGGGAACCTCTAGTGAAGATAATTGTGAAATTACGTCCTGTTGTTCTTTCTTTACAAGATTTGTCATGCTTTTAGAGTTGATTATCTTTCTTGGTTTCCCTCCAATACCCCTTAATTCAAATTCCTTTCCTTCCAAAATAAATCTCAAGAAACATTCTTGAAATTAAAAGCTATCGTACCCAAAGATTGTAGCCATTGGACTCCTAGTACAACATCTACACCACCCATTGGAATTGAATGCATTGGAATATTCAAGACATATTATCCCATAGATAGCTTGATATTATGGCACTCTCTAGATAAATCTATGGTTCCTCCATTTGCAACCATTACTTGACGCTTTGGTGCTGGATACAGGAAGCAATTCAATTCCTTGGCTATCTTGCAATGAATAAAATTATGGGTACTACCCGCATCAATCAACACTATTACCTTTTTCTTCTTGATATTCCAATCTATATTGAGAGTTTGAGGAGTGGTAATTCCTATCAATGCATTACAAGATATGGTTATATTAATTTCTTCTTTCTCTGGGTTGGTTCGTAGTGTATATCCTCTTCTTTTGGCGTTTCTAGTTCATTTTCTTGCTACTCTTCCCCATCTATGTAAATTAATTTCTTCTAAGCACACTTATGACCTTTAGTGTGTTTTATATCACAATTGTAACAAAGCCCTTTTGCTCTTTTTTATTCCAATTTTTGTGGTGTCAACCTTGTAGGTGGCGAAAGGCTAGGAGCAAAAACACTTCCATCTTTATAGTTATGAGTGGCAGGCTTCCTTGTTACCATAATTTTTCTTTCAATTTTTATTTCCAACCTGTATGCCTTTTCCAATGAATTAGGTTCCCAAAGGTGAACCTCATGTTGGATGTTATCATTTAAAGTCACTATGAATACTTTAATCATATGTTTCTCTGGAATATCATTTACCCTTATACTCAATTTTTGGAAGTCCTCAATGTGCTCTGCCATTGAACCCTTTTATTTGAGATTTATCAATTGGCTAAATATGGTGTTGCTCCTTGTATCCTCATAATGTGCTATCATTTCCTCCGTTAAAATTGACCAGGTGACAAGTTGTTTACGAGAACAAATCCCTTTATACCATATAAACTGATTCGGTTCTAAATATAAAGATGCAATACATACCTTTTGTGGCAGTTGCGAATCATGTAGATCAAAATATTGCTCCATTTGTAGTATCCAAGTTACCAGATTCTTGCCATAAAATTTCCTCATATCTATATTTCGAATATGGTGGGTCTTCAATCCAACATTAGAGTCTATGAAATGATGATTAACATTTCTTTTGTTCTCATCGTGAGTTTCCTCTACTACCTTTTCGGCATTAGTAAGCCTTTCTTGTAGTGACTTTGTCCCACCTCCCTTCAAACCTTCCATGTCTTTCTTCAAATATTCCATGTTGCCATTCAATTTTTATTCTATACCATTTATCTTATTAATCATATATTTGATCACATTCTTCAAATCATCCCTCCAATTTTGTTTACTAGGTTTTTCCATTTTCTTGATTCGAGACATTCTTTTTCTTGCTTTTAGGAGCTTGATCTTGAATCTATTGTATCTATGAAATTTAGGATCTCTTATGTCTAAAATTTTGACCTACGGTAACCCTCTACATAATATTTCCAATTCCACCAGCCTGATCAAAATTGGATTCTCCAAGAAAGAGTTATGCCCAATCTCCCAAGATAACCTGATTATATACATTTTCGGTAGAGCGAACTTGTATGAAGTGCCACGTGTCACTGTTTTGATATTTAGACCTGAAAATGATACGTAGAAAATTACATTCCATCCTCTTTCTATTACTTTTTACGAAATTTCAATCTGATTCTCAGAGAGAAATTTATGATGATTTTCCCAAGGTCACCTATTTGGGATGTAATTCAGGAGCCTGTAAAAAGTCTATATTTCTTGGACCATATGGCCAAAAATATAGTGAAACGAGATCTAAAATTTGGGCCTGAGCTTCATTAAGATTTTGGCTCAAATGGGTTTTGATTTTAGAGTTAGAATCTTTGTAGAAAAGAAAAGTATAATGAAAATTCCACGATGACCTGTTTGATATGGAATTCTAGAGCTTGCAAAACCCTAACTTCCTTAGATCATATCTTCGAACATATAGAGAGACAAGATCTGAAATTCGGACATGAGGTTCAGAATTATTTTGGCTCAAAAGGGTTTTCTTTTCTAACTTCTGAAACTTCATTGAGAAAAATTTATAGCGACAATTCCACGATGACATGTTTGGAGCAGCAAAATCCTAGAATCCAAAGCTTTGATACCAAATGTTATGAAACTAGCTCACAAAAAGATAGAAAATATATATCAACGAATTCAAAATCAGCCTCTTCGAGGAGGAAACCTCCTTTACATTACACAAATGAAAAATTCTTGGATGATACAAATGACAAGACCTCCTTTCTATATATAGGATTCTAAAGGTTCCCAATACAATTAGAGCCCACATAACAATAATATTGCAGGGACACAACAATAACAATAATGGGCTTCTATCGGGCATAATAATAACAACATGGGGAATATATGGGAACTATAATACAATAAGGGGTTTGCACTCATAACAGTAAGGGGTTACACTAGTAGTATAGGGACCTAACATTATTTCAAAAAAATGTTCTTGATCATGAGACCAGAGATGATCCTAGTCATAATCAAAGATCAAATCCTAATCTTAAACTCACTTCCTACTCTTAAGCTTTGCTTGTTGAGATTAACAACTAGCTGAATCTAAATCACATTCTAAGTAGCTATAATCAACTTTGGATTGATAAGCTCCACAATAATTTATATTTGTGCTATGTTTTTATGCTTTACATTTAGATTAATGCTTGAATATCTCTCCATTATTAATATCAATTACAACAATCTAATTTAATGTCATAGCATAAGCAAACAACAAATTATGGTTGTTTTTGGATTGCATAGTGTTAAACGGATGTACATGTAATTTTACTTTTAATCACTACATCACAACATGATAACTTCATTATGTAGAGCTCCCCACCTATCCAATGCCTTGGTAACACTCCTAAAGTGAGGCCTTCCTTGCTTCAAGAATTGATAATGTTAATGCCATACTAGTACAATGTTTGTTGGACACTTAAGTGGACCCTAGTTTACCAATTAGAGCCAATAAATAGTTATATTTTTCAGACCACGACATGATTTTTATGCCTTAGAAAAATGAAGGAACGACTGGCTAAATCACAAGTGGAAGATTGTTTTGATGATAGAAGGAAATATTCTCTAGTGAGGAAACCCCACTATTTTGTTGGAGAATGGAAAAATTCAAGGAGACATTCATGTATGAAGAAATCTTTGAAATTTTATTTTATGTATTGAGTTTTCTAGTGAGTTTGTGTGAATGGTTTCATATTCTTGATGAATCCCAACGTCACCATTGAGGAGATAAGAAGACAAGTAAGTCGAATCATAAATCCAATAACTTTGGAGCATTGTGATCACTTGGTTAATCAAGCAATAGACATTTTGGGAGAGCAGACAATGGAAGGATGCATTGTATATAGTTCCTAGTAGAATTGTACTAGTTGTACCAAAAAGCTAAGGACCAATTTTAGAAGGGTTTTTGAAAGAGATTGGTGAACACAAACCCTACAAGGATAAAAATCTTGTTGGTGAAGGAAAATTTGTTTCCTATTAACCCACTGAGCACATTGTTGTAAAACCTTGCATTAAGGAATGTGTTGCAATGGGGTTGGAAAAGATGAGAGCTTAAAGGAACAAATGACCATGGAGGGTGCAAAAGCTAAAGAGAAATTTGAACAACCTTTGAGGAAGTAGAGATAACTAACTAGTGGTGGTTGAACTAGATGTGAGAAAATGAAGAAAGATACAAGGAGTTGTAAAAGGATATTAGTGAGGAAGGGAGTAGTGAAGTGAGGATGAGAGATTTGGAGAATTTGAATGGGAAATGTGAGTTAGCCAGTGAATGGTTGTGAAACAAAGGTTTGGTGATAAATATATCTCAATAAGGATTTGCAGTCAAGGCACCTATGTGAGGTCTGATTAACACACTGGTGTGGGGCTATGAGAGATATGTGATTAGAAAGTGACATGTTGGATGAAATATAGAATGATATTATGGATGAGAAAGAATCAAATGAACTAATGGGAAACCATATCCTAAGTCCAACATATCTATCCCATCTATTTAGGGATGGTGAGAATCTAGTAATGGGCATGACACTAGACATTAGCAATTTTTCCTAGTACCAACACCACCCCTTATGCTTCTTAAATACAATTAGGTAACACTACACTAGCTTGTTAATAATGGTTCAAGTCCACCTAGTAGTTAGCTTACATATGGAGGAAGAATAGGTATTAGAGGAAGTGGTCTTAACAATAGTGCAATTTGAATATTAGGAGTAGAACAATTGGGAGTTATAGTTACTTAGAGAAAAAAATAATAGTTTCAAGGTGCCAAGGTGTCAAGGTGTGCTAGGGAATAACAGGAAGTACTAATACATCTTAGATAGTTCCAATGTTATGTAACCAACTCACAAAAAGATAGAAAAGATAGATCAATGACTTAGAAATTAGCCTCTTCAAGGGGGCAACCTCCTTTACGTCACATAAACGAGCAACTATTAGATGATACAAATGACAAGACCTCCTTTCTATATATAGGAGTCTAAGGGGTCATAATATAATCAGAGCTAACATAACAATAATAATATAAGGGCACACCAGTAACAATAGTGGACTTCTATGGGGCACAATAATAATAATATGGAGGCTACATGGGCACAACAATATAATAAGGGGGTTTCACTAATACGAATAGGAGTTACACTAGTAGTATAGAGACCTAACATGCCCCTCTCCTTCAAAAAGTGTTGTCCTCAATGCTTGAGTAGTTTTGGAGTATTCTATATAAAGTTATCATCCATCCATGTGGAATATTCAACGAGTAAGTTCTTCCACTTGATAAGATACTATGAAATTGATCGATTTCATAGCGTTGTGATTTCTCTGTTCTATGACTGCTTCAGGTTCCAATATGATTTTTCCTTCCTTCTCAAGTTCTGGAAATATTGTTTGAACTGGGATCTTCTGCAACTTTTGAATGAGTTCCCACCCTGCTTCTTCATTCTTCCATTCATCCCTTGCTTCGTTTATCGAATTTGGTTGGATAATTATACCAAACTCTATCATTTCTACAACCATACATTCAATTTCACTCCTTTGGGCATATGGATATTTGTAAAGCCTGGTTTTTGGAGGAACACTTCCTGGAATCAAATGAATAGCATGATCATGATCGCGAATAGGTGGGAGGCCTTTGGGAGTCTCAAATACCTTGGAATGATTGTCCAAGGCATTTTAAAGATTTGGAGAAATAGATGATTTAGATGTAGGAACCTCTAGCGAACATAGTTGTGTAATTACGCCTCTTTGTTCTTTCTTTAGAAGCTTTGTCATTCCATTAGATCTAATTATATTTCTCGATTTCCTTGTGATACCCCTTAATTCAACTTCCTTTCCTTCCGAAGAAAAATTCATGTAAATTTCTTGAAAATTAAAAGCTATTGTACCCAAGTATTGTAGCCATTGGACTCCTAGTACAACATCACCACCACCCATTGGAATGGAAGGCATTGGGCTATTCAATACATATTCTCCCATAGATAGCTTGATATTATGGCACTTTCTAGAGAAATTTATGGTTCCTCCACTTGCAACCATCACTTGACACTTTGTTGCTGGATATAGGAAGTAATTCAATTCGTTGGCTATCTTACAGTGAATAAAATTATGGGTAATGCCCGAATCAATCAACGTGCTATTACCTTTTTCTTCCTAATATGTCCTTCTATCTCAATAGTTTGAGGAGTGGTAATTCCGGCCAATGCATTACAATATATTTTTGGATTCATTTCTTCTTTCTCTAGGGTTTTTTCCTGTTGTATATCCTCTTCTTTTGACGTTTCTTGTTCCTTTTCTTCCTCCTCTTCACAATCTATGTAAATTAATTTCTTCTCAGCACACTTATGATCTTTAGTGTATTTTCTATCACAACTTTAACAAATCCCTTTTTCTCCTTTTTCTTCCAATTGTTGTGGTGTCAACCTTGTAGGTTGTGGAAGGCTAGGGGCAACAACACTTCCATAGTTGTGAGTGGTAGGCTTCCTTGTTACCATAATTTTTCTTTCCATTTTTCTTCCCAACCTAAATGCCTTCTCCAATGAATCAGGTTCCCAAAGGCGAACCGCATATTGGATGTTATCCTTTAAAGTCCCTATGAACACATCAATCCTATGCTCCTCTGGAATATCTTTTACCCTTATGTTCAATTTTTGGAAGTCCTCAATGTGCTCCATCATTGAACCATTTTTTTTTATATTTATCAATTGGCTAAAAAAGGTGTTGCTTTTTCTATCCTCATAATGTGCTATCATTTCTTCTGTAAAAATTGCCCAAGTGACAATTTTTTTATGAGAGCAAAGCCATCGATACCATACAAACTGATTTGGTTCCAAATATAAAGTTGCAATACGTACCTTTTGTGTGTTTTGCACATTATGGAGATCGAAAAATTGCTCCATCTGTAGTATCCATGTTCTGAGATCCTTGCCATCAAACTTCCTCATATCGATCTTTCGAACATGGTGGCTATTCAATCCAATGTTAGAGTCTATGAAATCATGATTAACATTTATTTTCTCTTCATCATGAGTTTCCCTTACTACCTTTTCTCCTTTTGTAAAAATTTCTTGTAGCAACTTTGTCAAATCTGTCTTCAAATCATCCATTTCTCCTTCTATCTTAGCTTCTAAAGCATCCATCTTAGCTTCCATGACATTCATCTTAGATTCCATGTATTTCTTTAAACCATCCATTTTATCTTCCATGTCTTTATTTAAACCATCCATCTTAGCTTCTTTTACTTTTTGTGAGAGTGAATCTTGTTGCACCTGGTCTCGTAATTTTGATATATCAGGTTGCATTTCTTCCTCTTTTTTCACTTTGTAAGAGCTTGATATTGAATCTGATGTATCTCTGTAACTCCAGCTCTCCAGCATATCAAATTACTTCCTACGGTAGTCCTATGATTCCTCTTTCGAATGCACCAGTCCGATCAAATTTGGATTCTCCAAGGAAGAGTTATTCCCAATCTCCTAAGATGACATGATTATATAATGTTTCAGTAGATCAAACTTGTACGACATGCCACGTGTCACTGTTTCGACCTTCATACCGAAAAAAATATACATAGAAAACTACAGTCTATCCTCTTTCTGTAACTTCTTACGAAATTTTAATCTGATGCTCATAGAGAAAGTTATGACGATTTTCCCAAGGTCACCTGTTTAAAATATAATTTGGGATTCTGCAAAACCCCTAACTTCTTCAGATTATATCTCCGAAAATATAGCGACACAAGATATGAAATTCGGACCTGAGCTTCACCAAGATTTCGACTCAAATGGGTGTTAATTTCAAAGTCTGACCATTCGTAGAAAAAATATTATAGATAAGATTTCATGATGACCTATTTGAGATGAAATTATGGAGCTTGCAAGAACCCTAACTTCCTCAGATTATATCTCTGAAAATACAGTGAGACAAGATCTGAAATTCGGACCCGATATTTAGACTGATTTCCTCTCAAATTAGTTTTTTTTCTAGCTTATGAAACTTCATAGCAAAAAAGTTACAGCGACAATTCCATGATGACCTGTTTGGAGTAGCGAAACCCTAGAATGCAAAGCTCTGATACCAAATGTTATGAAACCAGCTCACAAAAAGATAGAAAATATAGATCAATGACTTAGAAGTCAACCTTTGCGAGGGGGAAACCTCCTTTAAATTACACAAATGAACAATTATTGGATGATACAAATGAAAAGATCTCCTTTCTGTATATAGGAGTCTAAGGGGTTATAATATAATCAGAGCTGACATAACAATAATAATATAATGGCCCAACAATAACAATAGTGGGCTTCTATGTGGCACAATAATAACAATATGGAGACTACATGGGCACAACAATATAATAAGGGGGTCGCACTAATAAGAATAGGGGTTACACTAATAGTATAGGGACCTAACATCTAAGGCATATTAGGAATGCAAGACATGACAAGTGTTAAGGTATGTTAGGATGTGTCAAGTGCTGTGGTGTGGCATGAAAACACGCTAGGGAGTATAAGACTAGGTGCCAATGAAACACAAGGGGGCACTAGTTTCAAATTAATGGAAACGAAGTGTCAATGAGTTCTAGGTGTGCTAAGCAGGGAGTGACAAGATATGCTAGAAAGTTCCAAGGCATTCTAGAGTGCTAGGGAAGCATACCAAGATGTGCCAAGTGCTAAGGTGTGCCAATGCATGCTAAATGTTAGGGAGTGCCATGGAAAGAAAAAGGAGCACTAGCTAAAAATTCATGGAAATTATTGAACAAGAGTGTGTGACAAGGATTGTTAGCGAGTTCAAGGTGTGCTAAGGAGGGAGTGACATGTCATGCTAGGAAACGCTAAATCATGGTAGTGTGCCAGAGCGGCATGCGACCAAGATGTGCCAAGTGTTAGGGTGTGCCAACAAATGCTAGGAATTGTTAGGGAGTTCTAGGGAAATATGAGGGAGAACTAGGTAAAAATAGTGAATGAAAATGAATGATTAAGAGTTTGTGACAAGAAGTATCAATGAATTCTAGGTGTGCTAAGGAGGGAGAGAGAAGGTATGCTAGGCAGTGATAAGGCATGCTAGAGGTTAGGGCACCATGCCAAGATGTGCCAAGTGTTAGAGTGTGCCAATGCATGTCAAGGAGTGTCAAGGAAACATAAGGAAGCACTAGTTTCAAATTCATGGAAATGAACGAATAAGAGTGTGTGACAATGAGTGTGAACGAGTTCTAGGTGTGATAAGCAAGGAGTGACAAGATATGTTAGGTAGTGTGAAGGCATGCTAGAGTGTTAAGACATGTCAAGGAGTAGTAGGGTGTGTTAGGGAGTGTCAAAGCATGCCAAGGAATGCAGGGGATTCTAACACATGCCACATAGTGCCAAGGGATTGTTAGATGTGCCAGGTGTTATGGCATGTCAAGATGTAAGCTATGTTGCTTAGTTGTTTTATGGCCATGGTTGGATGTGAGCCTTGACTTGGTAACTTGTTAAGTGGGATGAGTTAGGATTGGAAATGAGTAGCCTAAGATGATTTATAGGCCATTCTTAGATGAACAAGGCATAGTCTAGTTGTAGTAACTATAACTTGGTCAAGTTGTTGTAGTCGAAGTAGGACTTGGTTGGGTTCCCAAGTCTAAAAAAAATAATGGTAGTTGTAAGGGCATGATAGTTTAGGAGTGCCAAGGTATACCAATGAATGAAAAGGCGTGCTCACATATGCCAGATAATTTCAATGCATGTTGAGGAGTGTTGGGGAGTTCCAGGGCATCACAAGTGAGAACTAGCTCAAAGTGCATGGAAACGAACAAATAAGACTGTCTGTAAGGGAGTGTGAGTGAATTCTGGGTGTCACAAGGAGAAAGTGTGTTATGAGAATTTGATAATAGGAATTACAAGAGGTAATCTTACGATTATAATAAGGGGATGTAAAAATAAATTTCATACAAAGGGAGACTTTGGGCTAGGCACAACACTACTTTTTCAATGACTTGGTGGAGTTCCCAAGTCGCAAAAAAAGTAAGTCTATCTATGAGGGCATGACAAGTAGGGGGTGCCGAGGTGTGAAATGAATGTCAAGAAGTGCTAACACATTCTAGATAGCTCCAAGGCATGTTAGGCATGCCAAGACATGCGAAGTGCTACGATGTGCTAGGTGCTAGGGTGTGGCTCCAACGCATGTTAGGCCCACGCCTTGGAAACACAAGGGAGAACTAGTTTCAATTGCATGGAAATGAATAAATGGAGTGTGTGATAGGGAGTGTTAGAAATTTTTAGGTTTGCTAAGGAGGGAGTGACAAGGTATTTTAGGCAGTGCTAAGGCATGATAGAGTGTTATGAAATCATGCTAAGATGTTCCAAGTGTCAAGGTGTGCCAAGGTGTGTTAGGGACTATTAGGGAAACACAAGGGAGCACTAGGTCATAATGCATGGAAATGATGAATAAGAGTGTGTGATAGGGAGTTTTAGTGAGTTACAAGTGTGCTAAGGAGGAGTGACAAGGCATGATTGGCAGTGTTAATGAATGCTAGACTGTTAGGGTGGCATGCAACGAATATGTGATAACACGTGCAAAGAAGTGTTAGGTGGTTGTGCCAGGAAAGCATAAGGGAGAACTATGTCAAAATGCATGGAAATGAACAAATAAGAGTTTTTTATTGGAAGTATCAGTGAGTTACAGGTGTGCTAACGAGGGAGTGACAAGGTATGCTAGGCAATGTTAAGGCATAACAGAGGCCCGGGTGACATGCCAAGATGTCCTAGGTCCTAGGGTGTACCAACACGTGCCAAGGAGTGTTAAGGAGTGTTAGGGAAACATAAGGGAGCACTAGGTCAAATGCATGGAAATGAATGAATAACAGTTTATGACCGAGACTATCAGCGAGGTCTAGGTTTACTAAGGAGAGAGTGACATGGTATGTTAGGTAGTGCCAAGGAATGCTAGAGTGCTAGGGAGGCATGCCAAGATGTGCCAGGTGCCAAGGTGTGATATTGCATGTTAGGGAGAATTAGGGAGTGTTAGCGAAACAAAAGGATGCAGTAGGTGAAAACACATGGAAATAAATGAATAAGAGTGTGTGACAAGGAGTGTCAATGAGTTCTAGGTGTGTTAAGGAGGGAGTGTGGAGGAGGTAAAGTCTCAGTGCGGACACAAAACATTCCTCTAGCCCAAGAGAGCGGGCCTAGCCACAAACAAACAATCTATGGGAAATCTCCTTAAACTAGAATCAAATAAGAGGGCCTACCTCTTAGAACATTATTCCCCTTGGTGATGATGCAGCTTCCTTACTCCAACTATCTTTCATTTTCTTCCTTTGAATACCTGAAACAAGCAAAAAAACAACAAAAACAAATGTGATAGCATACAATATTGTATTAAGCCTACTTAACAAGTCAAGGAACATTAAGCCATAATGATGTAAGATAACACTTCATGTAGGAGATCAATCAACAATTGTATTCATATAAATCAGAAAGAGATTACAACCAATGCCTTGGTGTTGCTGGTCTCCTTCGATGCATTCGGGTTCCCACACTTCTGCTAGCATCTTATGGATGGCCCCAACAATGGAAGTTTTAAGGCTTCTTCCCTTTAGTCTCAAACCAAACCAAACACACTATTCTCCCTCAAACATACACTAGAAAGCTACAAGCTATAGATGTCTTGTTGATCATTCAAACTCACTCCAAAACTAGTTTAGCTTGGGAAAAGAGAGGTTTATATAGCTTGGATGGATGGGAGATGGTTCCTCTCATCATGGGAGAAGGTCTTATCTCTTGATTTTTTTCCATCCTAATAGGGGAAAGCAGCCCAAACTGAATTCTCAGCTCCATCTAGCCAAACCATATACCATACTTCCATTACGAAGCCTCTAGAGCTAGAACCTTCTACTCCATATTTAAAAGACTTGCCAAAAGAGGATAGGTGAAACTAGAAAATGGCTCAGTCACTCCATACAGCACTAGTACTAGTTTTAATCTCTACAAATCAGAGTGAGGAGGAAATTGGTCAGTAGCGTCGGTATTGTAAACTGGGGTAAAAGGAAGATTCTTTGGAAATGATGCAAAGGGGAATTAATTTGCTCATGAGGAGGGACATATTGGGAGTTTCTTCATGATGGGAAAGCATGTCGGGTTCACTGCAGAGGTCCTCCAGGATTGTGGATAGGGAGTACACAGACAACGGAAAAATGATGTGTAAAATATGCCCCCTAAAGCATGAAGGCTCAACTAGAGTGAGGGGTGAAATGCTTTACAAGTGGATGTGGGGAGCCCTAGTCTGTCGTCGGAAAACCTGTGAGCAAGCATCGATACATATAAATCACTAAAAACTTTGACAAATGGTACATGAATTATGGCATGGAGGTAGCCATCTAGACGATGATCATGTAAATGGATCCCAGGCATGGGTGCAGCCATCCAATAGAGAGGATCATAATGAAACCAAGGTATGGTTGCAACCATCCAATAATGAGAAGGATCACATATACCAAATCATGGTATGGTTGCATCCATCCATCTAAAAGAGACATGTATATTAATAAGATAATGTCACATCGCCTCACAACTTGGGCTAGTGCAATATGAGCCTAGGGTCTTGCGCTCCAAATGACTAGATCAAAGTACAAATCCTAACATGTGAACGAATGTGTTGAAGTCGACATTCCTAGAAAGTCGCTTGATTACCGGTTGATCCAAATTGGATCCTAAAAACTCTCTAACTTTTCATGAATGTTTCAAATTATGCTAAAAGATTCAAGTCCTAGAAAAGATCAAAGCTATCAGAAGGAATCCTCATAACAATTGCAGTTGTGGCCAGAGCGGAGCAACGAGGACCCTCGGTCGAGCGCGCAGACCGTTGGCCCATGGTAAAGTGCAAAGGCAAAAAAGTAGAAAAACCAAAGGCTAATTCAGGAAACAGTGGTGGATTCTAATACACGATTAGTGCTAACGCTAATCGCGTATCGCAGGGCATCCCCCTCAGTGAAGGAAAGCCTCGAAACGCTCGAACCCGAAAACACTATAAAACTCAGAAAAGTAATTGTTTCGGTTACGTAGCATGGATTCCCCAAAACTAGCAGGATATCGGAAGGCTTCGAGGCGGTAAGAAATTTTGACTGAGTCCCACCCGATGCCACACATCGAGCGACACGCATTTGATGGAAGAGAGAGAAAAACAACCGCATCGGATGGGTAAACGTCGTGCGACTCGTCTGCCAAATATGAAGGACGACCGTAGGATCTGGGGGGATCCAAATCGACGATGGAGATGTGTCCCGATGACTGACAGGATTTGACAGCTCAAAAAGCAAGATGATAGGGGATTTGACATCCGACGTGGATGATGAGTTGGAAAACGATTTGTGTTCATGGGCAATATTGAACAAACAGATTTAATGGCCATTCGAATATGATTCAGGGAATCTGACACCCAGTTCGTTAGCAAAATAGTTGGCCACCTCCCTACGAGGCGTTATCAAGTGATGATGACACAGAGCAGAGGAATTCGAACGGACAGAGGAAAGGAACCAGAAGGCCAGGAAGCAGAAATGAGTAGTCAAAGAGCAGACTCACTTTAATGCCATGAATTGATAGAAGTAGAGAACGAGCACATACAGAGACACAAGAAGCTAATAGTAGAGAACAGAGAGTAGAAACCGAGCTGACCTGAAGGCAACATCAAGCCAGACAGAACCAGAGAGAGTCAGAGAGTCTGTGTACTCCATTGAAGGCTTGAGAGATTCAAGCAAGCTCCTCGGTATAGGCCTGTCATACTACTGTGACCCTCAAAGGTCAAGTTTCAGTAAGGAGAGTTTGTGCATTCCACTCCTACTGACTTCATTCTGTTTAATGAGTCTCAAATCGAGCTCACAGTTGTAAAAACTCTGCTTGAAAACATAATAGAGAGGCCACCACTGAAAGGCTGGACCAGGAGACGTAGCCCAGTTGCATTGGGTGAACTCCTTATTAAACTTGTTTTGTTTACATTTTTTACTGTTATGTTTCCTCTGATTTCCTCAATGTCTATGTATTCTAGCAATCTTATCAATCCGTTGCATAAGTAACATAGGCACATCCATGCACATGAGTCTGTTATACCTTTCATTCTTTATCCTGGATAAATTCCAGATCAAGTGGTATCAGAGCTTTGAGTTATTAAGGTTAGACAAGCTTGTGCTAGATCTTGTTGTTGAATGCTAACTAGATCAAAGCTTAAATTAGGAGAAGGAGAACTGGTTAAAACTAACCCAGAAATTGGAAGAGTCTATTCTAAGAGGAAAATGTCAGAAGAAAACCCCTTGGAATCAAACCCCTAGTTCATGGATAGTTTTATGACCCTGAAATCCATGGTGGAGGAAATGTATAGGGACTATAAGAAACATAGAGATGAAGATGCATCAAGCTCCAAACAAGACAAAGGTGTAGAAGAATCTCTCCTTCATGACCACTCCAAAGGCAAAGGGAAAGAATAAAAATTCCTCATGCCTCCTAATAGCCCTGAACATAAAAAGAAGACATCTTTGATTAAATTAGATGTTAAATTTGATTTACCAATATATGATGGAGAGTTGAATGTAGAGAAGTTGGACAATTGGATCAGATAGATTGATGTTTATTGCAGAGTGCAGAGCATCGACTCAGACAAGAGTAAGATTCAGCTAGCCAGCCTATGCCTCGGAGGCACTGCCTTGGTATGGTGGGAAGGCATGACACAAGCTGACATGAAGAAACATGGTAAGATTCTTTCTGTCTGGAGTGAAATTGTTTCTGCAATTAAAAAGCAATTCTATCCACTAGCCTACATGTAGCAAGCCATGATGAGCTGGAAAACTCTTCGACAACTAAAAGGGCAAAGTGTACAAGGTTACACTCAAGAATTTAGGAAAAGATCTTTGATTCTAGGAATTTCTTTAGACTCACTTGAGACTCTGTTGAAGTACATAGGACGTCTACACAGCTACATGAGGCACACTATCCTCATGTTTAATCCCACTAGCATAGATGAGGTATCCATTTAGGCTACGCATCTAGGAGCTAGAGGTAAGAATGGGAACCCAGAAGTTTGGGGATCATCCCAACCCACTGCAAGCAAAAATAAGGAGTAAATAAAATGTAAATGGAAAGAGAGGAAGACAAACACTATACAGAAGAGCAAGTCCTCATGCACTCACTGTAAGAAGGATGGGCATGATGATGAACACTTTTGTATTCTACATCCAAAGCTGAAACCTAAGAAGTTCGAGGGCAAGAAAAAGAAGACTGTTGCAGTTATTTAAAAAGATTCGGGTTAGACTCAGGAGATGAAGCAACAATCATAGCCACAAGTATAAAAGGTAAAAATTCTGAAGCATCTGCTAGTAATTCTACACAATCTACTAATAATGAAGAAAATGAGAAAAAAAGACGTGAGCTTTTTCATATTTGAGTTATTTCCAAGCATCAAAAGATTGATACTTTGTTTGATAGTGGCTCACAAGTAAATTTAATTTCTGAAGCAATGGTAAAGAAGTTGGGATTACTAACCACACCTCACAAGAAACCATATCCATTAGGTTGGCTATGTGATAAAGCAAAGCTACAAGTGACTAGACAATGTAAACTTGAGTTTTCTTTTGGGTCAGCATTTGTAGATGAGGTTGAGTTAGATATAGTTCCTTTGGATATATGTGGAATTGTTTTAGGAAGTCCTTACTTGTATGATAGAAAAGCTATTTTCTATAGATCTAAGAACAAGTATCTACTCGTTAAAGATGGAATTGAATATATTGTAAGAGCTCATAAGCTCAAGAATAATTATACTCTCATAAACTCAGGGCAGATGAAACGAATTGTAAATTCAAGCAAACAATTTTTACTGATGGTTGTAAAGGAAAATAAACTTGATAAAACCAATGTATTTGAGGGTTGTGATTCTAAACAACAAGCTGATTTAGAAAAACAAATTTTAGAATATGATGTATTGTTTCAAGAACCTAAAGGTCTTGCACCCAAAAAGGAAATAGTGCATGATATTAATTTGCAGCAAGATGCTCCATTGCCTAACATCGGAATGCATAGGTTGTCCACATTAGAGAATGTAGAAATCAAGAGGCAGGTACAAGAGTTGCTCGAGAAGGGGTTCATCAGACCTAGCACATCACCATGTGGGTCTCCAATCATTTTGGTGAAAAAGAAAGATGGTTCGTGGAGAATGTGCATTGATTACAGAGCACTGAATAAGATAACGATCAAAAATCATTATCCCCTTCCTCACATAGATGATCTATTAGATCAGTTAAAGGAAGTTGTTTATTTTTCCAAGTTAGACTTGCATAGTGGCTATCATCGGGTCAGAGTTGAAGAATAAGATGCATGGAAGACTGCTTTCAAAACAAAGCAGGGATTGTATGAGTGGTTGGTTATGCCTTTTGGCTTAACTAATGCTCCTGCTACTTTCATGAGAGTAATGAACGATGTACTCAGAGCTTTTCTTGATGATTTTGTTATTGTATATCTGGATGACATTCTTATATTTAGCAAAATGTGGGAAGAACATTTAAAGCATGTTAAGCAGACACTAGATGTTTTGAAAAGAGAAAAAATTTATGTTAAACTCTCAAAATGTGAATTTGGCAAAACATCTTTGAACTATTTGGGACATATAGTAGGGGGTGGTGAATTGAAGGTAGATCCCTCTAAGGTTGCAGTCATTGTAAACTAGCCTAAACCCAAATCTGCTACTGAGGTTAGAAGCTTCTTAGGAGCAGCACAATATTGGAGAAAGTTTATTTCTAACTTTTCCGTAATTGCAGCTCCCTTACATGCTTTAACGGGATTGAACAAGGTGTTTTAGTAGGGAGGAAAACAGCAGAAAGCCTTTGACACCTCGAAAAAAAAGATTAGTACAGCACCAGTACTAGCACTGCCCGATCCTCGAAGACATTTGAGATTGAAATAGATGCTAGTGACTATGCCATGGGAGCAGTGTTGATGCAACACGGTAAACCCGTATGTTATCATTCTGAGACATTTAATTCTGCAGTAGTTAACTATCCTACATATGATAAAGAATTGTATGCATTAGTAGAGAGTGTGAAAAAGTGGAAACATTACTTAATGGGCAAAGAGACAGTTATACATACTGATCATCAACCACTTCAATATCTACACTCCCAAACTAAGTTGCAGCAATCAAGACACTATAGATGGATGGGTTCTCTACAACAGTTTCATTTAGTCATCAGATATAAAAAGGGAATACACAATAAAGTTGTAGATATGTTATCTAGACCAATTATAAATGCATCTATTATACTTAAGCATACTTCAGTATTGCATGAGAGCTACATTAAACAATATGCTCAAGATATAGATTTTAAAGATGTATATGCAACTTTATGTCAAGGAAAACGAGTAGAAGAATTGGATTATCATGTTAAGGACCAACTCTTGTATCATTGTGGGAAGCTAAGCATTCCACAAACTGAAAGAGTAAAGATAATTTGAGAAGCACACACTTCTCTAATATCAGGTCACTTTGATGTAAGTAAAATGGTTGCACAGCTACAAATATTTTGTTATTGGCCGAAAATGAATGAGAGTTTCTAGATATGTAAGAGGGTGTACCATGTGTGCTAAAAGCAAGCCCAGCAATAGAAAGCTAGGCTCATACACTCCACTACCAGTTCCTTCTCATCCTTGGGAAAGTGTTTCCATGGACTTTGTTGGAGGACTGCCTAAATGTAGGAAACGTCATGACTATTTATATGTTGTTGTGGATAGGTTCAGCAAAATGTGTATTTTGATATCTTGTAACAAATAGATTACAGTTGAACAAACTGCAAAGTTGTTCTTTCATCATGCATGGGTTCATTTTGGATTACCCACCTCCATAATATCTAATCGAGATACCCGATTTGTTGGGATATTTTGGTCAAGCTTGTGGGAATTGATGGACACCAGGCTGAAGAAAAGCACAGCTTTTCATCCATAAATAGATGGCCAAACAGAGGTGGTCTATAGGACAGTGATCTAGTTGCTCAGAGGCTATTGTAGCAAGCGTCCCAAACTTTTGGATGAACATTTATGTTATGTGCAGCATGCTTACAACCGAGCTAAAAATTCTTCTACACAGAGATCTCCTTTTGGGACCTGTTTTGGTTTCACACAAAGGTCTCCCTTGGATTTTGTCTTTGGTAAAGACATAGCAGTTGATGGACACAGTGATGTGGACAAGGCGACCAAGCTCATTGAACAAATCCAAGAGATTCACCGGGCAGTACAAGAACAACTGGAAAAGAGCCAAGCCAAGTACAAGGCAACACATGAGAAGCATCGGATGGAGCATAGCTTCCAAGTTGGTGACCAAGTCTGGCCATATACCAGCAAAGACAGAATGCAAGGTGAAGGTAAGAAGCTGAAGCCAATAAGGTATGGACCTTTCAAGATACTTGAGAGAATTGGTGAGAATGCTTTTCACCTTAATCTACCAGCTTACATGCACATCTACTCAGTTGTTAATGGAGACAGCTTGAGACTATTTGAACCTTCATTAATTGAAGATCTCGAAGAGTAGAGTCAATTGCCTTCTATTGATGATCTGTTACCTGAATATCTTAATGAGTTGTAGGAAGATGCAGTTCTCGACAGGAAGGTAAGAACTACATGCAAAGGTTATGTTGACTGCCTCAGGATCAAACTCAAAGGTTCAAAGCCAAGCAGTGCAAAATGGATAAAAATTGAGCAAGCAAGGAAGCAATACCCTCACTTGATGGATGCTTGAAAGAAAACCAACTTTTGGTGGTCCAAAAGCTTTTTCAGTGGGAAGGTCATGATCTGAATTGGATCCTAAAAACTCTCTAAGTTTTCATCACTGTGTCAAATTATGTTAAAAGATTCAAGTCCTAGAAAAGATCGAAGCTATCAGAAGGAATCCTCATAACAAATGCAATTGTGGCTAGAGCGGAGCAACGAGGACCCTCGGTCAAGCGCGCAGGCCGTTGGCCCATGGTAAAGCACAAAGGCACAAAACTGGAAAAACTGGAGGGTAATTTAGGAAACAGAGGTGGATTCTTATACGCGATTAGCGCTAATGGTAATCGTGTATCGCAGGGTGTCCCCCTCAGTGAAGGAAAGCCCCAAAATTCTCGGACCTGAAAACGCTATAAAACTTGGAAAAGTAACTATTTCGGTTCCGTAGCACAGATCCCCCAAAACCGGTAGGATATCAGAAGGCTTCGAGGTGGTAAGCAGTTTTGACTGAGTCCCGTCCGATGCCACATATTGAGTGACATGTGTCCGGAAGAAGAGAGAGAAAACCGCCCGCATCAGATGGGTAAACATCGTGCGACTTGTCTGTCCGATATGAAGGACGACCATAGGATCTGGGGGGGTCCAGATCAACGATGAAGATGCGTCCCATTGACTAACTGGATTTGACAGGTTGAAAAGCAGGATGACAGGGGATTTGACGTCCAACATGGATGATGAGTTGGAAAACGATTTGTGTTCACGAGCGATCTTGAAGCAAATAGATTTAACGGACATTCGAATATGATTCAGGGAATCTGACATCTAGTTCATTAGCAAAACAGGTGGCCACCTCCCTGCGAGGAATTACCCAGTGATGATGATGCAGAGCAAAGGAATTCAAATAGATAGAGGAAAGGAAGCCAGAAGGCTAAGAAGCAAAAACGAGCAGTCAAAGAGCATATTGGCTTTAAAGCCATGAACTAACAAAAGCAGAGAACAGGCACATACAGAGATGCAAGAAGCTAATAGCAGAGAACAAAGAGTAGAAGTCGAGCTGACCTGAAGGAAACATCGAGCCAGACAGAGCCAGAGAGAATCAGAGAGTTTGTATGCTCCATTGAAGGCTTGAGAGGTTCAAGCAAGCTCCTCGGTATAGGCCTATCATACTACTGTGACCCTGAGAGGTCGAGTTTCAGTAAGGAGAGTCTATGCACTCCATTCCTACTGACTTCATTCTGCTTAGTAAGTCTCAAATCGAGCTCAATGTTGTAAAAACTCTGCTTGAAAACATAATAGAGAGGCCACAACTGAAAGGTTGGACCAGGAGACGTAGCCCAGGAGCACTGGGTGAACTCCTTATTAAACTTGTTTTGTTTACATGTTTGATTGTTATGTTTCCTTTGATTGCCTCAATGTCTAGGTATTCTAGCAATCTTATCGATCTGTTGCATAAGTAACATAGACACATCCATGCACATGAGTTTGTAATACCTTTCATTCTTTATCCTAGATAAATTCCAGATCACCGGTGAATGATGTGAACCATTATGAAGTGCAAGAGAAACCACCAATAATGATAATGGATCTCAAGGTACTAGCAGCACAGTTCACGGAATGTGAATAAAGGAACTGATGTCAAACACCCGTGAAATCACCTAATTGAAAGCCAATGATGTGAACTTGTCGTCGAGTGCAAAGAACTTGCCATTAGGGCATGCAAGCTCTAAGGTACTAGAAGGGAGTCTCTTAGCCAGCTTCATGGATAATGAGTTGAACTCGACAAGAAGCGACCAGGGAAAATTTTAAGAACCCCCCCTAAATTTATAAATATAATAAATGGGCAAATCTCCATGGTATATAGGAAAAATGGAAGGCGATTTTATCAATAATATAATATGTATATATAATTTTTTGGTGAATCTATCACCAGGCATGGCGAATATTTTACTCAGTTATAAAATCTTGTAAGATCTTGGCGAGTCTTTCACTAAGTAATAAAACTTTGTAAAGTCCTAGTGAATCTTAGCATAGGCTACCTGCTGGTTTAATTCCCCCATTGAAATAGGCTACATTCCAGGTGAATACCATGGGTCAATACCATGTGCCATTTTGGTGAATACCATGGGTCAATACCATGTGCCATTTTTATTTTTAGTAATTCTAATATTAGGGTTAATAATGGTTTTTTTGCATAATATTAATAACAATCTAGTCCATGGTATTTGTCCCATAGTATTTTGGTCATATGTTTCACCTAAATATAACCCATTTTTTGAGTGTTCGTAAATATAAGGTGACTTATGGAGTAAATATAAAAAAATGTTTTATTTGTTTACCATACCTCTCGTTTATTTATATTTTTATTAATTTACCATACCTCTTTTACAAATTAAATAAAACCTCTTTCTTGAGCCTTCATAAATAGAATGAGGGTTATGGACTAAATATAGAAAGAGGTTTTATTTATTTACGATACGTCTAGTTTATTTATATTTTTATTTATTTACCATAACTTTTGAGTAAGTATAAAAAAACGTTTTATTTATTTACCATACCTCCACTTTACTTATATTTTTATTTGTTTACACCCTTACATGTATATAAGGTGACTTATGGAGTAGATATAAAAAATGTTTTATTTATTTACCATACCTCTCATTTATTTATATTTTTATTAATTTACCATACCTCTTTTATAAATATGGTATTTGGCCCATAGGATTCACTTAAATAAAACCTATTCTTGAAAATGGGCGAATGGATTCACTTAAATAAAACCTATTCTTGAGAATGGATGAATGGAAGGTTGTAAGTCCTAATTTCAAGGGCTAAATTTACCTTTTTTACCCTCTCCCTTAAAATAAGGTGGGCTATTTGAGGTGATTTGTAAAAATGTACTATGATACAAAATATTCGCCCACTAAAAATTTAAAACCCCTTAATTTCGCCAAAGGGTGAACATTCGCCCCTAAAATTATCCTTGGAAGCGACCGTTTCGAAGGAGGGCCATGATGTATCCCACATCATTGACACGAGACCAAGGGATGTTATATGATTTCAGATGGTACAGAGAATCAGGAGTAAGTGTAACTGTAGAAGGACTAACTCTTGAACATATCGGTGACACAACTCTGAACTTTGGCAGCTTTTGGATCCATAGGATTGTGGTCATGATGATGTGGTAGAGATCAAATGGAAGGAAAAAATGAATGGCCCAACCCAAGAAGGTCAATGATGAAAAGGAGGATATGCCAACCTAACACGAAGCAGAAATTGTCATGTTCAAGAGTGAGCTGCCGACACGATTGATAGAATTTCCCATTTTCCCCCACCATTTCTCGCAGGCACCCCAATTTTTTTTTATCTAAGCTTGAAGGGGATAGCATGTTCTTGCACCGTAAGATCATCATTCGGATGAATCTGACCTAGTAAGTCTAATAAGCCCTAGAAAGGAGAAGCTCATGTCCATCATGGTGATGCATCCAATGTCGTTGAATGTTTTAATGAGTCCGACAAATGGGTAACTTGGTATCTTTTTCATGTTTAGAGATTTTGAAAAAGACACAGAAAAGAAAACTCCACATGGTACCTTTTTGTACATTTGTGTCTCTCGAGCCTGAAAAGGTAGAAAACGATACTTAAGAGAACCGCTTGACCATTTCAATCAAGGAGTACCTTTTTCATAAATAGTTCATCCCAGCCCAAATAAGGGGTAAACGTATATTGGCTAAATGACGTTTCACAACCTTTAACGAGTTCAAGACGACAAGAGCTTGGAAATATTTTTGTGTTTAAAGTGTCGGAAAAGATCTTGAAAGCAGACCCCCCATTTTTATTCTCTTTTACGAGTCAAAAAGGGAAAAAATACTCAGCAATCTTTTCATTGGAGTTTTACGAGTCAAGGAAAGAGCTTAAATGTGACTCTATTATCATAATTGATAATATGTCACCTATCGCTGCACAAAAGGTAAATGCATTATCCATTTTCTGAGGCAAAATATGTTAGAAATACTTAAAAAATCCCTAATATTTCATGAAAAGCAAACAAAAGGAGGAAAAAGTAATTATTTTTTACCATTTACCATTTACCATTTTACCTTTGTGTGAATAGATTTTTACTCATTTGTGCCCTAGTTTTTCAGGAGCAGATTGTGGGACACACGGGAGGCCATTCGTCGATCCGTCAGTTGCAGGTAATATCCAAGACTTTAAGCTCCATTTTCATGATTATTTTACCTTTTTTTAACCATTTTTTGGATTTTTTGAGGAGATTTTGACAAAAAAAAATCGCCCTCGATTGATGCAATTTCCAAGCACGAAATCACACTGATTGGGGGTTATTAAGACTGTCATGCACGTTGTTGGTGCTAATATTTTTAAAACAATCACGTTGGTGCCATGAGCATAAATTTTTTAAGTTTTCTTTCCTAATCTGTCCAATTGAATCCAAATTTTTCTAGCCAAAGATGTTTATTGACTTGATTGTATGGTTTTTGCAGGGAAAAAGTCATGAAAAATGGTGGACTGGAAGGAACGTGAGCATAAGGACATTGACACTCAAGAAATTCTAGACCGAAATCGCTTGAATTCTCTGAGGAACTGTGGGCTCCTCAAATTCTTCCTCACACCAGGTTTACGAGCTCAACTCGAATTTCTACGATATTTGATCAATCTCTGTGATGTGAATCGGGATGTTTTCATGATCCGTGACCAAGAACTGGAGTTCAAAACTTCAGAAATTTATTTCATCACACGAATATCTCGAAAAGGGGAGCCAGTGAATCTGTATGGGTCAAGACAGATTGGGGCAAGTGTGACCATGTTACTTGCAGAACACTACCTAGAAGCACTCAAATTGAAGAGTGGCAAGATCAAGATCATGACTATTCAGGATCTTGTGCTGAGAGTGATGTTGTTTACCATAAATAGAGTGGCTAGTGATAAAGCACAACATGAAACCAACAAGTTGAAGTTTTAGTATGCTATCGACTGTACGGTGAAAACTATCTTCAACTGGGAAAAAGCCATGAAAATAAACATGAAGCGACAGCTATCAAAAGCCAAGGAAGGAAACCTGAGGCGGTTCTGCTATGGGTCCAGTTTAGTGACCTTCTTCATGCAGCGGGTTCCACTGTTTCACTACCAGCTGGCTGAGATGGAACTTCCATAGCCACGAGACCCACGGATGGTCCGTTGGAGTGCATTGATGCCTAGGATTAAAGGGGCCAATAGATGTCCTATAAGTCCACCTTCTTCTCATGGCTATGACGACAACTGATCATAGTAGAGGATTGGCCCTACAATAGTACTGACTTCCACGGTGATCTAGATATGATGCTCCCAGAGGGGGAGGATTATGATGATGGAGGTAAAAACAAACAATTTTAATTTTTTATTTTTTATTGTTTTTGGGATATATGTGTTCATGACATTTCAATTTTATGAATGTAGATGTTGGACTAGAGTGCCCTGCCGGGATGTCCCCGATTTCCAGGCGCGTTACTCAGCAGTTCGATGTCTCTCTTTATCAGGAAAGAAGCGATAATGAGGAGGAGATCATGCAGAACATCAAGGTATTGACCCACGGTATCCCACAGTATGCCTAGATGGGTGATGTCCCATGCCGATATCAGAGGCATACAGTGGGGGTATCAGATCAGATCCACCAACTACTGACTCATGTAGTACGAGCAGTTACATGCTATCATGAGCATCATGCTGATTAGTTCATAGGTCTATCATTCCACATTTTTTAATAAGTCCTGCGAGCCAGTGATGTATTTTAACACATATATTATTTTTGGGGTTTTGATGTATGACAAACATATATATATATATATATATATATATATATATATATATATATATATATGCCATATTTCCTTTCTTACTATGGTATAAAAGTTTTGTTTTTTGAGTTTTTACATCTTTCGCAAATGTCTATCCAACACTTAATTAACTACTGCATCTGTCAATGTATTCATATGCCTAGGAATATGATGATATGTAATGTAATCAAAATTTCTTTCCAATAGACGAATACATTGATATATTCTAAATATCTAACAGTTTCTGACAGAATATTTCCCGTTGAGTTGAAGAACAACAAGTTGCGAATCAAGGTTGACAACCAATTCCCAGATGTCAAGAGCGATAGCTTCTGACAACAATTCGATAACTGCGTTATACTAAATGGTGTTATTAGTTGTTTAACCTATAAAAATACCTTGAAGGTCAATCAGCTCACCATGGGGGTCATAATTGGCCCATCCTGCAAATTATAGATTCTGGGTACTACAACAAGCACCATTAGTGAAACCGATGCAAGGAGACACCGACATCTGCAAAGTAGGAAGAAACATAATAAGAAGGAAAGCTGCTTGCAAAACAACACACCAAACCACACTATACAAAAATAAATAACACACTATTGTACAAAAGTATCCATGCAAGATGACCTAAGAATAATACTTTTTGGGATAAAGGCCATTATGGGGCTTGTACAAGGGATTGCCCTCATAGTCAATAAGCTCACAAGACCCTTTCTATAACACACATTTAAGAATGTAGGGCCCATGCCACATGGGTTCGAACTTGCCTGCTCCTATCTTATCGCTAGCCTTATCATACAGAAGAACCAAATCGCCCTCACAAAAAGCTTGAGGAGAGATAGACTGATCAAAATGGGACTTGGCCCACTTTTTCTATGCTTCGATGACCAAAGTAGCAAGAGAACAAGACTCATCTAGTCCTTCTAGGTATAAGAAGTTCTCTTCCTGAGGTGAGGTCTCGAGGAGAAGTGCGACAACCAGCTTGAGGGATGGAATTTTTCACTTAATCGGTAAACTTGCTTCCAGACCGCATACTAGCTGGAATAGTGTGAATCCAGTTGCGTCGTTGGTCGAGGCTCAGTAAGCCCACAGAGATGAAAATAGCATGAGATGCCAATTTGACTTGTGCATCCCAATGGTGTGCTGAAGCATTGTAACCAAGACTTTGTTCATAGCTTCAACTTGGCCATTGGCCTCAGGGTGATACGGGGTTGAGCCATCGTGGCGCAGAACCAAAGTAGAAGTCGACTTAGCCATCATGTAATATCAACAACGGGAGCCATGGTCAGTGACAATGGCCCAAGGCACTCGAAACCTGGAAATAACATGATTGAATAGAAATTGATTCGTCACTTTATCGTTGCAGAGTATGTAGGCATCGCTTCAACCCATTTGGTGAAATAGTCCACAGCAATGATAATATGCCCATGCCCCCTGGCTGAAGGAGGGTTACAGGTCATATAGTCGATGCTCCATTTGGAAAGAGGACCAACAGTACTAACGAGTTGTAGGTGAGCGGGTCGAGCACCCATTTTACGCTGATAAATTTGGCACTCATGGTACTTGCTAATAACAAGGATGCAATCCTTGAAAATGAAGGGGAAAAAAAAAAACCGATATGAAGGTTTTTTTAGTAGTAGCATGTCCAGACAGGTGACTGCCACATGTGCTAGAATGGAAGTCATTCAAGACTCTCTCAACCTCCATGAGAGAGAGAGAGTGTGGCGAAGAATTGAATCGACACTGATGCGGTATAAAGTATCTCCAATGTTACGGTAAGGTTGAGATTGATTCTGAATGTGTCGACGATCATCCTTAGTCAACGCAGAACAGAAAGTGGATGTCTCGAGATACATGAAGATATGACCATACCAGGAGTTGAGAGGTTAATTAAGAAAAGAGTCTCATCTGCGAGTTGCTTGTCGGCACCAGTAGGAAAAGAAGCAGATTGAAGGGAATAAATCAACTCAGCAAAGACCAGTGATTTCTTAGATTTGTCAGTAATGAACACTGAATCGAATTCTTGGAGGATGAAAATCCACTTCAAATACTTGCCCCCAGCAATTGACAAGTCAGGATGTAGGTCATGGGGTTGCATTCTGAAATCACAGTGGTAGTGCGGAGTAGAATGTAATGCCGAAAGAACTGAACAGCCTGTACGACAGCCAAAGCCAACTTCTTGACATGAGCATAACGTGTTTTGGTGTCGAGGAGGTTGCAATTGAGGTAATAAATAATATGTTCATTTCATTCATCATCGTCTTGTACCAGCACCATAGTGATGGTACTAGATGCTGCAGCTAGATAAAGGAAGTATTCGCGATGATAGTTCGGGGGATGCAGCAAAGGAGCATTGATGAAGATGACTTTTAGGTCATCGAAAGACTTTGGGTAGCATATTCCCAAACAAACAAGGTTCCTTTCTTGATCAATTGGGTGAAACCTGAAGCTAGCTCAATATAGTTTAGTATGAAACAACGGAGGAAATTTTATTTTCCCTATAGACTCTACAGCTGATGTAATGAAGATAGAGGTGGTAAATAAACTATGAACTTAACTTTAAAAGGATCAAGGAAAATTCCTTCTTTTGAAACGATAAAGTTGAGGAGTCGTCTGAATTCGACACAGAAGACACATTTATGTGGATTTAGCTGAATCTTGTAGTCTCTAAAATGAAGAAAAATTTGCCGAAGATGATCAGGGTGATCATGGTGTTTACAAGAATGAGCGAGGAGATCATCCAAGTAAGGTTGAACAATGTTTCGAATGTCATGGAACGCATAAGACATCACTCTCTGAAATGTGTCCCCAACATTCTTAAGGCCAAAAGGGAGCTTTTTATACGTAAAGGTCCCCCACGGACAGAGAAAGGTTGTCTTACATTGATTAGCAGGCACAATGTTTATTTGGTTGTAACGAGAAAAATCAGCCATAAAGGAAACGAATTCACTCCCAGCACATTTATCAATGATTTGGTGAATGAAGGGAGTGGGGTAATTATCATTAGGACAGTCATGATTGAGATCACGGTAATCGACGCAAATAGGAATAGTGCCTTGTTTCTTTGTCACTGGTACAATATTTGACACCCAATCTGTAAGAGGGATTAGATAAATAAATCCACCTTTTAGAATTTTTTCAACTTCACCCTTAATGGCGGCCGCTTTTCTAGGGTGAATTAGATGAAGTCGTTGGCGAATGGGCTTTGCATGAGGATAAGTTGGAATCTTTTGCACGACTATACTTGGGTCAATGCCAGGCATTTCTTCATATGACCACGCAAAAACATCGCGAAACTCTTGGAACAGACGAGTATAGAGCTTGATCTCTTCTGGAGAACAAGTGACACCGATATGGACATTTTCAATGACACCAGGCTTGACATAAATATCAATTGAAATCATTTGGGTAATGTTACTCATGTTCCCTTCTGACCAAACTTCATGAGTCATGATCAACGTCTAAAATGGTAGGAATGGGAACTGAGAAGATAACTCCTCGAGACAAGTAGGCATGACCGTCAAGCCAAGCAAGAATAAGGAACGATGATGAGTGTCGTTCCAAGGTACTTCCTTCAGAGACATTACTTCCATGATACTCTCGTCAGAAAGAAATGTCTCGGCTAAGGGATCAGGAGATTCCAAAGAACCAAGCCACAGGGATTGAGAATACACATCGAGAGATTTTCTCGAAATAGGATGATTAGAGGACATTGAAGGTGAAGCCGAAACAATTTCCACATAATTAATTTCGGTAGGACTTAACGACATAACCTCACCCCATGTATCAACAAGATCGAGCAAAGGAATGGCCCAAGGATCAGACTTGACCGAAATCATGTTGACAAAGGCAACATGAGGAGGTGGGAGTGAAAAAATTCCCTTCAAGGAAGGATCTTTGAAGAGTCTTGCCCCCACACTCTCATAAGGAGCACCGATATGCTTTACATATGGAACATCGCCATACGAGGACGGAGAGGCAAATAAGGATAGTTGGTAGACTATGAGTATCTTCCCTTGATAGGGAAAGTGAATCACACGGAAAAGGGAGGCTAAAACATGCATGGCATGGGTCCAGCTCCGTCCGAGTAGAATATTGTAGTTAACATTAGCGTTAATGATCTCTACTTTGACGTGTACCATCTTGCGCTCCAAAGTAATGGAAAGGTTAGGAAGGACACCGAATGGTCATGAATCACACTCGTCCAAAGCTTCCAAAACGTTAGGGGACTGGTTCAAAGTAAGAGAACCAACTGCCTTCCAACAAGCGACATACATGATGCAGATAGAAGCACCTTCATCGATGACAGTCCTATGAATGGTTTTCTCATTGATCATCACCTGAATGAGAAAGGAAATATGATGGGGTAAACGCATAAGGTGGTTTTCCAAGTCAAAACAAATGAGATTAGAGTTAGTTGTATCAAAACCCCCAATATCTGATAGTAACAATTTCTGTTGAGTAGGACAGCTTTGAAGGACCTCGAGAGCAAACATAGCTGATGGCACTTGAACCAAATCTTCAACAATGTTATAATGTTGAGCGGTTCAAGCATTAAGATTGTACGAGGAATTCCATAGCACACCTCGGGAACGTGGTCGAATGGCAGAATCAGGATTAGGTCGCTCTATATGGAGAGGACCAAAACTGGATGAGGCAGAAGAACAAGGGGTACCTTCTTTCTCTTTCCTTGCTTTCGAGGTAGAAGTTTGATAATATTTTGACCTGGTAGCCACGTTAATGGGTGTACTCATCATGAACACTTGTGAACCTGTGGAAGCGGATGACTGAGGCTAGTCTACCATCTGGGTCTGCTGGGATGGAAAGGGCTCTTTTAGGACAGTTGGGGTCCCTTTGAGAAAACAACTAATTTCAGATCATCTACCACAATCCTTAGTATAGTGATCCTCCTCACAGATGAGGCATGGATAGCTGGGCTTCCTTTGGGAAGCATCACTAGCGGATGACTTAGGAGGACCTTGTTTTGCGGCATCAGTTTTACCCTTTCCTTTTCCTTTCTTCTTACCTTTAGAGGATTTTTCCACTACGTTAGACTGGATAGAGTGAACCTCTCAGGTTTTACCAGAGCCTGATGAATTGCGAGGGGAATCATTGGGAGCAATGTCGAAGACCGACTTCTATTTTGAAGAAGATTTTGCGGGGGTTTGAGTCACTGAACCAATTACTCCATCAACATGAGGTTTAGCCGGAGACTTAGATGTCGTCCGATCAGATGATGGTCTCGGTGCATCGGGAAACACATCATATAACGTGTGAGATTGTGAATAGATGAGGTCTAGATACTGGGCAAGTGCGATGGCTTGTTCCTTAGTGATGCATCCACCCATATTAATGTCCTCAATAATTTTGTTGAATGATTTGGTGAACCACTCAGTCAACAACTGATCAGCAATCTCAAGTTTAATCAAATGGTGCCTACGTCACCATTCATGGATGTGGGTCGCAGTGTCTTGCTTGAGTGACCTTAGCAGATGGGTGCCAGTTTCATAGCGCACTGATAGCGGAAATGTGTGAGAAAGGCCATGCGAAGAGTGTTAAATTCATGATAGGTATTTCGAGGGTAGCTCGATATACCATTTGGCTGCAGCACCTATAAGAGTTCGTTGGAAAAATTGAAGATGAATGGAATCATCAACTTAAGAATTTGAGGAGCACGAGAGGTGATATGTCATCACGTGGGCTTGTGGGTCCTCTTTTTCTTTTCATTCAAACTTTAGACAATCCCTCGGAATCTTGGATGGAACTAGAGGCCAATATGGCAAATGAAGAATCGAGTCATTCCTGAGTCTAGACACATATGGCAATTCCAGTGTAGCCAAGAATGACAACTGGGTATTGAAAGGCATTTAAGGTTGATAAGGGGGCCCAATTGGTGGGGCCCATCCCTGTTGGTAAGGATTTTGTCCCCATAATGGAGGATTTTGTCCATATGGCATTTGATTTTTCCGCCATTGTAGGTTACCTTACCCGTAGGGAGGATTCTGACCTTGAAAGCCTTAAAATTGTTCGGTCATAGGTTGTTGATAAGCAACATAAGGGTTAAAAGGCTGTTGAGCCTGATGGCCTTGGACTTATGGATTCTGCACCTGATGTTCCTGGGCATAAGTGTTTTGGACCTGCTGCCCCTACATGAAAGGGTTTTGGACCTACTACCCTTAGACGTAAGGATTTTTCACTTATTGTCCTTGGACATAAGGATTTTGGACTTGCTATCCTTGGACAAAAGGAGGTTTATCCTGTTGCCCTTGGACATAACGATTTTTTGCTTGCTCCTGCAGGACTTGACCCTGGCCTTACCCTTGCAATGGTCGACCCTGTTTATATGATTATAAGGGTTGTTGTTTCCCGGGTTGACCTTGTTGCTGCAAGGACTGACCTTGCAACTGTAAAGGTTGTCCCTGTAGCTGCAGAGGTTGAACTTGCAAATGCATAGGCTAGGAGGATTACGGCGCATACTACACTTGCGGTTTCATGGCTCGCTGCAATGGTTGCGAGGGTTGCCCCTGCGGTTGTTGCAGTTGTCCTTGATGCAACATCATTTGGCCTTGCTACTGCATGGATGGCCCTTACTGTAATGAAGGTTTCCCTTACTACTGCATAAGTTGTCCATGTTGTTGTAACGGTAATTAAACAGTTCCTGGAATGACAGCTTGAATGTTCCTGAACTGTATCTGGCCATACCCACCAGGCGCGATGGATAGACTAGGCTGGACATAAGGTCCAAGCTGAGGGATGTAGGGTAGATTAACCATCACTTGTGAACCATATGGAACATAAGGAGGTTGGTACTGAACTTAAACCATATGGGGCTGCTGGTACTGGATGTTACTTGACCCAGAAAGACCAACAGGGTATTGGCTGTTGGTATTGGACATTGCTCAATCCAACAGGACCAACAGGGTTTAAGATGGCACCCAGAGAGGGTTGGTTCATTCCAACCATGTGATCTTGAGAGCCACTCACATTGGTTGCACCAGACATCATAGAAACATTCATACTTTCCCCACCAAACAGTGGCATAGCATGTCCACTTATTGGAGGGATCGAAGAACTAACAAAGACATGACTCAAGATCATCAGTTGAACCAAGCAGGTTACTTGGATCGAGGAAACAAGAGGATTTGGAATGTTGGGTTGCACTGGGACTGAAGTAACTGCAAAATTCACCATTTGTTGGGAGGTAAGGTTTTGAATGAACGGACCTGAGGTAGGTATAGCGTTGGATGCCCAAATAGGGTTCTGATATAGTGATGAGGCAGTAGGTGTGCCTGAAACCAACTGAGCTAACATCACATAATGAACACTGGTTGGAATGCTTCCCGTGTAAGGGAAACCTTCAGGAGGGAAAGGATATTCCTGCTCCTCAACTATGCATGGAGTGGAAACCTTTGAGTGACCAGGGGAAGAGACCGGGATTTTGCCTTCTCAGTCCATGGGTGAAAACAGGCGACGATGGACTACTGAAGATGTTCGAGGGAATAATTCCAAAGGAATACCCAGTTGATCATACAGACTATATGGACGTTGTTGTGATATCAAAACAGGATCAAACAAAGGATTTGGAGGATAAACAAGCAGTTCAAGCTGACCTTCAGAAGTCGGTGGACTCCCAGGAGTCTGGATAGGATTATCTATAGATTTCGGGCCAATGTTAGAAAGTGACCCAACATCTTAAGGAGGGGGAGGGTGAGATGAAAAAGGTTGGAAAGTAAGAACAATTCCAAGCTCAACACCTTGGTCCTCAAGTGACTGCGGTAATTCAAGAAAAGGCTCCTCAGACAATCTTTCAGACAGAGGGGAGGAAGAGGAACTAGGTGATCTAGTTTCTTTAGCCACAATGATTTTGTCTCAAATAACCAGAAGAGATATTGATTCCAAGGATTTAAAATGTATTTAAAGGTATACTCATGATGTGGTCTATAAAAATACTAACAGGGATGTTATAAGATCATGGGCAACAATTTTTTAAGACCCTAAAACAAATTGTTGCTCTTTCATGTTTTAAGAGTTGAGAAAGAGGCAAAGGTGACTCTATCACTTTCGGTTTGAAATGAGCTTGAAAGGACAAGCACTCGGATGATCTCTTATATTTAGGGAGTCAAAAAGATCAGAATGACTACTCAAGATGATCTAGGTAAAAAGGGTTACCAGGTAACCATGAAGTACATAATACCTTAAGGTAATCTCCTCAAATTTTATGTTCAGTGTATCACATTTACAAGGTGGCAGACTCGACTTCCTATGGATACAGGATTGCAACCTAGTGGGGTCTCCCTTTATATACACGACGATATGGGGAGCACAAGTCCTTACTAGCGTTGTCTAGCACTGAAGCGAATGACAACTGCTAGGTTTAAAAATGCTGGAACACGTCTCTAGCCTAGACCTTCTAAATTTGATCATTAGGTTTCAAATGTGCCTTAGGCTAATTGAATACATTTTAGAGTTTATCTTTAAATTATGTCTCAGTTTTCAGGCCTTATCGTTATGACTCGAAAAACTCCTATATGCAGCTAAATGGTACAAGACCCTTTCAATTCAATGAGTTGTTTACACTAATGAGAGTAGAAAAAACACTCAAATGCAACAAAACAAGCAATCTAAATCAAAATGACATTTTCACTATTTCTCTTTTTGAAAACAAAATTATGAAAAAGCTCTTTCCAATTCCTAACTTTCCTACCAACGCACTTCGAGTAGTCCTTTCACTAGTAAAGAGAATTCATTTCTTTTCCAATGCAAATGACGATGCAACTCTACTCTTCAATGATGCTAACTAATATAACATATTGATTCAGTATAGTAGAATTATGTATTTTTCAATGAAATGAGAAAACGAATGCTTCACAAACACTTCACACTTCAATGGAACATTTCCAATATAGTCAATCACAAGCAAATGCAAAGAACAAAACATAATTCCTTTCAAACTAATGATGGCAAAGACTCAACCAAAAACAAGATGAGAAATATGATCTATGCCTAAAAAGAGACGCTAAAACAACAAATGAAACTTTTCAAACTTGTTAAATGGAAATGAAATCAACAAAAGGAATAACAAACAAAATTCAAGGAGCAACCTTGAGTATCTACGTGACTTGTTGAGCACACAAACAGGTGAATGGATGACGACCTAGATGCACTAGGGTTATAAACCATCCGATAACTTAAGAAACCAAGTGAAGAAAATGCAAATCAAACAAGCATATAAACCAAGCTAAAAGAGCTTTCCCGCCAAGGAGAACACAGTCAAAACAAGCTGAGAGGAAGAAATTAGAAGGGCAAGACACATTGCCTATGATCTAGGGGAAACTGTGATCTTCACCTGCAGGAATCAGCTAGCTAGCAACAAGCACCAAAAGGGGGTTGACACGACTGTTTTTGAGAAAATCGCGTTGATCAGCGCGACTGTCAAAAAAATAAATGCACTGACCGAGGATTCAAGGAAAAAAACAAATTTTTTCAAAGGCTAAAACTAGACTTGCCACTCTAAATTTTAGGCTTAGAGCAGTAAACCAGGTAAAGAAGAGAACACTATAGGGAAATTGTGATACTAGAAAAGTTCATAGAAAACCATAAAATGACAATCAATCAAACAAAAGGATTGGCTCCCCAGTATGGTCGCCAATTTGTGGTGCAGGTAAATTCTTAATGCAGACAAAAACAATTCCTCTAGCCCACGAGAGCGGGTCTAGCCACAAACAAACAATCTATGGAAAATTTCCTTAAGCTAGAATCAAATAAGACGACCTACCTCTTAGAATGCTATTCCACTTAATGATGATCTTGTTTCCTTACTCCAGTTATCTTTCCTTTTCTTCCTTCGAATACCTGAAACAAGCAAACAAACAACAACAACAAACATGATAACATAAAATATTGTATTCAACCTACTTAACAAGTCAAGGAACATTAATCCATAAAGATGTAAGATAACACTTCATGTAGGAAGTCAATCAATAGTTGTATTCATATAAATCAGAAAGAGATTACAACCAATGCCTTGACGTTATTGGTCTCCTCCAACGTATCCAGGTTCCCACACTTATTCTAGCATCTCATGGATGGCCCCAACAATGGATGTTTTAAGGCTTCTTCCCTTTAGTCTCAAACCAAACCAAACACACTATTCTCCCTCAAACATACACTAGAAAGCTACAAGCTATAGATGTCTTGTTGATCATCCAAACTCACTCCAAAACTGGTTTAGCTTGGGAAAAGAGAGGTTTATATAGCTTGGATGGACGGGACATAGTTCCTCTCATCATGGGAGAAGGTCCTATGTCTTGAGTTTGCTCCATCCTAATAGGGGAAAGGAGCCCAGACTGACTTCTTCAGCTCCATCTAGCCCAAGCATCTACCGAAATTCTATTACGAAGCTTCTAGTGCTAGAATCTTGGACTCCATATTTAAAAAACTTGCCAAAAGAGGATCAGTACGACTAGAAAAGGGCTCAGTTGCTCTGTACAGTGCTAGTGCTATTTTTAATATCTGCATATCGGCGCTAGGATGAAACTAGTCAGTAGTGCCGGTCTTGTAAACCGTGGTAAAAGGAAGATTCTTGGGAAATGACGCAAAGGGGAATTAATTTTCTCATGAAGAGGGACATACTAGGCATTTCTTCATGATGGGAAAGCATGTCGGGTTCATTGTGGAGGTCCTATAGTTTTGTGGACGGGTAGTATAGGGATAGTGAAAAAATGCTATGTAACAGGGACTGACAAGGTTATATGCTAGGTAGTGCCAAGGTATGGTAAACTACCAAGGCATGTCAGGAAGTGCTAGGGTGTGTCAGGGAGTATCAAAGTATGCCAAGCAGTGTAGGGGATGCTAACGCATGCCACATAATTCCAAGGAATTCTACATCATGCCAGGTACTATGGCATATAAAGATGTAAATTGTGTTGCTTAGTTATTCTATGGTCATGGTTGGATGTGATCAGCATTGTCTTGGTAACTTGTTAAGTGGGATGAGTTGAGATTGGTCATGCGTAGCCTAATATGAGTTACAAGAATTTCTTAGATGAACAAGGCATATGCTGAATTTTCACAACACATTAGAATCTTGGATTACTCTTAGAATATTTGATGGAAATAGACTCAAGTGCCACAACACATCTACTTTGCACAACGAAGTCTACACACATTAGGGAATCAACTACTGCACATGACAATTTGTAACTTTTTAAAACCCTTCTTCATTATATTACAAACTATAATACAACATGCTAGAGCTCTCATACCAAGGATCGTGGCCCTTTAGAATCACACTTATATAAGGCATACAACTAGGGCTTGGTGTTAGTCCTTTGACAACCAATATACCATGAACAAGACAACACTTGACCTACTTGTTGATGGTGGCCACACACAACCCTATTAGACCACGTGTCCTGAGCACATATGGAGAGTCTTATAACCTCTCATTCTGCAACTCCTCAATCTGCCTCTATCAATGAACTCAACATCTTTAGGTTACTAAACTTGTCTCAACAAACTTCTCCCTCTATCTACCTCCTTTTTCCTTTAATTTCTACAAGACTTAGTGTCTTTGATCAACTGTTCACAACTCTGTTGTGAGAAACTCTTTGGTCTACCCACTTTTTCCATACTTGCTACTCCAAGATGACAAGTCTAGGGATATGGAGGTTTCCCTTCTTCTCACTGAATCAATCCTCTACAATACAATGAACTAGGGATAGTTGACTAGCACACTTGAATGCTACTTTTTCCTTCAAAGTTTGCATGTCCTTAGGCCCATTAGACCTACCATTCTACCAGTCTTATTGTCCTTCAAAATTACAGGACTTAGGGCTCTTCTTGTACAGTCATCTAACAACCCTCCAAATCTACCTGGAATGCCATCAATTTTCCCAACTATAATCAATTATTTTACTAATATATGGCCCACAACACTTCCCTCATATAGGGCTCTTCAAATCTACCACATAATAGTGATTTGAGTCCTCTCAAAATCACTATTCTTGTGTACCAATTTCTTTGTTGTCTAATCTATGAACAAATCTGAAATACCCCTCTTATAATCCTTCTAACAATTTGTAGATGACTGAACTAGGGTCACAAATAATCCACTAGCTGTCCATTGACTACTTTTTTATAGCATGCTTCAAATATATGTCGCAAACTCTATGGACAACCCACCAAAATCAACTCCTCTTCATGTCAATCCATTCCTCATACGACACATTTCTTCTTCTCAATCTTCTACTCAAGTTCCACCCTCCTTTGTATCTGCTATCTCCACACATACTTCTTCAAACCATCTTCCATATATGTGGTCTATATTGTAGATATAAACCACACTCTAAGGGTCACGACCCCTCTTTTTCTATGCACATTTTTTACAGTCTTAAGGGCATACCTAGGGATTGAACATTCTAGGAAACTGCCATAACTAGGGCATTATACTTTTGTTCTAATTGGTTTAAAACAAACTCTATCCACCCATAGTAAGAATAAAAACTCTTTCCTCCATAAGATACTCGGCCTAGCTCATATGGATCCATATATTCTAGGCATTTCTTTGACTGAATCTTGACCTGAACTTCGGATCTCTATGGACCTCAAACTATGGTTACCTCAGTCAATATTACACAAATGGATACTTTTGTTCTGGACCTAAATTATAGTGCATACCCTCCTCCATTTGTGTTGGTATTTATCATAGACCTTGCAACCTACTAACCACCACAAGACAGGGTCTTAACCCTCTCCACTATTTCAGAATTTGATGTGGCCTTCACACAGAAATACCACTGAAATCACATGCCCAAATTATCATGATTCGCCTCTCTTGAGCTTTATTTGACAAAAGAGAACCAATAATATGCCATCCTACTTCACATCTCGAACCCATTAAGGTTTGTGACATTATTGTGAATCCTCACATGATGATATTGCTCTTGGTGGATGATCATGGCTTCCCTTTAGTAACCTTTACTCATCCCTCTAACTCAGCCTACTTTAGAACTACATCTCTCATCACCTCCTTGATCAAATGAGCTCCTTCTCAATTCATGTTCTTGCCTTCATACTAAGGCCTCCTTAAATAAATTTCCCTAGCTAGGTCTCTTAGGAACCCTCTAGAACTTATGAGTTTTATCCACTTAAACCTTAGGGAATATTAATTTTCCTTTGTAATTTTCCTTTAGATTTTAAACCTCATCTTGCGTCGAAAACCCCTTCACTTGGGTTGTTTACCCATAAAGAATTTTGTGACAAAACTCACACAAACCCATCTCACTAGGCTTGTGGAGTACCTCCTAAGCTTCACAATTCAACAGGATAGTCTAGTTTTAGTAACTGTAACTTGGTCAAGCTCTTGTAGTCCAATGAGGACTTGGTTGGGTTTCCAAGTCGAAAATTAAGTAAGGGTACTTGTGAGGGCATGATAGATGGGGATGGTCAGGTCATGCCAAGGAATTAAAAGGCATGCTAACACATGCCAAACAATGTTAATGCATGTTGAGGAGTGTTAGGGAATGTCGAGGCATCACAAGGGAGAACTAGGTCAAAATGCATGGAAATGGACAAATAAGAGTGTGTGCCAGGGAGTATCGTTGAATTCAACTGTGCCAAGGATGAAGTGTGTTGGGAGAAGTTCATAATGGATTTGTAGGGACAATACTAAGGTTGTGATAAGGGGATTGACATAGCATTTTTAGATAAAGGGACACTTTTTGTTGGACACAACATTGTTTTTCCTTTAGCTATTATTTGTATATGACATGTGGCACATTTTGGCTGAATGCTCATGTTTTAAGATGTTTTAGACAATTTCATATTGTACATTGTTGTGTATAAGTTTTGGGGCACTCGGCTTGTGCTGAATTATATGTTGTGTGTCTTTTGCATCTTCTGGTTCTTGCAAACTCTTAGTTAATGTTATATTATTTATATGAATTGTGTAGAAATTAATATGTAAATTCTAAACTACTCATGAAATGTACTAAATCACAAAACTAGAATCTACTCTACTGATCTATAGAATAAAATTCACAATCAAGAAGACATATCATAAACATGCACAAATATTTATCACACATTAATAGAGATTTATCTAGGGGAAAACAATAACTCAAAACCCCTTACTATTTGTATTGCATTAATCAAAGAATCTAGATGAATACAATATGCTTGCTCAAGCTTGAGCACAACCTGCACCTATATCTTCCATCCTCTGTCTAACTGACTGAAGCTGGCCAAGGCTTAGCCAAATTTTCAAGCCTCCAAGCTCCTATTTCCTTGCGTTGTTCCCTTGTGAAATTGCTCCCAATTTTTAGGAATTTCTCACCAAGGAATTGTGCAATTACCATAGGACAATTCTCTGACTGCATGCACCACCTGCACAACTTAGATTAGTTTACAACTGATACTACACTTCCCTTGAACTCTAATCTCAACTGGGTAACTCGAATTCTCTGCATGCATGAATTATTTTGGGCTGATTGATCATTGAGTGTGACTAAAGTTACACTGCCCAACTTGACCTTCCACTAGTTCTTCTGACATATAGAACTAGTTAAACTGACAATAACTCAAATTCAATGAAATGGATTGCTAAAAATTAGAAATCGATCATGTAGAACTGAACTCCAACTCGAATTAACTCAGTAACAAGTGCCATGTCACCTTAATTAACTGCCTCCAAGTATTACGCTGAAATTGAAATTCAAATTTTAATCTAGCTTGACCAAGGGAAAGTCAAAACCAGATTTTCTTGTTGCATTTTCAACAAACTAGACATACATGTGAAATATTGCTTGTGTAAGCTATGTTTCTTCGTTATTTTGTCGACATGGCTAGATGTGATCCTTGTCCTGGTAAGTTCTTAAGTGGGACAAGTTGAGCTTGGACATGAGTGACCTAAGAAGATTTATAGATAGTTCTGAGGTGAACAAGACATAATCTACTTGTAGTTGGTGCAATTGGCCAAGTTGTTAAGGTTGAAGTAGGCCAATGTCACTTGAAATGTAGTAGCTAAGGACTTGATTGGGTTCCCAAGTCGTGAAAAAATGTAAGGTTAGTTGTGAGGGCATGAGTGCTAAGGTGTGATAGGGAATCCTAACATGTGATAGATAGTGCAAAGGCATGTCAAATATGATAAAATGTGTTAAGTGCTAAGGTATGCCAAGATATGCAAGGGTGTGAAAATATTGTTAATGACTCTCAAGGCAACAAAAAGGAGAAACAAGTTAAACTACAAGGAAATGAATACATGTGAGTGATCCAACTTAAACAGGGACACAACAAATTACAGATGTAACCATAAATACAAAGATGTAGCAGAAATAACATTTCATTTCATTAATATCAAATATTGAAATATGCTTACAAACATAATGTAAATAAGACTAGCTCGGGCAATGGTAGCTTATCTCTTAGTAGAGATGTGGCAACTACATGCCTTTGAACTATGTTACAATGGGGCTAAGAGGCCTATTTATTACTAAAAAACAATGGAAAACCCTAAACACCAAAAAACCTAACCTTAGGAGATGAAGTGCAAAAATTATGTGCCCCATTTGGGTAAATTGGTACATCAACTTCTCGGGGTCGTAACTTTGGCATACAATCTCCGTTTGACACACACAATACCTCGTTAGAAATATCTATCCAAGGAAAATAACTTATGGCTAGCCAAGACTAATCTATAACCATTGTTGGCCCTGGGTTTCCCAAAAAATGTCATTTAGGCCTCAAAATGACTCTGGAAGTTTAGGACCCGAAAAATTGCCAAAAATAGTAATTGTGTTACAATTAAGGAAACTGAAAAAACTAAAAGAGACAGTGGTGGGGGTCCTAGTGGAATAGTTGGATGGCCACCAACATCCACCTAGATCAGTCCTCCCCCCTTAGGAAGCAATTTTCCCCATTGCGTTGAGTGCCTCCATGAGATGGGAAAAATTCTACTCAACTTGGTCCCTGGTGAGCCACTTGCCTTAGTGCAGGAGTGGGCCAGCTTTGACAACCCGATATAGTTGGATGTTATGTTGGCTAGTCTTCTTGACCTATGTGTCCATAATCTGATTAGTTGTGGAACATTCCCTATGGTCTAGGTTTAACTCTATTGGTGTAAGCTATTCTGCAATGTCTGATGTGTCCAATAATGGTGGGAAGTATCGTCGAAGGCAGTCCACATTGAACACTAGATGTAGGCCAAGGAATGGGGGAATGTTGAGCTCAAAATAATTGTCTCCCACAACCCTGGTAATGGTTTAAGGACCATATTAGAGTGATTTGAGCTTATGTTTGGCTCTAATAAGGCGTTCTTTCTGCAAATGCAACCAAACTTTGTTTCCCACCTGAAACTTGTGTTGCACTCAATGTTGATCATGTCGATGGTTGTACCTGGAATTTGACTTCTCCAAGATGTTGTGAACCTGCTAGAAGAAGTGTTATATGTGTTCAATAAATCTGGTCTCTTTATTAGCCTAAGACAATACATGTGTGGATTCTATGTGTATAATTGCATGAGGCATGGCAACATCAATAAGACACAATGGTTTAAATCCTATACCCACTTGAAAGGGTCTGCAACTAGTTGAGCTAAGGAGATCTCTGTTATAATTGTGTTTCACATAGGGAAGAATCTCATCCTAGGGTCATGGATGCTTGGAGTTGTACTTGTGAAGTATCTCCACTATCATCCTATTCACAACCTCCATATGGGCATTGGTTTGGGGATGGAAGGGAATCAACTTGATGAGCTTGGTGTCCAATTGTGTCGAAAGGATTGACCATAATGTGCTAAGGAACCTGATATCCTGATATGATATAATGGTCTGTGGGATCCCAAAATGTACCCACACTTGTTCATGGAATATTTTGGCAGTGTCCTCTATTGTGATAATCTTCTTGCAGGCCACCAATATAGCCATCTTAGCAAATCTATCCAGAACCACAAATACACAATAATTACCATTCTTATTATAAGGGAGGCTAGTCATATAATCCATGAAGATGTATTCCCATGGCTGGTTGGGAGTAAGCAGAGGAGTGTACAAACCTTGCTTCTTGATGGTTGGCTTGGTGATGACGTAGGCAGTGCAAGATATGATATATTTCACAACATCCAGTCAGAGTTTGGGCCAATAAAAGTACTTTTGTAATAGAACCACAATTTTCTCTACACCAAAGTGTCCTGCGACTCAATTGTAGTGCGCTTCCAAAATCATTTTGGCACACTTGCTTGAAGGAACACAAAGGTGGCCCATGTAGCATAATAATGCATCCTAGAGGTGGAAATCAGTAACTTTCTTTCCATCTACTAGAATCTAGTATGTGGAGGAAAACTCTGGATCATTTTTGTATAGTTGCGGCCATCCAGAGGTCTCATGGCCACAAGAGTTGAGAACAGTAGTCAGTGTTGCAACTATGGGTTAGCTGAGGCAGTTTGCAACATGATTGGTGTTGCCCTTTTTGTATTTAATGTTAAAGTGTAATTGTTGCAAATACGTAGACCACTTATGATGGCAATTTTTCTACAAATTCCCTTGTGTTTGTATAAAATGAAGAGGTCGGTGATTAGTGTGGATGACTGTCTCCTTCCCCAAAATGTAGTGCTTCCATTGTCAGCAAGCTTTCACAATGGAATAAATCTCTTTATCATAGGTGGGGTACTTACGAATTCTATCGGACAGTGTCTCACTATGATAGGACATTGGATGCATGTGCTATCTGAGGATGACACCAATAACATAGTTTGAGGTGTCTATCTCGATTTCAAATGGTTGTTGTAGGTCTTGAAGTGTGTGTACCGGTGGAGAGTAGAGTTGGCGCTTAAACTCAACAAACGCCTTATGTTGGGACTTGGACTAGGAAATCTTTTCTTTCACCCTACCCTTAGTAATCTAACTCAAACACCAAGGGATATGGGAGAATCCCAACACGAACGTCTGATAAAAATTGGCAAGGCCCAAAAAGCTATGAAGCTCCATCAGAATGGTCAGGGATGGCCAATCCTGAATTACTTGGATCATAGTTGGATCCACATGCAAGACACACTCATCTATGATGTAACCCAAATATTGGACCTAGCTCATGCCAAAGTTGCATTTCTCCAAGTTGGCACACAGTTTGTGCCGCTGAAGGGTTTCAAGGACCTATCAAATGTGTTGCAAGTGTTCCTCCCAACACTTGTTGAATATGAGGATGTCATCCAGATATAAAGCCACGAATGAGTTGGTGAAGGGCCACAAGATGTCATGCATTAGCCTCATAAAAGTAGTATAGGCATTTGTTAACCGGAAGGGCATAACCAACCATTCAACAAGGCCTTCAATTTAAAGGTGGTCTTCTGTACATCTGTGGGCTCTATTGGAGCTTGGTGATAGCTAGACTTCAGATCGATCTTGCTAAAATACTTTTCCACCTTGAGTTGGTCCACAAGGTCGTCAATCTGTGGGATTGGATCCTTTTCCTATCAGTGATTTTGTTTAGTTCCCGATAGTCATTGCAGCCTCCATGTCCCACCCTTCTTCTTCACAAGTACAGTCGGGATACCACAAGGCAAGGAACTTGGTCAGATGTGCCCTTTTTGTAGAAACTCCTGGATTTACTGCTTGATCTCTTCATTTTCTAGAATAGAGCGTCGATATTTCGGCCCATTGCGTAGAGGTGTCATGGCAGCCAGATCAATCGAATGCTTGACCTGACAGTGCAAGGGTACCCCTGTGGGTGAGGAGAAGATGTCCTTGTATTCTTCCACGACCATATCCACCTGCTTCTGCTACATGGAGGAACCCTTCCAAGGGGCTATGTTCTTGCCCTTATTTCCTAGTGTGGGAGATGATCTTACTACATTGCTTAAAAGAGATCAAAGAGATGGAGGAAGGCAAGGCTGCCTTTGGTATCCTGTATAACTTACTACCCAAAGAAATAATAAAAGAGTAGGGGCTAGACTCATATACAACATGTCACTTCCACAAGTCTCGTTGTCCTAATAATACATCACAAACTCCAAGAGGAGCAACATCATACAGTACCTCATCCGTGAAGGGCTTGATGTTGTAAGGAAGGTGACAGTGCTAGCTGACGCGGAGATCTTGTCCTTGGTGAAGCCACCTAATGGTGTATGACTGTGGATGTTTTGTAGTTGGTAGGCCCAACCACTTCACGACCTCTACTGAAATGAGGTTCTTTTGGCTCCCTCTGTCGACAATGAATTGCAACGAAGAACCCTTCACCCAAATCTGTGAGTGTAATAAGCGTTCCCCCTCCTCTGGATCTTTAAGCTCAATCTTCTAGATCTTGGTGGTGGCCACAGTGGCACTAGGCTCCGTGTCAATGATCTACTTCCCTTTTTAATTCCTCTTGTTAGGTTCTGACTCAGAGTCGGAACATGCCTCTGACTTGGAATCCTTCAGCTTGGCCACTAGTGGCTACTTGGCCCGACAATCACTTGCATTGTGAGTGGAGCTCTTATGAAATTCACACCACTTTTCCATGTCCTTCTTTGTCTTCATGGTGTTCTTCTTTGCTTGCAGCTTCAACAGGTTATCTTGGGTCGCATCGCCTTGGATTTTCCCTTTGCTCTGCGGTTTAGGGGCGCCTTCCCCTTGCTTCGGATTCAAAGATCCAAAGTCTCACTTTTTCTGTTTAGACTTCTGCTCAATATTGACAGTGTATCGATACTCTGTGCTAAGCGAGGAGATGTCTAGGAGCTCCAACTTATCTTGGATGTACCTTTGTAGGCAGTCACGGTACTTGAGTACCAAATGTTTCTCAGAATCTTTGATACCCAAATTCATGGGAATGGTCTGAAAATAATTGGTAAAATTCGGGATATCTTGGTCCCTTCCCTGCCACAACGTGGTCCACTTTATGTATTTATCCTCATATCTCTCGATAGGGTGGTAATGCTCCTTGATGGCATCCCAGAATGAATTCCAAGTGGGTACAGGCGAAAATAGCGAGGGTGTAGTTTCGTCCTTCTTCTCATAGGTGGTATCCCACCAGTGTTTTGAGAGGAGCTCTTATGAAACTCACACCACTTTCCCGTGTCCTTCTTTGTCTTCATGGCATTATTCTTTTCTTGCAGCTTTGACAGGTTATCCTCAGTCACCCCGCCTTGGATTTCCCCTTTGCTTTGCGGTTTAGGGGCACCATTCCCTTGCTTTGGATTCGGAGATCCAAAGTATTTCTTTTTCTGTTTAAACTTCTGCTCAATATTGACAACATATCGGTATGCTGTGATGAATGAGGAGATGTCCAAGAACTCCATCTAATCCTAGATGTACATGTGTAGGAAGTCACAGTACCTGAGTACCAAATGTTTCTCAGAATCCTTGATACCCAACTTCATGCGAAGGGTATGAAAAACATTCGTAAAATTCGGCACATCTTGGTCCCTTCATTGACACAGCATGGTACACTTTATATATTTATCCTCATAGCTCCCTATAGGGTAGTACTTCTCCTTGATGGTGTCCCAGAATGAATTGCAAGTGAGTTTGGCCGAAAATAGTACTTCTCCTTGATGGTGTCCCAGAATGAATTGCAAGTGAGTTTGGCCGAAAATAATGAGGGTGTAGTTTCGTTCTTCTTCTCACAGTAGGTTTCCCACAAGTCCTTGACGTGGGGGGTGAATTTGAGAAGGGAAAAAGTAATATTTTCTTGGATGGAAAAATCATGAACATAAAATATCCTTGTAGCATATTTAACCACTTATCTACAACATCGACATCTATCTAAACCTCAAATATGGGGATGTCAAAGCTAACTTGTACCTTAAAGGGTGTGGTGCTTCCATAGTAACTGCTCGAAGGATATGCGTCACCTAGGGTAGTCGCTGAATAATCTTGGCAAAGTTCTCTATTATTTCATTCCTCTATCGCTTGAGGGCTTCTTTGAGAAATATTTTGAAAGGTCTCATACCCCCTCATCTTTCTTCTCTTCCGCCATGGGAGGCTGTCGAGATTTTCTACGCTGGTCTTGCAAAGGTTTCACAAGTTCAAGCCCTAATTCCTTATATCCCGACCTCGTTAGGGACATAAAATGAAAATTAGAGAAAGAGAAGACTACTATGATACCATTGATATGAACTTAAACATGAATGCAACAAATTACAGATATAACCATAAATATAGAGATGTAATAGAAATAACACTTCATTTCATTAATATCAAATACTAAAATATGCTTGCAAACATAATGGAAATAAGACTAGCTTGACCGATGGTAGCTTATATATGAGAAGAGATGTGGGGGCTACATGCATCTGAACTGTGTTACAATAAGGCTCAGAGGCCTCTTTATTATTGAGAAATAATGGAAAACCCTAAACATCCAAAAACCTAACCCTAGGAGATGAAGCGCCAAAACTATGGGTCTCGTTTGGGTAAATTGGTACATCAACCTCCCAGGGTAGTAAATTTAGCATACGGTCTCCGTTTGACACACAAAATACCTTGTTAGAAATATATATCCAAGAACTACAACTTTTGATTGTTGAACACAAGTCAAAACGGCTCCAGAAGTTCATGACCCAAAAAAGGGCTAAAAATAGTAACTATGTTGTAATTAAGGAAACTGAAAAACTGAAAGAGAGAGTTGGGGTTGGGGGGGGGGGGTCCCAATGGAATAGGCAAGTGGCCACCAACATCCACCTAGATCAATGAGCATTAAAAGTCATCAATTTACCTTTTCCAAGAGGGGCATGTTAGGCACACCAACACTAGGTGCCAATATGTGCCAAGTGCCAAGTGTTAGTGCATTCTAAGTGCCAAATCTTCCTCTGTTACTTCTCGTCTACTTTCTAATAATTGATCTCAAATAAATTTAATATTAAATAATGCTAAACCATACCAAGGAATCTCAATGAATTCTAGACATGCTAAGACTTTCTAATCGCTAACACGTGCAAAGTGCCAATGTGTGTTAGGGCATGTTGAAGAGTGCTAAGGTGTGTTAGAGAGTGATCATGCATGTTGAGGAGTGTTAGAGATTACAAGGGACACACAAGGGATAAATATTTTAAAATGCATGGAAGTGAATGAATATCAGGGTGTGTCAGGGAGTTTCAACGAGTGCTAGCTGGCATGCGAAGGAGGGAGTGACAAGGTATGCTAAGCATTAGTAAGGCACTCTAGGGAATATCAGGGCATGTAAATAAGTGCCAAAGTGTGCGAGTGATTTCCAATGTGTGTTATCATGTTCCAAATTGTTCCAAGGCATGACAATACATGCCTAATGCGAAGGCATGCTAGGATGTGCGGGGTGACCGGGTATGCCAATTTGTGTGAAGGACTGTCAAGGCAATAGAGGGAAGAGCCAAGCTAAACTGAAAGTAAATGAACACATCAGAGAGTTAATAAGTTAGGACTTTATCTTTTTCAAAAGGGGCATTCTAGGAAAACTAATAATAGCATCCAATACACGCCAAGTTCCAATGTGTGCCACATGTTAATTTATGTTAATTCATGTGAAAATGGTACAGGCCATGGTAGGGACTATAGGGCATGCCAACACATGTGAGGAGAGTGATATGTTATCCTAGGGCCTGCCAACATGTTCTTGGGTGTCCTAGTCATGGCAAGATATTCTGGGTACAAATATGTTCCAAGGCATGTGAGGTGCCAAGGAATATTAGTGTGTGACAAAGTATGTTAAGGTGTGCCAAGAGTGTTGAGGAGTGCAAGTATCTCCCATTAATAGAATTGACAGATCTTGATTACGTATTAAATAATATAGTTCCTACACACACTAGTGTAACTTTATCTAAAGAGAATTTGTCATATGATAAACCTAATAGATATGAATCATGTGTTGACTCATAGGAAAACTATATTCTCGTTACTTGAGGGAAAGTATACTCATTAATTACTTCTTAACAAATTGACTGACTCTAATCAATATGGCCTTAGACACGTAATGAAAATAACTCCACAACAATGGTCTTAAATCATTATCTTTTGACAAAACATATAGTAAAATGCACATAATATCATCGAAAACTCATTGGAATGATCAACGATGACAAACACTTTTTGACCGCCACCAAAAGTAACCAAAAAGAGAATTGGTGAGGGTTAATAAAAGATCGTCACTATAATTAGTGTCACCAAAGAGAGAAATAGTGACAACCCTTTAACAACCCTCACCAAAAGTGTCACTAAAAATGGCTTTAGAGACAAACCTTAAAGGACAATCATTATATGTACTTACAACAACACTTTTTTAAGGACCGTCACAATAGGTGACATTGGTGATAGGCCTTAAAGGTCCATCATAGGCGTGGCCCTCACCAATGACCTTTTTTGTTGTAAGGGTGTTTTTCTTTCCAAACCTTCTTATTCTCATCATCAAGCTATTCATTCATGGTTTATTCTATATTGTACGCGTAGTTACGAGCTATGTGTCCATAGTTATGCCATTTGTAACATTCGATGTTTTCGTAGAAGATTCCATTTGGTTTCTATCTCGTGATCCTGCAAATTTTCTTCTTGGGTTTTATCGATAATAGTTGTACCTGTGTGGAACTTCACAATCCCTATCCATATGTCCAAAATTGTTACATTTGTAACATTTGACATCGTCTCACAAATGATCAAATTTTTTGATATTATGCTGAGTTCTGGAATATCTATTTCTGAAGGATCTCTTGGAAATATATTCATTCCAAACATATATGCGACATTATGTAGCTCTATTTCCAAAAATTTGACATGAATAACAATGATAATAAAAGATAGGTCGGTACCTAGGAGGAAATCTTCTTTCAGGAATTGTCTTCCAAGGTTCTTCCTGCAAGTATTGATCTCTTGATTTAGCTGAGAGTTCTATCTGCTTGGTATACTTTGCGTATCCATATTCTTTAATTGTCATAGAAGGACATGACTTATTTTTTATTTTTTCTTTGTAATAAATCCTAGTCTTGTCGCTGTATGATTATTGGTTGTTGATGAGTTTTTCGAAATTCTTTGAACTGTTTGCATAGTCTTGAAAAGTTTTTCCATTTTTTTACTTTTTTTCGTAGAGCAACTATTTTAGCTTCCAATACTACTCTTTCCTTGTTGTTTTCCTTTAACTCTTTCCAAATATATTCTTCAATTCGATTGTATTCTTCAACCTTTATTTTAAAATTGAGGACCTGTTCCCTTTCTGTCTTCAATTTTCCTTCAACAGTGCTAACATGCTTCTTTTCGGCCTTGAGATATTTGATAACCCTAATTACTTCGTTTCGAAATTCGACTTCAGCCATTTCTTCTTCTTCGTCTCCTTCTTCATCAAGTGCCAATTGTTTATTATTGTTGGCGATAAACAAGACTCTTCCGTTGAATTCTTCATCGTTATCATTGTCTTCTTCCGATGAGGAGCTATATTCTTTGGAGAAGAAACTTTTCTAAACCATTTCTTCTTGCCTTGCTTGTTGAGCTTCCTAGGACTTTTCTTTCCTTTCGTAACAAACTCATCTTTGTGAGGACATTTGGCTGCAAAATGCCCAACCTCATCACAATCAAAACATATTAATGGAAGTTTTCCTTTGAATTTTCGCATACCTGTTCTCATTTTCCATGTGAAGTAGGAAAATTCTTTATCTGAGAATTCTTCTTCATCTTCTTCCTTTTTCTCATCCTTACAATTGCAAGTTTTTTATTTCGGACTCTTCTTGTCCTTACTATTCTTCTTGGATGTGGAAAATGTTGTTTCTAAGTGATATGCACCATCCTCTTCTTCAATCCTTATTTCCTATGTTGTAAGAATTCCATGCAATTCATCTATGCTAAGATTGGTCAGATTCGATCTATCTTCCAAGACAGATACCTTAGGGTTAAATATTTCTGGCAAGGTTCTGAGGATCTTTCCGAAAACAATTTTCATTTCAACATGTTCTCCCAAACCTTCCAAGTTTTTTGTTGTTTCATCAACACGCTAAAAGTATGCAACAATATCTTCATCTTCCCTCATTTTGGGTTACTCAAATTTTTCCCTGAAAATTTGATGCCTTGCTTCTTTCACCTTTGAGTCACCTGCATATATAGTTTCAAGCTTTCCCCATACCTATTTAGCATTTTTGCAAGTCAATACCTTAAGATAAACAGATTCAGTAAGCCTGCTGATAATAAGATATTTAGCCTTTGCATCATATACCCTATTTTTCTTACCTTGTTCATCCTAGGTTGGTGTGAAGTATTTTTCAACAATTTCCCATACTTCGTATCCTTGCACTAGCAAATGGACCTGCATTCTTCCACTCCAAAGTGCATATTTATTTCTATTGAACAAGGGAACTTTATTCTTAGTATACTCCATGATCTCCTTCCAGTTGTTAGACTACTATTGAAGAATCCAAGCTCTGATACTGAATGTTGGAAACACTGAGAGGGAGGGTGAATCAATATTCCTTAGCAATTAGAACTTTTAAATATTTTCAGAGCATTAGTTAATCTTCAATTATTATTAATGTTTATGCAGTAATAACAGTAAATAAGATAAAGGAAACTAATATACAAAAGTTGGGGAACCCTAGCTCTGCAGCTGCCGCCATGGTTTCTCAGATCGCCCCTGCTGCGAATGGAATCGAGTACCGCAGGCACAGATCAAGGGATTTATCCCTCACTGAAGACGCACAGGATGCTCATTTTGTGAATGTTGTGGCCGCAAACAAGATTACTCGCGCAGATCTCTTTGCAGAGTGCCCTGGAGTAGCACGGCATCAGCTCCCCGCTTTCACAAAAAGCTCATGGAGCCATCCTCAGCCTGTCGACGCAGCAGCCAAGGGCACTCCAGCAGAACCCCACGCAGCGTATCCACTGACCTTGGATACTGGGAAGGAAAAGCCTGCTTCGATGGGCGGTATGCCTCCTCCGCAAATGAGGCAAATCCAAGATACGAAAACCAATCTTCACGCATGCTGCCTCTCTGCACAGATCTGCAATGAAAAGAGGCATTCGGACTTTTCTGCATCATTCCAGATACAAATCAAGCTCATTACAGGCAAAACTATGCTACAATGGGTCAACCAGACGGATCTAGTGCAGAATCTCAAGCATACACTGAGCATCAAACTGGGAATCCCCTCTGCAGCTCAAAGGCTTCTCCATGAAGGTAAACAACTTGAGGATCCCTATCCCATTTCTTTTTTCGGCATTGAGAAAGATGCATGCATTATTTTAACCCTTCGTTTGAGGGGAGGAGCTGCTGGAGAGTCTTCCTCAGCTAAGGCATTTTCTTATAAAGATGCAGTCCATGCTAATAAGCCTGAAAAGACAGATCCGCCAGTTCAGGCTCCTCCCAAGCCCTTTCTGGTTGACAAATTGGAAGAGGTCCCCTCTGTTGAGATCTCTTACCCTGACTTAGCAGATGACACCCAGCAATTTGCTGAAAGGGCCATCATCTGCAGATTCAATGGTCTCTGGCCACGCTCAAAGGAACTTTATGACTGGATCAAGGACAACTGGACTCACCGATGCAAGATTTACTTCTGTGCAAAGGGATATTTTATAGTTTTGTTCGACAATCTCGAGGACTACACAGAGGCCTTAGAAGAAGGCCCTTGGTTCATGGGTTCGGCAGGCCTCTTCTTAACTCCATGGTTCCCAGACTTTGATCCAGCTTCTGCAGTCATCACAAAAGCCCATGTCTGGATCAGACTTCCAAATCTCCCAATTCACCTGTGGCGCACAGAGGTATACAGGCAAATAGGCAACACTTTGGGTTGCTTCTTAATGGGAGACTACAAGAGGGAAATGCAGGGTCTTTACACATATGCCAGAATTTGTGTGGAGCTAGATTTAAGCAAGGGATTGCCAGAGCAAATCAATCTCAAGATCAAGGACTCTATTTGGACTCAGCTTCTAGACTATGAGAACACTGCCTTTCGGTGCCGCCATTGTCACCTTACAGGACACCTGCAAATCTCCTGCCCATCACTGACAGCAAGATCGAAAAAGGGATTCAACGCAAAATCCAAGCCCAAGCGTTGGACTCCCTGCCCTCCTCCGCCGACTGGGAGCCCCAGCTCCCCAAGTTCGAAGGATGGGGATAGCGATTTAGAACCAGATCAGGAGCCTCAGCCGATGGATCCTCCCATGGATACCATGGGCCATCCCCCGGACACAACAATCGCCCTGAAGCGCAGCCATGAGACCTCCTTAGAATCTAAAAAGGAATTCCAGATGTCAGAGTTTCCCAGTCTTCAAGTTGTCCTAGCTCATCCTCCCCAGGATGGCTGGACAAAAGTCAACAAAAAGAAAGGGAAAAAACAATGCGTTGTAGCTTCTACCCCTATGGGGTAAAGATTATTTGGGATGTCTGTGATTACATGCTATCTGCTGTTGCCATTAGTTTGAATCTTTTCACCAGGACCGAGGTTGATGGATACATCATTTCCGGCCTGCCGGTCTCTTGCTTTTCCTGATTGTACTATATTTTCTACTTAATAGAATTAGTCTTTACTGAGAAAAAAAAACAGTAAATAAGATAACATAGTAGGAACAAGAGTTTTAGGTGGAAAACCCCCTTTGGGAAAAAAAACACCGAATTCTTTTCTAATAAATTATTTAATCTTTAGCCCCAACTGAAATGAAAGAAACAACTTCATAGAATTATAGAAAAGCATTCTTCTCCAGTTCCCACTAGAAGGACACCCCAACACCCTGGTTTCTTCAGTAATCAACTGAATGGATGCCCAAACAACCAAGCAAGCCACAACTGGCCCTAGCACCACCATACCACCCTGAAGTTTTCACAGGGCCCAACTTGTAGGCAACTTCATACACCTACCTAGCACCTCCTTGCCACACTGTAATGACTGAAATGAGACAAGACTATGGATTCCCAAACCAGGGAAAATAATTCACGATAAAATAAGATGTACAATAATTTTCGTGTACTTGACCAAATACCCAATCACTACAAGGCCTACAACCCAACCATGACATCATCCCAACAGTGACTCTTATACCTCCCAACATTGCCTCTTCGACTCTAGACAAAATGAATCTTTCAAAAATTACCCTTTTACAATATTTAAAATGATGACTCTTTTACAAATGACCCTTTTACAATGATGACTCTTTTATAAATGACTCCTTTACAACTTTACAATGATGACTCTTGGCCTTAACAATACTTCATGATATCAGGATGGATGTCATGTCTTTAAGGATGTCCCGTTGCAATGCTTCCTTTTATTTGATACTTCTTCTCTTTAATTATTTCTTGATGTTTTACTTGAATCTTCTTCTACCTGCATGAAACATTTTCCTAACGAAACCAATCCCAAAACAAAAAAAAATACCCTTCAACTTACCTCCACCTACAAAACACATGTAAGTGCATCATAATGAATAAATACAAATTAAAACTACAATATGTACCTGAAGTCTGCTTGTTACTTTTGTTGTTGACTCGTTGCAAGAGTAGAAAAATACTCCCACTCTTGATATGGGTCTCGACTCTATGCAATACTATAACCAAAATTCACCTAAAGATATATACAATAAAAACTAGTGACAAACCCTAGACTTGTGATGGACCAAGTTCTAAGTACAACAACAACGACCATTCTATCAAGTATGACAAGACGAGTAATATAAACTCACTGTTGGAAATAATACTGAGAGGGGGGGTGAATCAATATTATCAAGCAATTTACCAAATCTTCCTTATTTGATCTTTTGAATTATTCTTGCATATCAGTACCATAAAATAATGAGCATGAATAAAGAAAATAGACAATCACACCAAAGAACACAAGATGTAAGGTGGAAACCCAATGCGGGAGAAAACCACCTGCTGCAATATGTCTCTATCTTCTTTCAAGAAATTCTTTTTACAATGATTTTGTACTGGTGCAGTCCTTTACCAGCACGCAGGCTGCAACCTGCAGAGAGCTACAACTCTCTCTCGTTTTCCAGTCTCTCCTGGAAGGGAGCTACAACCCCCTACTTCTTTTCATGAAGAATCAAATGATAAACAAGTATACAACAGATACAATCCACTACAGATATCAGATCAGTAATTACAGAAATAACCCAGAACACCTTATGAACAGAAATATACAGTCAACAGATCATCTTAAGACAGGGACGCATATTTTCTTTCTGTGACCTGCGACTGGACGCAGTCTACCTTCCACTGTTCTGCGTGCCAACGCACTGTTCCTCTATGCTTTTCTGCGACCGGCGCACCCAGAAACACTATCGCGCCGCGTATTTTACTTCAGAGACGCACCCAATAACACAGTCGCGCCGCGTCCTTTGCCTCAGAGACGCACCTGAGCCTTTACTGTACTGCGTCCCGGCGCACTTTCCCTTCACTGAACCTGTGTCCCTTCAGATATAAAAGATATGAGGACTTCAGAACCAACCCAAACACTCAGATCCACAGATCTGATCATGCGCCATAGAGATCACAGTCCATTAGAAGATTCGCCCTCATGGATCTGGACTAGATCTCACCAAAAGATATTCAACCAAGATGATGTTTAATCCAAATGAACTCCTTTGCTTTATATAGGCAAGCTTCTCCCCAAAACATGGAACAAAACCACGAGCCGACACCATAGAAACACAAAACCGTCGGCTAGATACCACACAAGAAACCCCTACGTGCTTTTCTCTGCCTTGAAATGTGTGCACTGGGCGGACGCACCTCCTGAACGGCTGGCCTGCGTCCCTGGACGCGGGTTCTGTATGGTATACCTGCGGGGACGCACGTGCTGAACATATTTCCTGCGTCCTTCTTGATTTATCACCTGAATGGGTTTGCCATCAAGGACAACACCTGAAACATAATGCCAACAATCTCCCCCTTTGGACTTGATGGCAACCACATAATCTTCAGCTTCATTCTCCCCCTTTGACATCAAGGGCAAAGGGTATGCTCCCCCTATGCTCATGCATCTCCAGATTTGTAACCAGAAATCCATCATGAAGGAGATAGAGACATATTGCAGCTATTTCCAAGATCTCCTTCTCCATAATGCCAACAATGCATTATGTGCTCCCCGTGAGCCTATACCACCAATAGGAAGATGATCAACAGTAAGATGATGCATCAACAACCCCCAGCTTTTGCCTGAGGTATTCAAAAGTGTCCCTGGGCAACGGTTTGGTGAAAATATCAGCAACTTGTTCCTTAGAAGGAACATACTCCAACTTGACCTTCTGTTCAAGTACTTGTTCCCAGAGAAAATGGTACTTGATTGGTATGTGCTTGGTTTTTGAATGCATAACCGGATTCTTTGAGATGCTGATTGCACTTGTGTTGTCACATAAGATAGGAATAGGAGGTGTACAAGTGATGTGATAATCCTGCAAAGTCTGCATCATCCAAAGAAGTTGGGTGCAACAAGATGCAGCAGCAACATATTCCGCTTCAGCTGTAGACAAGGCAATTGAACTCTGATTCTTGCTGAACCAAGATACCAGTCTGGAGCCCATAAAGAATGCACCGCCACTTGTGCTTTTCCTGTCATCCACGCTTCCGGCCCAATCTGCATCTGTGTAAGCATGAAGAGTGAGATCTGTATCTCTAGGATACCATAAGCCATAATTTTGAGTCCCTTGAAGATATTTGAAAATTCTCTTCACTGCTTGAAGATGAGTCTCCTTCGGATTTGCCTGAAATCTTCCAACTATTCCAACTGCATGCATGATGTCTGGTCGGATACCTGTCAAATATAGTAAACTTCCAATCATAGATCTGTAGGTTGGTTGATGTACTGCTGCAGATTCATCATTTGCACTGAGACTACATCCTGTGACCATGGGTGTACATACTGGTTTTGCATCTTCCATGCCATATTTCTTCAAAATCTGCTTGAGATACTTGGTTTGAGATAAAAAGATTCCTCCTTCCTTCTGTTGGATTTGCAAACCAAGGAAATATGTCAGTTCTCCTAGCAAGGACATTTCAAATTCTTTCTGCATGACTGAGGCAAAGCTTTGACTCATAGCTTCTTCATTGCTGCCAAAAATAATGTCATCTACATACACAACAAGTATTAGCAATTTGTCATTTTCAACTTTTATATACAGATTGCTATCTGCTGAACCTTTTAAGAAACCTTGTTGATGAAGATATTTGTCCAACCGGTAGTACCAAGCCCTTGGAGCTTGTTTGAGACCATAGAGAGCCTTTTTCAATCGACATACAAGATTTGGATCATTTCCAAGAATGAAACCATCTGGCTGTTCAATGTATACTTCTTCTTCCAGGTCTCCATTCAAAAAGGCTGATTTCACATCCATTTGAAATACTTTGAAGTTCTGAAAACTTGAGAGAGCAAGGAACATTCGGATGGCCTCAAGTCTTGCAACAGGAGCAAAAGTTTCTTCAAAGTCTATTCCTTCTTGCTGCGCATACCCTTTACAGACGAGTCTGGCTTTGTTTCTAATTACTTCTCCATTTTCATTTAATTTATTTTTGAAGACCCATTTTGTTCCAATAACATTCTTATCTTTTGGTCTAGGAACCAGCTCCCAAGTGTTGTTCTTTTCGATTTGCTCAAGTTCTTCATCCATTGCTTTCACCCAACATTCATCTTTGCATGCCTCTTTCACATTTTGTGGTTCGGTGGAGGAAAGTAATGCCAAATAGCTTGAAGCTTCTGCAACTGTTCTTCTAGTTTGTATACCTGCTTCTTTTTGTCCCATGATCTGAGATTCTGGATGGTTCTTCTGAACATATCTGGATGGAGTCTTTTCTTCTATTCTTGTCCGTTCTTCTGCTTCTTCGTGAGGTTCTTCTTGAGATTCTTCTTGAGGTTCTTCTTCTTCATCATTCTGTCTTTGAGGGTAGCTCTCATCTTCTTCGATGTCTTCACGATGTATTTTCCTAGGAATATATCCCTTTTCATCAACCACTACATCAATGCTGTCAACAATTCTGCCAAGTCTTTTATTGTAGCATTTGTATGCTTTGCTATGTGGAGAATAGCCAAGAAGAATGCCTTCATCTGCTCTAGGATCAAGTTTGCCAAGCTGCTCCTCAGTATTCTTGATATAGCATTTGCTCCCAAATATTTTGAAGTGCTTTACCGAAGGAGTTTTACCACTCCAGAGCTCATGAGGGGTTTGAGTGCTGTTCACCCGGACATTTGTCTTGTTGAGAATAATAACCGCAGTATGTGCAGCCTCACCCCAGAAGGTTGCGGGGGTTCCTGATTCATCAAGCATAGCACGAGCCATTTGTTGGATTGTTCTGTTCATTCTTTCAACAACTCCATTTTGCTGAGGCGTTCTAGCTGTAGAGAATTCTCTCCTTATCCCATGTTCATCACAGAAATCGAAAAATTCATTTGAAGTAAATTCCCCACCTCTGTCAGATCTGAGGCACTTAATTTTGTGACCTGATTCATTTTCAGCCAAGGCTTTGAAGGTTTTGAATTTTTCGAATGCTTCATCTTTGTGCTTCATAAGACCTAACCAAACAAACCTGGAGAAATCGTCAATAAATAATATCAAGTATTCCTCTCCTCTAGGAGTTCTTTTTCTGAAAGGTCCACATACATCTGTATGTACTAGCTCAAGAGGCATGCTGGCTGATCCTTCTTTCTCTGGAAAGTTAGTTCTGGTTTGTTTTCCAAACTGACATGATCTGCATATGGTGTTGTCAGGAATTTTGATATCTGGAAGATCGCGAACTGCCTGATATTTGCAAGCTTTCCTTATTTGTGAGAAGCTTAGATGTCCCAACCTTCGATGCCATAACCAGTGCTCTTCATTCTTGCTTAGATAGCATTGTTGTTGTCCTTCATCAAATATGTATAGATTATTTGGAGTTCTCTTTCCTTTGAGAACTGTTTTACATGTATCAAGATCACGAACAAGGCATCCATTTGATCTGAATATAACCTCGGTTCTTTGATCACACATCTGGCTGACACTTAGTAGATTATGCTTCAATCCATCAACAAACAAAACATTTCCAGCCTTAACATCTTCTTTTAAAGGAGCAATACCTTTTCCTTTTATAGTTGCAGGCGTATCATTTCCAAAAGAGACTTTCTTTCCCTTTTCTAAATTAGAATAAGACTCAAGTTTTTCTTTATCACCTGTCATATGCTTCGAACATCCACTGTCAATGTACCATAGATTTTCTTGTCCTTCTGCATAAAATGCTATCCCACATCTTTCTGTTTGAGGTTCCTTTATTCTCCATGTTTTGGCGCCTGAGGCTTGTTCCTTTTTCTGCTCTTGTACCTTTCTTTCCGGAAACCTGCTTCTGCATTCAAAGTCTTTATGTCCAAAATTATTGCAAATAGAACATTCAACTTCATTTTCAAGAGCTGAAAAGTTGTTATAGGTCCTTTTTGTAATCCCTGTCATACTTCTTTGTTTTTGAGCTTCCCTAGTCATGATTGTTTTATACGCAACACATTGAGCTGCTTTGTGACCAAAGTTATGGCAAGAAAAGCATTGTCCATTGAAGAAGCTTCTGCGATTATTGGATCTACCAGCCAACTGATTGTAATTTCTATTTTCATCTATTCTTGAACCAAATTGAGAAGATTTTACCTGTGGCTGGTTGTGGCTTTTGTTCACCCTTAAGCTGGATTGCCCCTGATAGTTTCTGCTTGACATTTGTCCCTGCTTTACCTGATGATCTTCCTTATGCTCTTGCTCATTTCTTCTTGCTGCATCAAGATAACTTTTTGAAGTGGATGCTTGAGAAGTTTCTCCATTATAGCCCAAACCTGTCTTATTTAGTGGAGACCGCTGCACACTGATAATCTCATCCAAAGTTTCAGATCCTTTGACAAACTTGAGATTAATAGTTTTTGTTTTCTCAATTTCTTTTCTAAGACCAACAATTTCACCTTCTAATTTTTCAAGATGTTTTTCCTTTTCATCAATTTGGAATTGTAGAGTATCAATAATCATGTTCTTTTCTTCTATGCATCTCTTGAGTCTAGTAATTTCATCATAAAGGTTATCCACATCTACAGCATCCTCATAATCATCATCTTCAAATGCCATTAACAACCTATATTTATTACCTTGTTCATCTTCATCACTGTTTGATAAGCCATCACTATCTTCATGGGTGTAGTAGCTTTTCTTATTTGCGCTTTGTTTCTTGTTCCATCTAACTGGTTCCTTTCCTTTATCCTTATAAGAGCATTTTGCAGCATAATGACCTACTCTTCCACAAGCAAAGCATTTGAAAGGTAGCTTACCTCTGAACCTTCCAGAACCTCTTTGAAGATTTCTGACAAAATTTGATTCTTCTTCCTCTTCTTCTGGATCATGGCTTGCTTCATAGTAATCTTCTTTGCCTGATGCTTTAAAAGCAGCCTCCCTTCTGTCTGATGGTCCTCCCTTTCTCATTTCATAAGCAGTTAGAATTCCATGTAGCTGAGACATAGTAAGAACACGGAGATTTTCTTTTTCTTCTATTGCAGATACTTTGGATTCAAACTTGGGGGATAATGATCTTAGAATCTTTTGAACTACTAGAGACTCCTTTACTTCTTCACCCAAATTTTTCATACAATTTACAATCTCATCTACCCGAAGAAAATAATTAGCCACACTTTCATCATTATACATCTTGAGAGTCTCATATTGAATTCTGAGAGTTTGAAGTTTGGCTTGTTTTACCTGTTCATCTCCTTCATAGCTTGTGATCATTTTGTCCCATATTTCTTTTGCTGATTTGAAGTGCATTACCTTCATGAATTCTGTTTGGGATATACTTCCTAATAGAGTACTGACTGCTTTTGCATTTGTTTCATACTTCTTTTTCTCAGCTGGATCTGTAGGAGTAGCTGAAGGAAAAGCATAGCCTGTTTCTACAATGTCCCAAACTTCAGTACCAAGAGATTGAAGATATGCAGTAACTCTTACCTTCCAATAATTGAAGTTTGTCCCATCAAAAACTGGTGGCCTGATTGATGCTTCTCTCTCGTAGTTGCTCATGATGAACGATCTACCTTCAAGCGATCAAGCTTTTCTGAAGGACCTGCTCTGATACCAATTGTTGGAAATAATACTGAGAGGGGGGGTGAATCAGTATTATCAAGCAATTTACCAAATCTTCCTTATTTGATCTTTTGAATTATTCTTGCATATCAGTACCATAAAATAATGAGCATGAATAAAGAAAATAGACAATCACACCAAAGAACACAAGATGTAAGGTGGAAACCCAATGCGGGAGAAAACCACCTGCTGCAATATGTCTCTATCTTCTTTCAAGAAATTCTTTTTACAATGATTTTGTACTGGTGCAGTCCTTTACCAGCACGCAGGCTGCAACCTGCAGAGAGCTACAACTCTCTCTCGTTTTCCAGTCTCTCCTGGAAGGGAGCTACAACCCCCTACTTCTTTTCATGAAGAATCAAATGATCAACAAGTATACAACAGATACAATCCACTACAGATATCAGATCAGTAATTACAGAAATAACCCAGAACACCTTATGAACAGAAATATACAGTCAACAGATCATCTTAAGACAGGGACGCATATTTTCTTTCTGTGACCTGCGACTGGACGCAGTCTACCTTCCACTGTTCTACGTGCCGACGCACTGTTCCTCTATGCGTTTCTGCGACCGGCGCACCCAGAAACACTATCGCGCCGCGTCTTTTACTTCAGAGACGCACCCAATAACACAGTCGCGCCGCGTCCTTTGCCTCAGAGACGCACTTGAGCCTTTACTGTACTGCGTCCCGGCGCACTTTCCCTTCACTGAACCTGCGTCCCTTCAGATATAAAAGATATGAGGACTTCAGAACCAACCCAAACACTCAGATCCACAGATCTGATCATGCGCCATAGAGATCACAGTCCATTAGAAGATTCGCCCTCATGGATCTGGACTAGATCTCACCAAAAGATATTCAACCAAGATGATGTTTAATCCAAATGAACTCCTTTGCTTTATATAGGCAAGCTTCTCCCCAAAACATGGAACAAAACCACGAGCCGACACCATAGAAACACAAAACCGTCGGCTAGATACCACACAAGAAACCCCTACGTGCTTTTCTCTGCCTTGAAATGTGTGCACTGGGCGGACGCACCTCCTGAACGGCTGGCCTGCGTCCCTGGACGCGGGTTCTGTATGGTATACCTGCGGGGACGCACGTGCTGAACATATTTCCTGCGTCCTTCTTGATTTATCACCTGAATGGGTTTGCCATCAAGGACAACACCTGAAACATAATGCCAACAATCTCCCCCTTTGGACTTGATGGCAACCACATAATCTTCAGCTTCATTCTCCCCCTTTGACATCAAGGGCAAAGGGTATGCTCCCCCTATGCTCATGCATCTCCAGATTTGTAACCAGAAATCCATCATGAAGGAGATAGAGACATATTGCAGCTATTTCCAAGATCTCCTTCTCCATAATGCCAACAATGCATTATGTGCTCCCCCTGAGCCTATACCACCAATAGGAAGATGATCAACAGTAAGATGATGCATCAACAACCCCCAGCTTTTGCCTGAGGTATTCAAAAGTGTCCCTGGGCAATGGTTTGGTGAAAATATCAGCAACTTGTTCCTTAGAAGGAACATACTCCAACTTGACCTTCTGTTCAAGTACTTGTTCCCGGAGAAAATGGTACTTGATTGGTATGTGCTTGGTTTTTGAATGCATAACCGGATTCTTTGAGATGCTGATTGCACTTGTGTTGTCACATAAGATAGGAATAGGAGGTGTACAAGTGATGTGATAATCCTGCAAAGTCTGCATCATCCAAAGAAGTTGGGTGCAACAAGATGCAGCAGCAACATATTCCGCTTCAGCTGTAGACAAGGCAATTGAACTCTGATTCTTGCTGAACCAAGATACCAGTCTGGAGCCCATAAAGAATGCACCGCCACTTGTGCTTTTCCTGTCATCCACGCTTCCGGCCCAATCTGCATCTGTGTAAGCATGAAGAGTGAGATCTGTATCTCTAGGATACCATAAGCCATAATTTTGAGTCCCTTGAAGATATTTGAAAATTCTCTTCACTGCTTGAAGATGAGTCTCCTTCGGATTTGCCTGAAATCTTCCAACTATTCCAACTGCATGCATGATGTCTGGTCGGATACCTGTCAAATATAGTAAACTTCCAATCATAGATCTGTAGGTTGGTTGATGTACTGCTGCAGATTCATCATTTGCACTGAGACTACATCCTGTGACCATGGGTGTACATACTGGTTTTGCATCTTCCATGCCATATTTCTTCAAAATCTGCTTGAGATACTTGGTTTGAGATAAAAAGATTCCTCCTTCCTTCTGTTGGATTTGCAAACCAAGGAAATATGTCAGTTCTCCTAGCAAGGACATTTCAAATTCTTTCTGCATGACTGAGGCAAAGCTTTGACTCATAGCTTCTTCATTGCTGCCAAAAATAATGTCATCTACATACACAACAAGTATTAGCAATTTGTCATTTTCAACTTTTATATACAGATTGCTATCTGCTGAACCTTTTAAGAAACCTTGTTGATGAAGATATTTGTCCAACCGGTAGTACCAAGCCCTTGGAGCTTGTTTGAGACCATAGAGAGCCTTTTTCAATCGACATACAAGATTTGGATCATTTCCAAGAATGAAACCATCTGGCTGTTCAATGTATACTTCTTCTTCCAGGTCTCCATTCAAAAAGGCTGATTTCACATCCATTTGAAATACTTTGAAGTTCTGAAAACTTGAGAGAGCAAGGAACATTCGGATGGCCTCAAGTCTTGCAACAGGAGCAAAAGTTTCTTCAAAGTCTATTCCTTCTTGCTGCGCATACCCTTTACAGACGAGTCTGGCTTTGTTTCTAATTACTTCTCCATTTTCATTTAATTTATTTTTGAAGACCCATTTTGTTCCAATAACATTCTTATCTTTTGGTCTAGGAACCAGCTCCCAAGTGTTGTTCTTTTCGATTTGCTCAAGTTCTTCATCCATTGCTTTCACCCAACATTCATCTTTGCATGCCTCTTTCACATTTTGTGGTTCGGTGGAGGAAAGTAATGCCAAATAGCTTGAAGCTTCTGCAACTGTTCTTCTAGTTTGTATACCTGCTTCTTTTTGTCCCATGATCTGAGATTCTGGATGGTTCTTCTGAACATATCTGGATGGAGTCTTTTCTTCTATTCTTGTCCGTTCTTCTGCTTCTTCGTGAGGTTCTTCTTGAGATTCTTCTTGAGGTTCTTCTTCTTCATCATTCTGTCTTTGAGGGTAGCTCTCATCTTCTTCGATGTCTTCACGATGTATTTGCCTAGGAATATATCCCTTTTCATCAACCACTACATCAATGCTGTCAACAATTCTGCCAAGTCTTTTATTGTAGCATTTGTATGCTTTGCTATGTGGAGAATAGCCAAGAAGAATGCCTTCATCTGCTCTAGGATCAAGTTTGCCAAGCTGCTCCTCAGTATTCTTGATATAGCATTTGCTCCCAAATATTTTGAAGTGCTTTACCGAAGGAGTTTTACCACTCCAGAGCTCATGAGGGGTTTGAGTGCTGTTCACCCGGACATTTGTCTTGTTGAGAATAATAACCGCAGTATGTGCAGCCTCACCCCAGAAGGTTGCGGGGGTTCCTGATTCATCAAGCATAGCACGAGCCATTTGTTGGATTGTTCTGTTCATTCTTTCAACAACTCCATTTTGCTGAGGCGTTCTAGCTGTAGAGAATTCTCTCCTTATCCCATGTTCATCACAGAAATCGAAAAATTCATTTGAAGTAAATTCCCCACCTCTGTCAGATCTGAGGCACTTAATTTTGTGACCTGATTCATTTTCAGCCAAGGCTTTGAAGGTTTTGAATTTTTCGAATGCTTCATCTTTGTGCTTCATAAGACCTAACCAAACAAACCTGGAGAAATCGTCAATAAATAATATCAAGTATTCCTCTCCTCTAGGAGTTCTTTTTCTGAAAGGTCCACATACATCTGTATGTACTAGCTCAAGAGGTATGTTGGCTGATCCTTCTTTCTCTGGAAAGTTAGTTCTGGTTTGTTTTCCAAACTGACATGATCTGCATATGGTGTTGTCAGGAATTTTGATATCTGGAAGATCGCGAACTGCCTGATATTTGCAAGCTTTCCTTATTTGTGAGAAGCTTAGATGTCCCAACCTTCGATGCCATAACCAGTGCTCTTCATTCTTGCTTAGATAGCATTGTTGTTGTCCTTCATCAAATATGTATAGATTATTTGGAGTTCTCTTTCCTTTGAGAACTGTTTTACCTGTATCAAGATCACGAACAAGGCATCCATTTGATCTGAATATAACCTCGGTTCTTTGATCACACATCTGGCTGACACTTAGTAGATTATGCTTCAATCCATCAACAAACAAAACATTTCCAGCCTTAACATCTTCTTTTAAAGGAGCAATACCTTTTCCTTTTATAGTTGCAGGAGTATCATTTCCAAAAGAGACTTTCTTTCCCTTTTCTAAATTAGAATAAGACTCAAGTTTTTCTTTATCACCTGTCATATGCTTCGAACATCCACTGTCAATGTACCATAGATTTTCTTGTCCTTCTGCATAAAATGCTATCCCACATCTTTCTGTTTGAGGTTCCTTTATTCTCCATGTTTTGGCGCCTGAGGCTTGTTCCTTTTTCTGCTCTTGTACCTTTCTTTCCGGAAACCTGCTTCTGCATTCAAAGTCTTTATGTCCAAAATTATTGCAAATAGAACATTCAACTTCATTTTCAAGAGCTGAAAAGTTGTTATAGGTCCTTTTTGTAATCCCTGTCATACTTCTTTGTTTTTGAGCTTCCCTAGTCATGATTGTTTTATACGCAACACATTGAGCTGCTTTGTGACCAAAGTTATGGCAAGAAAAGCATTGTCCATTGAAGAAGCTTCTGCGATTATTGGATCTACCAGCCAACTGATTGTAATTTCTATTTTCATCTATTCTTGAACCAAATTGAGAAGATTTTACCTGTGGCTGGTTGTGGCTTTTGTTCACCCTTAAGCTGGATTGCCCCTGATAGTTTCTGCTTGACATTTGTCCCTGCTTTACCTGATGATCTTCCTTATGCTCTTGCTCATTTCTTCTTGCTGCATCAAGATAACTTTTTGAAGTGGATGCTTGAGAAGTTTCTCCATTATAGCCCAAACCTGTCTTATTTAGTGGAGACCGCTGCACACTGATAATCTCATCCAAAGTTTCAGATCCTTTGACAAACTTGAGATTAATAGTTTTTGTTTTCTCAATTTCTTTTCTAAGACCAACAATTTCACCTTCTAATTTTTCAAGATGTTTTTCCTTTTCATCAATTTGGAATTGTAGAGTATCAATAATCATGTTCTTTTCTTCTATGCATCTCTTGAGTCTAGTAATTTCATCATAAAGGTTATCCACATCTACAGCATCCTCATAATCATCATCTTCAAATGCCATTAACAACCTATATTTATTACCTTGTTCATCTTCATCACTGTTTGATAAGCCATCACTATCTTCATGGGTGTAGTAGCTTTTCTTATTTGCGCTTTGTTTCTTGTTCCATCTAACTGGTTCCTTTCCTTTATCCTTATAAGAGCATTTTGCAGCATAATGACCTACTCTTCCACAAGCAAAGCATTTGAAAGGTAGCTTACCTCTGAACCTTCCAGAACCTCTTTGAAGATTTCTGACAAAATTTGATTCTTCTTCCTCTTCTTCTGGATCATGGCTTGCTTCATAGTAATCTTCTTTGCCTGATGCTTTAAAAGAAGCCTCCCTTCTGTCTGATGGTCCTCCCTTTCTCATTTCATAAGCAGTTAGAATTCCATGTAGCTGAGACATAGTAAGAACACGGAGATTTTCTTTTTCTTCTATTGCAGATACTTTGGATTCAAACTTGGGGGATAATGATCTTAGAATCTTTTGAACTACTAGAGACTCCTTTACTTCTTCACCCAAATTTTTCATACAATTTACAATCTCATCTACCCGAAGAAAATAATTAGCCACACTTTCATCATTATACATCTTGAGAGTCTCATATTGAATTCTGAGAGTTTGAAGTTTGGCTTGTTTTACCTGTTCATCTCCTTCATAGCTTGTGATCATTTTGTCCCATATTTCTTTTGCTGATTTGAAGTGCATTACCTTCATGAATTCTGTTTGGGATATACTTCCTAATAGAGTACTGACTGCTTTTGCATTTGTTTCATACTTCTTTTTCTCAGCTGGATCTGTTGGAGTAGCTGAAGGAAAAGCATAGCCTGTTTCTACAATGTCCCAAACTTCAGTACCAAGAGATTGAAGATATGCAGTAACTCTTACCTTCCAATAATTGAAGTTTGTCCCATCAAAAACTGGTGGCCTGATTGATGCTTCTCTCTCGTAGTTGCTCATGATGAATGATCTACCTTCAAGCGATCAAGCTTTTCTGAAGGACCTGCTCTGATACCAATTGTTGGAAATAATACTGAGAGGGGGGGTGAATCAGTATTATCAAGCAATTTACCAAATCTTCCTTATTTGATCTTTTGAATTATTCTTGCATATCAGTACCATAAAATAATGAGCATGAATAAAGAAAATAGACAATCACACCAAAGAACACAAGATGTAAGGTGGAAACCCAATGCGGGAGAAAACCACCTGCTGCAATATGTCTCTATCTTCTTTCAAGAAATTCTTTTTACAATGATTTTGTACTGGTGCAGTCCTTTACCAGCACGCAGGCTGCAACCTGCAGAGAGCTACAACTCTCTCTCGTTTTCCAGTCTCTCCTGGAAGGGAGCTACAACCCCCTACTTCTTTTCATGAAGAATCAAATGATCAACAAGTATACAACAGATACAATCCACTACAGATATCAGATCAGTAATTACAGAAATAACCCAGAACACCTTATGAACAGAAATATACAGTCAACAGATCATCTTAAGACAGGGACGCATATTTTCTTTCTGTGACCTGCGACTGGACGCAGTCTACCTTCCACTGTTCTGCGTGCCGACGCACTGTTCCTCTATGCTTTTCTGCGACCGGCGCACCCAGAAACACTATCGCGCCGCGTCTTTTACTTCAGAGACGCACCCAATAACACAGTCGCGTCGCGTCCTTTGCCTCAGAGACGCACCTGAGCCTTTACTGTACTGCGTCCCGGCGCACTTTCCCTTCACTGAACCTGCGTCCCTTCAGATATAAAAGATATGAGGACTTCAGAACCAACCCAAACACTCAGATCCACAGATCTGATCATGCGCCATAGAGATCACAGTCCATTAGAAGATTCGCCCTCATGGATCTGGACTAGATCTCACCAAAAGATATTCAACCAAGATGATGTTTAATCCAAATGAACTCCTTTGCTTTATATAGGCAAGCTTCTCCCCAAAACATGGAACAAAACCACGAGCCGACACCATAGAAACACAAAACCGTCGGCTAGATACCACACAAGAAACCCCTACATGCTTTTCTCTGCCTTGAAATGTGTGCACTGGGCGGACGCACCTCCTGAACGGCTGGCCTGCGTCCCTGGACGCGGGTTCTGTATGGTATACCTGCGGGGACGCACGTGCTGAACATATTTCCTGCGTCCTTCTTGATTTATCACCTGAATGGGTTTGCCATCAAGGACAACACCTGAAACATAATGCCAACACTCACACCATCATATAGATTTAGCAGACTTGGTGTAGCATCAAATGTGTAGTATCAAGAATAGGACATCCGAAATGTGCCATAAAAACTAACTGTGACATATAGAGATATAGATATATAACCGAGACCTTGTATTTACTTATGTTGTCTTGCAAAAAGAATACTTCAAAGATGATACTCAAAATTCAAATGTAAACATTGATCATACATACCTTGTTGTAGGAGACTTACCCTTCACTGGTCATGTGTGGTCCTTACTGTAGTGATCCCTGAATGCATGTTTCTTATTTCCTTCTAGGATCTCGATATTGGATCTGTTGTATCTATCTAATTTTAGATCTTGAGGGTCTGAAATTTTGTTATATGGTAGCCCTATGAGTTCTCTTTCCAACCTGACAGGTCTGATCAATATCAGATTCTCCAAGAAAGAGTTATGCCCAATCTCCCACAATGGCCATATTATAGCTGAGTTCAGTGTAGCTAATTTTTATGAAGTCCTGCATGTCATTGTTGTGACCTTCAGCCCTGAAAACAATACCCAACAAACTATAGTTTGCCCTATTTCTTTCACTATTTACAAATTTGAATCCAATGCTGAAAGAGAAAGTTATGACATTTTTCCCAATGTCACATGTTTTCCATGGAATTCGCGAGCCTAAAAAATCCCAAATTCCTCAGATCATATCTCCAAAAATATAGCGAACCAAGATCTAACATGCAGTCACGCAATTCATCACAATTTCAGCTCAAATGGGTTTTAATTTCAGCTTTTGAAGCTTCACAGAAACAAATTTATAGTGCAAAATCCATGATGACCTATTTGAAGAAACAAAATCCTTACTAGAGGAGGATATGAGGGTCACTATTTATATGAATGTCTTGAGTTGAGAAGGTCCTCAACAAGTGAACTTTGGAGGGAGTTTAGGATAATTTTTTTTATTAATTACTGATTATTCAATTACCATAACCAATTATGAGATCCATGCCACAACCCCATAGGGTTTTAACCCATTAACTAGGGTTACTATCGCCAAACACGAATATCTCTCAAAACATGAAGAATTACATGGCATGGCATATATCAATGGAAACATATAGACAAGTAGAATCCATCTAGCAGATCCTTGACTCATAATAGAGTAAGTTGTTAAGTCAAAATTCCCATGCAAGATCGGGGTAGCCCCTAGTGCTACTTGGGTTGGTATCAATGACAACCACCAATAAATATTCTCCCCCTTTGGCATTTATGGAAACAAAAGTACCCCCCCATGATCATGAAACCTCTTCCTACTACCTTCACTCCACCTTTTTTAGCAATGGCAAATGGTAACTCCCCTTGAAAAACTGTCATCCTACTGACCTATACACACTTCCACTCCCCCTTTCTACTTGGTAAGTGAAAGATTCTAATCAGAACTTGGGTGAATCCCAAGATTTTGGCAAAGACACAAATTATTCATGAGGTAATGGTTTGGTAAATATGTCAACAATTTGTTCCTTTCTGCCAACATATTCAAGCTTGATATTCTTTTTGGTGACCTGCTCTCTAATGAAATGATATTTGATCGGAATGTGCTTTTTTTTAGAATTCATCATAGGATTTTTGGAGATATTGATGGAACTAGTGTTATCATAGAAGATGGGAATAGGCTCATCAAACTTAACTTGAAGATCTTGAAAATTTTTCTTCATCCAGAGAACTTGAGTATAACAAGTTGTTGTCGTGATGTATTCTGCTTTTGCTATGGATAATGAGATTGAAAACTACTTTTTACTTAACCATGAGACAAGGCAAATACATAGGTAGAACACTGCTCCACTAGTACTCTTACGATCATCAACACTTCCTACCCAATCTGCATTTGTATAGGTTTGGATGACCAGATCATTTCCTATGGGATATCGGAGACCATATTCCATTGTTCCCTCAAGATATCGAAGAATTATTTTGATGACAATTATATTAGATTATTTTGGTATTGCTTGGAATCATGCTACTTGTCCCACTGTGTGCATCACATTTTTCCAGGAGGCTGTCACATATAGGAGACTAAAAATCATGGATCTATACAACCTTTGGTCCACGTCCCTTGATGATTCTTCTAAGACTAAATTGCAACCTATTACCATGGGGGTAAGGACTGGCTTGAAATCTTCCATCTGGAATTTCTTGAGCATTTCTTTGATGTACTTGATTTTATATATGAATATTCCTTTACCCTGTTGATATATCTCGATATTCATTAGATTGTCATGATCCACTTTCACATAGAGATTGCTTGTCAGTTCTTCCTTTCTTGAATCAGTAATACTTCAACATTCTTTTCCCCTTGAACATGTAATGAGGCTGCCATCTTGTTCAAAATACATGTCTATCAATCGTACACTCATGTCATATACTTTTGGATAAACTCCTCATCTTCAAATTTCCAAGAGTTGATAAGTGTAATTGTTCATAATATTGTGTCATTTAACAAACTGTCTTGACTTGAGTCATTAACCAAGGTCACTACTGATTACTCACAATACGTTACGAATCGTGAAAGCATAACTCTTGGGACCTTATGGCCTTCTTTCTTTTCTTTCTCATCTTGTACGTGTTCATCCTATACCCTTTTTCCTTTCCAAACCTTCTTATTGTCATTTTCAAGCTTTTCATTCATGGTTGATTCCATCTTGTACCTATAGTTACGAGCTATGTGTCCATAGCTATGACATTTGTAACATTCAATGTTATTCACAGAAGATTCTGTTTGGTATCTATATGGTGATCCTGCAAAGTTTCTTCTAGGGTTTTACCGATAATAGTTGTACCTGTCTGCAAATTCACAATCCCTAGCCATATTTCCAACATTGTTACATTTGTAACATTCGACATCATCTCTGAAATGATCAAAATTGTTTATATTATGCTAAGTTCTGGAATATCCATTTCTGAAGGATCTCCTAGAATTGTATTCATTCCAAACATACATGCAACATTCTGCAGTTCTATGTCAAAACCTTCCACATGAATAAAAATGATCATAAGAGATAGTTTGGTACCTGGGAGGAAATCTTCTTCGAGGAATTGTCTTCCAAGGTTCATCCTATGAGTCTTGATCTCTTGATTTAGCTGAGAGATCTATCTTCTTGGTAGAATTTGCATATCCATCTTCTTTAATTTTCATAGAAAGACTCGACTTCTTTTTGAATTTTTATTTGTAATCAAGACCACTCTTGTCGTTGTATGATTGTTGGTTACTGATGAGTTCTTCCAAAGTCTTTGAAATTTTAGCATAGTTTTGAAAAAAAATTCCATTCTTTACTTCCTTTCGTAGAGCTGCTATTTCAGCTTCCAATCCTTCTCTTTCCTTGTTGTTTTCCTTTAATTCTTTCCTGAGAGATTCTTCACTTCTCTTGTATTATTCAAAATTTATTTTAAGATTGAGGACCTGTTCCCTTTCTATCTTCAAATTGTCTTCAAGTTTGTTAACATGCTTCTTTTTGGCCTTGAGCTCTTTGATAACCCTGATTACTTTGTTTTGAAATTCGACTTCAGTCATTTGTTCTTCTTCGTCTCCTTCTTCGTCACGTGCCTCTTGTTTATTGTGTTAGGCCACAAACAATACTCTTCGATTAAATTCTTCTTCGTTATCACTATCTTCTTTGGATGAGGAGATATCTTCATTAGAGAAGAAACTTTTCTTAAACCATTTCTTCTTGCTTTGCTTGTTGAACTTCCTAGGAATTTTCTTTCCTTTTGTAACAACCTCATTTTTGTGAGGACATTTGGCTGCAAAATTTCCAACCTCACCACAATCTAAACATATTAATGGAAGTTTACATTTGAATTTTCCCTTACCTGTTCTCATTTTCCAGGTGAAGGAGGAAAATTCTTTATCTAAGAATTCTTCTTCATCTTCTTCGTTTCCTCATCCTTATAGTTGCAAGTTTTTTATTTCGGAGTCTGCCTGTCTTTAATATTCTTCTTGGATGCGGAAAATGATATTTCTAAGTGAGATGTTCCATCCTCTTCTTCAATCCTCATTTCATATGCCGTAATAATTCCATGCAATTCATCTATGCTGAGATTTATATATTCAATCTATCTTCCAAGACAGATACCTTAGGGTTAAACCTTGCTGGCATGGTTTTGAGGATCTTTTAGAAAACAATTTCTATTTCAATAGGTTCTTCCAAACCTTCCAATATGCAGAAATATCTTCATCTTCCCGCATTTTGAGTTGCTCAAATTTTTCCCTGAAAATTTGAAGCTTTTCTTCTTTCACCTTTGAGTCACCTACATATATATTTTCAAGCTTTCCCCATACCTCTTTAGAAAATTTGAAAGTCAATACCTTAAGATAAATAGATTCGATAAGCCCACTGATAATAAGATCTTTAGCCTTTGCTTCATATACCATACTTTTCTTAGTTTTTTCATCCTGGGTTGGTGTGAAGCCTTTGTCAACAATTTCCCATACTTTGTATCATTACGCCGACAAATGAACCTGCATTCTTCCACTCCAAAGTGCATATTTATTTCCATTGAACAAAGGAACTATATTCTTAGTATACTCTATGATATCCTTCCAGTTGTTAGACTGCTATTGAAGGAACCAAGCTCTGATACCAATTGTTGGAAACACTGGGAGAGGGGTTGAATCAATATTCCTTAGCAATCAACACTTTTAAATCTTTTCAGAGCATTAGTTAATCTTCAATTATTATTAATATTTATGCAATAATAATAGTAAATAAAATAACACATTAGGCACAAGAATTTTAGGTGGAAAACCCCCTCCAGGTCAAAAACCACCGAATGTTTTTTTAATAAGTTCTTTAATTTTGAGCCCCAACTGAAATGAAAAAAACAACTTCCTAGAATTATAGAAAAGCAATCTTCTCCAGCTCCCACTGGAAGGACGCCCCAACACCTTGGTTTCTTTAGAAATCAACTGAATGGATGCCCCAACACCCTAGCAAGCCACAAATCACCCTAGGACCACCCTACCACCTTAAAGTGTTCACAGGCCCAAACTTGTAGGTGAATTCATACACTTGCCTAGCACATCCATACCACCCTATAATGAATGAAATAAGAGAAGACTATGGATTCCCAAACCAGGGACAACAATCCATGATACAATAAGATGTACAATGATTTTCGTGTACATGACCAAATACCCAATCACTCTATGACCTACAACCCAACCATGACATCATCCCAACAGTTACTCCTATTACTCCCAACACTGCCTCTTCGACTCTAGGAAGAATGACTCTTTCACAAATGACTCTTTTACAATATTTACAATGATGACTCTTTTACAAATGTCTCTTTTACAAATTTACAATGATGATTCTTTTACAAATGATTCTTTTACAATGATGACTCTTTTATAAATGACTCTTCTACAACTTTACAATGACGATGCTTGGCCTTAACAATACTTTACCTGGATGGTTGCCATGTTTTCAAGGATGTCCTGCTGCAATGCTTCCTTTGATTTGATACTTCTTCTCTTGAATTCTTGCTTGATGCTCTACTTGAATCTTCTTCTACCTGCAAGCAAAATTTTCACAGCGAAATCAATCCCAAAACAAACAAAAAAATAGGTACCTTCATCTTACCTTTGCCTGTAAAACACATGTAAGTGCATAATAATGAATAAATACAATTTAGATTTACAATGTGTACCTGAAGTGTGGTTGTCACTTTTTTTGTTGACTTGTTGCAGCAGTAGACAAAGACTCCCACTCTTGATATAGGCTTGGACTCTATTCAAGTCTATATCCAAAACTCAGCTAAAGATATATACAATAAAAAGTGATGACAGGCCCTAGACTTGTGATGGGCCAAGTTCTAAGTACAATAACAAAGACCATTCTATCAAATATGACAAGAAAAGCAACATGAACTTATGACATCATATAGATTTAGAAGACTTGGTGTAGCATCAAGAATATATAGCATGAAATGTGCAGTCTCAAGAATAGGACATTCAAAATGTGGTATCAAAACTAATTGTGACATATAGAGAAATAGAGATATAACTGAGACCTTGTATATACTTGTGTTCTATGACAAAAACATATGTCAGAGATGATACTCAAAATTCAAATGTAAACACTAATCGTACATACCGTGTTGTAGGACACTTACCCTTGATTATTGATGTGTGGTCCTTATTGCAGTGATCCTTGACTACATGCTTTTTCTTGCCTTCTAGGAGCTCGATATTGAATTTGTTGTATCTATGTAATTATGAATATCTAGGGTCTGAAATGTCGTCTTGTTCTATCCTCTGAGTCCAATTTCCAACACCACAGGTCTGATCAATATTGGATTCTTCAAGAAAGATTTATTCTCAATCTCCCACGATGACCTTATTATAGACTAGTTCAGTAGAGTGAAATTGTACGAAGTGACATAGGTCATTGTTGTGACTTTCGGCCTTGAAAATGATATAAAAGAAACTATAGTTTATCCTCTTTCTGTCACTATTTACAAAATTTGAATCCAATGGTTAGAGAGATAGTTATGATGATTTTTCCAACGTCACCGGTTTGACATGGAATTTGGGAGCCTGCAAAAACCCTAACTTCCTGAGATCACATCTCAAAAAATATAGAGAACCAAGTTCGGAAATTCAGTCACAAGGTTCGTCACTATTTCTGCACAAATGGGCTTTAATTTTAGCTTCTGAAGCTTCACAGATAAATGGTTATAGCGACAATTCCACGATGACCTGTTTGAAGCCACAAAATCCTTTCTAGATGAGGATATGAGCGTCACTATTTATATGAATGTCTTGAGTTGAGACCGTCCTTAACAAGTGAACATTAAAGGGATTTTAGGAGCAAAAAAAGAATTATTAATTATTAATTATTCAATCAAGACAACCAATTACGAGTGCCATGCCACAACCCCATACAGTTTTAGGCCACCAACAGGGGTTACTAACTTCAAACATGAATATATCTCAAATCGTGAATGATTACGTGATGTGCCATATTTAAACAAAAACATCTCAACAAGTAGAATCCACATTGAAGATCCTTGACTCAGAACATAGTAAATTTTCAAGTCAAAATTCCAAGGAAAGATCGGGGTAGCCCTTGGTGCTACTTGGGTTGACATCAATGACAACCAATGATCAACACTCACAACCGATTTAAATGAAATAATTACTAATTAGAGACGTATTCACCAATTAGTTAAAACAAAAACAATGATCATATATTTTAGAATGAAAAGAACTATTTAAAAGGTAAACTAGCTACATCTACATCCAAGAAAGGTTAATTAAAGAAAAATATAACAAATATTTGGAAATTTTACCTGATACTCAGTCATCTTTGTTTAGCAGTTCCACTTGTTAACTCTAACAGACCAGTTAGTTTTACCACGCAACCATATCAAAGGGAAAAAACAATTCTTGGAACCCTCGAGCCTTATGAGCTCTCAAATATCACCAAATTGAGCAATAGTGAGAATCATTGGGAGAAATAAGGAAGCTATCTTATCTTTCTCTAACACCACTCAGTTTCCCTCAACCAGGGAAATTTATTGGGATTTTAAATTTAGGAACTTAGTAGTCATTTGACAGCATCTCCCTACTCTTCCTGGTATCTCCCTCCATTGGGAAAACTCTTTCAATATTTATAAGAATTGAGTGGAGTGACACCTCACCACCTTCATGCAAAAGTTAACTTATTTTTAATTTACTATAATTCATATTATTCACCACCCTCCTTGAGGTGGAAACCCCTCATTTTTTTCCTAATTATCTAATTATTCTAATTACCTAATATTGACCCTCCATGTGTCCTTTCTAGAAAGATTTCTATTATTGATTTTTCAAAAATAGGTTATTAATATTCTAAACTATTTTTTATTCCAATGACCCTCTGATCAGGTGCTCAAAAATCAAAGTTGTCAGAATGGTGTGGAACCTAAATGACTGCGTAGTGCTCATCATGCTGAATCCAGAGCAACTCCTTTCGCATGAAGCAAACACTCTATGGCTTTAGAAATACATTCTGTTCACTTTGGAAAATAGGTAAATTTTTGGAAAAAACGGGGATAGCCGAGTCACTAGTCCATACTGCTGACTAGGCTTCCAAGTTGGCACTAATTGTGTAGCTGAGGTGGCATCATAATCTCATTACGGAATGGTTGAGTGCCATGTGGCACGTCTGTATAGGCATAAGTTGGTAGGATGCTATTGGTTGAAGGCTATATAGGTGGACCAATGAGAGGGGGACACGTGGCAAACCCGAAGCGCACCATGTGCCCTCTCAAATGTCGAACAAATTTTTATGTGGGGAGGCATGTGTCAAACAAACGACCTCACCCACAACAACACCAAGCATTATCACCACGCCTATAGGTTGGTTCTTAACTAACATATCACAGGCAGGTCGGTGTCAAAGAATCAGCTCCAGAACAAGTCAAGGTTGTGATGCGATGATCACAATCACACATTGTAGAAGGGAGGTGCTACGAAATCAGGCCCAACAAGATCAGGTTATGATTGTGATTTCGTAATCACATATAACACAGAGTAAAGACCCATTATATGTATTACCCTGGCTCCGCCAATTGAGATATATTCCAGATGTGATACAAGTTATACTACACTTGATAGTCTATTAGTTCCGCCATTTATCGCAATTTCACATCACCCACGCTACATTCACAAACAATAAGACCTGCTGGTTCCCGCCGATTGCAATTTGCGATGGGGTTGTTAGTGTCGATAGTTTATGATCGAAACTGTTGCCTTAACCACTGAACCTAACCACCTTACATATGACCAATCGACCTTAACCGCGAGATAGACGAGTTCATTGGCGAGACTGCCAATTTCGGCAGAACTGCCAGAATTAACTCCAGATAATGAATTTAACAGGAAGTTAGCCAGATTTGGGGGAGTAAATTGTGGAAATACTAGCGAAAGTCATAACTAAGGATGTTTTTAACCAAATGAGGAGGAAAAGAGGCAAGGGGACCATTTTGAGTATTCTAAACTCATTGGAGTAGGCTTCAGAATCATTTTGAGCATTGTAGACATATTTTTTTACACTTTTGAGAATAATAGAGAGGCCAAAGCCATTGGAAGATGGGCCAAGGAGAAGTACCCTAGGATGGGTGAACTCCTTTATCATGTTCATATTTTAGTGTGTTTTTGATGATGTTCTATACATGTTTCTATTGTTGTTTAGTCTCTTATTTATGTTAAATTGTTGATAAAATTAACATAAAAACTCATCATTTCACTTCCAAAAATTCATGAATCCTTAATCACAATGAAAGAATTATTTTTCTAATCTAAGGAGGATCTTATAACAACAATCTAATATTCTAAATCATATCATTTTGGTAGTTGGACGCCCTGAAGTTGGGTCAAGAGGAAGGAGCGAAAGGTTTCCACAATCTCCAACACCAATTCAACCTTGAGTTGCATTTGAGCTTCTAGAGATCATGTCTCATGAAGGAGAACCTACAAACATGACAAAAGATGAGAAGACCTTCAAAAAGGGTTTCTTTGATATGAAAAAGATGGTAAAGGTCCTCTATGAAGAGAGGAATACCAAGTTTCAAGGGGAAAGTTTCAAACCTCCCAAACACGAAGGATCTTCAGGAGGAGGTAATGGAAAATGAGGTAATGGAAATGGTGACAAACCTCCACCCTCTCCACCATCTTCTTCACCTTCTTCTTCACAAGCATCTTCACCATCTTCCACTAACACAACCCTTACACATACTCATCATCATACTTCAAAAGGAATTGGTAAATCACCTTTTTTAAAACTTGATGTTAAATTTGAGCTACCCATGTATAATAGTGAAGTGAATGTAGAGAAGCTTGATAATTTGATTTTCCAGTTGGAGGTCTATTGGAGGATTCAAAACCTTCAAGAGGATGACATAAAGATTTAGTTATCTTCCTTGAGAATGGAGGGTGCAACACTAGTATAGTGGGAATCAAAGACACAAGAGAATATTAAAAAACATGTTAAGGTCTCGATTTCTTAGATTGATTTCATTGCTACAATCAAAAGAAAATTCTACATTGTAACATATATGCAGAAAGTCATCATGAATTGGCATAACTTTAGACTACTTAAAGGTCAAAATGTGCAAGATTACACCTAAGAATTCAGAAAATTGTCTTTAATGTTAGGGGTAGATTTTCAATCACAGGACACATTGTTGAAGTACATAGGGGGTTTGCAAAGCTACCTTAGGCACACTATCTTAATGTTTAATTCCAATAATATAGATCACATGTGTGTGTAAGCCACTCATCTTGAAGAAAGAGGGAAAAACACTCCAGAAGAAGGTGGTAGAAATCCATTTAACGGTAAAGAGAAAGATAAGGGTTTCAAGGGAAAGAAAAATTCATCCATTAAAAAGGAAGAAGAGAAAACAATATGTAAACATTGTTCCAGAGAGGGTCATGATGAAGCTCATTGTTGGAAGCTTCAACCCGAAATGAAACCAAATAAATTCAACAAAAAAGGAAAAGAAAATACAATTTTCGTCGTTCAAGAGGATTTGGGATCTGATTCTGGTGATGAAACTAAAATTACTACCATGGGTATAAAAGGAAAATAATCCATTGCTAGCACTAATATATCAAATTGTCACACTAGTACTCCAAATGAAGAAACAAGGATTGAATTATTTCATGTGAAAGTAATCTCAAAACATACCAAAATCGACACACTTTTTGATAGTGGGTCTCAGGCCAACTTGATTTCTGATAACTTAGTCAAAAAACTTAATATTGATACCATTTTAAATCCCAAGCCATATCCATTGGGTTGGATATGCAAGGACACAAACTTACATGTTACAAGAAAATGTATTCCTCAGTTTGCAATCACAACAAACTTCATTGATGAAGTTCAATTAGATGTTGTACCGCTTGATATATCAAGAATTGTTTTGGGTAGTGCTTACCTCGATGATAGAAAAGAAATATTCTATTGTCGTGAAAACTAGTACCACTTTTTCAAGGATGGTGTGGAGTATATTGTGCGAGCTCATCGCAAGAAACTAAATCTTTCATTAGTTAATGCAGGGAAAATGAAAAGACTAGAGAATTCAAGCAAGAATTTAGTGCTTCTTATGATCAAACCCAATGTTGATATTGATTATGAGGAGTTTGATGGTTGTAATTCAAATTTGAAAACTGATTTGGTTGATGTTGATAACCATGATGATGAGGTGTTTCAGAAAGTGAAAAGATTTCCTTCCAAGAGGAGAATCCAACATGAAACACCATTGCGACAAACATGTCTTCTTTCTAACATTGATATGCATATGATGTCAAGAAGGGAAAGTGAAGAAATAACAAAACAAATACAAGGATTATTAAACAAAAGGATCATCTGACCATCTCCTTTACCATGTGGTGCGCCCCTTGTTTTGTTTCCCAAGAAGAATGGTAAGCATTTAATTGAATGGGATTCAAGAAATGGTTTTCATCAAAGTAGAGTTGTTGAAGGAGACATATGGAAGATGGCATTCCAAACCAAGCAAGGTTTGTTTGAATGGATGTCTATGCTTTTTGGTCTTTTCCATGCTCCTACTACTTTCATGCATATTAAGCAAGATGTATTGTATCCATTTATACACATGATAGTCTACTTGGATGACATTTTCATTTTTAGAAAATTTCATTATGAACATGTCATGTATTAGAAATAAATACTTGATGTCTGATGTCAAGAACATTTCTTATTGAATATGTCAAAGTATATGTTGGATAAAACTTCTTTGATGTACTTGGGCCTTGATATTGGAGAAGATGAGATGAAGTTAGACTTCTCCAAGATTGATGCCATTATGGATTGGTCAATGCTTAAGATATTCATTTGGATAAGAGGTTTTTTGGGAGCAGCCCAATGTTGAAGGAAATATTTTGTTAATTTTTCATATATTGTATCTCATTTACATTATTTGGTAGTTGTGCAAAAGGTATTCCATTGGGGAGGCAAACAACAAGAGGCATTTGATGCTTTAAAAAAAACAATCAATTCAACCTTTATACCTTCTCTTCTAAACTTGAAATAGTCATTTGAGTTACAGGTTGATGTATGCGACTATGCCATGGGTGCAGTCTTTATGAAATGTGGTAAGCCCATTTCTTTTTATTCATAATTTTTCAATGGTGAAGTGGTTAAGTTGCAGCGACAAAGGCACTTCCATTGGATGGGTTTTCTTCTACTATTTCACTCAGTCAAAAGGCATAAGAAAGGTATAAGTGACAAGTTTGTCAATGTACTTTCTAGGCCTATAGTTTGTATAACTACTTTCCTCAAGCATCATGTTGTTTTACATGAAAGTGATGTTCAGAAAAAATACATACTTTCAAGATGTATATTCAAGCTTGAGTCAAGGGAATAAAGTAGAGGAATTTGTTTACCATTTGCATCATAATTTGTTGTATCATTTTGGTAAGAAGGATGTCGATATTGATAGTAACATGGACAAAACCAAAGAGTTCATTGAATGACTCCAAATGGTACATCAAACAGTGCAAGATCACCTTGAAAAGGTCAAAGACATGTATAAAGAAAGGTTCGACAAACATTGTGTAGATCACAAGTTCTAAGTCAGTTACAAGTGGATCAAGATTGGAAAGGTGAGGGAACTATACCCTCACCTGCTAGACCACTGGAAGTGATCTTTTGGGGTCCAAAAAGATTATAGTGGGGAGGAGTGATCAGGTGCTCAGAATTATGCTCGAAAATCAAAGTTGTTAAAATGGTGTGGAACCTGAATGAATGTGTAGTGCTCATCATTCTCAATCTATTGCAACTCATTTAGCATGAAACAGACACTGTATGGATATAGAAACAAATTTTGTTCACGTTGGAAAACAGGTAAATTTTTGGAAAAAACGGGGACAGCCTAGTCAACAGTATGTACTGTTGACTAGGCTGCTCCGTTAGCTCTGACTGTGCAGCTAAGGTGGCACCATAATCTCATCAGCAAATGGTTGAGTGCCATGTGGAACATTTGTACATGCATGAGTTGGAAGGATCCTACTGGTTGAAGGCTATACAGGTGGACCAATGAGTGGGTGACACATGGAAAACTCAAGCCCGCCACGTGCCCTCTCAAAGGTTGAATAAAATTTTACGTGTGGAGGTCAGGGTGGAACCAACGACCTCACAAAAACAACAAAAATATTTATCGCCATGCCCGTAGGTTGGTTCTTAACTAACATATCGTAGGTGGGTCAGCGTTAAAGAATCGGCCCCAGAACAAGTCAAGGTTGCGATATCATGATCACAATTGCACATCGTAGAAGGGAGGTGTTATGAAATTGGCCCCGCCAGGATCAGGTTATGATTGTGATTTCGCAATCACATATCACACATAGTAAAGCCCCATTACATGTATTACCCTAGTTTTTCCTATTGCAATATATTCTAGATGTGATAAAAGTTATATTACAGTTGATAGTCTGTCAGGTTCATCACTTATCGTAATCACACATCGCTCACGTTGGATTCACAAACCATAATTCCCGTTGGTTCACGCCGATTACGATTTGCGATGGGGTTGTCAGTGCCGATGGTTTATGACCAGAACCGTCACCTTAATCGCTAGACCTAACCACCTTGCATATGACCACTTCGCCTTAATCGTGAGATAGTCGTTGGCGGGGAAGTTAGTGGGATTGCCAATTTCAATGGAACTTCCAGAATTAACTCCAGATAATGAATTTAACTGGAAGTTCACCAGATTTGAAGGCGGAAATTGTGGAAATACTAGAAGAAGTCATAACTAAGGCAGTTTTGGACCAAATGAGGAGGAAAAGAGGCTAGGGGACCATTTTTTGGTATTCTAGACTCATTAGAGCATGTTTCAGAAGCATTTTTAGCATTGTAAACACATATTTTTACACTTTCGAGCATAATAGAGAGGCCCAAGCCATTGGAAGCTAGACCAAGGAGACATAGCCCAACAGGGGTGAACTCCTTTATCATGTTCTTGTTGTAATGTGTTTTTGATGATGCTCTGTACATGTTTATGTTCTCTTATTTATGTTCTGTACATGTTTATGTTCTCTTATTTATGTTCTGTACATGTTTATGTTCTCTTATTTATGTTAAATTTCTCACAAAATTAACATAAAAACTCATCATTTCACTTGCAAAAATTCATGAATCCTTAAGCACAATGAAAGAATTTTGTGTCTAAGCTAAGGAGGATCTTAGCAAAACAATCTAAAATTCTAAATTAGATCACCCTCTAAAGTGGGTAAATTGGAATTAATTCAAGTGAAAGTTTAATTTAGTTTAATTCACATGGTTGATGTAATCCCTTAAGTGGTGTTTATTTTCAGTCACGGAATACGGATTCCAGACCCTCATTGTGCACCTCTCTCGACTTGTTAGGACTTCGCACCCTTGTACTGAACCTAGGAGTCCATATCCTATTAGAATCAAGAATCCACACCTTGATCTATTGCAAAGATCCAAAACTCCATGCCTTGATTTTTTAGAAAGTTAGGACTCCACGCCCTAATCTTTTCCATAGATTCTCATCTACGCTTCCTTGAAGCTCCATGCTTTTCCTTAAGGTACTAGTTGTGAACTCATATGCATCTGATGATCTATTGGCAAGGTCTTGTTTCCCCAGACCTACATGCATGATAAACTTGTTTATTAAACACAACAATTAAAATTCATAATGAATTAATTCAATCACATTTTAAGCAATTGTATACATGACCTCCACGGTCATTTATTATCTGAACATCCTTCTAGACAAGTAACTAAGTTCGCTGCCAATTCCTACTAAATACACGGTTAAGCATACATAATCATGTAATTCATAAATAATAAACAAGATTATGGTTAGTTTACTACTCCACGTAGCAGCTTTTGTTCATATGTCACAATCATAGACCATCATTCATGTCATGGACCCAAGTCAAAAGAGGATGCCAAAAGATAAATATCGACAAAATGCACTTAACCAAATACAGAACAATAGATATTATCATAAGCATGCAAAAGCCATGTGACCCAAATCACGTCTATAGTGTGAAAGCATATACATAAGTATGACATATATAATATTTATAAAATCCATCAAAATCATCCTTTAGCTGTCACCAAAACTAACTAACCAAGAAGGGACACTGCAATTATCCAATTCCTCTGTGGTCAAAGTAGGAGGTTCGCAGTCACCAAATAAGAATGGCAATTGACTACTTGTAGGAGTGGGGGATTTTGGCAAAACTTTCCCTAGGTTATCCTTAATCTTGCAAGGCATGAAATAAATGTGTTTCTTTTTTGTTTTTTCTCTTCTTACTTTTTGGGATCTTTGCAGACAAACAAAAACCCATTAAAAGTGGCTTTTTTTATTTTTCAAGAAATAAAATGGAAAAAGTAGGTAACTCTAAGAAGAAACAACAACTACTTGGACACCTCCCTGACAATGGCACCAAAATGTGATGAGCTCTGGTATTGCAACAATAATGTTTCAACTCCCAAGGCTACCAACTTTAATTATCAACCTCGTCTTTGTACAAACATAAAAGGTGACAATGGTGTATGCATAGTAAGTTTAGTTATACTTAAGCTTCTCTGAGATAATTCATCAAACCAATGCATATTGAGGCCATTTTTCAAATGAAATCCATGTACTACAAGAAAGATAATTTCAATCTATTTGCAAGAAACATAAATGTTGCATAAAACGAGATACTAATCTACTTGCAAGAAATGTACATTTTGCATAAAAATGAAATTCTACTCTACCTGCATGAAATCTAAATGTTTCATAAGAAGGAAATGCTAATAAACTTGCATGAAATGTAAATGTGCATGAAAGGAAATTCTAGTATAATCGCGATAAAAAATGACAATTCTTGAAATGGAAACCCTAACCTATTGCATAAATCAAACATAGTCTATTTTCTTGAAGTAAAGAGCATGAAATCAATCTTAAAATATTGCATTCAATGGAAATTCTATTCTAATGACAATATTCAACAACTACTTCAAGAAGTGACAAAGCAATCAATCTATGTGCTACCAAATTGATAGACTGAGTCGCTAACCCTAATTGTAGAAATACATTGCATATGTTAGGAACCTTGCTCACAAAAAAATAGAAAAGCTAGATCAACGCCTTAGAATTCAGCCTCTTCGAGGGGGAAACCTCCTTTACATTACACAAATGAACAATTCTTGGATGATATAAATGACTAAAACTCCCTTCTATGTATAGGAGTCTAAGGGGTCACAATATAATCAAGCCGACATAACAGTAATAACACAAGGACACAAAAATAACAATAGTGGGTCTCTATGGGGCATACTAATAACAATATGGGGACAATAGGGGCACAATAATAACAATAAGGGATACAATGACAATAGTAATGGGGGAATCACTAGTATTATAAAGACCTAACATGCCCCTCTCCTTCCGAAAAGCGTTTTCCTTAATGCTTGAGTATCTATGGATGCTTCTGTATAAAATTCTCATCCTCCCATGTGGAATATTCAGCAGATAAGTTCTTCCACTTGATGATATACTACGAAATTGATAGATTTCATAGGTATCAAGTTCTTGTTTCTGTGACTGCTTCCGATTCCAATACGATTTTTCCTTCCTCGTCATGTTCTACCAATATTTTTTGAACTAGGAGCTTGTCACCTATAACCTTCTTTAAACATGAAACATGCAAAACGGGGTGCACTCAGGAAGCTGCAGGAAGCTCCAATTTGCATGCCATAGTACTAATCTTTTGCAACACCTTGTACGGACCATAATACTTTGGTGATAATTTATTATCCTTCTTAGCTTGCTTGAGGGACATTTGTTTATATGGTTGTACCCGTAGGAATACTGAGTCACCTACATCGAAACTTCTTTCGTTGCGATGTTGATCTGCCTGTTCTTTCGTTCTATTTTGCGCCAATGTGAGGTTATCCTTAAAGAGTTGTAGAACTTGTTGTTGATGCTAGATGTGATGTTCTAATGCTTTAACCTTAGAATTTTCTCTTAAATATTATGTGATGGATGGTGGATGATACCCATAAAGTGCCATAAATGGGGTCATTTTTGCTGCAATATGGAAGGAAGTGTTATACCACCATTCAGCGAGAAGCAACCATTTGACCCATTATGTCTATTTATCAAATACAAAGCAACGAAGATATCCTTCCAAACATTTGTTTACTATCTCAGTTTTCCCATCAGATTGAGGATGATAAGATGAGATATGATCTAATTGAGTGCAGAGACAAGAAAATAATTCTATCCAAAAATTTCCAGTGAAAATGGGATCTCTGTCGCTTACACTAATCTTTGGGTTTCCATGTAGCTTTTGAATTGTTTCCATAAATGTAGTAGAAACTGTACTGGCTTTAAATGGATGTGATAATGCACAAAAGTGTGCATAATTGGTAAGTCTGTCAACTACCACCATGATGACACTCTTTCCTTTGGACTTGGGTAAACTTGTGATAAAATCCATTGAAACCTCCTCCCAACATTGGCTTGGAATGGATAAAGGTTGTAATAGACCTGGCGTCTTAATTTTTTCAACTCTCTTTTGTTGGCAAACCAAATCTTCTGCCACAAACATTTTAATATCTAATTTAAGGCCATCCCAAAAAAATTCCTTCTTAACCCTGTGGTAGGTTTTTAAAAATCCTGAGTGCCCTCCTAATGGAGAAGTGTGCAATTCCATAAGAATCTTTTGTTTGAGTTGGGAATTCTTACATAGGTATAAACGATATTTATACCATAACGAATCATTTTTCCAGCTAAATGTATCAGATGTTATGGGATCTTGTTGTAATTTTCAAATGAGTGCCCACACTTCTTCGTCATTCTTCCATTCCTCCCTTGCTTCATTTATCCAATCTAGTTGGATAATAGAAATGGCACACAATAATGCTTCCACATCCTCATCCTTTCTTGAGAGTGCATCTGCCACAACATTTTGCTTCCCTTTTTTGTAGATGATTTCAAAATCATAACCCAACATCTTTGTGACCCATTTTTGTTGCTCTTTAGAGGATAATATTTGTTCTAAGAAGTATTTAAGACTATCATGATCCGTTTTTACCTTGAAGTGTCTTCCCATTAGGTAGGGTCGCCATTTCTTAAGTGCATGTAGTATTTCCAACATTTCCTTCTCATAAATAGCTTTGTGTAAATACTTTCCCTTTATTGGACGACTTTCGAAAGCAATGGGTCTTTCATCTTACATTAAAATAGCACCAATTCCATTTCCTGAAGCATCACATTCCACAATAAAGTTTTTTGTGAGGTCTGACGTAGCTAAGACTGGTGCTTGGCACATTGCCTCTTTAAGATGTTCGAAGGCCTTTGATGCTTCTAGAGTCCATGAAAATTCATCTTTCTTCAATAATGTTGTTAGAGGTGCTACTATTCTCCCATAATTCTTAACAAACTTGCAATAATACCCTGTCAACCCGAGAAATGCTCATATATGCTTTATGGATGTGGGGATTCTCCATTCCTTTATGGCTTTAATTTTGCTAGGGTCTACCTTAACACCTTCATGAGATACAATATGACCTAAATATTCCATATATTGTACTCCAAAGAATAATTTGGAGCTTTTTCCATATAATTGTTTCTCCTCCAATAGTTTGAGCACCCTGTCAACATGTTCAACATGATCCTTGCAAGACTTGCTCTAGATTAGTATATCATCAAAAAATACTAACACAAATTTTCGAAGGAAGGGTTTGAAAATGGAATTCATCAAACCTTGAAATGTAGAAGGTGCATTGGTAAGGCCAAAAGGCATGACCAAAAATTCATAATGACCCTCATGAGTTCTAAATGTTGTTTTCCAAATGTCTTCGGTCTTCATTCTGATTTCATGATATCCTGAACGAAGGTCCAACTTGGTGAAGTAAATTGATCCATGCAATTCATCCAATAATTCATCAATGACAAGAATAGGAAATTTATCTTTAATAGTGAGCTTGTTGAGCTCCCTATAATCCAGACACATGTGCCATGATCCATCCTTCTTATGGACTAATACTATTGGAGCAAAGAAATAACTTTGACTAGGTTAAATTATATCAACCTTTAGCATTTATGCAACCATACGTTCAATTTCACCCTTTTGGGCATAGGGATATCTGTATGGCCTGATGTTTGGAGGAACACTTTCTAGAATCAAATGAATAGCATGATCATGATCACAAATAGGTGGGAGACCTTTGGGAGTCTCAAATACATTGGAATGATTGTCCAAGAGTTTTTGGAGATCTGGAGAAATAGATGATTTCGATGTGGGAACCTCTAGTGAACATAATTGTGCAATTACACCTCGTTGTTCCTTCTTTAGAAGCTTAGTCATACCATTAGAGCTAATTATCTTTCTAGGTTTCCCTAAAATACCCCTTAATTCAACTTCCTTTCCTTCCACGCAAAATTTCATGAAACGTTCTTGAAAATTAAAAGCTATTGTACCCAAGGATTGTAGCCATTGGACTCGTAGTACAACATGAGCACCACCCATTGGAATGGAAAGAATTGGGCTATTCAATGCATATTCTCCCATGGATAACTTGATATTATGGAACTTTCCCGAGCAATCTATGGTTCCTCCACTTGCAACCATCACTAGACACTCTGGTGCTGGATATAGGAAGCAATTCAATTCCTTTGCTATCTTACAATGAATAAAATTATTGGTACTTCCCGAATCAATCAACACTATTACCTTTTTCTTCTTGGCATGTCCTTCTATCTTGATAGTTTGAGGAGTGGTAATTCCAGCCAATGCATTACAAGCTATGGTCAGATTCATTTCTTATTTATCTAGGATTTGTTCCTAGAGTATATCCTCTTCTTTTCACATTTCTTGTTCCTTTTCTTCCTCCTCTTCACAATCAATGTAGAAAACTTTCTTCTCAGCACACTTATGAACTTTAATGTATTTTCTATCACAACTGTAACAAAGCCATTTTTGTTCCTTTTTATTCCAATTGTTGTGGTGTTAACCTTGTAGGTTGTGGAAGGCTAGGGGAAACAACACATCCATCTTTATAGTTGTGAGTGGTAGGCTTCCTGGTTGCCATAATTTTTCTTTCCATTTTTCTTGCTAACCTGAATGCCTTCTCCAATGAATCAGGTTCCCAAAGGTGAACCTCCTATTGGATATTATCCTTTAAAGTACCTATGAACAAATCAATCCTATGCTCCTCTGGAATATCTTTTACCTTTATGTTCAATTTTTGGAATTCCTCACTGTGCTCCATCATTGAACCATTTTGTTTGAGATTTATGAATTGGCTAAAAAAGGTGTTTCTTTTTCTATCCTCGTAATGTGCTATCATTTCTTCCATAAAAGTTGCCCAAGTGACAATTCTTTTACGAGAGAAAAGCCATCAATACTATACAAACTGATTTGGTTCCAAATACAAAGCTGCAATACGTACCTTTTGTTTGGTTTTCTCATTATGGAGATCGAAAAATTGCTCCATCTGTAGTATCCATGTTCTGGGATCCTTGCCATCAAACTTCCTCATATCAATTTTTGGAACATGGTAAGTCTTAAATCGAACATTAGAGTCTATAAAATCATGATTAACATTTCTTTTGTTCTCATCATGAGTTTCCTTTACTACCCTTTCACCATTAGTGACCATTTCTTGTAGCAACTTAATCAAATTTATCTTCAATTCTTCCATCTTATCGTCCATGCCATTCATCTTAGCGTCCATTCCATTCATCTTAGCTTCCATGCCATCCATATTAACTTTCATGAGATTCATATTAGCTTCCACGCCACTCATCTTGGCTTCATTTACCTTTAGTGAGAGTGAAATTTGTTGTACTTGGTCTTGTAATTTTGATATATCATGTTGCATTTCTTCCTCTTCTTCACGAGTCATGCTAGAGCTTTCAGGTTTCTTACTAGGTGTTTCCATTTTCTTTCTTTCAGGAATTAATTAATGCTAATAACTCTTCACTATTCCCTTTGAATTCCTTCAAACTAATTTTTCAAACCTATCTTATGCAAAATTTTAAAAAAACTATACACCTTTTTTTCACTTTGTAAGAGCTCGATATTGAATCTGTCGTATCTCTGTAATTGCAGATCTCGAATATCTAAAATATAGTCTTGTGGTATCCCTTTGAGTCCTCTGTCTAACCCCAAAAGTCTGATCAAGATTCGATTCTCCAAGGAAGAGTTATGCCAAATCTCCCACGGTGACCTGATTATAGACTAGTTCGGTAGAGCGAAATTTGTATGACGTGCCACATGTCATTGTTTCAACTTTAGTACCTAAAACTGATACACAGAACACTACAGGCCATCCCCTTTTTGAAACTTCTTATCAAATTTCAATATGATGCTCAAAACAAAGTTATGATGATTTTCCCTAGGTCACCTATTTGGAATGTAATTCGGGAGTATGCAAAAACCCTAACTTCCTTAGATCATATCTCCACAAATATAGCAACACAAGCTCTGAAATGGAGGAAGAATATGAATCTATAATTAAAAATAAAATAAATTGACTCAAATGGGTTTTTTTGTAGCTTATGAAACGTTGAAGAAAAAAAGTTATAGCGAAAATGCCACGATGACCTTTTTGGAGCACCGAAACCCTAAAATCCAAAGCTCTGATACCAAATGTTAGGAACCCAACTCAAAAAACATAGAAAAGATAGATCAATGCCTTAGAATTCAGTCTCTTCAAGGGGGAAATCTCCTTTACATTACACAAATGAACAATTCTTGGATGATACAAATGACTAAACCTCTGTTCTATATATAGGAGTCTAAGGGGTCACAATATAATCTAGCCGACATAACATTAATAACATAAGGGCACAAAAATAACAATACTGGGTTTATATGGGGCATACTAATAACAATATGGGGCAATAGGGGCACAATAATACTAATAAGGGATACAATGACAATAGTAATGGGGGAATCACTAGTATTATAGGGGCCTAACGACATATATGAAAAGAAAGGTCATAGGTGGTCTTTGATCTTCCTCAAGCTTGGTTGCAATGTGTAGGAGGAAAAAAGAAAGCTTAAAAAATAATTATGGTCAAGGTTGGAGAGATTCTACATGATGCTACAAGATTTCTACCGAATTCTTTAGGATTATCCTTATTTGCTACAGGATTGAATC